>CM030794.1:26747447-27443697 GCA_018127125.1 Rhododendron griersonianum | reverse complement strand
CAGTCACAAAGCCCTTCTTTGGACATGAAACTGGATCATTTTCCAGACCTTCAGAAAGGGAAAGAAGCTCTGGTAGAAATAGATTTGGAGCTGACTGATGTAGGCAAGTGGAACAAGTACTTGGTGGGCCACTTCTTAGATGGACAAATGGCCTATCCTCTCATAGTGGCGACTGCTAGGAATCAATGGAAGGAGCATTTTGTGGCTGTGAAACCTGATGTGGCTGGTTTTTATTTGTTTGAATTCAAGGATGAACAATCCAAGATACAAGTCCTTGAAGGGGGCCCCAACTTCTTCTCTCAAAAATACCTAGTACTAAAGGATTGGCACAGGATGATGAAGCCTGCTAGAGAACAGCCTACCAAAATACCTGCTTGGGTGAAATTGAATGATTTACCACTAGAACTGTGGAATCAAGAGTGCTTGAGTAGGATAGCTAGTTCTATTGGAAGACCCCTACATGTTGATCATGCCACTGCAAAGACTGCTAGACAGCCAGGTTTACAACAGACTAAATCTACAAAGGCTAGAATCTGCATTGAGGTCAGTGCTGAACAAGTCCTCCCTGATGAGGTTCAAGTAGTGGTTGAAGGGGAATCTGTTGTTATTCCTGTGGAATACCAAGTCCTACCCCCTATGTGTAACATATGCCATGTATTTGGGCATCATACAAGTAAATGTGCTAGAGAAGCCTCCATCTCTTCACCCCCACAGCAACCTGCAGATCAGGTTTGGACAAGAGTAGTTAATGGTAAACAAAAGGTTGGCTGTGAACAATCTAAGACAGAACAGCTGAACTGTCCAGTGGATGTACTTGCTTCAATTGTGCCTCAACAACTAAATAATCCAATGGTATCCCCTGTTCCTGAAAAAGAGGTTACTGACTCTGAGGAGGAACTACTTGAGGTCCTAGAAGGGGTAGTGAGCAGCAGTCAAAGGGCAGAGCCAATAGCCCCCAAGAGAAGGAAACAAGTGTTGTTAACCAGTCCACTTCTGCTCCGTTTACACTGTCCAAATCAGCTGCCAAGAAGGCTGCCCAAAGAGCTGCAAAACTAAAGAATAAAGTACCCCCTGATGTCATAGCAGATGATAAGCTTACAAAGGGAGGTTCCAACAAAGCTAGTCAAAGTGCGAGGCAGCAGAGCTTTTCTAAGAGCTCCAATACCTCAGGGAAGTAACTCTCTTTCTTACTTTTGTCCACATATAGTTATTTCAGTGCATTTTTTACCTCACTCTTATCTATACTGAATTGTAACTAGTGGTTGTAAATAGTCTTGTCTTATGGATTGCTCACCTATACATTTTGGTTTTTGGAATTTGAGGGGGCTTAATGATCCTCTCAAACAGAGGGAGGCAAAAAATTGGGTCTCTTATGAAACTCTGACAGAGGCGATTTCTGACAACATGTCGATTTCTGACAAGATCGAGCCGATCATCGTTGTTCAGTGAGCGTTCACCATGGCCGACGGCACTATCTCCTTCGTTGAGGGCTTGGGCCACAAAGCCCTGGACTCAAACGAAATCCGGAGAAAGAACTTCGAAAGACAACAGGAGCCCCAGAAGGAAGGTGTGCGTTCGGCATCCGAAGCTCGAATGCTAGAAATCGTGGGTCACTTGGAGGACGAGCTCAACAACTCGGAAGACCCATTTATTCTGGATGTAGTTACAGCCAAACTGCAACATATCCAACAGTCATGGAGGGAAGCTGAGAAACGAACTCCTCCATCTACAACCGTATTTGGGGAATTTAGCCCTAAATCGACAAAAAATCCGAGTCCATCTCGTAAGCTTCAACAGGTCTTTGAGCAAGCCATAATCCGAGAAGCAGAGGAACAAGCCTTGAAGAGCTCGGTTCCCCCATCAACGTCGACTGGCTCTGGGGCGATTAGCCCTAAATCCCATAGTAGCCCCATGGCTGCCCGGAAAACTCAGCAAGCTTTATTCGAGAATGGATTGAAGAAGGAAGCTGAAGCACGAGCACGAGTAACTCACCTCCATGGTAACACATACCAGTTCCAACGCACACCATCAGAGGTACGTCTGTCAAACCCTGATATGGGGTATACTGTTGAGGATCTTCAACCTCGCTATACCTCACGGCAGGTCCTGCCAGCTACTGTTCTGAATTCTGTAAATGTACCTCGTGCAACTACTGAACCTGCAACTCACTCTAAGCCTTTGAACAATAGTCAGAAGTATCATCAAATCAATCCCAAACTGAATAATGGTCAGTATAAACCTAAACCGAAGAACTGGGCCTCTCTCCTTCAATCTCAGAGTCCGTCTATGGATATGAAACTTGATTATTTTCCTGATCTTCAGAGAGGTAAGGAAGCTATGATCGAGATTGACATAGAACTGACTGACATAGGGTTATGGAATAGATACTTGGTAGGTCATTTTTTAGATGGCAAAATGGCCTATCCTTTACTAGCTGCCACTGCTCGGAGCCAATGGAAGGATCTTTTTGTGGCTGTTAAATCAAATGTAGCAGGGTTTTACCTATTTGAATTTAAGGATGAACAGTCTAAGATGACTGTTCTTGAAGGAGGTCCTTACTTCTTCTCACAGAAATATCTGGTTCTCAAGGATTGGCATCGGATGATGAAACCGGCACAGGAGCAACCTGTCAAGGTACCTGCCTGGGTTAAGTTTCAAGATTTACCTATGGAACTATGGAACCAAGAATGCCTGAGCCGAGTAGCTAGCACAATTGGGAGACCCATACATGTTGATCAGGCCACGGCTAAGACTGCCAAACAATCTGGGCTCCTTAATACTAAGTCCACAACAGCTAGGATTTGTATAGAGGTTAGTGCTGAGCAGGATCTCCCTGATGAGGTCACAGTGTTGGTGGAAGGGGAATCTGTGGTTGTATCCATTGAATACCAAGTCCTCCCCCCCATTTGTAAACTATGTCATGTATTTGGACATCCAACGGAGCGGTGTGCAAAGAGTGCAATCCACTCCTCCTCCCATCTCTTATCTGAAGTTAAGGTTCATACTCCATCTGGCAAAGGCAAGCAAAAAGCTGATCTAGAACAGCCAACAGCAGGTTCCATACTGCTTCAAGGAGATTCATCCAAAAGTAGCCCTCCCATACTGCAGGAGCAGCAAGATATCAACTCTGGGGCCCTTGGGAGTGAGTCAGAATCTGAAGAGAAGCTGTTGGAAGTTCTAGAAGGTGTGGTCAGCAGCTCTCATGAGGTTCCACAGCAGCAGCTTAAAATGGCAGTCATGAGTGGTAAAACAGACCCTTGCCACTCAGCAGGTCCAACGGAAGAACAGGTTTCAGAATTGAATCAAACACCCACTCCTAAACCTCCTGATCCCCGGGGTGCAGAGGTAAGAGATGAAGCCAAAGTCCAAAGGAACACAAAACAAGAAAGCATAGAATACAGACAAGTACAGGAAAATTTTTGTTTGTTTATATGAAACAGAAAAATGAAGATGGAATAGGAGAAGAAAATTTTCAATGAACAGTTATTTCTAATGCTACTTTCTCATGAGCTTCGACATCAGCGTACATAAGACCCACCACATGTTAGAACGCGTTACAAATCCCAAAAAAAACAAAAAATCATTCCCTGATAGAAATCAAAGTCCAAAGAAGCACAAAATAAGCAAGGCGCAAAAGCCTAAGTTAAAAAGAAAATAGAGAGAAACCCACATACCTAATCGTATTTCCATCAGCTTGGAAGGCATCAGGCTTCGATCCTAACTTCATAAACTTCATTTTCCTTCCCAAACAACAGAAACAAACCCACAACTTTTCCTTACAAAATTACCCACAACTTTTTCTCCTCTCTGAACGGCAGGTCTCTGAAGCTTCTCTCTCTCCAAATTAACACTCTCTAAAAGAACACATTTTTCATTGTCGACTCCAATACAAGCACTGGGAAACAACAATGAACCGTCTCTCTCTCTAAGCCCAGGGGTATGCCCCTTGTAGGCTATACATTCGCTTAACCTTTTTTAATTTCAAGCTAATTTACCCAAAAAAAACAAAAAAAAAAAAACAAAAAAAAAGAGATGAAGCACCAAAGGAAGATCTAAAGGGAAGCTTTCAAAAGGTTCTATCCAGATCAGCGCAAAGACGATTGCAAAAGCTTGCTAGGGAGCAGTCTCGAAGTTCCCTAGTTAGGGGAAGGCATTAATCCCTCCGTATCCTTTTGTTAGGACAGTTTCTCGTACTTTCATTTTGCTATTTTCATAATTAGTTCTGCTTGAAGTTTTTTTTTTTTTTATGTCTATAAAATCTATTAACATTGGTTTTTGGAACATACGGGGTATTAATGACCCAATCAAGCAAAAAGAGGTCAAATGTTTTGTGAATAAAAACTGTCTATCATTTTTTGGTTTATTAGAACATAAGATGAAGGAAGTTTGGGCTGGTAGAATCTTAAAATTCGTTTGTCCTAATTGGTGCTTTGTGAACAACTACCCCCAAGCTCCCATTGGTAGAATCTGTGTATGTTGGGATCCTAGCGTCTTGAATATTCAGGTTTTAGATCAGTCGGATCAATTTATTCATTGTGAAGTTCAACCTAAGTGTGGTGGAGCAATCTTTTTTGCCACCTTTGTGTATGGAGCTAATACTTATTTGATTAGGCAGACCTTGTGGGCAAGGCTTCATCATCTTACCTCCTCAATTCCTTGGATAGTGTTAGGGGATTTTAATGCTATCAGGTACCCAAATGAGAAGGTAGGAGGTACTTCCTCCTGGCCTCCTCATATGGATGAATTTAACCAGTGTTTGTATGACCTTGAACTTGAGGATCTTAGGTTCTCTGGTTGCTTTCTCACTTGGGCCAATAGGCAAGACCCATCCCATTTTGTCAGTACTAAGCTAGATAGAGCCTTAGTCAACGAACATTGGATGAAGGCTTTCACTAGTTCTTCTGCCCATTTTTTCCCCCCCGGGATTTCAGATCTTTTTTTTTTGGGTAATTTAGCTTGAAATTAAAAAAGGTTAATCGAATGTACAGCCTACAAGGGGCATACCCCAGGAGGAAAAGAAAGGAAAAAAAAAAAAAGAATGATAAAAGTACAGTAACCATGCACAACCCGCATGGAGAGTAAAATAAAGTGACATAACCATGAAATGTACTGATATGAAATTGAACTATTCCTGGCACAACCCGCCAGGCTAGGAAATAAAGTAAATGAAGTAGATAGTCATGGTCAACGTGGACCACATGAAAACCAACGCTGAGGAGAGATCCTCCTCCTCCTAGGCTAGGCTAAGAAAATCAAGACCCGAGACATCCATCACCCCAAAGCAAGCATAATACCCGCTCAACAGAAGTCAACTACTACAGAGGAACTCGGGCAGAGAGAGGCTCGACCAGGGGATGACGGCATCCGACAAGGCTACCCTGCTAAGTACCCTGCACACCACGCCCATTCCACCCTAACTACTACATCCTCGCCCAAATCCCCTAGGCTCGCTAACGACTCAAAGCGGAACAGAAAGAGAGGCCACCAAAAGTAGCCACTCGAACCTCAAGTGGACCAATCTGCTCTTTTCGATCAGTGCAACCACCAAACCTAATAAGAAACAGACTGCAAAGCAACCCCTTTCGATAAGTGAGGAACCACCAATCTAGTCAATGACTGCTCCGGCAACTACCTTGCTCAATCAAACTCCATCCATAATCTAATCATCGGCTTCTACAGCTGCTGCTACTGCGGGCTACCCCTAACTAGGATAGAGTCTAATCTAATCAATAATAGCCACGACCACAAGAATACTACACTCGACCTCAGAGCAAAAAATGCAGGTTCTAGGGATATAAAAGGCTCGACAACGAGCCCGACGCCCGATTTCAGTACAACAGATGACCGCCTATCGGGGGTTGCCAAAACTAACAGTAAACTGGCCCATAAGTCCAGCAACAAGATAAATGCAAAAACTGTACATAGAATGACTGAATATTAAAATGCCCCACTGCCCGGGCCACCCAGCCGGCTTACCTGCCCGGGCTGGCCTGCCATCGGGCGGCTGCAGCCTGCTGCTGCTGCTGCCTGCTGAATGGCCCGGGCTGGCTGTTTGCCCGAGCCACTCACGGATGGCCTGCCCGACCTGGCTCGCTCGGCTGTTGACGCCCTGACGGCCCGATGACTAGGGCCAGTGCCCGAGCCGTACAGGAGGTGGCTGCACCTGCGGCAGCCGGCGGCTGTTGAGCCCAAAAGTGCCTGGTCGCTGCTGTACCGACCAACGACCTGTGGATCTAAAAACTTTGATCGACCATGACCGGCAGCCATGGCTGTTGGGGCTACCCACCTCCGACTATGGACGAACCCTCCTCCGTTCGAGGGGCAAAACCATGGCTGGTAGACCCACGGCTAAGCCCCACGGCGGCGGGGCTGGGAAGAACCCACGGCGGCGGCGGGGTTGGGAATGGGTTCCCACGTCGGAGAGAACCCACGGCTTGGAGTTGTGCCCCACGGCGGCTAATCCCCACGGCGGCGGCGGGGCTGGTCCCACGGCGACTGCATCGCCCTGGCTGTGATTGGCCATTAATGGCAGTTGTACGTTCAGATCTGCCCGGTGCAGATCCCAATAAAGTTGCCCACCGGTTCACGGCGAGGTTGAGGTTGGAGACCACGCCTACGGCTGTTGAGCCACGGCGACTGGACCAGTGTGAGGTCGACCGAACCAGACCAGAAATCTGGCCGGAGCGGCGGAGGGCGGTGGAGGAGAGACAGCCCGAGGCTGTCGGCTGTGGAGGGCGGTGGAGGAGAGACTCTCTAAGGAGAGAGGATCCCTTGCCCGGATGACTCCATGTTGCTGCTACTGCTGGCCGGAGGAGGAGCCGGCTGGATTGGAGGGAGCTTTCTCTCTCTAGGCTAGAGAGAGAAGCTCCCAGAATTTCTATCGCTCCCGGGATTTCAGATCACTCTCCTGCCATTGTGAATATCACCCCGGGTCCTTTGAAATCTTTGAAACCCTTTAAATTCTTTGATTTTCTAGCTGACCATCCACAGTTTTTAACTGTGGTTCAGAAAATCTGGAGGAAAGTGATTATTGGGAATCCAATGTTCTGTGTTTGCGAAAAACTTAAGATGTTACAAGAGGAGTTTAAGCAACTTAACTCTAGGGAATTCAGTAATGTCTCTAATAGGGTTGCTGATGCTAGACAATGCCTTGAATCCTTACAGAAAAGCATGAGTCCTCATCAGATTACTCCCTCCATAATAAACCAAGAAAGAGTGGTGCACAGGCAACTCTTCACTTTACTTAGGGCTGAGGAAAGCTTGGCTAAACAAAAGTCAAGAATTCAATGGCTGAAACTTGGGGATCAATGCACCTCTTATTTCTTTAAAGCGGTGAGTAACACAAGGAATCGAAGTAAAATTACTAGTCTGGTGTTGGATGATGGGTCTCTTACTCATGACATTCAAGATATTAAGAACAACTTTGTTGGGTTCTATACTGACTTGCTGGGAACAGCTCATTCTACCTCTTATCAGGGGCAAACTAGAATCCAACAGGTTGTTAATAGGACACTTACAGATAGTCAAAGGACTGCCATGATTGCTGAGGTCACAGACCTTGAAATTAAGGATACCTTTTGGGCTCTTAATCCTAGCAAAGCCCCTGGTCCTGATGGATATAATGCTGGGTTCTTCAAAAAGGCTTGGCCTATCATTGGTCATGAAGTAATGCAGCAGTTAAGACTTTCTTTAGGTCTGGTAAATTGCTAAGGAAAATCAATTCTACCATTGTTGCACTGGTCCCTAAAGTTCCTAACCCATCTAAGGTTGGGGACTTTAGGCCCATTTCATGTTGTAATACCATTCACAAGTGCATCTCTAGGATACTGGCTAGAAGGTTGCAGATTGTCCTTCCAATGTTAATTGATCCTGTTCAATCAGGTTTTGTGAAAGGAAGGAGGATTGCGGATAATATTTTTCTAACTCAGGAGCTAATGAGAGGATATCATAAATCATCACCATCTCCTCGATGTGCAATGAAAGTTGACATTATGAAGGCATACGATAATGTTAGGTGGGATTTCCTTTGGGATGTTCTATCCTCCATGAACTTTCATCCCACAATGATTAAGTGGCTCCAAGCTTGTATCTCCACTGCGAATTATTCCCTTAGCATCAATGGGGAGGTCACAGGCTACATTGTAGGACAAAAAGGACTTAGGCAGGGAGATCCTTTTTCTTCATACCTATTTGTGATAGTGATGGAGATTCTCACTTGTCTCCTAAGAGAGAAATCCCTCCTTCCAGATTTTCATTTTCATTGGAGATGTGGGCGTACCAAACTTATAAATCTATGCTTTGCTGATGATCTTATGATCTTTTGCAAAGGGGATCTAACCTCTATCAGTCATATCCAGGATGCCCTCTCTGAATTCCAAAGCCTGTCGGGTCTGTCACCCAGCCCTGGAAAAAGTAGCATATACTTTTCTGGGGTTAGTTTAACCACTAGAATGGCCATTTTGGATGTCCTTAAGTTCAAGGAGGGCTCACTACCTATCAGATATCTGGGGGTGCCTCTCCTCTCTACAAAACTTAAAGACTCTGATTGTCAGTCCTTAGTGGATAGCATAACTGCTAAAACTAAGTCATGGACTAATAGAGACCTCACGTATGCTGGCAGGGTCCAGTTGATTAAGAACGTGTTGTTCTCCATTCAAACTTATTGGTCCTCCTTGTTTATCATCCCCAAAAAGGTGATCAAGGAGGTTGAGTCAATACTTAGAGCGTTTCTATGGTCTGGTCCTGACCTTAGGAAAACGGGGGCTAAGGTATCTTGGGAGCATCTGTGCTCTCCGAAACAAGAGGGAGGCCTTGGTTTCAAATCCATGCAGGTTTGGAATAAGGCGGCCATTGCCAAACACATTTGGTTCCTTATTTCTGGGGGGAACAATCAATGTGGTGTCAGTGGGTTAAATCTTATTTATTACGGGGTAGAAACTTTTGGAATTTAAAAGTACCTGGGGATTGCACATGGGTTTGGAGGAAACTTCTGCATCTCAGACCATTGGTGAGGCCATATATACTTAGTGTAATAGGTAATGGCCAATCCACCTCCTTATGGTATGATAATTGGCATCCACTTGGTCCTTTGTTAGCCACATTTGGTCCCAGAATTGCTTATGATTCTGGAATTCCAAAGGAGGCTACTGTGTCTCACATTATCCAAAATTCATGCTGGGCTTTTCCCATCACTCAAACTTTGGAGATCAATGAGGTAAGAAGTACTTTACCACCTCTTATTTCTTCCAGGTTGAGTAGGGATGATCATATTAGGTGGTCTCTCACTTCTAATGGCCAGTTCACAGTTGCTTCCCTTTGGGATAAACTAAGGACACCCTTTCCAAAAGTTGGATGGCATAGGTTGGTGTGGTTCTCAGGTCACATTCCGAAATGTAGTTTTATCACTTGGATAGCTATTCAGGATAGACTCTCCACTGCAGATAGGTTGGTGTCTTTTGGCCTTCCTATTCCTGCCTAATGTAGTTTTTGTCAGGACTGTGAAAGTCACAATCACATATTCTTTAATTGCTCATTTACTAAGCAGGTGTGGGATTCTATTCAAACCAAATTACATGTCTCATGGACATCTAGAACTTGGTCCGAATGGGTCTCTTTTCTCTCTAAATCTAGAGGGAAATCTGTAAAGGCTATTATCACTAAATTGGCCTTTACAGTCACTATTTACTACGTCTGGAATGAAAGGAATGCCAGGAAGTTCCAAGGCATGTCCTGTTCTTGGGAAGTTGTTGTTCATAAAGTACTTTCAATGATGAGAACAAGGATTCTATCTTTACCTAAACTCCAAGCAGAATGGATTGTGAATGACTGGTGTTAAATACTTTATGTTGCTTCTGCTGTGAGTATTTGTAGCATTCTTCTTGTTTTCCTACCCTGACTTGACAGGCTATAACAGGATGTGCTCAAAGGAGGGACAGCAAGGGTCAAGGGCTGGCTCCTCTTATTAGCAGTTCAGATTCTTCACAGATTCTGAACCTGATTTTCATGGTGTTATAGTACATTTTCTGCTGCACCTTCACTTGACTGGTTCTGTGGTGTCATTGAAATGACATTTTCTGCATTTTCTGCATTTAGTTCAGTTGTTAGTTGACTGATGACTGATGGTTCTACAATAAGTTGAGATACAGTGTTTGGTTTTGTGGATTGCCTAACCATAGGGGCTGTCGTGGGATCTCCCTTCGCAGAGGGGGAATTCCTCTGCAATTATGGTTCAATTGTTCTGAATTTGAGCTTCAGAAGTCTATTACTTCTTCCTAGCAGTCACTACTTAGTGGAATGACTGTTGCATGTTCTTCTATTATCAGCATTGGGTAGTAGTATAGCTGCTAGCTCTGTATTCAGTTATGCCTATCCATAGAAATTGAAGTTTTGTTGTAGCAGGTTCAGATGCTGATCTGTGCCAGTTCAGTTTTACTTTTAGCCCAGTTTTGCAAGTGTTTCTGTGCTAGTTCCATAGCAGTCCAGTTTATGCTCTTTTGTGCTACCTAGACAGTCACCTGCGTAGGTTGAAGGCTGTCCAAGTGCCCTAATGAGGTCCCAAGTGTCCTGATGAGGTCCAAATACCAAGTGCAGCAAGTAGAGCTAGCAGATGTTGTTCCATAGCAGATGTTGTTGGGATCTCTTGTCAGTCCCAAGTGTTGTTGGGATCTCCATTCAGTTCCATAGCAGTGTTCTGCAGTCAGTTTATGCTTATGCCTAACCAACTGGGGATGTCGTTGGGATCTCCCTTCGCAGAGGGGGACGTCCTCTGCATGTTTTTTAGCTAGTTCCATAGCTATTGTGTCTGCTAGTACCTTGTCAATAGCAGCTGTTTCAGTTTTGTATAGTATTGTTCAAGTTCAGAATCTGATTCTGTGGTGTTAGTTGCATAGTTGACTGATTCTGAGCTGCACTACTTTTATTCTATGCTACCACTACTGATGCTACTCTAATCTGCAACATCAGTCCACCATTCCAAGTGTCCTGATGATCAAGTGCAGCAGCTGCTGTGTAGTCTGATAGCAGTTCTGTTGATGCTGTCAATTCTGTTAGCTGTTGTTCCAAGTTCAGCTGGTTGTGCATGGTTATCACTCCAACTTTTGCTCAAGTCCAAGTTCAGAATCTGGTGTTCCATAGTGTTTTTTGCCCAAGTTCAGATTCTGATGCAGCAGTTCTGTTAGCTGTTGTTCCTATGGTGTTCTATGGTCTCTGATGCCCAAGTGTTTGAATGAATAGCATGTAATTTAGTAGCATGAAATTTACTAGATCAGTAGCATTATGTGTTCTGTTTCGTATCCCTCTTTTAGATGGGTACGAAACAGACGTTCTATTTACTTCTAGTCCTATGTAGCCGTTTGGCGTAGGCGCTCTCTTGTTTTATATTCTTTTCTTTTCTTTTCTTTTCCTTTCTTTCCTCCTGGGGTATGCCCCTTGTAGGCTGTATAATCGGTTAGCCCCTTTTTTATTTCAAGCTGATTTACCCAAAAAAAAGTTATCCTTAGTTGGATTCATTGAACATAAAGTTAAAGATCCCAATGTACCTAGAATTGTCAATACAATCCTCCCTCAATGGAATTTTGTTAGCAACCATTCCTGCTCTCCTATGGGGAGAATATTAATCTGTTGGGATCCTTTAGTGTTTAAAGCACAAGTCTTGTATCAATCCAGCCAATTTATCCATTGTGAAGTGCATTCTTGTGATGGCCTATATAACTTTGTGGCCACTTTTGTGTATGGAGCTAACTCTTACTTAGTCAGGCAACAACTTTGGGCTGACTTGCAGCAAATCTGTGTCGTAACCCCTTGGGTGGTATTAGGAGATTTCAATGCCAATAAGCATCCCTCTGAAAAAATAGGAGGTGATAGGATGTGGATACCCTGGATGGAAGAATTCAATTCTTGCCTCCAGTCAACTGAACTTGTTGACCTTAGATACTCTGGTTGTCATTTTACATGGTCTAATAAACAGCTAGGGGATACTCACATCAGCACCAAGATTGATAGGGTTCTGGTTAATGAGAGTTGGATCAAGAACTTATGTTGGTCCAATGCTCATTTTCTTAACCCTGGGGTGTCGGATCACTCCCCTGCTGTTGTCTATTTGACAGCTCCCTCACCTCCAAAGAAAAAGCCATTCAGATTCTTTAATTTTCTGGCTGAACACCCTAGGTTCCTAGAAACTGTTCAGAGGGTTTGGAGGAAAGTAATTATTGGTAATCCTATGTTCTGTGTCTGTGAAAAGCTTAAGCATTTACAGATAGACCTTAAAAAGCTGAATACCAATGAGTTTAGTGATTTGTCCTCAAGAGTGGTCTCCTATAGAACCCAATTGGAAGCCATCCAGAGAGAGCTAGGATCCAATCCTAGTGACTCTTCAAAGCAAGCCACTGAAAGGGAATTGTGTAAGCAATACCTTGTTTATGCTAGGGTTGAAGAGAGTTTTGCCAAGCAAAAGTCAAGGGTTCAGTGGCTAAGGTTAGGAGATCAATGTTCCTCATTCTTCTTCAAAACCATAAGTAATTCCAGGAACAGGAATAGAATCTCTAGTCTGGTTTTGGAAGATGGAGCTGTTACCCAGGACATTGAGTTGGTTAAGCAGACCTTCATCAACTACTACACTAATCTTTTAGGCACTAAACATCTGAGTCATTACTCTGGATCTTCTATAGTACATCAACTTATCACTAGGAAACTCACTCCTATCCAAAGTTTGGAAATGGTGATGGAGGTGACTGATAAAGAGGTTAAGGACACATTCTGGTCTCTTAATCCTCAAAAAGCACCTGGCCCAGATGGCTACAATGCAGCGTTCTATCATAAAGCTTGGCCTGTGATAGGTCATGAAGTGACCTCAGCTGTTAAGCTTTTCTTTAAATCAGGTCAGCTTTTGAAGAAAGCTAATGCTACCCTAGTTGCTCTAGTGCCTAAGGTCCCCAACCCTTCTAAGGTAGGAGATTACAGGCCCATCTCATGCTGCAATGTGATATATAAGTGCATTGCCAAAATTCTAGCCAACAAAATCAAGCCTATCCTGCCTTCACTTATTGATCCAGCACAATCTGGATTTGTACAAGGTAGGAGGATAGCTGATAACATATTCCTTACTCAGGAACTGATGAGGGGTTATCATAAACAATCCTCTACTCCTAGGTGTGCCATGAAAGTGGATATTATGAAGGCTTATGATAATGTCAGATGGGATTTCCTGTGGGATGTCCTGGAATCCATGAACTTCCACCCTAAGATGATCCAATGGCTCAAAGCTTGTGTTTCCACAGCTAATTACTCCATATGTTTCAATGGAGAAGCAATAGGTTACATTCCTGGACAGAAGGGTTTACGACAAGGTGACCCATTGTCTTCCTACCTGTTTGTCATTTTTTTTTTTTGGGGTAAATCAGCTTGAAATTAAAAAAGAGGCTAACCGAATATACAGCCTACAAGGGGCATACCCCAGGAGGAAAAGAAAAGAAAAAAAAAGATTGAGAAAATTGAAATCTAAGCCGAATGGCTACATGGATTGGATAAATTGTAATCTAGATGGAGACAAAACAAACTACAACAACTGATTTGTTTCCTACCCATCTACAAAAGGAGGAAAACGCCATCATTCCAACAATAGTAGCTCGTAAAACAGAAAAGTCCCACTAGACTTGAACTTGGAATTCTGAAACTTGCACATCTCCCTGAACTTCTGTGCTTGAGTAGCTCCCACAAGTGAACTTGCAAACTGCTCCTAAACGCATAACAAACTGCTCCTTTCAACTTGTAGGAAGAAGCATAACAGTCAAAACAGCAGCAGCAGTAGCTGGTATAGCAGTAGCTGCTCAAATCACAAATCAAGTAGTAGCACTACCTGTTTGTCATTGTTATGGAGGTATTGTCTTGCATCCTTAAGGAAAAGTCTATCCTCCCTAATTTTAAATTTCATTGGAAATGTGGCTCCACCAAGCTTGTCAACCTTTGCTTTGCGGATGATCTTATGATATTTTGCAAAGGTGAGGTGAGTTCCATTACCCATATTCAAAGACTCCTTGACGGAGTTTGAGGCTTTGTCCGGGCTTTCCCCCAGCCCTACCAAGAGCAACATCTTCTTTTCCGGAGTTAATCCTTCCACCAAGGCTTCCATAATGAGCATTTTAGGCTTCCAGGAAGGGACCTTACCAGTTAGGTACTTGGGGGTACCTCTTCTATCCACCAAGCTCAAGCACACTGATTGTAAACTAATGGTTGACAGGATTGTAGCAAAAACCAAAACTTGGACCCATAGGTACCTCTCTTATGCTGGCAGAATACAATTGATAAAGTCAATTCTATTTTCAATGCAAACTTATTGGTCAAGCCTCTTTATTATCCCTAAAAAGGTAATTAAAGAGATTGAATCTATTCTTAGAGCCTTTTTCTGGTCTGGCCCTGACCTTAAGAAGACAGGTGCCAAAGTCTCATGGGAACACCTTTGCTCTCCAGTCAAGGAAGGTGGATTAGGATTTAAATCGTTGGAAATTTGGAACAAGGCAGCTGTTGCCAAGCACATTTGGTTCCTTATCTCTGGAGGGGAGCAATCTATGTGGTGCCAGTGGGTTAAGTCTTATTTTCTTAAGGGCAAAAGCTTTTGGAGTCAACAAGGCCAGCCTGCGGCCAGAAGCAGCAGGCCCGTCGGGGCGTCAACAGCCGAGCGAGCCAGCCCGGGCAGGCCATCCGTGAGTGGCTCGGGCGGGGGGCAGCTTGGCTGCCAGTGATTGTTTTGCTCGGGCAGCAGCAGCAGCCGGCCGCGGCAGCAGGCAGCTGGCAGCAGCAGCAGCAGGCAGCAGCTGCCCGATGGCTGGCCAGCCCGGGCAGGTAAGCCGGCTGGGTGGCCCGGGCAGTGGGGCATTTTAATTTTCAGTCATGCTATGTATGGTTTGTGCATTTATCTTGTTGCTGGACTTATGGGCCAGTTTACTGTTAGTTTTGGCATCCCCCGATAGGCGGTCATCTGTTGGACTGAAATCGGGGGCCGGGCTCTTCGTCGAGCCCTCTATATCCATTGCGCCAGCGCTTTTAGCTCTGAGGAGATGCGTAGTATTCTTGTGGCTGTGGCTATTATTGATTAGATTGGATGACTCCAACTAAGATCTCTCCAGCAGCTGTGGGTGTCGATGATTAGATTATGGAGAGTCTGGTTGAGCAAGGTAGTTGCCGGAGTTGTCATTGACTAGATTGGTGGATTCTCACTGATTGAAAGGGGTAGCTTCGTAGTCTGTTTCAGATTAGATTAGTGGTTTGCACTGATCGAAAAGTACAGATTGGTCCACTTGAGGTTTGGGGGTTACTTTTGGTGGTCCTCTTTCTGTTCCGCTTATTGTTGTTAGCGAGCCTAGGGGATTTGGGCGAGGATGTAGTAGTCTGGATGGAATGGGCGTGGGGTGCAGGGTGCTTAGCAGGGTAGCCTTGTCGGATGCCGACATCTCCAGTTCGAGCCTCTCTCGGTCCAAGTCCCTCTGTAGTAGTTGACTTCTGTTGAGTGGGTATTATGCGAGCTTCGGGGTGATGGGCTTCTCGGTTCTTGGTTTTTATCCCAGCCTTGGAGGAGGAGGATCTCTCCTCAGCGCTGGTTATCATGTGGTCACCGTCGACCATGACTATCTACCGTATTTACTTTATTTCCTAGCCTGGCGGGTTGTGCCAGGTAGTAGTTCAATTTCACATTTCATGTATTACAGTACGCATAGCATTTTGTTATGTATTTACTCTATCTCACTCTCCATGCGGGTTGTGCATGGTTTACCGCACTTTTTTCACTCTTATTTGTTTTCCTTTTCTTTTCCTCCTGGGGTATGCCCCTTGTAGGTTGTACATTCGCTTAACCTTTTTTAATTTCAAGCTAAATTACCCAAAAAAAAAAGCTTTTTGAGTGTTAAAATTCCAAATGACCCCTCCTGGGTTTGGAGGAAAATACTTAATCTTAGACCACTAGTCCAGCCTCACATCAAGTACAATATTGGGGATGGCCAGCTAACCTCTTTGTGGTTTGACAATTGGCATCCCCTCGGCCCCCTTTTATCAAAGTTTGGTCCTAGAATAGTCTATGACTCAGGAATCTCTAAGGATGCATTTGTGAAGGCCATCATTAGAGACAATCAATGGGCCTTCCCAATAACCCAATCCCCTGACCTTAATGATGTGAGAGCTGATCTACATGCTGTCTCCATCAATGATTCCATTGGAGACAAGTGTATCTGGACTCTCACAGCATCCGGGAAATTTAGTATTTCATCCCTTTGGGATCAAATGAGAACCCACTTTCCTGTCACCACATGGCATAAAGTAGTTTGGTTCTCAGGATATATTCCCAGATGCAGTGTCATCTCATGGATGGCCATCCTTAATAGGTTATCTACTGAGGATAGATTGGTGATGTTTGGCATGAAATCTTATTCCACCTGTAGCCTGTGTATGGGTGTAGAAACCCATAACCACCTATTCTTTGAATGCCCCATGGCCACACAAGTTAGAGGTATATTGATCCTAAAGACCCCTCATATGGTAGGGTTGACCTCTTGGCAACAGTGGATAAGTAAATTGTCCACTCTTCAAGGCAAGACATTAGCTATCACAATTGCTAAACTTGTCTTTACAGTCTATGTGCATCATATGTGGATTGAGAGAAACTATAGAAAGTTCCAAAATCTAAGCTGCTCTCCTGAAGTGGTTGCTAACAAAATTTCAAATGAAGTAAGATGTAGATTGTTGTCCTTAGAAGTCAAGGGACCTTCTCAATTACTTTCTATGTGGAACATGCATGCTTAATTTCAATACTTGAACTGACTGATTTCTACTCACATTCATGCTTAATTTCAGGGCTCTCTAACTGCCCTGACAAAAGGATGGGGATGCATAACTCAATGTGTGTGGAGCTTCTCTCTCTATCCTAGAGAGAGAAAGCTCCCTCTGACCCAGCCAAAATCAGCCCGGCTCAGTTTCCTTCGGCGCCGGTGAGGAATAAAGGACGGCAAGGGATCATCCCTCCTTAGGGAATGATCTCCTCCATCGCCTCCCATTACCAACAGTACTGGAGCACCGTTTTGGTCCACCACGGAGTTGTCTTCCATGGCACAACATCTCACGAAGCTGTATATAGCTTCACCTTCCACGGCTACGATTCAGAGGAGGTCAAGCTGCCGGTCTGAATCAGAGCCACCAAGTGGACTGATTTTCTACAAGATTGAAGTTCATCAGAGAGAGGGGATCTTAAACCCACCTTTTTCTCTTCCGATCTTCATCTCATTTAAGGAGAATCGGTCCAATACCATCTTCAAACATCTGATTTCCAAGCTTCAACACTCAGTCGGACCATTGGTGGTGGCTTGCGACTGATGAGGTGGGGACCATTGATCAAGTACGATGGTGTGCGCTGGACTTAACGGCTGGGTTGCGAGGTTCTCGGAACTCCGGCGACCGCGGCTGAAGATTAATTTCAAGTTCTGTGCGTGGAAGCCATGGAATGGTTTGTTCTGCAATTTCTGGTCCAAAGCTACCCGGATGGTCAGAGTTACACTGGAATTGGCTGTAGATCTGAACTGCCGGTGGTGGCTCACTGTTCAACCACTACACGGCTGCCGGACTATTCCAGCCGCTGTTCAAACACTGTTCAGATTTCCAGGTGGAATCTCGTTCAACGGAAGTGGGTTTCGGTCTGCTTACGGTCAGTGGGCCATCAACAGCCGCCGTGGGCCTCGACAGCCGTGGGCCAGTTTGGGGCCAGGCCATCAACAGGGGCCAGCCAGCTGGTAGCAGCCAGCCCGGGCAGGCAATCCGTCGGGCACAGCCTGCCTTCAGCCGGGGCAGCAAGCACCAAGCACCAAGCAGTCATCCCGGTACCCCGGATAGGCTGAAAATCTCGTATCCATTGCGCCTATCGTTATTCATTATAGGCATTGCACTTATTTGTTTATTGTCAATCTGTTACTGGACGAACGGGCCAGTTTACTGTTTGTTTGACGATCCCCGATAGGCGGTCATCTGTTGGACTGAAATCGGGGGTTAGGCTCTTGGTCGAGCCTCATATCCCTAGTTCCTGTTCTTTTAGCCTGCGGTTTTGTGTAGTTTCTTGTGGTCGTGGCTATCTTTGATTAGATTAGATTCTGTTCTGGTTGAGAGGGTAGTCTTGCAGTAGCAGCAGCTGCGGGTGCTCTGATTAGATCTGTGGATGGTTCTGGTTGAGCAGGGTAGCTGCCTGACCTGTCTTTGAATAGTTTCTGTTCTGGTTGAAAGGGGTAGTATTGCAGTAGCAGCAGCTGTGGGTGCTCTGATTAGATCTGTGGATGGTTTCTGATTGAGCGTGGGGCAGCTTGGACCGCTTGGGGTTTGAGTGGCCTCTTCTGGGGTTCTTCTTACTTTCCGCTTTTAGTCGTTGGCGAGCCTAGGGGATTAGGGTCAGGGGGGAGTAGTCGTGGTGTGCAGGGTGCTTAGCAGGGTAGCCTTGTCCGACATTTCCAGGTCGTGCCTCTCTCGGTCCGAGTCCCTCTGTAGTAGCTGATCTCTTTGAGTGGGTATTATACTAGGCTTAAGGCTGGAAGATCTAGGTTCTTGGTTTTCTTAGCCCAGACTTGGAGGAGGAGGTTGCTGGGTAGTTGGTTTCAGTGGGTGGTTTTGGTGAGCCTAAGGTTAGGATGAGGGAGTGTTAGGCCGAAAGGATTGGGCGTGGTGTGCAGGGTTCTTAGCAGGGGACCTTGTCGGATGTCGTCAACTCTGGTTCGAGCCTCTTGATGCATGTTCCTCTGTAGTAGCCGTTCAGACTGCCTGGAAGCCGTTCTACTTGTAGCTGTTCTCCTAAGTGCTGGTTATCTTGTGGTCATCACTGACCGTAACTATTTGCTTTATTTCCTAATCTGGCGGGTTGTGCCAGGAAGTAGTTCATTTTCATTTCCATTTCATTTCACCACATGTTTGTACTCTTATCCATCCATATCATACCCCGTTGTGCTATCATTAGTACAACGGGGCTATTATCTCTACCCATATGTCATTTACCTTACTTTCCATGCGGGTTGTGCATGGTTTACCGCATTTTTATCATTCTTGTTTTTTTTTTTCTTCTTCTTTTTTTCCTCCTGGGGTATGCCCCTTCTAGGCTGTACATTCGCTTAACCTCTTTTAATTTCAAGCTAATTTACCCAAAAAAAAAAAATTCAGGGCTCTCCATTCAGGGCATTACACAAATGATTCAAAGGGACTTAGTTGTGCCTTGAAGCTCAGAAACAGGACTCAGAAATTGGACCTGCTATTACTGCTATTCTACCAGGTAACTACCTTACTCCTGATCGAATTTTTTTTTTTTTTTTTGGGTAATTTAGCTTGAAATTAAAAAAAGGTTAAGCGAATGTACAGCCTACAAGGGGCATACCCCAGGAGGAAAAGAAAGGAAAAAACAAAGAAGAGTGAAAAAAGTGCGGTAAACCATGCACAACCCGCATGGAGAGTGAGATAGAGTAAATACATAACAACATGCTATGCGTACTATAAAATGTGAAATTCGAAATTTGAAATTTGAACTACTACCTGGCACAACCCGCCAGGCTAGGAAATAAAGTAAATACGGTAGATAGTCTGGGTCAACGGTGACCACATGAAAACCAGCGCTGAGGAGAGATCCTCCTCCTCCTAGGCTGGGAAAAGAAACCCAAGAACCGAGACGCCCATCATTCCGAAGATAGCATAATACCCACTCCTGGTCGAATGTTGTTGTGGTATCAGGCAGGTTTTGAGTGTCTTTACTATATTGAGAGTTGACCTTGTGAGTAGTGAGCTAAAGCCCCAACATTCCTTGAGAGAGGAGGTAATATCTAGTGGGGGAGTCTTGTGAGGTTCAGTGGAGGGAGTAAGTGGCCCACAACCTTGTGAGATGAGTGCTAGAGCCCTTTCCTTTCTTCCTTTCTTTGAAAGATCAGCAGAAAACAAGTGATCTGCATTGGTATCTCAATTGGTGAACTGATCTGCCTGTTTTGGCAGTTGCTGTTATGCATTGTACTGAACTGATCTGCATTGTAGCAGTTGCTGTTACAATGCAGTTATGCTAGTTAAGTTCAGAAGTTGTAGCTGGTTATGCTAGTTATGCTGTTTGCTATAAAGCTGTAGATGCAAGGGTTGGTTGCTGCTACTTGGGCAGCCACATCTGTTTTGTTGTAATTTTCTGTCTTATCATGCATCTGTTTAGTCCAAGTAGCTGCTGCCCAGATTCTGACTGTTGATAGATCATTTCGATTCAAGTTAAGAAGTTGTAGCAGGTTCAGAAGTTGATGGACAAGTTCAGAAGTTGTAGCAGGTTCTGTTTTCAGTTATGCCTAACCATCGGGGGCTGTCAATGGGATCTCCCTTCACAGAGGGGGACGTCCTCTGTATAGTATTGTATATGTTTTCAGTATTGTATAGTATTGTACAAGTTCAGAAGTTGTAGTCCAAGTAGCTGTTTAGTCCGAGTAGCTGCTGCCCAGATTCTGACAGTTGATAGATCATTTCGATTCAAGTTAAGAAGTTGTAGCTGGTTCAGAAGTTGATAGACAAGTTCAGAAGTTGAACTGATGGTTGCTCCTTGTTGTACAAGTTCAGAAGTTGGCAGACTGTTGTGAGTTCTGAAGTTTGTAAAACTGTTTTGATTGGGTTACTATGTGACTGGGTTGTGATTTTGCTATTTAGTTCTATTCTGGCAGCCTTGTTAGGCTGCTACACTGCTGTATTGGGGCTGTCCCTGCTGTTCTGTTTTCTGCATTTGTGGTAGCAAACTGCTGCTGCTGATTTCCTGTGCTGAACTGTGTAGTCTAGCTAGTGAAGAGGGTTCAATTGCTGATGTTAGTTCTGATATGATCAAGCCCCAGATTTCTGCCTTCTGCTGTCCTGCTGCCTTACTCTTTGGTGCAAGCTGCTGCTAGAAAAGCTACTGTTCTGCTAATTAAACTTTTGTATATCCCTACTTTTGGCATGTGTTTCTCTCCCATCTCTTAGATGGAAGAGAAACATGTGGATCTCATGTTCATTTATAGGTGCTTAGTTCAACTAGCCCTTGTAGGTTGTAATCCTTAGTCAATGTAGCCATTTGGCTTAGGTCATTTTTTTTCAATATTTGTTTTTCTTTTCCTTTTCCTCCTGGGGTATGCCCCTTGTAGGCTGTATATTCGCTTAGCCTCTTTTCTATTTCAAGCTAATTTACCCAAAAAAAAAAAAGTTTGGTGTTGGATGACGGGTCCCTCATTTATGACATTAGGGATATCAAATCTAACTTTGTTGACTATTACACCATTCTACTTGGCACAGCTCATCCTACTTCTTATCAAGGTCTGCCCAGAATCCAACAGGTCTTAGGTAGTCGTTTATCTGATAGCCAAAAGTTAGCCATGGTTGCTGATGTTTCTGATCTTGAAATTAAGGAGACCTTCTGGTCTCTTCCCTCTGGTAAAGCTCCTGGTCCTAATGGCTATAATGTTGGTTTCTTCAAAAAGGCTTGGCCTATCATTGGCCATGAAATCACTGCCGCTGTCAAAACCTTCTTTAGGTCTGGTCGGCTGCTCAAAAAGGCAAATTCAACTATTATTGCGCTTGTTCCTAAGGTCCCTAATCCATCCAGAGTCGGGGATTACAGACCAATCTCATGTTGTAACACTATATACAAATGCATATCTAAAATCCTTGCTAGAAGGTTGCAGGTGGTTCTTCCCACTTTAATTGACCCTGTTCAATCAGGTTTTGTTAAAGGTCGGAGGATTGCTGACAATATTTTCCTTACCCAGAAGCTCATGAGAGGTTACCACAAATCTTCTTCCTCTCCCAGATGTGCTATGAAGGTAGACATCATGAAAGCTTATGACAATGTTAGGTGGGACTTCCTGTGGGATGTCCTGACTTCTATGAATTTCCATCCCATCATGATCAATTGGATTCAAGCCTGTGTCACTACTGCTAATTACTCTCTTAGCATCAATGGTGAAGTCACTGGTTATATTTTTGGGGAAAAAGGGCTCAGACAAGGTGATCCTCTATCTTCATATCTTTTTGTTATTGTGATGGAAATTCTCACTTGCCTTCTTAAGGAGAAATCCTGTCTTCCTGATTTCCATTATCACTGGAGATGTGGTGCTACTAAGCTTGTCAATCTTTGTTTTGTTGATGATCTTATGATATTCTGTAAGGGCAATCTGGCTTCAATTAATCATATCCAGGATGCACTCACTGAATTTCAATCCCTATCAGGTCTTTCACCTAGCCCTGGGAAGAGTAGCATCTTCTTCTCTGGGGTCAACACTAGCACTAGATTGGCCATCTTGGCTATCTTAGGGTTTAAAGAGGGGCTTTCATAGTCTCCCCATATCAGTATAATCATTGGTCAAGGGGTGCAGCCTCAAAGCTATATCCCTTGGTCAGCAAGAGCAACCAACAACTGCAGGTCAGGCTCCACCAAGCTTCAACTGGATTTCAAAGGGTCAGCACCTAATGCTCAAGGGTACTCAGGAAAGCTGGCATCAGCCCTCTCTCAGCAGTGTGCCAAGTCAGGAGCTACATGGGAGGGGTTGGCTGCTGGTTCAAGGGGATTCAGCAAAATGCAACACAGCTGCTGATTGTAGCTGCTGTTCTGCACCTGATGGTGAGAGCAGGACTTCAGAAGCAAAAGCAGGATTTCAACATGTCTGCTATTACTCCTACATACACAGGTAGTTATCTTATACTCTGGTGGTTTCTCTGCTAGACTAAAGGTTCACTTGTGTTGAGAGTTAGTTGTTAGCATTCACTACAATCGGTGTTTCCCTGTGAGAGTGTGATAGAGCCTCATCCTTTCCTTGAGAGTGGAGGTAATAATTAGCGGGGGCATTATGAGAGGCTTAGTGGAGGGAGTAGGGTGGATACGTATCCCTTAGCTTCTGAAAAAAGTTGAGAGGGAGGAGTGAGTTTTCCGAGGGAGTTGGTGGTAAGGACCACATATCCATAGGAATTCATTTTCAGTTTTCATTGACTGGTCTTTGCATTGCTGATGTTCTGTTCTGATCTACTTAGGCTCAGAACAGCCCATCTCATGCCAATGTGTTGCTACTGCTGCTGTTCTGTGCTCTTCTGTGACAGCAGCAGTTTTGAAACTGCAACAGAACTGCTTCAGTTCTGCTGCTGGACTGCTCTCTGTCCAGTTCTGACCCTACTAGCTACCTGATATGTTCTGTTATGGTGTGGTTGTTACTCCTACTAGTGAGTTTGCTGTGAGCTTCTGTATTAATTGTGGTTTCAACCATTGCAAGTCTGCAGTTTTGCAGAACACCCTAATTGTGGTTTTTGCAGAACACCCTAACTGCGTTTGCTGAGCTTCTGTATTACTCCTGCTACGGCTGGCCTGTAGTTTTATCATACCTTCAATGGTTGTTGATTGTTCCAAAACAGGACTGCATTGTACTTTCCATCCATGCTTTTGCATTATGTTTTGCCTAACCAATTGGGGCTGTCGTTGGGATCTCCCTTCGCAGAGGGGGAATTCCTCTGCAATGGCCAGCACTCACATTTTCATCCTAGGGAGCATGTCCCTAGCGATGGCCACCAGTGTTTTGTGGCTGCTACCAGCTCCTGCAGCTACCAGTTCCTGAACGAACTCTGTTGATACTGAACTGATGATACTGAACTGATGATCTGAGCCTTACTATGCTGATGCACTGTTGATGGCTGCTGTGGTTCAGTAGTTAACTGATGAAGCATACATTTACTAAGCTGCTGCTGCAGCTGTGCTGCTGTGGTGTTGACTGTTGCTGAACTGATGACTGTGCTCTGTCTGATAGTCCATTTCCCATTTGTGACTTCATTTCAAGTCAAGTTCTGAAGCTGCTGCAGTTGCTGCTTTAGGACTCAAACGAACTCTGTCTTTGGCAGCCCTGGATGGTGTGTTGCTACTGCTGATGCTCATGTTCAGCTGCTCCCACAAGCTTTCTGCTCTATGCAGTCTGCTGAGTTTTGATATGCTTCCAAGCTCAATTGTGTAATGTCATGCATAAGTTTTATAAGTTTGATTGGCATAAGTTTTATAAGCTTTATAAGTTTTGTAATGTCTTGCATTGGCGCTGTTTTCCTTCCCTCTTCTAGATGGATTGGAAACACCGCATGTTAGTTATCTCATGTAGCCACTTGGCTTAGGTAATTTTCTTTACTTTTTCCTTTTTCTTTTCTTTCCTCCTGGGGTATGCCCCTTGTAGGCTGTATATTCGCTTAGCCTCTTTTTAATTTCAAGCTGTTTTACACAAAAAAAAAGAGGGTACTTTGCCAGTTAGATACCTTGGTGTTCCCCTTATCTCCTCTAAACTCAAAGCTACTGACTGTCAGCGTTTAGTGGATAACATTATTGCAAAAACCAAGTCCTGGACCAATCGGGACCTCACCTATGCTGGTAGGGTCCAGTTGATTAGAAATGTTCTATTCTCTATCCAAACCTATTGGTCCTCATTGTTTATCATTCCTAAAAAGGTTATTAGAGAAGTTGAATCAGTCCTTCGGGCATTTCTTTGGACTGGTCCTGATCTTAGGAAAACAGGTGCCAAAGTCTCTTGGGAACATTTATGCTCTCACCAAGGTTGTATAATTTCCTGGTTGGGAGCTTCTCTCTCTAACCTAGAGAGAGAAAGCTCCCTCCGGTCTGCCACCACCATTTCCGGCTGGATCTCGCCGGTATCAACAGCAAGGAGGCCGAAGTAAACTAGACCAGGCAGGAAGAAGCGGCAGTCCTCGGGCAAGGGAGCCCCTCGCACGACAGGGGCTCTCCTCCACCGCCCCTTCTACATCCAGGCCCGGCCAGCCCACAACTGGCCTTCGATGGCCTTTTCAACCCTCAGCCGGCCGTCCAGGCCCGGCCAGTATAGCAGCTTAGCCCTCGTGGCTGAGTTGCCTTTTCAGATCTGGAAGTGACGATCAGGCCATTCCCAGCGATCAACCCGCTGCCGTGGGGCTTAGCCGGGGTGGGGCACAACTCCAAGCCGTGGGTTCTCTGACGTGGAACCCATTCCCAGCCCTGCCACCGCCGTGGGTTCTCTCCATTCCCAGTCCCGCCGCCGTGGGGCTTGCCGTGGGTTCTACCAGCCATGGCTTTTGCCCCTCGAACGGAGGAGGGTTCGTCCATGGTCGGAGGTGGGTAGCCCCAACAGCCATGGCCGCCGGTCATGGTTGGTCCAAGTTTTCAGATCCACCGGTCGTCGGTCGGTACAGCAGCGATCAGGCCTTTTGGGCTCAACAGCCGACGGCTGCCGGAGTCAGTCCGCAGCAGCAGCCCGGTCTCTGGTCTGGACAGATCTGGGCCGCTCTAAGGCCGTCGGCCAGTCAACAGCCCGGGTTCAACCGGGCCAGCCAACATCCTGGCAGGCCAGCCAAGAGGCCGGCCAGGCCAGTCACGCACCAGCCCGGGCAGGCAAGCCGTCGGGCACAGCCTGCCCTCAGCCCGGGCAGCAAGCAGCAAGCAGTCATCGCGCCTATCGTTATACAATATGCGCTTTGCAATCTGTGTATAGTTTGTTCGGCGACCCCCGATAGGCGGTCATCTGTTGGACTGAAATCGGGGGTTAGGCTCTTGGTTGAGCCTTTTATGTTTTCCGTAGTATGTATTGCGAGGACTTCGAGGGCCTCTAATTGTACCTTATACCGACGGTTGGTGTCGGGTATTTACTGCTATTGCCACGCCCGTGTCAAGGTTCCCCGCTGAACTTTCTATTCCTTGGGATAGTTTGTTCGGCGGGGGAAAGATCACGGGTAACCCATGTAGCCACTTGGCGCTCTTTATATTTTTTCTTTGTCTTACCTGGGGTATGCCCCTTGTAGGCTGTACATTCGGTTAACCTCTTTTATTTTCAAGCTAACCGCCCTAGGGCATTACCCAAAAAAAAAACATTTATGCTCTCCTAAGCATGAGGGTGGTCTTGGTTTCAAATCCATGCAAGTTTGGAATATAGCAGCCATTGCCAAGCACATCTGGTTTTTAATTTCCGGCGCCTCCAGCGCCTCCAACGTCCCTTCTTAGGGTTAGTTCTCCTCCAGCGCCTCCCACTCTCGTATCCACCACGTCCGGCCATTCATTGGTCGGAATTTCAGATCTGGTTCAAAGCTCCAGCTGAGAATCCTCAACGGCCAAGCTCACCACCGGCCACGTTCGGTCGTGGGTACAACCGTGGGTCATCCTAACGGCGAAGCCCACAGCCGCAGGTACAGGTCAGCCATGGCCGAAGCGATAACCCATTCGCCACCGCCGGGTACGACTGTGGCGTCCATGGTCGGAATTTAGCCCCTCGTACGGAGGAGGGTTCGTCCATGGTAGGAGGTGGGTAGCCCCAACAGCCATGGCCGCCGGTCACGGTTGGTCCAAGTTTTCAGATCCAGATCTGGCAGCCATGGCTACCCACAGCGAGCACCCACTGGTCCGGCCAGCCCACGGCTTGCCAACGCTGGTCCGGCCAAACCACAACCGGCCTTCTATAATCCGGTCTTTGCATATTCCTCCATCAACAATCGTCGGGGCTTCTATTGCTTCTGCGGTGGTTCCGAATTCAAGCCACGGTGGCTCGCCGGTAGCGAACAGGCCCTTTATTGGGCTAAACAGCCGTCGGCTGCCGGAGTCAGTCCGGCCGTCACAGATCCTGGCCCGGCACGGGCCCTTACGTCATCGGGCAGTCCTTGCGGGTCAGGGCCAGTCAACCAGCCCAGGCCAGTCAACCCCAAGCAGCCAGCCCGGTATCCCGGCTAGGCTGAAAATCAGCGCATCCAGTGCGCTCATCGTTATTCAATTTGCGATTTGCAATTATCTACTATTGTGCACTGGCTATTATCGTTTATGTTTTCAGTAGTATGAGTTGCGAGGACTTCGAGGGCCTCGGATTGTACCCTATACCGACGGGTTGTGTCGGGTATTTAATGCTTTTCCCACGCCGTGTCTAGGTTCCCTGTTGTACCTTCCATTCCTTGGGATAGATTGTTCGACATGGGCATGGACACGGGCAACCCTTGTAGCCACTTGGCGCTCTTTATAATTTTCGTTTTCTTTTTTTTTTTTGATTTGTCTTATCTGGGGTATGCCCCTTATAGGCTGTACATTCGGTTAACCTCTTTTATATTTCAAGCTAACCGCCCTAGGGCATTACCCAAAAAAAAAAACTACTTAGCATAACAGGTTCAATGGCAGCCTTACAGGTTCAGAGCAGTCAAGTTTAGAACTTGACCAAAACTTGACCGACAACAAAGTTCAGAACATGTAACAGCAGCAGCAGCAACAAGTGCAGCAGAATCTTGCACTTGCACTTGTTCTCCACTAGATTCGTGAAGATTCCAAAGCAGCACTGGGCAGCCCATTACAGCTGTGCAGAGGACATCCCCCTCTGCGAAGGGAGATCCCAACGACATCCCCTGTTGGTTAGGCATAAACTACCATGCAGCAATACAGAAAATACAGCAATCAACACAACAGTCAGTCAACTTCTGAAATACAGTCAACCCAACAGTCAGACACAACTAGCAGAAATCAGAACTAGCATCTATCAGCAGAAATCAGCCATATATCAGCTATCTCATCACTTATGCTGGTGGTGAGAGCAGCAGTCACTCAAAGCAGCTCTAAAAGATTACAGCAAAAACAGAAACAAAAAATCCCAATGTTTTATCTGCTCACCACCTTACCCCCTCGACACCTAACTCACCAAAACTATAATTAATAGAAGGGAACCAAACACCCTCAGCTCACCCTTACAATAGGACTCCCACTAATTATTACCTCCACTCTACAATAACTCTGGGGTTCAATCACACAGCTCACAGGAGTCCACAATACTAGACACTCAAATAAGCAGGCACTCGACACTCCACACATGAGAATAAGGTATAAACCTGCTATATAGGAGTAATAGCATCATCAGAACAGTTTCAGAACAAGCACAACTAATGCAGCCCTTGATCATATCTGCTGTATCTACAACCATGGCCACAAATATCAATAACCAATAACATATATCATCACAAGTACCTCATTACCCAGTGATGCCCCAAACTCTAATAAACCTATTATTTTGTGAGCCTACGGGCAACTTTGGCAACGACAGTAATCTACCCTTAACCATTTTAAAGATTTTGTGAACGACAACTTCCCAAGTGCTAGTTGTAGCTTGAAACTTCCTTAAGTTCCTCTCAATCCGAATATGATACATTGTAGCAGTGAATATCAATTTAGTAACAACATTTCTTAGAGATTTTCCCCTAAAAGAGGAGAAGTGGGTGATCCATGCTGTCCAAGACTTAGGGGACCAACTTGTATCCATTTTATCCAACATAGCATTCCAAACCCGTGTGGAAAAACTACAGTTAAAAAACAAATGATCATGGCTTTCACTACCATGGCAAAAACTGCATTAGGAAATTGATTTGATCCCAAAAATAACTAATCTATCCTCAGTGGAGAGTCTACCCTGAATGGCCAGCCATGTAATGAAGCTACACTTAGGTATATGGCCAGAAAACCAAACAGCCTTGTGCCAACTAACCTTGGGGAAAGGAACTCTCAATTCCTCCCATAGAGAGGCTATGCTAAACTGTCCATTTGCATTCAGAGTCCATCTAACTTGGTCCCTGGAGCCACGCAAACATGGGAGATGCCGTCTAGCTTCATTCAACTCCCATGTTTGCGTGATTGGGAAATTCCAAACAGAATTGTAAACTATGCGGGACACTTTGGCATTCAAGGGGAGGCCTGAGTCATAAACCATTCTGGAACCGAACTTATCCAACAAAGGGCCTAGCGGATGCCATAGGTCATACCACATGGATGTGTTCTCCCCATTGCCAATAAAATGAAGGAGAAAGGGTTGGACTAACGATCTTAGATTAAGTAACTTACGCCAAACCCAAGAGGGGTTAGCAGGCATTTTAAGGCTCCAAAAGTTCCTACCCTTTAATAAATAAGATTTAACCCATTGGCACCACATGGATTGCTCTCCCCCGGAGATCAAAAACCATATATGCTTGGCAACCGCAGCCTTATTCCACACCTCCATAGATTTGAAGCCAAGACCCCCCTCATCTTTAGGAGCACACAATTGCTCCCAAGCTACCTTAGCCCCTGATCTTTTAAGGTTAGGGCCAGACCATAAAAAGGCCCTAAGAATAGATTCAACTTCCTTAATGACCTTTTTTGGTAAAATGAACAGGGAGGACCAATACGTTTGCATTGAGAACAAGATGTTCTTAATAAGCTGGACTCTAATCGCGTAAGTAAGGTCCCTATTGGTCCAACTCCTAGTCTTGGCAGTGATACTATCAACCAGTCTCTGACAGTCCACAGCTTTAAGCTTAGTAGCTAACAGTGGGACTCCCAGATATCTCACTGGAAGGGAACCCTCCTGAAATCCCAGAACATGCAAAATAGTCTCTTTAACTACTTCACTAACACCAGAGAAGAATATGCTACTCTTACCTGTGCTAGGGGAGAGACCAGAAAGAGCCTCAAACTCAGTCAATGCTTCCTTGATAACTTTGATCGAAGAAAGCTCTCCCTTGCAAAATATCATTAGATCGTCAGCAAAGCACAGATTTATCAATTGATTAGTTTTACATCTCCAATGAAAATGAAAGTCCGGGAGCTGAGGGAGCTTCTCTCTCTAAGCTAGAGAGAGAAAGCTCCCTCCCAGCCAAAAGCAGACAGCAGCAGCCACGCCTAGCCCAGCTCAGCCCAGCCACGCCGGCCATCCAACGGCAGAAGCAGCTCCTCGGGCAAGGGAGCCCCTCGCACGACAGGGGCTCTTCTCCACCGCCCCTTCTACATCCCAGATCTGGAATCAGGCGGCCACACCGGCCGTCCAGGCCCGGCCAGTAGAGCAGCGTAGCCCTCGGCCACCATCTCCGGCGGTAGCAGCGGCAACAGCTATGGTGGCTACCGCCATTAACAGTAGCAGCAGCAGCGCCTACCTCTCAAACCGGCCAACTCTGGCCCGCCCTCCTAGCGTCCAGCCATTCCGGCCATGGATCGACTCCCATATGTGGGTCGCCGTGGTCCGGCCGCCGCTGGTTTCAACAGATCCGGTGCCTCTCTCGCCGGCCATTCAATCGGCAACCCTCGGGCCCGGCCTCCTATCAAACCCAATCGGAGCTCCACGGGTTCACTACCCTCGGCTCCCTCAGATCTCGTAGCCACGGCTACCCAAAGCTGGCGGCCATTGGTCCGGCCAGCCACAGCTAGCTCGACAGCCGTGGGCCAGGCCATCAACTGGCCACCAGCCACCGTGGGCCAGGCCACCATTATATTTGGTCATTACTATGTTGTTATTTTCTAGTTTAATCAGTGCGGGTTGCACTGGCCATTATCTTTTAGGTTTTCCGGAGTATGTATTGCGAGGACTTCGAGGGCCTCTAATTGTACCTTATACCGACGGTTGGTGTCGGGTATTTACTGCTATTGCCACGCCGTGTCCAGGTTCCCCGTTGAACTTTCTATTCCTTGGGATAGTTAGTTTGGCGGGGGCAAGGACACGGGCAACCCTTGTAGCCACTTGGCGCTCTTTATATTTTTGTTTTGTCTTACCTGGGGTATGCCCCTTGTAGGCTGTACATTCGGTTAACCTCTTTTATATTTCAAGCTAACCGCCCTAGGGCATTACCCAAAAAAAAGAAAGTCCGGGAGCTGGGCTTTCTCCTTAAGTAAAATTGTAAGAACTTCCATCACAATAAAAAAGAGATATGGGGACAAAGGATCCCCCTGTCTCAGCCTCTTCTTCCCTCTAATGTACCCAGTCACTTCCCCGTTGATACATAGGGAGTAATTAGCAGTAGTTACACATGCTCGAAGCCACTTAATCATTGTGGGATGGAAGTTCATGGCGGATAGGACATCCCAAAGGAATTCCCACCTAACATGGTCATATGCTTTCATTATGTCAACTTTCATGGCACACCTAGGGGTAGGAGAGGACTTGTGATATCCTCTCATGAGTTCTTGGGTGAGGAAAATATTATCAGCAATTCTCCTTCCTTTCACAAATCCTGATTGGACCGGATCTATGAGCATAGGAAGAGCAGATTGCAATCTCTTGGCTAATATCCGAGAGATGCATTTGTAAATGGTATTGCAGCATGAAATGGGCCTAAAGTCACCCACCCTGGAAGGGTTTGGTATCTTAGGAACAAGTGCTACAATAGTGGAGTTAGCTTTGGTGAGCAATTGTCCAGACCTGAAGAAGTTCTGGACGGCTGAAGTGACCTCTCTCCCAATGACAGGCCATGCTTTCCTAAAAAACCCTCCATTGTACCCATCAGGGCCAGGTGCTTTGGTGGGATTAATAGACTAAATGGTCTCTTTGATTTCCAAATCTGAGACAGGGGAGACCATATTAAGACTTTGCTCAGGGCTGAGTTTATTCCTGATTAATTGTCCCACTCTAGTTGGTCCCAGATGAGGAGTGAGATGGGGTGTGCCAAAAAGAGTTGTGTAAAAGTTAATAAACTCTTCTTTGATGACCTTAAGGTCATGTGTGGTAGATCTGTCTTTCAATTCTAGACTCGTTATTTTGCTCCTATTCCTCCTGTTGCTCACAGCTTTAAAGAAATAGGATGTACACTGCTCTCCAAGTTTCAACCATTGTATTCGAGACTTTTGTTTAGCTAAACTTTCCTCAGCCCTAAGCAATGTGACGTATTGTTTGTGTACCACCCTCTCTTGTTCTATGGCAGCGCTATTATTTGGGTGAGAGCCTATAATTGCTTGCATGTTATCTAGGACTTGCTTAGTGGCACTCACCCTCTCAGAGATGCCACTAAACTCCTTCTTATTAAGTTGCTTCAGATCATGTTGGAGGTGTTTAAGTTTCACACACACACAGTACATGGGGTTCCCAAGTACAATTGTCCTCCAACTCCTCTGGACAATTGCAAGGAATTGAGGATGGTCAGCAAGGAAGTCAAAAAACCTGAAGGGTTTAATTGACTTCCTTGGATTGGGCTGGACAAACACCACCCCTGGAGAATGGTCTGAAATTCCTGGCACCAAAAATTGAGCCGATGATTGAGAAAAGGTTTTTTTTTTTTTTTTTGGGTAATTTAGCTTGAAATTAAAAAAGGTTAATCGAATGTACAGCCTACAAGGGGCATACCCCAGGAGGAAAAGAAAGGAAAAAAACAAGAATGATAAAAGTACGGTAACCATGCACAACCCGCATGGAGAGTAAAATAAAGTGACATAACCGTGAAATGTACTGAAATGAAATTGAGGTTCGAGTGGCTACTTTTGGTGGCCTCTCTTTCTGTTCCGCTTTGAGTCGTTAGCGAGCCTAGGGGATTTGGGCGAGGATGTAGTAGTCAGGGTGGAATGGGCGTGGTGTGCAGGGTACTTAGCAGGGTAGCCTTGTCGGATGCCGTCATCCCCTGGTCGAGCCTCTCTCAGCCCGAGTTCCTCTGTAGTAGTTGACTTCTGTTGAGCGGGTATTATGCTTGCTTTGGGGTGATGAATGTCTCGGGTCTTGGTTTTCTTAGCCCAGCCTAGGAGGAGGAGGATCTCTCCTCAGCGCTGGTTTTCATGTGGTCCACGTTGACCATGACTATCTACTTCATTTACTTTATTTCCTAGCCTGGCGGGTTTTCATCCAGGGCTCATTCACTAATACCCTATCAATTTTGGAAGCCACAAAATGAGGAGGGACCTGCTTATTGGACCAAGTAAATAGGCACCCTGAAAACCTAAGGTCATCTAGCTCAGAGGAGAACAAACAATGATTAATGTCATCCATGGGGGGATACCACTGTGCATTCCCCCCAACTTTCTCCCTAGGATGCCTAATAGCATTAAAGTCACCAAGGACCACCCAGGGAGAAGAGGACCTAAACTGAGATAGACTAAGCCAAAGAGATCTACGGTCTAAGATAAAGTTTGCCCCGTAAACCATAGTGACCAAAAATAATGCACTCCCATCTTTTGGTTGGGCCTGACAATGAATGAATTGATCTGTCTGGCATAAAACTGTAAGAGACAAGTCACTAGGGTCCCATCCTACAAAAATCCTTCCTAAAGCAGCTTGGGTGTAATTGTTCACAAAACTCCAGCCAGGACAAATAAATTGGGTGATTCTATCTGCCCAAGTTGCCTTAATTTTATGTTCAAGTAAACCAACAAGACTCAAATTATTGGTGTTCACAAAAGATCTTGCTGCACTCTGCTTAATGGGGTCATTTAGCCCACGAATGTTCCAAAAACCTAAATTATAAGCTTGTAAAGACATTGGAAACTAAAACACAAAGTAAGAACAAGATGCATAGCTTGAAATAATAAAGCTACAAGCACTCAAAAGGATATCAAAAAAGGATATCATTTATTCCGCCTCTTGGAGCTGCTACTCCACTTTTTGTTGTTGTTTTTTCCACTTGCCTTTTTATTCTGGTATTTGAAACCGTTAGAGTTCTGAATTGATGCCTTTCCCTTTACTTCTTCAGTCTTATCATCCGGAGGAACTGGTTTCCTTTGCGGAACAGGTTGAGAAAGGGATACTTCGGGGTCTAGATCATGAGAAGGCTTACTTGAACCGGCCTCCACACTGCTAAGTGGAAAATCAGAACTGAAATTCAGTTCTTCTCCTTCTGAATCACTCCCATCTATGTCCTCTTCTGTGACCTTAGGTATTGAAGTTTCCACCACAGCCACCATAGGTATTGAGACTGCATCCAGTGCTACTGAACCCCCTACGTTGCTTATAGAGGACCCTTTAACAACAGTATGCCAATCCTCCTTCGGTACTTCATGATCTTGTGTTTGTTTATGAAGGATGGACTTTGAACATCTAGATGTAGCATGGCCAAAAACCCTACACTCTGAGCAGACAGGAGGCATTAATTGATATTCCACCCTAACTGATACACTCTCCCCATCCACTGTGACCTGAGTGTCATCTGGAAGTTCATCAGCAGCCTCAATTTCCACACACACCCTAGCATATGCAAGCCTAGTCCTCTTTTCTGTAGCTTGATCAACATGTTTGGGCTGACTGATTGCACTAGCCACTCTACTTAATCCTTCTTCTGTCCAACACTCTAGGGGCAAGTTATGGAGCTTAACCCAAGAAGGGATAGAGGACGGAGAGATCTTAGTTGGAGTCATCATTCTTCTCCATTTCTTTAGAACAAGAAATTTTTGGGAGAAGAACCAAGGCCCCCCCTCTAGGACTGCCAGTTGACACGCTTCATCTTTAAATTCAAAATATAGGAACCCTGCATTATCTGACTTGACTGACAGCAGGCCATACTTAGTATTTTTTCCCCACTGCTTATGGGCAGTTGAATTTGCTAGTCTAAAATCCATCCTCTCATCTAGGAAATGACCAACCAAGCAATGTGACCAACAATTTTCATCCAAGTGAGTAACGTCAAGTTCAACAACAGCATTCTTCCCTTTTTTTAATTCTGGATAGAAATCTAACTTCATATTACTTGAGGGCCCTTGGGATCTAAATAGAGAGGCCCAATTCTTATTAGGTTGCATTGTACGATTCATAGGTTTAGGCTGATATACGGGATTAGTACTCGTAGATGCATGGGCTGCTGGATTTGGTACAACACCCGACTTTGGTCCTTGTACTAGCGTTGGGGGAAGATATCTAGGTTTAGTATCCTCGTCAGGGTACCCTAGGTTAGGGTCTCCTTCTACATAGGGATTTCCCCGAGAATTAAACAATATCTTTGGATTAGAGTTAGATTTCCGAACCTCTGCAAGGGTACGCTGGAACTGGTAGGTGTTTCCATGCAGATGAGTGACCCTTGCTCTTGCTACTGCTTCCCTTTCCAGTCCTTCCTCGAATACAGCTTGTTGCCTTTTCTGTGCAGCAGTATGTTTGTTCGGAGATAGAGGCGGAGCCAAGCCCTCTATTGCGCCTTCAGCTTCTACCCTTAAACCTTCTTCCAAAAATACCTGTTGGAGTTTCCTCGCCGAGCTTGGATTTTTGCACGCTTTAGGGCTGTGAGCCCTAAACCTGTGCGGAGATTGCGGACCAGAGCTTGAAATCGGGGTTCCACAGTCGACCTCACCTGAGAAACCAGACATCGGCATCTTGATGTTAGGGTAACCTGGTTCGAAACCCAGATTAGATGTGGCGTCTGGATGGAATTTGCTTTCTTCTGAGAGATCAATCATTGACCTCTGCTTGCGGCGGATTTCATTGGAGTCAAGGGCTTTGAGACCTAGCCCATCTGCTAACAGGATCGTACCATCTGCCTCGAAACCTTGTTGGGGCTTGCGAGAGGGGCTTGAGCTTTTGATCGATTTAGGGCTACCCGCCCCAAACCCAGTTGGAGATGGAGCAGGATTAGCCTTATTGGGGGAGGATCCAAGGTTGGAATCACCTAAGTTGATCACCCGTGATGTTACTAGAACCGACGAGGTCGGATGAGACTGTTGAACTGAGACATGTTGCTTTCGCCGGGGCTCACTGGATTCGAGAGCCTTGAAACCCAACCCATCTGACATAGAAACCATTCCGTTGGCCATGATGTATCAGACGGAGGAGCAACAGATCGCCCAACAAATCGCCATTTTACTGTTCAAAATCGCCCTCACCAGTCGTTTGGATGTTTTGGTTCCTGAGGTTAAGGCTTTCTTAGCTTTTTCACTATTTTTCTTTTGCATGACTAGTAGTCTAAACACCTACTAACCGTCATGTGTTTCACCATCTTCTCTTCAAATGACTAGTAGTCTAAAAACCTACTAGCCGTCACGTGTTTCACTGATATTCTTTTGCATGACTAGTTGTCTAAACACCTACTAACTGTCATGTTTTTCACCATATTCTCTTCACATGACTAGTAGTCTAAAAACCTACTAACCGTCTCGTGTTTCACTGTTTTTCTTTTGCATGACTAGTAGTCTAAACACCTACTAACCGTCATGTGTTTCACCGTCTTCTCTTCATATGACTAGTAGTACAAAACCTACTAACCGTCACGTGTTTCACTGTATTTCTTTTGCATGACTAGTAGTCTAAGTTTTGATATGTTTGAGAAAAGAAGTAGGGACCCCCTTCAAGGACTTGTATCTTGGATTGTTCATCTTTGAATTCAAACATATAGAAGCCAGCCACATCAGGTTTCACAGCCACAAAATGCTCTTTCCATTGACTCCTAGCAGTCGCAACTATGAGAGGATAGGCCATTTGTCCATCTAAGAAGTGGCCTACCAAGTACTTGTTCCACATGCCCACATCGGTCAGTTCCAAATCTATTTCTACCAGCGCTTGTTTTCCTCTCTGGAGGTCTGGAAAATGATCCAGTTTCATGTCCAGAGAGGGGAGCTTTGTTTTCTTTCCCTCTTCCAGATCGATTGGAAACACTGCATGTTAGTTATCTCATGTAGCCACTTGGCTTAGGAAATTTTCTTTATTTTTTCCTTTTCCTTTTCTTTTCCTCATGGGGGTATGCCCCTTGTAGGCTGTATATTCGCTTAGCCACTTTTATATTTCAAGCTGTTTTACCCACACACAAAAAACACCTACTAACCGTCATGTTTTTCACCATCTTCTCTTCACATGACTAGTAGTCTAAAAACCACTAACCGTCACGTGTTTCACTGTTTTTCTTTGCATGACTAGTAGTCTAAATACCTACTAACCGTCATGTGTTTCACCATCTTCTCTTCATATGACTAGTAGTCTAAAAACCTACTAACCGTCACGTGTTTCACTGTTTTTCTTGTGCATGACTAGTAGTCTAAACACCTACTAACCGTCATGTTTTTCACCATCTTCTCTTCACATGAATAGTAGTCTTAAAACCTACTAACCATCACATGTTTCACTATTTTTCTTTTGCATGACTAGTAGTCTAAACACCTACTAACCGTCATGTTTTTCACCATCTTCTCTTCACATGAATAGTAGTCTTAAAACCTACTAACCATCATGTGTTTCACTGTTTTTCTTTTGCATGACTAGTAGTCTAAACACCTACTAACCATATGTTTTTCACCATCTTCTCTTCACATGAATAGTAGTCTAAAAACCTACTAACCGTCACGTGTTTCACTGTATTTCTTTTGCATGACTAGTAGTCTAAACACCTACTAACTGTCATGATTTTCACCATCTTCATTTCACATGACTAGTAGTCTAAAAACCACTAACCGTTTGGTGTTTCACTGTATTTCTTTTGCATTACTAGTAGTCTAAACACCTACTAACCGTCATGTGTTTCACCATCTTCTCTTCAAATGACTAGTAGTCTAAAAACCTACTAGCCGTCACGTGTTTCACTGTTTTTCTTTTGCATGACTAGTAGTTTAAACACCTACTAACCGTCATGTTTTTCACCATCTTATCTTCACATGACTATTAGTCTAAAAACCTACTAACCGTCACGTGTTTCACTGTTTTTCTTTTGCATGACTAGTAGTCTAAACACATACTGCTTTAGTAGAGGAGGTAATAATTAGTGGGCGAGTCATGTGAGATTTAGTAGAGGGAGAAGGGGTTACCCAGCTCTTGGTTCTGTTCTTGAGAGTGATAGGTGTGTGGTACTAGGGAGTAGTTGTGAGCTTCAGTTCTGCTCTGCTTTAGTTCTGCTATTCTGCTGATTGTTGTTGCACTTTTGGGAATAGAGTTACAAGATTCACTATTGTGAGGAAAAATGGGGAGCTTTCTCTCTCTAACCTAGAGAGAGAAAGCTCCCTCTGACCCAGCCAAATCAGCCGGCCTGGCCATCTTCGGCCCCATCCAGCCGGCGGCCGGGCATCCTCCGGCCAGTAGCAGTTGCACAATCATAGGCAAGGGAACCCCTCTCTCGACAGGGGCTCTCCTCCACCGTCGTACCATAACCAACCGGCTACCCACGGGTCCGGCCATCTACCACCATTTCCTGTCCAGATCTGGAAGCTAACACCATTTCCGGCAGTAGCAAAGGCAGCAGCTCCGGTGGCTGCCGCCATTAACAGCAGCAGCGGCCGCCGGCCATGGATCGACTCCCAACTGTGGGTCGCCGTGGTCCGGCCGCCGCTGGTCTTCAAGAGTTTTGGCGCCTCTCTCCGCCGGCCATTCAACAACTGGCAACCCTCGGGCCGGCCTCCTATCATCCTCCAATCGGAGCTCCATGGGTTCACTAACCCTCGGCTCCGTTCAGATCTCGTAGCCATGGCTACCCAAAGCGGGCGGCCACTGGTCCGGCCAGCCACAGCTGGCCTCCACTTCCGAGCTTCTACGGCACGATCTCTGCAACTCTCTTGTCCGGTCATCTTTCCGGCCAAGCAGCGGCCAGCAGCAGCAGGCCCCGTCGGGGCATCAACAGCCATGGCTCGCCGTGGCACGGCCTGGCCATAACTTTATCAATGGCCACCGCAACTGGTGGCTCAGGTACCGCAGCTCACCGGCGGCTCACTGGTGGCTCGGGCAGTCCAGCCCAGCAGCCCAGCAATTTAGCCAGGCCAGCCACTGCCTGCCTGGCAGCAGCCAGCCCGGGCCAGCCCGGGCCAACCAGGCCAGGCCAGGGCTCAATCACAGCCTGCCTTCAGCCCGGTACCCCGGATAGGCTGAAAAACTCGTATCCTTTGCGCCTATCAATTTGCGCTTTGCACTTATTTGTTTATTGTCAATCTGTTGCTGGACGAACGGGCCAGTCTGATGGTGTTATTAACCCCCGATAGGCGGTCATCAGTTGGACTGAAATCGGGGTCGGGCTTATTGTCGAGCCTTTTATATCCCTAGAACCAGCAATTTTTGCTCTGAGGTCGAGTGTAGTATTTTTGTGGTCGTAACTATTATTGATTAGATTAGACTCCATCCTAGTTAGGGGTAGCCCGCAGTAGCAGCAGCTGTAGGAGCCGATGATTAGATTATGGTTGGAGTTTGATTGAGCAAGGTAGTTGCCGGAGCAGTCATTGACTAGATTGGTGGATCCTCACTGATCGAAAGGGGTTGCTTTGCAGTCTGTTTCTGATTAGATTTGGTGGTTTGCACTGATCGAAAAGAGCAGCCTGGTCCACTTGAGGTTCGAGTGGCTACTTTTGGTGGCCTCTCTTTCTGTTCCGCTTAGAGTCGTTAGCGAGCCTAGGGGATTTGGGCGAGGTTGTAGTAGTCTGGGTGGAATGGGCGTGGTGTGCAGGGTACTTAGCAGGGTAGCCTTGTCGGATGCCGTCATCCCCTGGTCGAGCCTCTCTCAGTCTGAGTTCCTCTGTAGTAGTTGACTTCTGTTGAGCGGATATTATGCTTGCTTTGGGGTGATGGAAGTCTCGGGTCTTGGTTTTCTTAGCCCAGCCTAGGAGGAGGAGGATCTCTCCTCAGCGCTGGTTATCATGCGGTCCAAGTTGACCATGACTATCTACTTCATTTACTTTATTTCCTAAGCCTGGCGGGTTGTGCCAGGAATAGTTCAACTCCATTTCAGTACATTTCATGGTTCTTTTCAGATCCATTTGTATCACATATGTCACTTTATTTTACTCTCCATGCGGGTTGTGCATGGTTACCGTACTTTTATCATTCTTGTATTTTTTCCTTTCTTTTCCTCCTGGGGTATGCCCCTTGTAGGCTGTACATTCGATTAACCTTTTTTAATTTCAAGCTAAATTACCCAAAAAAAAAGATTCACTATTGTAATTCTGTTATACTGAATTAGTTGTCTGCTGCTGCACTGTTTTGGACAGCAGCAGCCTGTTAAGCTTGACTACAATGTTTGGGCATTTGTGCTGGCTAATCTGTTCTGTGTTGTGTGGACTGTTAAGAGCAGCCTTGTTGCTCCATTATGTTAAGAACACCCTTCATGCTATCTTTGGATCAGATTCTGAACCTGATTTGCATGGTGTTATGGTGCATTTTCTGTTTCACCTCAGTGGATTAGGTGTTGGTGTCACTGTTTCTGCATTTTCTGCATTTGGTTCAGTTGTTAGTTGACTGATGACATACAGTGTCAGTTGTTAGATACAGTGTCAGTGGTTAGTTGTTGTGGATTTTGGCTCAGTAAATGTTATTTCTGCTGTCCAATGCTTCCTGTTTTGATTGCCTAACCATAGGGGCTGTCGTGGGATCTCCCTTCGCAGAGGGGGAATTCCTCTGCAATTTTGGTTCAGTTGGTAGTTTGTACAGTTCAGCAGTTTAGATATTCTGTCATGCTGGACTACTGTCACTTCTGCTCAGAAGTTAGAGCTTCAGAAAGCTGATCTGGTGGACCATTGCGTCTGCTGAGAGCCACAAGGTTCAAGGTATGAGAGGAGAGTATGCAAGGTTCAAGCTACAAGGTTCAGTTTAGTGCATTTTGTGATGCATCAGTTCTGCACTCAGCAGCCCAGCTAGCAGCTAACACACAACTTTCATGTGTCCTTGTTGTGTCCCCAAGTCCCCAAGTCTAGCTGCCCAGTAGCTAGCTGCTTCAGAAGATACACAAGGAATTTTGTTTTGATCTCCTTTGGATATAATCAAATTCTGGTCTGGCCTGTCAGTATTGGGTAGGCTGCATTTGAGTATTGTTATAAGGTACAATGTACAAATGGTATTACAAATGGATGTTGTAACTAGTTCCCTTTTGTAGATGGGTAGGAAACAAATGTTTTGTAGTTTGTTTTGTCTCCATCTAGTTTACAACAACCCAATCCTTGTAGCCACTTGGCTTAGTTTTCAATTTTGTTTTATTTTGTTTTCCTCCTGGGGTATGCCCCTTGTAGGCTGTATATTCGGTTAGCCCCCCCTTTTTATTTCAAGCTGATTTACCCAAAAAAAAAGTCTAAACACGTACTAACCGTCATGTGTTTCACCATCTTCTCTTCACAGGACTAGTAGTATAAAACCTACTAACCGTCACGTGTTTCACTGTTCTTCTTTTGCATTACTAGTAGTCTAAACACCTACTAACCGTCATGTGTTTCACCATCTTGTCTTCACATGACTAGTAGTCGAAAAACCTACTACTCGTCACGTGTTTCACTGTTTTTCTTTTGCATGACTTGTAGTCTAAAAACCTACTAACCGTCTCGTGGTTCACTGTTTTTCTTTAACATGACTTGTAGTCTAAAAACCTACTAACCGTCACGTGTTTCACTGTTTTTCTTTTGCATGACTAGTAGTCTAAACACCTACTAACCGTCATGTGTTTCACCATCTTCTCTTCACAGGACTAGTAGTCTAAAAACCTACTAACCGTCACGTGTTTCACTGTTCTTCTTTTGCATGACTTGTAGTCTAAACACCTACTAACCGTCATGTGTTTCACCATCTTCTCTTCATATGACTAGTAGTCTAAAAACCTACTAACCGTCATGTGTTTCACTATTTTTCTTTTGCATGACTAGTAGTCTAAACACCTACTAACCGTCATGTTTTTCACCATCTTCTCTTCACATTAATAGTAGTCTTAAAACCTACTAACCATCACATGTTTCACTGTTTTTCTTTTGCATGACTAGTTGTCTAAACACCTACTAACCATCATGTTTTTCACCATCTTCTCTTCACATGAATAGTAGTCTTAAAACCTACTAACCATCACTTGTTTCACTGTTTTTCTTTTGCATGACTAGTAGTCTAAACACCTACTAACCGTCATGTGTTTCACCATCTTCTCTTCACAGGACTAGTAGTATAAAAACTTACTAACCGTCACGTGTTTCACTGTTCTTCTTTTGCATGACTAGTAGTCTAAACACCTACTAACCGTCATGTGTTTCACCATCTTCTCTTCACATGACTAGTAGTCTAAAAACCTACTAATCGTCACGTGTTGCACTGTTTTTCTTTTGCATGACTAGTAGTCTAAACACCAACGAACCGTCATGTTTTTCACCATCTTCTCTTCACATGACTAGTACTCTAATAACCTACTACTCGTCACGTGTTTCACTGTTTTTCTTTTGCATGACTTGTAGTCTAAAAACCTACTAACCGTCTCGTGGTTCACTATTTTTCTTTAACATGACTTGTAGTCTAAAAACCTACTAACCGTCACGTGTTTCGCTGTTTTTCTTTTGCATGACTAGTAGTCTAAACACCTATTAACCGTCATGTGTTTCACCATCTTCTCTTCACAGGACTAGTAGTATAAAAACTTACTAACCGTCACGTGTTTCACTGTTCTTCTTTTGCATGACTAGTAGTCTAAACACCTACTAACCGTCATGTGTTTTTTTTTGGATAAACCAGCTTTAAATAGAAAAGAGAATAAACGGATATACAGCCTACAAGGGGCATACCCCAGGAGGAAAAGAAAAGAACACCAAAAAAGAAGAGAAAATTGCAATTGCCAAATGGCTACAAGGCTAGAAGATACACGCTGTTTTCAATCCATCTAGTAAGAGGGAGGGAAAATAACGGCCAGAAGATTATATCAAAATCATAACAGTAGAAAACCATCTTTGCCTAGCACAATACTGCACTATACAATACCCAGTTACATATCCTTGAGAGTAACCAAAACCAAATAATTGCAGATGAGGTGGATTGACCTTGACAGCATGATCACAGCAACCAACACAACTTTTGTGCCTGAAGTCACAGTAGCATAACTTGAGACTTGTGAAGACCAACACAACTTCTGACTTCTGAAGTCACAGCAGATATGTAACTGAAGTCACAGCAGATATGTCACAGCAGTTCACAACAGCATAACAAAACTTGGACCAACAGCCATAATGAGTTCCAATGCAGAAACAGAACAGCAGCCTAGGCAGCCAACAGCTAAAATGGCAGCCAAAAGTAACAGCAGCCTAGGCAGCCAAAAGTAGCAGCAGCCACATGTTGGACTGCCCAGAAACAGAACAGCAGAGAACAGCAGTAGAGAACATGCAGCTGGAACAGAAACAGAAACAGAACCAGCTGAACTTGAATAACCAGCTGTACTTCCCAGAAACAGCATAACAAAACTTGAAGTGATAACCATGCACAACCAGCTGAACTTGGACCAACAGCTACTATTGAACTAACTAACAACATCAACAGAACAACATGCAGAGGAACTAAACTGAACAATAGCTGCTATGTACAATAACTGAACAACAGCTAAACAATATTGAACAACAACTAGCTCTCACAAACTGCTAGCTCTCACATAGCACAAAGCAGTACATAACAGCTCATAACAGAGCTAGCTCTCACATACTGCTTGCATTCACTCTCAAAATGCAGAGGACGTCCCCCTCTGCGAAGGGAGATCCCAATGACAGCCCCTATTGGTTAGGCGAATATAAATATACAAAAGTAAATACATCAATAATCAAATTCTGAACCATGGTTAACATCAGATTCTGAACCTTAGGTGTCCAACAGAACAGCAGATTCAGAGATTCAGAACAACAGTCATAACAGGTAACAGACCAACAAACCAACAGCTTCAGAACTTCTGAACGTCCCATCACAGAAACAGCAGCATGCAGAGCATGTTAACCTGCTCAACTAGATGGCATAAACAGGTTCAGAACTCAGAAGCAGAGCAACAGGTTCAGCAATAGGTGGTGCATAAGGGAAAACAGCAGCACACAGTAGCTAACCTCACAATGTCACACACAATACACTAGCTAGCCTTAATGGAACAGGACAGCAGTTAACCAACAGGACAACAGGACTGCTATCATGACAGACTTCTAGCATGACAGCAGGCACAGATACAGCAGAGCATAATAAAGGTTCACATAGCAGCATGCTGTGTGAACTGCTAGCTGCTGAATTGGAACCTCACACCATCCAGGGCTCCCTCCACTAAACCTCACATGACACCCCCACTATTTTTTTTTTTGGGTAAATCAGCTTGAAATTAAAAGAGGTTAACCGAATGTACAGCCTACAAGGGGCATACCCCAGAAGGAAAAGAAAACAAAACAAGAAGATTGAGAAAAATGCGTTAACCATGCACAACCCGCATGGAGAGTAGGATATTGTAGATAAAATAACAAAAGTGTCGTAAGTGTAGAAATCATACCCCCGTAGTACTATCCATTTAAGTTGAAGGATAGTACTACGGGGTATGATATGAAGTGGTACGAGTATAAATTACATGATATGAACTGAAATTGAACTACCACCTGGCACAACCCGCCAGGCTAGGAAGTAAAGTACATAGTCACGGCCAGAGATGACCACATGGTAACCAACACTGAGGAGAACGGCAGCAAAGCAACACGGCTTCAAAGCAAGCTGAACGGCTACTACAGAGGAACATGGCACTAAGAGACTCAAACCAGAGATGACGGCATCTGACAAGGCTACCCTGCCAAGCACCCTGCACACCACGCCCAATCCTTCCGGCCTACTACTCCCTCATCCAAACCTAAGGCTCGCCCGAACCACCTGAAGTCAACCAACTACCACCTCCACCAAAGTTGGGATAAGCAAACCAAGAACCCACTACATCCAACAGACCCAGAGATCATGCAAAGTACCCACTCAAAGAGATCAGCTACTACAGAGGGACAAGGAACCGAGAAGAGGCTCGAACCGGAGATGTCTGCATCCGACAGGGCTACCCTGCTAAGTACCCTGCTCACCACGCCCATTCCATCCAGACTACTACTCCCTCAACCTAATCCCCTAGGCTCGCTAACGACTAACAGCGGGACAGAAAGATGAACCACACAAAGTGGCCACACGAACCGAAGGAGAGCCAAGCTGCATCTTACGATCAGCGCCAAACCGCCAACCTAGTCAAAAAACAACCTGCAAAGATGTCCCTTTCAATCAGTGAACGACCACCAATCTAATCATGGACAGCCCCGGCAGCTACCTCGCTCAACCAGAATCCACACCAATCTAATCAGTGGCAGCCGCAAGGCAACCCCTTTCAATCAACACAAACTCTAATCTAATCAATGATAGCTACACCCAACCATACTACGCACAACTTCCGGGCTAAGAAGCAAAGTATCAAGAAATATAACGCGGCTCGACAAAGAGCCCAAACACTCGATCTCAGTCCAACAGGTGACTGCCCGTCGAGGTTCTCAGAAAATCACATTAAACTGGCCCTAATGTCCAGCAACAACAGATGAACCCAAACTCAGTCCAAACAGTGAATGCCCATTGGGTTGCTCAAAATGGAACAACTAATTAGTTCACAGGTTTGCAAAACCACACCCAATTAGTGTTCTAATACGATTCAGTCCAATACCTCCTAATCACTGATTAGAGGACCGTGATTTACCTCTGACTAGCACACCATCTATTTCCGACAAGCAACTGACCTCCGCCGTGCTGCGATGGGAATAATGACTGCTAAGCTGAACTTCGGAACTAGGATAAGAGTTCCGGTGACTCCATATGCCGTGAAATGACCCACGAACTGGGATTGGTCCGATTACAGCCTCGCCGCCGGTAAACCAGATCGAGGCTGCGAATTGGGATACCTCCGTCGGGCTTTGATTGAAGTAGCCCGAGCTATGACTTTGAGTTACTCAATATGGATCGAAGATCCCCATCTCTGAGGCCGCTGCCGGAGCTGGGAGAAATCTGACCCGTGATTGAAATCAAAGATAACCTGAAATCCCACATGAGACCTCCGATTTTATTTCTTCATCGTGACCCCCAACTGCAGACCCCGCTATTGAAAGGTCCAGCTCTGGAAGAGACGCCCATACCGCCGAACGAAGTTGAACTCTCTAATAGAGGTTGCCCGACGCCGTAAGTCGCCCCACTCCAGTGATTGTGTTCTTGCCTTGAACCGGTTGTTGATATAACCGACCCTTCTCCTTTTCAACAACCCAGATGGGAAGTCTGGTTATGGGTAAATGAACCCCTTGGAAGATCATATACCAGCGCCACTTAGTGGATCTCTCTGTGAATTTGTGGAACCCAAACAATGTTTGGGGATCTTGAAAAAAAAAAAAAACGGTAGAAAAAAATCGGTAGAAACCAGATTTTTTTGGACTGAATATCCCTTGGAGGAATGCTTATGAGAGGCCGGCTGTGAATCCCATAACCTGATAAGAATTCAAGTGGCCGGCTGGGCTGGAATTTGGGCGGTGGAGGAGAGCTTCCCTAGAGAGAGAAGCTCCCTTGCCCTTTTTTGTTTTGGGTGTTCATGACACCCCCACTATTTATTCCCTCCTCTCTCAAGAAATGTAGGGGCTCTAGCACACCACTCACAAGGTCACACACAGTAAAGTAGGACATCAGGCACCATGTAGCAACAACAAAGATTAAGGTAACTACCTGAATAATAGAAGTAGATAGAACCTGACTGTGCTTGTCTATGCTTTGCTAAATTAGCAGAAACAGACTGTACTTTTTTTTTTGGGTAATGTACCAGACTGTACTTGTTTATGCTCTGCTGACAAACCTGCAAATAAAGTATCTACAACCATGGCCACAAAATCAATACCCAATAACAATATTATCACAAACTCACAAACACACAAATACCTCATAACCCAATGATGCCCCACACTCTAATAAACCTATTATTTTGTGAGCCTACGTGCAACTTTGGCAACGACAGTAATCTACCCTTAACCATGTTAAAGACTTTATGAACAACCACTTCCCAAGTGCTAGTTGTATTTTGAAACTTCCTTAAGTTCCTTTCAATCCAAATATGATATACTGTAGTGGTGAAAATCAACTTAGAGACGATATTCCTTAGAGATTTCCCCCTAAAAGAGGAGAAGTGGGTAATCCATGCTGGCCAAGACCTAGGGGACCAATTCGCATCCATCTTTTCCAACATAGCATTCCAAACCCGTGTGGAAAAACTACAGTTGAAGAACAAATGATCATGGCTCTCACTATCATGGCAAAAACTGCATTGGGAGATTGATTTAATCCCAAATAGAACTAATCTATCCTCAGTGGAGAGTCTACCCTGGATGGCCAGCCATGTAATGAAGCTACACTTAGGTATATGGCCAGAAAACCAAACAGCTTTATGCCAATTAACCTTGGGGAAAAGAACCCTCAATTCCTCCCATAGAGAGGCTATACTAAACTGTCCAGATGCATTCAGAGTCCATCTAACTTGGTCCCTGGAGCCACTCAAAGGTGGGAGATGCCTTCTAACTTCATTCAACTCCCATGTTTGCGTGATTGGGAAAGTCCATCTAGAATTGTGAACTATGAGGGACACTTTGGCATTCAAGGGAATGCCAGAGTCATAAACAATTATGGAACCAAACTTATCCAACAAAGGGCCTAACGGATGCCAAAGGTCAAACCACATGGATGTGTTCTCCCCATTGCCAATGAAATGACGGATGAAGGGTTGGACTAAATGTCTTAGATTAAGTAATTTACGCCAAACCCAAGAGGGATTAGCTGGCATTTTAAGGCTCCAAAAGTTCCTACCCTTTAATAAGTAGGATTTAACCCATTGGCACCACATGGACTGCTCTCCCCCGGAGATCAAGTACCCTATATATGCTTGGCCACCGCAGCCTTATTCCACACCTCCATAGACTTGAAACCAAGACCCCCCTCATCTTTAGGAGCGCATAACTTCTCCCAAGCTATCTTAGCCCCTGATCTTTTAAGGTCAGGGCCAGACCATAAAAAGGCCCTAAGGATAGCTTCAACTTCCTTGATGACCTTTTTTGGAAAAATGAACAGGGAGGACCAAGAGGGAAGAGTGAGGGATGTGTTAACTTGCGCTCTGACAAGGGCGATTTCTGACAACAACTAGGCGATTTCAGGGATGGCGATTTTTTTTTTTTTTGGGTAAAATAGCATGAAATTGAAAAAAAGGGTAACTGGATATACAGCCTACAAGGGGCATACCCCAGGAGGAAAAGAAAAAAGAAAACAAAGGATAAAGAAAATTGATAACGCCAAGTGGCTACAAGGTAGTGATGTGAGGCTATGTTTCCAATCCATCTAGTAAGAGGGAAAGGAAACACAGGCAATTATCACAACTTCTGAACGTGAACTCAGCATAAAATGGCTTCTGACAAGGCGATTTCTGACAAGGCCGTGTTCCTCCCTCTTCAGTGAGTTATGGCAGACGGCACTGTTTCCATCGCGGATGGTCTAGGTCTCAAGACCTTGGACTCAAATGAAATTCGCAGGAAAAACAAAGGAGCTGTCGCTCCACGCATCTCGAAACCAAACGAGACTTCACCATTTCTGGACATCGGACCAGCAAACCCTAACTCTCAGATACAGCAAACATTATTCGAGGAAGGTTTGCTAATGGAGGACCAGGAGCGCGCACGATCTGCTAACCAACAACGAGAATCAGTTCTCGTCTCTCCTTCAAACGGGTTTGGGGTTCATAGTCCCAGATCCTCCAAAACCTCCCCTTCTCGGAAGCTTCAGCAGGCTTTTCTTGAGGAAAGCAAGAGATTGGAAGCTGAGGAACGAGCCCCTCTTCTCCAGGGCGGAGAGAACCAGTCACAAGATCCGAAGGTTGAAACGGAAGTCGCGGCAAAGGGCTCGATTCCATCATCATCTTCGGAAGGGTCTGGGGCGATTAGCCCTAAACCACAAATCAATCCGAACCCTAAAGTTGCTCAGAGGTTTCAACAACAACAGGTGACCCACCTCCATGGAAACACCTATCAGTTTCAACGCACTCCGGCGGAGGTACAAGAGAAGCAAGGTATGCGTTCGGAGTCCGAGGCTCGAATGCTTGAAATTGTGAGTCGACTGGAGGACGAGCTCAATTTATCGGAAGACCCGTTCGTGCTAGACGTGGTCACAGCCAAATTGCAGAGCATTCAACAGTCATGGAGAAATGCTGAGTTACAAGAACAGGTACATAGCCCTAAAACCACTTCTACGCTTCCGTTTAACGCAAGGGGGAAACCATATGGGGAAGGGGATGAACCCAACCCTTCTCTCAGAAACTTTAAAACAGAATTAAACCCACAACAGCCAAATTAGGCCAACATCAATACAACTACAGACCTAAACTAGGTCAACATCAGCCAAAGCCTAAGCCAAAAAACTGGGCTGCCCTCCTCCAGTCACAAAGCCCATCTCTGGACATGAAACTGGATCATTTTCCAGACCTCCAGAGAGGAAAACAAGCGCTGGTAGAAATAGATTTGGAACTGACCGATGTAGGCATGTGGAACAAGTATTTGGTAGGCCACTTCTTAGATGGACAAATGGCCTATCCCCTCATAGTTGCGACTGCTAGGAGCCAATGGAAAGAGCATTTTGTGGCTGTAAAACCTGATGTGGCTGGCTTCTACATGTTTGAATTCAAAGATGAACAGTCCAAGATACAAGTCCTTGAAGGGGGTCCCTATTTCTTCTCTCAAAAATATCTAGTACTAAAGGATTGGCATAGGATGATGAAGCCTGCTAGAGAACAGCCTACCAAAATACCTGCTTGGGTGAAATTGCATGATCTACCAATGGAACTGTGGAACCAAGAGTGCTTGAGTAGGATAGCTAGTTCTATTGGAAGACCCCTGCATGTTGATCATGCCACTGCAAAGACTGCTAGACAACCAGGTCTACAACAGACTAAATCTACAAAGGCAAGAATCTGCATTGAGGTCAGTGCTGAACAAGTCCTCCCTGATGAGGTTTAAGTAGTAGTGGAAGGGGAATCTGTTGTTATCCCTGTGGAATACCAAGTCCTACCTCCTATGTGTTCACAATGCCATGTCTTTGGTCATGCTACATCCAAATGTAGCAAGCAAGCTGTTGTACCCCCCTCCCCCCCCCAGTCAATTGGTATGGCAGGCTGTGAAACGTGGGAAACAGAAAGCAGTAGAACAATCCTCACTAGTCAAGAATATTCACCCCCACCAAACCCCTCTACCTCATGTCCTGTCAGAAGCCTCACCTATTGTCCAATCCAAGTTAGGGGAGCATACTGAAGATACTGAAGATTCTGATGACCCTGATGTTGAACTTCTGGAAGTACTAGAAAGTGTGGTAAGCTCAGTGGTATCCAATGAGGCAGCTATTAAGGATTCAATGGTAGCAAGGTCTGGTACTAGCACCAGATCTGATGATCAGCAACCAGTTGATGATGTGAAACAGGGGAAACCACCTGATGTCAAATATGCTATCCCTGATGTCAAGCTGCTATTGGGAGGTTCCAAGAAGCCTAATCACAATGGCAGAAATAGGAGTCAATCCAAAGGCTCCTCACATAAGAAAAGGAAGTAACTTTCCCTTCTCTTTTTGTCCACAATTATATAAATAAGCTCATCTTCTGCATCACTCTTAACCTTAATAGTTGCAGCTCATTGTGGTTATATTAACTCTTTTGTATTAATGATTAGCAATTCATTGCATTTTGGAATTTGGAATGTTAGAGGTCTAAATGACCCTCTCAAGCAACAAGAGGTTAAAAAATGGGTACAGAACAATAAGTTGTCCCTTGTGGGGATAATTGAACATAAAGTAAAAGAACCAAAGGTCTCTAGAATTATTAGTATTATCTTACCTCATTGGAGTTTTATAAGTAACTATGCCCATTCCCCCTTGGGCAGAATTTTGGTGTGCTGGAACCCCTCCTACTTTAATGTCCAACTTGTTTCCCAATCAAACCAATTCATACATTGCAATGTACAATCTTGTGATGGCAATTACTCATTTGCAGCTACATTTGTATATGGGGATAATTGCCATCTTGAAAGACAGACACTTTGGCGTGACCTGCAAACAACTGCTCTTGCATCCCCTTGGGTAGTTCTTGGTGACTTCAATGCCATCAGAACACCATCTGAGAAAGTGGGTGGGGATAAACACTGGCTTCCTTGGATGGATGATATTAATAATTGCCTCCAATCTGTAGAGCTAGTTGACCTTAAATACTCTGGAAACCAGTTCACTTGGTCTAATAAACAAGTTAGTATATCCCACATTAGCACCAAGTTGGACCGAGTCCTAGTCAATGAGAATTGGATCAAAACTCTATGTTGGTCTAGTGCCCATTTCCTAAACCCTGGAGTATCAGACCATTCCCCTGCAATAGTGGCATTGGCCCCCATCACCCCTCCTAAATCTAGACCATTTAGATTCTTTAATTTTCTGGCAGACCATCCTAACTTTATGAACATTGTTCAAAGTGTCTGGAGGAGGGTGATCATAGGTAATCCCATGTATTGTGTCTGTGAAAAGTTGAAGATCCTACAAAAGGATCTCAAACAGTTGAATATCAAAGAATTCAGTGATCTATCATCTAGAGTTGCCTCTACCAGACAACAGCTGGATGATATTCAAAATGCCCTAGCCTCAGATCCTAGTGACACAGCAAATCAAGTTGCTGAAAAGGTATTATGCAAACAGTACCTTATCCTTGCTAGAGCTGAGGAGAGCTTTGCCAGACAAAAATCAAGAGTTCAATGGTTGAAACTGGGAGATCAATGTACTTCCTTTTTCTTCAAATCAATTAGTAATTCCAGGAATAGATCTAGGATTACTAGTTTGGTATTGGAAGATGGTAAAACCACACAGGATATTGAGCTGATCAAAGGATCTTTTATCCATTACTACACCAAGTTGCTTGGTTCCCCTCACCAAAGCAACTATGCTGGATCATCTAGGGTCCAGCAGCTCATCACTAGGAAACTGTCAGAGTCTCAGAGGCTAGATATGGTAGTGGGAGTTACTGACAAAGAAGTTAAGGACATTTTCTGGTCTCTTAACCCTCAGAAAGCCCCCGGACCTGATGGATATAATGCTACCTTCTTTCATAAGGCTTGGCCCGTGATTGGTCATGAGGTCACCTCTGCTGTCAAGAATTTCTTTAGATCTGGCCAACTGCTAAAGAAAGCCAATGCAACACTGGTTGCTCTTGTGCCTAAGGTTCCCAATCCTTCAAAGGTCGGGGATTATAGGCCAATATCATGTTGCAACCTCATTTACAAGTGTATTGCCAAGATTCTAGCAAATAGAATAAAATCAGCCCTCCCTCACTTGATTGATCCAGCACAGTCTGGGTTTGTTCAGGGCAGAAGGATTGCGGATAACATCTTCCTTACACAGGAGTTGATGAGGGGATACCACAAACACTCCTCCTCTCCTAGGTGTGCCATGAAAGTAGATATAATGAAAGCCTATGACAATGTTAGGTGGGACTTCCTCTGGGATGTCCTTGCTTCAATGAACTTCCACCCTCAGATGATCAGGTGGTTAAAGGCTTGTGTAACCACAGCCAATTACTCCCTAAGCTTCAATGGTGAAGCCATTGGGTACATCCCTGGTCAAAGGGGATTGAGGCAAGGAGACCCCCTTTCATCATACTTATTTGTTATTGCCATGGAAGTCCTCACATGCATTCTCAAGGAGAAAACCCTACTGCCTGATTTTAATTTCCATTGGAAATGTGGGTCAACCAATTTGGTTAACCTATGTTTTGCAGATGACCTCATGATATTTTGCAAGGGTGAGTTAAGTTCTGTAAACCATATCCAGTCATCATTGGAAGAGTTTGAATCCTTATCTGGCCTCTCCCCTAGTCCAAACAAAAGCAGTATTTTCTTCTCAGGTGTTAGCTCCTCCACCAAAGCATCAATATTGCATGTTCTTGGTTTTCAGGAGGGTACGCTTCCAGTTAGATATCTAGGTGTTCCTCTACTGTCCACCATACTGAAACATACTGATTGCAAGAGTTTGGTGGATAAAATCATTGCAAAAACAAAGTCCTGGACTAACAGATACCTCTCCTATGCTGGGAGACTTCAGTTGATTAAGTCCATTCTATTCTCCATGCAGACCTATTGGTCTTCTCTCTTTATCCTTCCAAAAAGAGTCATTAAGGAAGTGGAAGCCATATTGAGAGCTTTCTTCTGGACTGGACCTGATCTCAAAACTTCTGGAGCTAAAGTCTCTTGGGAACATCTCTGCTCCCCTGTCCAAGAAGGTGGTCTTGGTTTCAAGTCTTTAGAGACTTGGAACAAATCTGCAGTGGCGAAGCACATTTGGTTCCTTGTGTCTGGCGGGGAACAATCCATGTGGTGTCAATGGGTCAAGTCCTACTTACTCAGAGGTAGGAACTTTTGGAGTGTTAAGGTCCCAAGTGAACCTTCCTGGGTGTGGAGGAAAATCCTATCCTTGAGACCCCTTGTTCAGCCACACATTCTGTACAAGTTGGGAGATGGTATGTCTACTTCTCTATGGTATGACAATTGGCATCCCCTAGGACCACTACTCCCAAGATTTGGTCCTAGAATTATCTATGATTCTGGAATAGTTAGGGATGCCACTGTTCAAAGTCCATCCCTAGAATTATCAGAGTGTAGGGTTTTTGGCCATGCTACATCTAGATGTGCAAAGTCCATCCCTCGTAAACAAACTCAGGATCATGATGTCCCGAAGGAGGATTGGCATATTGTTGGTAAAGGATCCTCTGTAAGCAACGTAGGGGGATCAGTAGCACTGGATGCAGTTACAATCCCTGTGGTGACTGCGGTGGATACCTCAATACCTAAGGGCACAGAAGAGGACATACTTGGGAGTGACTCGGAAGGAGAGGAACTGAATTTCAGATCTGCTTTTCCTCTTAACAGTGTGGAGGCTGGCTCAACTATGACTTCTCACGAGCTGGACCCCGAACCATTCCCTTCTCATCCTGTCCGCAAAAGGAACCAACTCCTCCGGATGATAAGGCTGAAGAAGTAAAGGGAAAAAAAGATACCAGGGGGCAACTTCTCTCTCTAACCTAGAGAGAGAAAGCTCCCTCCCGGTCCAGATCCAGCCGGCCCCGGGCTCCCACCTCCGGCCAGCAGCAGCGGCAACAGTAAGGACGGCAAGGGAGCAACCCTCCTTAGGGAGTGCTCTCCTCCATCGCCTCCATCAGTCTTCAACAGCTATGGAGCAAAACTCCCTCTGGCCACCTCTATCCGGCCACCTCTGGTCCGGCCATTGAAGCCTGGTTCAACAACTCCAGCTTCTACATCCATCATCACTCGGTGGTTCTTACCCCGTGAGATCTTACAAACCCACAACAGTGGGTTCCCAACTTCAGAGAAGATAGTCGGAGAAGATAGCCCAAGTCGTGGGTCTCTCGATTCCGGCCAGCCACAGCCAGCAACCACCACCAGCCGGTCACGGCTCGAGCAGAGGCCAGGTCTGGACTTCAACCAGGTCTGGATCCAACTCCATCTCGCCGTGGTCCGGCGGCTACCTTTTTGGGATCTGCTATGGGCAGATCTGAAATCAACCCAGCCAATACCGGCCACCCACCTCCTGGTACGGCCTCCATCTAGCCCGGCCTCCGTGGTGCGGTCACTCCACCTGGCCGGCCTTCATCTGGTCAGGTCAAACGTCACTACGGAGCTCCACAGCCGTGGGCGCCTCCAACCACATCCCCGCCGTGAACCGGCGGGTACCATTTGGGATCTGCTCCGGGCAGATCTGAAACCAAACTGTTCAGTCCGGCGAGCTCAATCGAAGACCTCATTACATCGGCAACGGCGATGGGGACCTTGGGTCGCTGTTCAGTCCGGCGACGGCGACCTTGGGTTGCGACCTTGGGTAACATTGAGCTGCTGGTCTGAATCTCAGCCTCCAGCTGCCGGTCTGAACTTGCCGGAGACGAGGGTAGGTTTGGCAACTTTGGGCATCAACAGTGGCCACCAGCCACCAGCCACCGTGGCCACCAGCCACCATGGCCACCAACCACCGTGGGCCACCAGCCACCGTGGGCTAGGCCACCATCAACAGCCGCCGTGCAGCCGAGGGCCAGCTTGGGCCAGGCCCTCAACAGGGGCCAGCCAGCGGGTAGTAGTGGCAGCCAGCCCGTTGGCCTGCCATCGGGCCGCCCGTCGGGCACAGCCTGCCTTCAACCCGTCGGGCACAGCCTGCCTTCTGCCAGTAGCCCAGGCCGGTATACCTGGGTCAATTCTTTATTAAATGTTTGTGCAATATGAGCCTGGAATATGGCTATCTACATTTACATTGTTGCTGGACTAGTGGGCCAGTTTTCTGTTAGTTTTGCAACCCCCGATAGGCGGTCATCTGTTGGACTGAAATCGGGGGCCGGGCTCTTCGTCGAGCCCTCTATATCCCTTGAGCCAGCGCTTTTAGCTCTGAGGATTTGCGTAGTATTCTTGTGGTCGTGGCTATTATTGATTAGATTGGATTCTCCTAGTTAGGGGTAGCCTCGCAGTAGCAGCAACTGGGGGAGCCGATGATTAGATAATGGATGAGTCTGATTGAGCAAGGTAGTTGCCGGAGCTGTCTTTGAATAGATTGGTGGATTCTCACTGATTGAAAGGGGTAGCTTCGTAGGCTGTTTCTGATTAGTTTTAGTGGTTTGCACTGAGCGAATCGATCAGCTTGGTCCACTTGAGGTTTGGGGGCTACTTTGGTGGTCTCTCTTCCTGTTCCGCTTATAGTTGTTAGCGAGCCTAGGGGATTTGGGTGAGGTTGTAGTAGTCTGGATGGAATGGGCGTGGTGTGCAGGGTGCTTAGCAGGGTAGCCTTGTCGGATGCCGACATCTCCAGTTCGAACCTCTCTCGGTCCGAGTCCCTCTGTAGTAGTTGACTTCTTTTGAGTGGGTATTATGCTAGCTTCAAGGTGATGGGCTTCTCGGTTCTTGGTCTTCTTATCCCAGCCGTGGAGGAGGAGAATCTCTCCTCAGCGCTGGTTATCATGTGGTCACCGTTGACCATGACTATCTACCGTATTTACTTTATTTCCTAGCCTGGCGGGTTGTGCCAGGAAGTAGTCCAAATTCACATTTCACGTATTACAGTATGCATAGCATTCTGTTATGTATTTACTCTATCTCACTCTCCATGCGGGTTGTGCATGGTTTACCGCACTTTTTTCATTCTTATTTGTTTTTCTTTTCTTTTCCTCCTGGGGTATGCCCCTTGTAGGCTGTACATTCGCTTAACCTTTTTTAATTTCAAGCTAAGTTACCCAAAAAAAAAAAAAAAACAAAAAAAAAAGAAGTAAAGGGAAAGGCACCATTTCAGAACTCTAGCGGGTTCAAATATCAGAATTATAAGGCAAGTGGAAAGAATAACAACAAGAAAGGGAGTGGCAGCTCCAAGAGACGAAATAAATGATATCCTTTTGGTATCCTTTTGAATGCTTGTAGCTTTATTACTTCAAGCTTTGCATATTGTTCTTACTTTGTGGTTTAGTTTCCAATGTCTTTACAAGCTTACAATTTAGGTTTTTGGAACATTCGTGGGCTAAATGACCCCATTAAGCAGAATGCAGCAAGATCTTTTGTGTACACCAATAAGTTGAGTCTTGTTGGTTTACTTGAACATAAAATTAGGGCAAATTGGGCAGATAGAATCACTCAATCCATTTGTCCTGGTTGGAGTTTTGTGAACAATTACCCCCAAGCTGCTATAGGGAGGATTTTTGTAGGATGGGACACTAGTGTCTTGTCTCTTACAGTGTTAGGTCAGGCAGATCAATTCATCCACTGTCAAGTCCAACCAAAGGATGGTAGTGCATTGTTTTTGGTCACTATGGTCTACGGGGCAAACTCTATCTTAGACCGTAGATCCCTTTGGCTTAGCCTATCTCAGTTTAGATCCTCCTCTCCCTGGGTGGTCCTTGGTGACCTTAATGCTATTAGGCATCCTAGGGAGAAAGCAGGGGGGAATGCACAGTGGTATCCTCCCATGGATGACATTAACCAATGTTTGTTCTCCTCTGAGCTAGATGATCTTAGGTTCTCAGGGTGCCTATTTACGTGGTCCAATAAGCAAGCCCATCCTCATTTTGTGGCCTCAAAAATAGATAGGGTTTTAGTGAATGAGCCCTGGATGAAAACCTTTCCTCAATCTTCGGCCCAATTTTTGGTGCCAGGAATTTCAGACCATTCTCCAGGAGTGGTGTTTGTCCAGCCCAATCCAAGGAAGTCAATTAAGCCCTTCAGGTTTTTTGACTTCCTTACTGACCATCCACAATTCCTTGCAATTGTCCAGAGGAGTTGGAGGACAATTGTACTTGGTAACCCCATGTTCTGTGTGTGTGTGAAACTTAAACACCTCCAACATGATCTGAAGCAACTTAATAAGGAGGAGTTTAGTGGCATATCTGAGAGGGTGAGTGCCACTAAGCAAGTCCTAGAAAACTTGCAAGCAATTATAGGCTCTCTCCCAAATAATAGCGCTGCCATAGATCAAGAGAGGGTGGTACACAAAAATTACATCACATTGCTTAGGGCCGAGGAAAGTTTAGCCAAACAAAAGTCTCGAATTCAATGGTTGAAACTTGGAGATCAGTGTACATCCTATTTCTTTAAAGCTGTGAGCAACAGGAGGAATAGGAGCAAAATAACAAGCCTGGAATTGAATGACAGATCTACCACACATGACCTTAAGGTCATCAAAGAAGAGTTTGTTAACTTTTATACAACTCTTTTTGGCACACCCCATATCACGCCTCATCTAGGCCCAACTAGAGTGGGACAATTAATCAGGAACAAACTCAGCCCTGAGCAAAGTCTGAATATGGTCTTCCCCGTCTCAGATTTGGAAATCAAAGAGACCATTTGGTCTATGAATCCCACCAAAGCACCCGGCCCTGATGGGTACAATGGAGGGTTTTTTAGGAAAGCATGGTCTGTCATTGGTAGAGATGTCACTTCAGCCGTCCAGAACTTCTTCAGGTTTGGTCAATTACTCACCAAAGCTAACGCCACTATTGTAGCACTTGTTCCTAAGGTACCATACCCGTCCAGGGTGGGTGACTTTAGGCCCATTTCATGCTGCAATACCATTTACAAATGCATCTCTCGGATATTAGCCAAGAGATTGCAATCTGTGCTTCCTATGCTCATAGATCCGGTCCAATCAGGATTTGTGAAAGGAAGGAGAATTGCGGATAATATTTTTCTCACCCAAGAACTCATGAGAGGATATCACAAGTCCTCTCCTACACCTAGGTGTGCCATGAAAGTTGATATAATGAAAGCTTATGACCATGTTAGGTGGGAATTTCTTTGGGATGTACTATCCGCCATGAACTTCCATCCTACAATGATTAAGTGGCTTCAAGCATGTGTAACCACAGCTAATTACTCCCTAAGTATCAACGGGGAAGTGTCTGGGTACATTAGAGGTAAGAAGGGGCTGAGACAAGGGGATCCTTTGTCCCCATATCTCTTTGCTCTTGTGATGGAAGTTCTTACAATTTTACTTAAGGAGAAAGCCCAGCTCCCGGACTTCCATTTTCACTGGAGATGTAAGACTAATCAATTGATTAATCTGTGCTTTGCTGACGATCTAATGATATTTTGCAAGGGAGAGCTCTCTTCGATCAAACTCATCAAGGAAGCGTTGAATGAGTTTGAGGCTCTTTCTGGTCTCTCCCCTAGCACAGGTAAGAGTAGCATATTCTTCTCTGGTGTTAGTGTAGGAGTTAAAGAGACTATTATGCATGTTCTGGGATTTCAGGAGGGTTCCCTTCCAGTGAGATACCTGGGAGTCCCTCTGTTATCTATGAAGCTTAAAGCTGTGGACTGTCAGAGACTGGTAGATAGTATCACTGCTAAAACTAGAAGTTGGACCAATAGGGACCTTACTTATGCGGGTAGAGTCCAGCTTATTAAGAACATCTTGTTCTCAATGCAAACGTATTGGTCCTCCCTGTTCATTTTACCTAAAAAGGTCATTAAGGAAGTTGAATCTATTCTTAGGGCCTTTTTATGGTCGGGCCCTGACCTTAAAAGATCAGGGGCTAAGGTAGCATGGGAGCATTTATGTGCTCCTAAGGATGAGGGGGGTCTTGGCTTCAAATCTATGGAGGTGTGGAATAAGGCTGCGGTAGCCAAGCATATATGGTTTTTGATCTCCGGGGGAGAGCAATCCATGTGGTGCCAATGGGTTAAGTCTTATTTATTAAAGGGTAGGAGCTTTTGGAGCCTTAAAATGCCTGCCAACCCCTCTTGGGTTTGGCGTAAGTTACTTAATCTACGATCTTTAGTCCAACCCTATATCCGTCATTTTATTGGCAATGGGGAGAACACCTCCATGTGGTATGACCTTTGGCATCCGTTAGGCCCTTTGTTGGATAAGTTCGGTTCCAGAATGGTTTATGACTCGGGCCTTCCCTTGAATGCCAAAGTGTCCCTCATAGTTAACAATTCTGTTTGGACTTTCCCTATCACGCAAACATGGGAGTTGAATGAAGTTAGACGGCATCTCCCACTTTTGCGTGGATCCAGGGACCAAGTTAGATGGTCTCTGAATGCAAATGGGCAATTTAGCATTGCCTCTCTCTGGGAGGAATTGAGAGTTTCTTTCCCCAAAGTTAGTTGGCACAAGACTGTTTGGTTTTCTGGCCATATTCCTAAGTGTAGCTTCATTACATGGCTGGCCATCCATGGTAGACTCTCCACTGAGGATAGATTAGTTCTTTTTGGGATCAAACCTAATTCCCAATGCAGTTTTTGCCTTGGGAGCGAAAGCCATGATCATTTGTTTTTTAACTGTAGTTTTTCCACAAGGGTTTGGAATGCTATGTTGACAAAAATAGATACGAGTTGGTCCCCCAAGTCTTGGACAGAATGGATCTCCCAATTCTCCTCTTTCAGGGGAAAATCTCTAAGAAATGTTGTCACTAAATTGATATTCACTGCTACAGTGTATCATATCTGGATTGAGAGAAACTTAAGGAAGTTTCAAGCTACAACTAGCACTTGGGAAGTGGTCGTTCACAAAATCTTTAACTTGGTTAAGGGTAGATTACTTTCGTTGCCAAAATTGCCCGGAGGCTCACAAAATAATGGGTTTATTAGAGTTTGGGGCATCACTGGGTAATTGGATATTTATTTGTGTTTGTGACATATATGTTATTGGTTATTTATATCTGTGGCCATGGTTGTAGATACATTCTTGGCAGGTATAAGCAAGGGCTGCATGAGTTGTCTTGTTCTGAAACTGTTCTGATGATGCTGTTGCTGTAGCTTTCCATCTTATATGTAAGAGAGTTGAGGAGCTAAGTAGGAGCTACATGGGTTCAACTTGAGGGGTTGGCTGATGGTAAAGCTATGTCAGTTGGCTATATCTGCTATTACTTCTATTTTATCAGGTATATACCTTAATCTTTGATGACTGACATCTGAGTTACAACTTTGATGTGTGTACCCTGTGAGCTGTGTGCTCGTGCCCCTGAGTTCTTGTAGAGTGGAGGTAATAGTTAGTGGGAGACTTTGTGTAAGGGAGAGTTGAGGGTGTTCGGATCCCCTCTATTGCTTTTAGTTTTTGGAGAGTTAGGTTTCGAGGGGGTAAGGTGGGGAGCAGATAAGTGTTAGGGAGAGTTTGGTTCAGTTTCCCATACTGCTGCTATGACTGGTTTTGTGCATGAGGGATGTGCAGTATCCATCCATCCCTATTCCACTGGTTCTGTAGCTGTTTGCCTTTTATTTTCTGCATTCTGTGGTTTACTGCTACCAGCATGCTGTGGTTTGCTGTTATGATCTGTTTTCTGCTATGTGCAGCATAGTGGCTGTTATTACCCTTGGCTGCTGAATTGTTTTGTGATGACTGAGTTGCTGATCTGATTTACTGATGACAGTTGATAGTCTATTTTCCTGGGCAGTATCCTGTGTTCTTATACCCTCCATTAGAGCTGCACAGCTATAATGGCTGCCCAGTTGATTCTGCATATTCAGAATGTTGTGAACTGATGTGTACTGAGTTCTGTGTTCGTATCCCTTTTACTTAGTTGTAATAGGGATGTTTGTAAATCAATTTGTTCTTCTCGCCTAACCAATAGGGGCTGTCATTGGGATCTCCCTTCGCAGAGGGGGACGTCCTCTGCATGTTACTGCTAGTGGTACTGCTAGTCTGTGGTTCTGCATGTTACTGCTAGTGTTACATTGCATGTTTTCAAGTGTTTTGCTGTGTTAATGGAGGCTGCTGGCTGCTGGGCTTGGCTGCTGCTGCTGCTATGTTTTGATGAGCTACTTCAATGGGGGTCTTCAATACCTGCAGCAGCTTCACCATCAGCACCTACAATAGCAGCAGCATGTTGCTGGCCTTTAAAGCAACATTCATAGGACAGTTTTCTGTTGACTGCACTGTCAGGAGTCCATATTGCTACTGTCAGGTGTCCAGTGGTACAGTTGCTAGTTTGGTCTTAATCAAACTTGTGACAATGCTGTGTTGCTACTGTGTTGCTGAACTGTGTTGCTACTACCTTCTGAAAACACCATTGTCACAAGTTGTAATGTTGTGGTGGTTTTGCTATTCTTGCCAAGTGGTTTTGAAGCTTGTAATGTTCTATCAGTTCTGGAGTTCTATCAGTTCTAAGCTATGTTCTATCAGTTTTGGCTGCATTTTGAAGCTGTCAGTTCTGAAGCTAGTTAAGGGGAACAAGGCAATGTTCAGTTCAGTTGTATAGGCATGTGTAATCAGTGGAATGCCTATGTTAAAGCCATGTTGAAACTAACAGTTCTGAAGATAGTCAAGGGGAACACTTCTTGCTATCAATTGGCTGTGTTGAGTGAACAAGCAGTTGTATAGGGGAACTTCTAGATGCTTTGGGCATAGTTTTGTTGCTATCAATTGGCTGTGTTTCCTTTCCCTCTTCTAGATGGTTTGGAAACATAGCTTCTCATCAATACCTTGTAGCCATTTGGCATTATCATTTTTCTTTATCTTTTTTGTTTTCTTTTCTTCTTTTCCTCCTGGGGTATGCCTCTTGTAGGCTGTATATCCGGTCCCTTTTTTTCTATTTCATGCTATTTTACCCAAAAAAAAAAAAAGATGCCACTGTTCAACATATAATCCATAACAACCAGTGGGCCTTCCCTGTCACCCAAACCCTTGAACTTAATAAGAACTGATTTGCATACAATTACTATCAATAGAGCTACCAAGGATACATGCATTTGGGCTCTAACTAAGTCAGGGGAGTTCTCCATCTCATCCCTATGGGACAACCTTAGAACTCACTTTCCCATTGTTACATGGCATAACGTTGTATGGTTTCCAGGCCACATACCGAAGTGTAGTCTAATTACTTGGATGGCCCTTCTTCAAAGATTAAACACTGAGGATAGGCTTGTCCTGTTTGGGCTCAAATCCACCTCCCAATGCATATTGTGCCCTGACATGGAAAACCATGCCCATTTATTTTTTGAGTGCCCTATGGCTGCCCAAGTCAGAAGTATCCTGTCTCCCAAAGTCCCCCACATGCAAGGACATCACAACTGGCAGACTTGGGTGGATTGCCTCTCTAGTTTGAGAGGTAAGTCTTTGGCCAACACTATTGCAAAGTTGGCTTTCACTATATATGTTCATCATATTTGGATGGAAAGGAACCACAGAAAGTTCCAGAACTCTTCCTGCTCCCCCATTGTAATTGCTCATAAAATCTTCAATGATGTAAGGTCTAGGCTTTTGTCCTTGGCTAACCTACCTAGTGGTCCTCTTTCTAGACAACTAAAAATCCAATGGAACATTGCTTAGTGATGTACTTCAAGCACTAACATATTATGAGTCTTCCATTGGTTTTATGATACTAACATACTGTTACATTTGCAGGTCATTGGTCAAGGGGGATCATGCTCCTCCTTGATCTTAATGAGATCGATGGTCACAGAAACAGAAGCAGAAGCAGGGGAGAGCAAGTAGGCAAATCTATGATCCCACAGTCACAGTACAAGACAAGTGCAGTCAGGTTATATTTACTTCTATTATTCAGGTAGTTACCTCAATCTCTATTGGTGCTACATGGATTCAAATTCTGCTGTATCTGAGTGGAATAGCAAGTAGGCAAATCTGTCCTAGCTGTTGTGTGACTGACTAGCATGGTTATGGTGCATTTTCTGTTGCACCTTAAGAACATTTGACTATCTCTATACCTGATTTCTGAGTTTCTGAGTTTATCATGCCTCAGAAAATGGCATGAACAATTCCTGAGTTGATCATGCCATATTGCAGTTGTTTTGCTGTTTTGTGCTATTCTAGCAGCCTGTTTTGCTGCTCTTTTGCTGTTTTTTTGTGCCTAACCAACTGGGGATGTCGTTGGGATCTCCCTTCGCAGAGGGGGAATTCCTCTGCAAATGGTTTGACTGTTGTAATTTTTGCCCAGATTCTGACTGTTGTAGCAGGTTCAGAATCAGAACTGTCCTGTTTCAGCATGAGAACATAAGCTTATAACCATTTGTAGTATTGCATCTGCCATCAGAACTGAAATCTGTTGTCAGGTGTATCCAAAAGAAGGAATTGGACTGCTGTCCAGCCCTGCTGAAGCACTGGGCAGGCCCAACACCTAGCTGGGCATGGTGCAGTTCTAATTTAAGATCAGTTCTGTGTTCTGCTGTTTTGTAGATGTAATCAGTTCTGCAACAGTTCTGTTATGGTCTGTAATGTAATGTACTGTAATGTTTTGCATCAGTTCTGAATGTAGTCATCTAGGAATGTTCTGCTTCAATTCTGCATCAGTCTGTTATGCCTAACCATCGGGGGCTGTCAATGGGATCTCCCTTCACAGAGGGGGACGTCCTCTGTTCTGTATTGTTCTGTATTGTTTTGTATTTGCTTTCAGTATTGACTGCTGAAGCTGGACTGCTCCTGGCTCACCTGCATCAGTTCTGAAGCTGAATGGCACCCCCAGCTAGCCTTGCTGGTAGTTTGCACAACAAGTCCCAGCTACCAAGTCATGCACAAGGCCGAAGCCAGTTAACCATAGTGACCAAAAATGTGGTAATCAGTTCAGTTCAGTTGGCAAACTCTGAAGCTTGTAATGTGGTAATCAGTTCAGTTGTAATGTTGTAATCAGTTCAGGCACGGCAGCAGAGTATAGACATGTTCAGTTCAGTAGTTTGAGTCCTGCTCTGAACTGAACAAGCAGTAGTATAGTTTATCTCAGAAGTGTTGTAAGAGGAACACTTCATTTAGTAAGGGAGTTTCAGAAGGGTTCAGCAGTTCAGCTGCCAAAAATTTCTGAAGGTGTTGGTCAAGAACTGATGTGCTAGAAAAGGGTTGAGAGCTTCTCTCTCTATATTCTAGAGAGAGAATGCACTCCCCTTGAAACACTGTTCCCGTTTCTACCATTTACAGAGGTAATTCTTGCTCTGGAGTGAATAAGCTGTTCAAAGCTTCACCTACCTCGGCTATGATTCAGAGAAGGTCAAGCTGCCGGTCTGAATCAGTGCCGCCAAGTGGACTGATTTTCTTCAAGATAGAAGTTCATCAGAGAAAGGGGTCTCAAACCCACTTTTCCTCTGCCGATCTTCATCTCTTCCAAGGAGAATCGGTCCAACACCATCTCTCCAACATCTGATTTCCGAGCATCAACACTGAGTCGGAGATGACCATCTTCCACAGTCGTGGCTCCACCTCAACTTCACAGTTATGCATCTTCTCGGAGATGACCCAAAGTGTTTGGCTCGTGGGAATTATTCACGGCAAAGGAATCACCGGCGTTCAAAGCTGGGTTCCCATTCCGGCGGCAGTTGCAGCCGGCCACCTCTGGTCCGGCCATCACAGGCGGACGGCAACCGGGCAAGGGAGACTCTCTCTCTAGAAAGGCTCTCCTCCATCGCCCTCCACTAAAGCAGGTCCATCAATCAACCCACCGGTGTTCGAATCTGGGTTCCAGATCTGGTAACAGTCGGAGCCCTTCACCGCCGTTCTACTTTAACCACAGTCCGGCGGTCTCAGTCCACGCGGTGGACTGGTTCAACAACAGGGGTATGCGGAGGAGGTTTCGGCCCGTCCAAACCCATTCCGGTGGCCACCCCCTTTCCGGTGGGTGCCGCCGTTAACAGCAGCAGCAGCAGCTCGGCCACCCCCTTTTTTGGTGGCTCCGCCCATTCCACATCCGGCTACCCCTTGGGCCAGCCTTCTACCACCTTCTGGCCAGATCTGGCCCGCTCAAAGGCCGTCGGCCAGTCAACAGCCCGGGCTTTTTGCCCGGGTTCAACTGGGCCAGCCAACATCCTGGCAGGCCAGCCAGGCCAGTCACGCACCAGCCCGGGCAGGCAAGCCGTCGGGCACAGCCTGCCTTCAGCCTGGGTAGCAAAGGGCCAGTCACCCAGGCTGGGCCAGTCAATCCCATGCAGCCAGCCCGGTATCCCGGCTAGGCTGAAAATCATCGTATCCATTGCGCTCATCGTTATTCAATTTGCGATTTGCAATTATCTATTATTGTTATGCTGCTCTATGAGTTGCGAGGACTTCGAGGGCCTCTGATTGTACCCTATACCGACGGGTTGTGTCGGGTATTTACTGCTTTTGCCACGCCCGTGTCTACGTTCCCCGTTGTACTTTCTATTCCTTGGGATAGATTGTTCGACGGGGCATGGACACGGGCAACCCATGTAGCCACTTGGCGCTCTTTATTATTTTCGTTTTCTTTTTTACTTTGTCTTATCTGGGGTATGCCCCTTATAGGCTGTACATTCGGTTAACCTCTTTTATTTTCAAGCTAACCGCCCTAGGGCATTACCCAAAAAAAAAAAAAACACTTCATTTAGTTCTGTAACCTCATCTTTTGGCATGTGTTTTTCTCCCATCTCTAAGATGGCATTGAAACATGTGGACCTCATTACTTAGTCATTGTAGCCGCTTGGCTTAGGACAATCTTTTCTACCTTTGATTTTCTCTTTCTTTCCTCCTAGGGTATGCCCCTTGTAGGCTGTACATCCGGTTATCCTCTTTTTTTATTTCAAGCTATTTTACCCAAAAAAAAAAAAACACAGGCAATTGATATGCCCTATGCATCTAAGATGAAGAATTGGCAGCTCCTTTACATGTTAAGGCTACAACTGAACTCAGATGCCCAATGCATCTATGTGACAGCAAAAGATGATCCAAAAACAGGAACAGATTCAATCAGGGATGGCGATTTCCAAAGTGATTCAGTGATTCATAGGTAGCAGACGGTTCCATGGCAGACGGTTCCATCTCCTTCGTGGAGGGTCTGGGCATCAAAGCCACGGATTCAAATGAAATTCGTCGGAAGCAAAGGGGATCTGTTGCCCCCGATACAGTTCACTCCTTGGCTGCAAAATCACTAACTGCCATAGGAACTCTTCCACAAACCTCTAATATTTCAGATCCCCAAACCATTTCTAGGGTTCACAGTCCCAGGCACAACCACCTGAGTCCAGCGCATGAGCTTCATCAGTCCAAGGAAGGCTTGCGATTGGAATCCGAAGCTCGACATTCACAATCCCTCCAGTCGCATCCGTTTCAGTCGGGCCTTCAAGCCCTAGATCTCAAACGAGAATCTGCTGTTCGAAGCACTATTCATTCTGCAACTTCAGCCGAGTACGGGGAGTTCAGCCCTAACTCGACCAACAAATCTAGTCCATCTCGGAAGCTTCAACAAGTCTTTGAACAAGCCCTAATTCGGGAAGCAGAGGAACGAGCCTCTCATCTACAGGTCAATGCCTCACAGTTTGAGTGCCGCCACAAGCAGGTGCCTTAGAAGGAGGGTTTGCGTTCGGATTCCGAAGCGCGAATGCTTGAAATCGTGGGTCATCTGGAGGACGAGCTCAACATTTCGGAAGACCCATTCATTTTAGATGTAGTTACAGCCAAACTACAAAGTTTACAGCAGTCATGGAGAGAAGCTGGAACACAAGCCCCTCCATCTCCATCTCAGTTCGGTGGTCAACAAAATCAGGCGCTCTTTGATGAAGGTTTTTTTTTTTTGGGTAATTTAGCTTGAAATTAAAAGAGGTTAAGCGAATGTACAGCCTACAAGGGGCATACCCCAGGAGGAAAAGAAAGGAAAAAAACAAGAATGACAAAAGTGCGGTAAACCATGCACAACCCGCATGGAATAAAGTAAATACGTAACCATGCACAACCCGCATGGAAAGTAATATAAAGTGAATACATAACAAGATGCCATGTGAACTGAGATATATGAAATTGAACTACTACCTGGCACAACCCGCCAGGCTAGGAATAAGGTAAATAAGGTAGATAGTCAAGGCCAACGATGACCACGTGATAACCAATGCTGAGGAGAGCAGCTACAAAGTAATACGGCTTCTAGGCAGTCTGAACGGCTACTACAGAGGAACAAGGCATCAAGAGGTTCGAACCAGAGATGACGGCATCCGACAAGGCCCCGCTGCAAGAGCCCTGCTCACCACGCCCAATCCTTCCGGCCTAGTACTCCATCATCCAAGCCTAAGGCTCGCCAAAACCACCTACTGAGACCAACTACCCAATAACCACCTCCTCCAAAGCTGGGCTAAGAGAGCCAAGAACCTAGTACCTCCATCAAGCCCAAGGCTAGCATAATACCCACTCATCTGAAACCAGCTACTACAGAGGGACACGGACATCAAGAGGTTCGAACCCGAGATGACGGCATCCGACAAGGCCCCGCTGCAAGAGCCTTGCTCACCACGCCCATTCCATCCAGACTACTACACCCTCAACCTTATCCCCTAGGCTCGCTAACTTCAATAAGCGGCACGGGAAGAGGATCCACCAGAAGTGGCCACTCAAACCCCAAGTGGACCAACTGCTCCTTTCAATCAGTGCAAACCACCAATCTAATCAGAAACAGTCTGCAAAGCTACCTCTTTCGATCAGTGAACAACCACCAATCTAATCAACGACAGCTCCGACAGCTACCTCGCTCAATCAGAAACCATCCACCAATCTAATCAGTGGCATCCACAGCTGCTGCTACTGCGAAAACCCCTTTCAATCAGAACAGAAACTAATCTAATCAACGATAGCCGCGTCCACAAGAATACTACACCCAACCTCAGAGCTAACAAGTACTAGATCTAGGCATGTAAAGGCTCGACCAAGAGCCCGACCCCGATTTCAGTCCAACAGATGACCGCCTATCGGGATCGCAGAGACTAACAGTAAACTGGCCCGTAAGTCCAGCAACAAATTGACAATGAGTAAATAAGTGCAAAGCGCAAATTGAATAACAAAGGCGCAATGGATACGATGATTTCCGGCCTAGCCGGGCAACCGGGGCTGGGCTAGCTAGCTGTGCCCAGGCTTGCCAGCCCAAGGCCGGCTGGCTTGGCCTGCCTTTGCCCGAGCAAGCCCCCCTCCTCTGCCCGAGCAAGCCGCTGGACTGACGGCCGGACTGACTCCGGCAGCCGGCGGCTGTTGACTCCGACTGGTTGTGATCCAAACGGAACTTGGTGATAGGATTGTTTCCGATGTGAGCTTAGGACCTTAGGATCGGAATACTGACCTGATGTTGGTAGATGATGGCCGATTCACCACGGAAAGTGAAGAACGGCTAGAGAGAAGGTACGATATGGCTGTCCAGATCGGAATACCTCAGGATCGTATCTGTTTTGGGTTTCTGAGAAACCCAACCGATGTGAAGAACAGATCTTGAAATCCGAGATGAGACGAGATGAGCGGTGAGATTCCGGCTGGCCGTTTATTAGTCCGGCGAGCCACAGTCGTCTGCCATGACCACAACCGACCAGCTCTGGCTCTGCTCCGAAGCTGGTCCAGTGAGCAACCAGTCGAGATGCCTCTGTGTATAGATCCTCCAAGAAGAAACCTGTTGTTGAAATCAGTCCACAGGGTGGACTTGAACCAGATTCAGTACTGAATCGGTGGGTTTTGTTCAGAAAAAATTCGACCAAGCTTTGGCCGGACATGGAGGATAAAGGATTGAACAAGATAAGGTTGGATAAGAGAGTGGGAGGCGTTGGAGGAGAACTAGCCCTAAGGAGGGAAGTTCCCTTGCCTCTGATCGGGACTCACTTGGGCCTGCCGGAAAATGGCCAGTGCAGGAGAGAGCTTTCTCTCTCTTTTGATGAAGGTTTGAAATTGGAAGCGGAGGAACGGGCTCCCAATCTCGTCAGTTGGAGTTATTCTCGTCAACAACAAACCCATTCTCTTCAACAGCAGCAACGTCAACAGGTATCACCAATTCTTGCTCCAAAAACCCTAATTAATCCTAGAGGAACCCCATACCTGGAGGGGGACCCCAACATGGGGTATGATGAAATTGACACCAAACCCAGGCGGCCATGGACTTCCATAGGTCAGTCAAATGGGACTCGAGTTCCCAATAAACCCCGACAGGTTCTGAATGGTCCAAACCCAAACCAAAAAATTGGGCAGCTTTACTACAATCGCAAAGTCCTTCTGTAGATGTGAAATTAGAATTTCATCCTGACTTATATCGAGGGAAAGAAGCTCAGGTAGAAATTGATGTTGAACTTACTGATGTTGGGCTGTGGAACAAATATTTAGTAGGCCATTTCCTAGATGGGAAAATGGCCTACCCTTTAGTTCACTCCACTGCCAGGAATCAGTGGAAAGAGTTGTTCGTGGCTGTTAAACTGGATGTTGCAGGGTGCTACCTTTTCGAATTTAGAGACGAACAGGCTAAGCAACTTGTTTTGGATGGGGGGCCCCTATTTCTTTTCCCAAAGATATCTAGTCCTCAAAGATTGGCATAGAATGATGCAACCAGTCAAAAAACAACCTACCCAAATCCCGGTCTGGGTGAGGTTGCATAACTTACCCTTGGAACTATGGAACCAGGAGTGTTTAAGTAGGGTGGCAAGTACCATTGGCAAACCATTACATGTGGACCAGGCCACAGCCAAAACGTCAAGACAACCAGGCCTCCTACAGACTAAGTCAACTAGTGCAAGAGTTTGCATAGAAATTAGTGCTGAGCATGACCTTCCTGAAGATGTGAAAATTATAGTAGAGGGCAATTCAGTTGTGGTCCCCATTGAATACCAGGTGTTACCTTCATTGTGTAAGGAATGCAAAGTTTTTGGTCATTCTAACACCCAATGCTCTAGAAAGCAAGTGCCTAAAAGAACTCTGAGTGCTACTTCAACCAACCATACCATTCCTTTAGCTGCGGCTGCTGATTCAGAGATTGAATCCAAAAGGGTACTGGAAAGTAGCTCACTAAGGGCATTGGATTCCTCTAACAAACCTGTTGAGCCATTGGATTCCTCGAAGGGCAGCCCTTCCTTGCCTCAGAAGCAGCATGTTATCAGTCCAGACCCTTTGACTGAGTCAGATTCTGAAAAGGAATTGTTAGGAGTTCTTGAGGGAGTGGTTCGAAGCTGTCATGAAGAAGGCATGGGCAGCAGATCAGACCCAAGCCTTTCAGCTGTACCAAGGGATGGAATGGTAAACCAAGCACCCTCTCCTAAACCACCTGATCCCCAAGGTTCAGAAGTGCGGGATAAAGCCTCAAAAGAAGATCTCAAAGAAAACTTTCAGAAGGTTATATCCAGATCAGCTCAAAGAAAATTGAAGAAGCTTGCAAAGGAGCAGCTTTTGAGATCACAATCCAGAAGAAGGACTTAACTCATTCATATCCTTTTTGTCAGGGCAGTATCTTAATACTTTCATATTCTGCCATTTTTTTTTTGGGTAACTTAGCTTGAAATTAAAAAAGATTAAGCGAATATACAGCCTACAAGGGGCGTACCCCAGGAGGAAAAGAAAAGGAAAACATATTCTGCCATTTACAGTTTACATTCTGCTTTTAGTTTATTTTATGGCTCAACAACCCTTTAATATTGGTTTTTGGAACATTAGGGGTCTTAATGACCCTATTAAACAAAAGGAGGTAAAATGTTTTGTGAATAATAATAAACTCTCACTTTTGGGTTTATTGGAGCATAAAATAAAGGAAGATAAGGCTACTAAGGTGATAAAGTATGTTTGCCCTCAATGGAATTTTGTTAACAACTATCCTCATGCTTCATTAGGCAGGATTTTTGTGTGTTGGGACCCAAATGTTCTCCAAATTCGGGTTATTGATCAGTTCGATCAGTTTATTCATTGTGAAGTACAACCTAAATGTGGTGTCCCATCCTTCTTTGCAACTTTTGTGTATGGTGATAACAACTATTTGAGTAGGCAAGCCCTTTGGTCTAGCATTCATCACCTTGGTTCTTCATCCCCTTGGATAGTGCTTGGTGACTTCAATGTAATTAGATTCCCTAGAGAAAAAGTATGGGGCTCTGTTTCTTGGCACTCTTACATGGATGAGTTTAATAACTGCTTATATGCATTGCAACTTGATGATCTTAGATACTCTGGCTGCTTCCTAACTTGGGCCAACAAACAGGATCCCATTCATTTTGTAAGCTCAAAACTGGATCGAGTGTTAGTTAATGACCATTGGATGAGGGTCTTCAATTGCTCCTCTGCCCATTTCTCCGCTCCTGGGATATCTGATCATTCCCCAGCCGTTACATCCATCCTTCCTGGGTTTAGGACTTCTAGCAAACCTTTTAAGTTTTTTGATTTCCTCGCTGATCACCCACAGTTTACTGCTGTGGTGCAAAAGGTTTGGCGGAGAGTGGTCATTGGGAATCCAATGTTCTCTGTGTGTGAAAGCTAAAAATGTTGCAAGGTGAGTTTAAGTTACTTAATACTCGAGATTTTAGTGATGTTTCTGCTAGGGTTGTTGAGTCTAGACAACTCCTAGATAATATACAGCATGCCTTGAGTTCTCATAATCCTGATCCTTCTCTGATTAGTCAGGAAAGAGTGGTTTTTTTTTTTGGGTTGTTTAGCTTGAAATTAAAAAAGGTTAACCGAATGTACAGCCTACAAGGGGCATACCCCAGGAGGAAAAGAAAAAGAAAAAGAAACAAGATTGACAAAAGTGCGGTAAACCATGCACAACCCGCATGGAGAGTTAGATAAAGTAAATACATGAAGAAGCCATGTGAACGGTAAATAAGGCTAAATGAAATAGAGCTACCACCTGGCACAACCCGCCAGGCTAGGAAATAAGGTAAGTAAAGTAAATAGTCGAGGTCAGAGATGACCACATGATAACCAACACTGAGAAGAAGCCACCGAGTAAGACGGCTACAAAGCAAGCTGATCGGCTACTACAGAGGAACAAGGCATCAAGAGGCTCGTACCAGAGTTGACGGCATCCGACAAGGCCCCGCTGCAAGAGCCCTGCACACCACGCCCAATCCTTCCAGCCTAACCCTCCCTCATCCTAACCTAAGGCTCGCCAAAACTACTCACTGAACCAACTACCCAGTAACCTTCTCCTCCAAAGCTGGGATAAGAAAACCAAGAACCTAGTACTTCCAAACCCAAGGCTAGCATAATACCCACTCATCAGAAATCAGCTACTACAGAGGGAGACGGACCGAGAGAGGCACGACCTGGAAATGTCAGACAAGGCTCCCATGCTACGTACCCTGCACACCACGACTACTCCCCCCCCATCCCAAACCCCTAGGCTCGCCAACGACTACAAGCGGAACAGAAAGAGGAACCACCAGAAGTGGCCACTCAAACCTCAAGTGGACCAATCAGCACCTATCTAATCAAAGACAGCACCGGCAACTACCTCGCTCAACCAAAAACCATCCAACAATCTAATCAGTGGTATCCTCAGCTGCTGCTACTGCGAAAACCCTTTTCGATTAGGACTGAATCTAGTCTAATCAACGATAGCCGTGCCACAAGAATACTACACCAAGCCTCAGAGCTAACAAGCACAGGATCTAGGCATGTAAAGGCTCGCCAAGAGCCCGACCCCCGATTTCAGTCCAACAGATGACCGCCTATCGGGGATCACATAGAGTAACAGTAAGCTGGCCCACAAGTCCAGCAACTAGTTGACAGTAAATACATAATTGCAAGACACATTGCATAACGATAAGAGAATTGAATATTATGAATCCCCCACTGCCCGAGCCACAGCCGGCTTACCTGCCCGGGCTGGCCTACCAACGGGCCGCTGCTGCCTGCTGCAGCTGCTGCCTCCTGCTGCAGCCTGCTGCTTGGCCCGGGCTGGCTGTTTGCTCGGGCTGGATGTTAGCTGCTTGGCCCGAGCGGGTTGAACGGTTGCACGGCTGACTTGCCATCGGGCGGCTACTGCCAGCCGGATTGAATGTAATCAGAGGGCAGGCCTGGCGTGGCTGCCCTGGACAACAACCCCAAGGTCGCCGTCGCCGGAGAGCCCCGGACAACAACCCCAAGGTCGCCGTCGCCGCCGGTACCTGTGTTCGAGAACCCACTTCCGGCCGGTACCTGTGTTCGAGAACCCACTTCCGCCGGTACCTGTATTCGAGAACCCACGTTGAGAGCCCATTAAAACTGAAATCGAAGGCCTCCGATGGTGGTTATGGAGGGTCGCTTGAAGAAACCCAGCTGTTGATGATGAGACCCGCTCGAGAACCCACTTCCGGCCGGATTGGATCTGAGGACGGTGACCCCATCGCCTTGCAGAGCGGCGGTGATGGCGCCGCCATCGCTGAGAAGACTGACCCTGTGGCCAGTCGTTGAGATCGGTTGTTGAGAAGAGTCGCTTGATGAAACCCAGCTGTTGAGAAACCCAGCTGGTGAGTGGTGAAACCCAGCTGTTGATGTGTATCGAAATCCATGTCTAATTGACCACCGAACCAGTTGAGATGTTCGATGATGCCCGTGACTGTGCTACTGTCTTCTCCGGCGAGATCAGGCAACACAGAGCAGTACGGTGGTAGTGGGTCCAACCACGGCTGTAGATGATTCCCTTGGATGGATAGATGGCCAGACCGGAGTACTGGGCTTGACGCCGACCCGTGACCGGATAGGTGGCCGGACCAGAAGTGGCCGGCAATAGTAGTGGGCGGTGGAGGAGAGTTTCTCTAGAGAGAGAAACTCCCTTGCCCGTCCGTATAGGAAAGAGTGGTTTACAAACAACTTCTCACTCTACTTAGAGCAGAGGAAAGCCTGGCTAAGCAAAAGTCTAGGGTCCAATGGTTGAGGTTGGGTGACCAATGTACTTCTTATTTCTTCAAATCTGGCCCATTTCTCCGCTCCTGGGATATCTGATCATTCCCCAGCCGTTACATCCATCCTTCCTGGGTTTAGGACTTCTAGCAAACCTTTTAAGTTTTTTGATTTCCTCGCTGATCACCCACAGTTTACTGCTGTGGTGCAAAAGGTTTGGCGGAGAGTGGTCATTGGGAATCCAATGTTCTCTGTGTGTGAAAAGCTAAAAATGTTGCAAGGTGAGTTTAAGTTACTTAATACTCGAGATTTTAGTGATGTTTCTGCTAGGGTTGTTGAGTCTAGACAACTCCTAGATAATATACAGCATGCCTTGAGTTCTCATAATCCTGATCCTTCTCTGATTAGTCAGGAAAGAGTGGTTTACAAACAACTTCTCACTCTACTTAGAGCAGAGGAAAGCCTGGCTAAGCAAAAGTCTAGGGTCCAATGGTTGAGGTTGGGTTTTTTTTTTTTTGGGTAAATTAGCATGAAATTAAAAAAGGTTAAGCGAATGTACAGCCTACAAGGGGCATACCCCAGGAGGAAAAGAAAGGGAAAAAAAACAAAAATGACAAAAGTGCGGTAACCATGCACAACCCGCATGGAGAGTAAGGTAAAGTAAATACGTAACCATGCATAACCCGCATGGAGAGTAATATAGAGTGAATACTTAACAAAATGCACTACTACCTGGCTCAACCCGCCAGGCTAGGAAATAAAGTAAATACGGTGAATACGGTAGATAGTCATGGCCAACAAGGCCACAAGATAACCAAGAACCTGATACCCCGAACTAGCCCAAAGCAGCATACCACCCACTCATCAGGAGTCAACTACTACAGAGGGACAGGAACAAGAAGAGATTCGCACTGGATATGACGACATCCGACAAGGCTACTACTGCTGCTCAGCACCCTGCACACCACGTCCATTCCATCCAGACTACTACTCCCTCAACCCAATCCCCTAGTCTCGCTAACAACTAAAAGAGGAACATAAGAGAATCCACAAAAGTGGCCCCCTAACCGCCGGTGGACCAAGCTGCTCCTTTCGATCAGCGAAAACCACTAATCTAATGAGAATCCACCAATCTAATCGATGACAACTCCGGCAGCTACTAAGCTCAATCAGACTCCATTCATAATCTAATCATCGGCAACCACAGCTGCTGCTACTGCGAGTCTACCCCTTAACTAGAACAAAGTCTAACTAAACAACAAGCCGCGACCACTACTACTATGCCCAACCTCCGGGCTAAAAAGGTACAGGTTCAAGGTATATAAAAGCCATCAAAGAGCCCAGAACCCCCGATTTCAGTCCAACAGGTGACCGCCTATCAGGGGTCGCAAAAACTAAGAGTGAACTGGCCCATAAGTCCAGCAACAAAATGACAGTGCAATATACAGTGCATTGCTTGACCAATATATCAATAAATCAATAAAATTACCCACTGCCCGGGCCATCCAGCCTGCGTACTTGCCCGGGCTGGCCTGCCATCGGGTGGCTGCCGCCTGCTGCTGCCTGCTGCTTGGCCCGGGCTGGCTGCTTGCCCAAGCTAGCTGCGGATAGCCTCCCCAGCGGCTGAACGGAGATGGACTCAAGTCGCCCGGGCTGAAGCCGCTGCCTAGCCTCTGCCCAAGCAAAACAGTCCCTGGCCAGCACTGCTGCCTCCCCGCCCGAGCCACTCACGAGTGGCCTGCCCAGGCTGGCTTGCTGGCTGGTGCCGGGGCAGAATGCCCGGGCTGGCTGGTAGGGAGCTGGTGGGTTGCTAGGCTGGCCTCGCCAGGCTAGCTGTGGCTGGCCGCCCCACTGCGGCTGGAGATGGTGGCCGATGGCTGCTGATGAAGGCCGACGGTTGACTGGCCGGACAGATCAGGCCGGAGAGGGCCCTGACCGCCCGGGCTATAAGGAGAGCATTGGCCAGGCCTGGCCACTGAGCCACGGCAGTTGGTGTTCCAGAGCTCCATGAACCTTTGCTGTTCAGATCTGAACTTGTAGACCTCAGTGGTGACTTTGCTTTGCCGTTGTGCCACTGTACGAGCACAATTGAAGCAGCAAAGGTATCTTCGGCAAGGCCTGGCAGTACAGTAACGAAGAGCTTCGATCCATGGGGTTCCGGACCCAAGGGTTGCCGGATGTAAGATGGGCGGAGGAGGAGAGACGCCCTAGAGAGGGAGGTTCCTTGCCCAAGCTGTAGCTGTGGACTGCTGCGACCAATAGAAGAAATAGAAGTAGGATAAAGTTGCGACCAATAGAAGTAGGTGCAGTCGCCGTGGCTCAACAGCCGTAGGCGTGGTCTCCAACCTCAACCTCGCCGTGAACCGGTGGGCAACTTTATTGGGATCTGCACCGGGCAGATCTGAACGTACAACCGCCATTAATGGCCAATCACAGCCAGGGCGATGCAGTCACCGTGGGACCAGCCCCGCCGCCGCCGTGGGTTCTTCCATTCCCAGCCCCGCCGCCGTGGGGATTAGCCGCCGTGGGGCACAACTCCAAGCCGTGGGTTCTCTCCGACGTGGGAACCCATTCCCAGCCCCGCCGCCGCCGTGGGGCTTAGCCGTGGGTCAACCAGCCATGGTTTTTGCCCCTCGAACGGAGGAGGGTTCGTCCATGGTCGGAGGTGGGTAGCCCCAACAGCCATGGCCGCCGGTCATGGTCGATCAAAGTTTTCAGATCCACAGGTCGTTGGTCGGTACAGCAGCGACCAGGCACTTTTGGGCTCAACAGCCGCCGGCTGCCGCAGGTGCAGCCACCTCCTGTACGGCTCGGGCACTGGCCCTAGTCATCGGGCCAGTCAGGGCGTCAACAGCCGAGCGAGCCAGGCCGGGCAGGCCATCCGTGAGTGGCTCGGGCAAACAGCCAGCCCGGGCCATACAGCAGGCAGCAGCAGGCTGCAGCCGCCCAATGGCAGGCCAGCCCGGGCAGGTAAGCCGGCTGGGTGGCCCGGGCAGTGGGGCATTTTAATATTCAGTCATGCTATGTACAGTTTTTGCATTTATCTTGTTGCTGGACTTATGGGCCAGTTTACTGTTAGTTTTGGCAACCCCCGATAGGCGGTCATCTGTTGGACTGAAATCGGGGGTCGGGCTCGTTGTCGAGCCTTTTATATCCCTAGAACCAGTGTTTTTTGCTCTGAGGTCGAGTGTAGTATTCTTGTGGTCGTGGCTATTATTGATTAGATTAGACTCTATCCTAGTTAGGGGTAGCCCGCAGTAGCAGCAGCTGTAGGAGCCGATGATTAGATTATGGATGGAGTTTGATTGAGCAAGGTAGTTGCCGGAGCAGTCATTGACTAGATTGGTGGTTCCTCACTGATCGAAAGGGGTTGCTTTGCAGTCTGTTTCTTATTAGGTTTGGTGGTTGCAATGATCGAAAAGAGCAGATTGGTCCTCTTGAGGTTCGAGTGGCTACTTTTGGTGGCCTCTCTTTCTGTTCCGCTTTGAGTCGTTAGCGAGTCTAGGGGATTTAGGCAAGGATGTAGTAGTCAGGGTGGAATGGGCGTGGTGTGCAGGGTACTTAGCAGGGTAGCCTTGTCGGATGCCGTCATCCCCTGGTCGAGCCTCTCTCTGCCCGAGTTCCTCTGTAGTAGTTGACTTCTGTTGAGCGGGTATTATGCTTGCTTTGGGGTGATGGATGTCTCGGGTCTTGGTTTTCTTAGCCCAGCCTAGGAGGAGGAGGATCTCTCCTCAGCGCTGGTTTTCATGTGGTCCACGTTGACCATGACTATCTACTTCATTTACTTTATTTCCTAGCCTGGCGGGTTGTGCCAGGAATAGTTCAATTTCATATCAGTACATTTCATGGTTATGTCACTTTATTTTACTCTCCATGCGGGTTGTGCATGGTTACCGTACTTTTTTTTTTGGGTAATGCCCTAGGGCGGTTAGCTTGAAATATAAAAGAGGTTAACCGAATGTACAGCCTACAAGGGGCATACCCCAGGTAAGACAAAGAAAAAATATAAAGAGCGCCAAGTGGCTACATGGGTTGCCCGTGTTCTTGCCCCCGCCGAACAAACTATCCCAAGGAATAGAAAGTTCAACGGGGAACCTAGACACGGGCGTGGCAATAGCAGTAAATATCCGACACCAACTGTCGGTATAAGGTAAGTTAGAGGCCCTCGCAGTCCTCGCAATACATACTATGGAAAACATAAAAGGCTCGACCAAGAGCCTAACCCCCGATTTCAGTCCAACAGATGACCGCCTATCGGGGGTCGCCGAACAAACAATAAACAGATTGACAATAGACAAAAAAGTGCAAAGCGCATATTGAATAACGATAGGCGCGATGACTGCTTGCTGCCCGGGCTGAAGGCAGGCTGTGCTTGACGGCTTGCCTGCCCGGGCTGGTGCGTGACTGGCCTGGCTGGCCTCTTGGCTGGCCTGCCAGGATGTTGGCTGGCCCGGTTGAAACCGAGCTGTTGACTGGCCGACGGCCTTAGAGCGGCCCAGATCTATCCAGACCAGAGACCGGGCTGCTGCTGCTGCTGTTAACGGGGCAGCCACCGGATAGGGGGGGTGGCCACCGGAATGGGTTTGGACGGCAGCCCGGGCGGTTGAACCGTCCACCGCATGGACTGAGACCGCCGGATGGGTGGCTGGCTTACGGCCCAAGCTGAAAAGGACTGTCCGATGAAAGGGCCGGTGCCCGTGCCGTTGAGCCCAAAAGGCCGGCGGCTGGACTGACGGCCGGACTGACTCCGGCAGCCAGCGGCTGTTGAGCCCAAAAAAGCCTGTTCGCTGCTGACCGACCGTTGACCAGTGGATCTGAGTTTGGACCAACCGACGACCGGCAAAACGGCGTGGTGACCCGCGGTGAAGGGCGCCTGTGAAGGCCGGACCAGAGGTGGCCGGCTGCAGCTGTTGAGCCACAGCGACCTGATCGAGGGTCCAGAGCTACGGCTGTTGAGCCACAGCGACTGGCGACTGGACCCGTGAAGGGCGGACCTGATCGAGGCCAGCTAGTGAGGTCAACCGAACCAGATCTGGCCGGAGCGGCGGCCCGAGGGCTGCCGGCTGTGGAAGGGCGTTGGTGGAGATACGGCCCGAGGCTGCCGGCTGTGGAGGGCGGTGGAGGAGAGACTCTCTAAGGAGAGAGGATCCCTTGCCCTTGTGACTTCCCTGATGTTGCTGCTGTGGTTGGCCGGAGTTGGCAGCCGGCTGGATGACCGGGCCAAGGGAGCTTTCTCTCTCTAGGCTAGAGAGAGAAGCTCCCAGCCCATATTGGTTACCGTACTTTTATCATTCTTGTTTTTTTTTTTTTTCCTTTCTTTTCCTCCTGGGGTATGCCCCTTGTAGGCTGTACATTCGATTAACCTTTTTTAATTTCAAGCTAAATTACCCAAAAAAAAAGAGGGGGTATCATAAATCCTCATCAACCCCAAGATGTGCATTGAAAGTAGATATAAGGAAAGCCTATGATAATGTCAGATGGGATTTTCTTTGGGATACCTTGTCTTCTATGAATTTCCATCCAACAATGATCAAATGGCTTCAAGCTTGTGTTACCACGGCTAATTACACAATCAGCTTGAATGGGGAAAACTCTGGTTACATTCTAGGGCAAAAAGGTTTAAGGCAAGGTGATCCGTTATCCTCATACCTCTTTGTCATAGGGATGGAGGTTCTCACCTGTTTACTTAGAGAGAAATTCATGTTACCGGATTTTCACTTCCACTGGAGATGTGGGAATACTAAGATCATCAACCTTTGCTTTGCAGATGATCTCATGATCTTTTGTAAGGGTGAGTTGTCGTCAATCATCCACATTTAGGAAGCACTCACTGAGTTTCAAGACTTGTCTGGTCTATCTCCCAGTTCGGAGAAAAGTAGCATATATTTCTCTGGGGTCAATAATAACACTAGAGTGGCCATCCTGGATGTCTTAAGATTCCAGGAAGGCACACTTCTTGTCAAATATCTTGGGGTTCCCCTCCTCTCTACTAAACTCAAGGCCTCTGATTGTCGTCGTTTAGTGGAGAGTTTGACTGCTAGGACTAAGACTTAGACCAATAGGGATCTCGCCTATGCAGGTCGAGTCCAATTAATTAAGAATGTTCTCTTTTCTATCCAAACGTATTGGTCCTCTCTGTTTATCATTCCCAAAAAGGTAATTAAGGAGGTTGAGTCAATTCTTAGGGCCTTTCTGTGGTCTGGCCCTGATCTAAAGAAAACGGGTGCTAAAGTTTTGTGGGAACATCTATGTTCCCCTAAAGAGGAGGGGGGTCTTGGCTTCAAATCTTTGCAAATTTGGAACAAGGCATCTATTGCGAAACATATTTGGTTTCTTATCTCTGGGGGTGAACAATCCATGTGGTGTCAGTGGGTCAAGTCGTACTTGTTACGTGGTAGGAGTTTCTGGACACTGAAAGTACCGGGTGATTGTACATGGGTTTGGAGGAAACTTTTGAACCTCAGACCCTTAGTTAAACCATATGTTCTTCATACACTGGGGAATGGGAATTCCACGTTCTTGTGGCATGACAACTGGCACCCCCTCGGTCCTTTGATAGATAGGTTTGGTACTAGAATAGCGTATGATGCTGGTATACCACAGGATGCTTTTGTGTCTCACATCATCAATAACTCGAATTGGGTGTTTCCCATTACTCAGACTTTTGATCTAAATGAGGTGAGAAACACACTACCTCCTCTTATTCAAGCCAGGTTGAATGGGGCTGATCAGACAAGGTGGATCCTTAACTCCAATGGGCAGTTCACAATTGCGTCTCTTTGGGACAATTGTGGATCCTTAACTCCGATGTTTGTTTGCCTCTGAACTTGACGACCTTAGGTTCACCGGGTGCTTATTCACTTGGTCAAATAAACAGGTCCCTCATCATTTTGTAGCCTCTAAACTTGATAGAGTGTTAGTAAATGAGCCATGGATGAAGACTTTTACCCAATCATCCGCTCATTTTTTGGTCCCTGGTATCTCAGACCATTCCCCAGCAGTGGTATGTGTACAGCCTAACCCAAGGAAGTCCATTAAACCCTTCAGGTTTTTTGATTTCCTTGCAGACCATCCACAATTCCTTGCAATTGTGCAGAGGGTTTGGAGGTCAATCGTAATTGGAAATCCTATGTTCTGCGTGTGTGAGAAACTTAAACACCTACAACAGGAGCTGAAGCAACTTAATAAAGTTGAATTCAGTGGCATCTCTGAGAGGGTATGTGCCATTAAGCAGGACTTAGAAACCATTCAAGCTATTATTGGATCTCATCCAAATAATAGTCCTGCCATAGAACAGGAAAGAGTGGTACACAGGCAATACATCATGTTGCTTAGAGCTGAGGAAAGCTTAGCCAAGCAAAAGTCGCGAATACAATGGTTGAAACTTGGAGATCAGTGCACTTCCTACTTCTTTAAAGCTGTTAGTAATAGGAGAAATAGGAGCAAAATAACAAGCTTAGTTCTTAGTGACAGCACTATCACTCATGATCTTCAGGTTATCAAAACGGAGTTCGTTAACTTTTACACGACATTATTTGGCACTCCGCACCCCACACCTCATTTGGGTCCAAATAGGGTTGTGCAATTAATCAGAAATAAACTCAGTTTTGAACAAAGTCTTCGGATGGTCTCTCCGTGTCAGATTTGGAGATCAGGGAAACCTTTTGGTCTCTTAATCCAACCAAGGCCCCGGGCCCTGATGGGTACAATGCAGGGTTTTTTAGGAAAGCTTGGCCTATCATTGGGTATGAGGTCACGTCAGCTGTCCAGAATTTCTTCAGGTCTGGACAATTGCTCACCAAAGTTAACTCCACCATTGTAGCTCTTGTCCCTAAGGTACAAAACCCTTCCAAGGTAGGTGACTTTAGGCCCATATCATGCTGCAATACCATCTACAAATGCATCTCTAGGATTCTAGCCAAGAGATTGCAATCTGTTCTTCCTCTTCTCATAGATCCGGTTCAGTCAGGCTTTGTGAAAGGTCGGAGAATAGCGGATAACATATTCCTCACTCAAGAACTCATGAGAGGTTATCACAAGTCATCACCTACTTCTAGGTGTGCCATGAAAGTTGACATAATGAAAGCTTATGATCACGTTAGGTGGGAGTTCCTGTGGGATGTTCTTTCGGCAATGAACTTCCATCCTACCATGATCAAGTGGCTTCAAGCATGTGTAACCACTACTAATTACTCTCTTTCTATCAATGGAGAAGTGACTGGTTACATTAAAGGTAGGAAGGGTCTGAGGCAGGGGGATCCTCTGTCCTCATATCTCTTTGTTATTGTGATGGAAGTTTTTACAGCTCTACTTAAGGAGAAATCTCATCTCCCGGATTTTCACTTTCATTGGAGATGTAAAGATAATCAGTTGATTAACCTTTGCTTTGCCGATGACCTAATGATATTTTGCAAAGGGGAGCTTCCATCTGTCAAACACATTCGGGATGCGTTGACTGAGTTTGAGGCTCTTTCTGGCCTCTCCCCTAGCCCGGGGAAGAGTAGTATATTCTTTTCGGGTGTTAGTGTGAGGGTTAAGGAAACTATTTTACAGGAGCTTGGATTCCAGGAAGGTTCCCTCCCGGTGAGATACCTGGGGGTCCCTTTACTATCTACTAAGCTCAAGGCTATTGATTGTCAGAGATTGGTAGATAGTATCACTGCCAAAACTAGATGTTGGACTAATAGGGACCTTACGTATGCTGGGAGAATGCAACTTATAAAGAACATATTGTTCTCAATGCAAACATTTTGGTCCTCCCTGTTCATTTTACCAAAAAAGGTCATCAAGGATGTTGAGTCTATACTTAGGGCCTTTTTGTGGTCTGGCCCTGACCTCAAAAGAACTGGGGCTAAGGTAGCTTGGGAGCATCTCTGTGCTCCCAAGAATGAGGGGGGCCTTGGCTTTAAATCTATGGCAATTTGGAATAAGGCTGCGGTTGCTAAGCACATTTGGTTCTTAATTTCAGGGGGAGAGCAATCTATGTGGTGTCAATGGGTTAAATCCTATTTTTTTTTTTTTGGGTAATTTAGCTTGAAATTAAAAAAAGGTTAAGCGAATGTACAGCCTACAAGGGGCATACCCCAGGAGGAAAGAAAAGAAAAACAAATAAGAGTGAAAAAGTGCGGTAAACCATGCACAACCCGCATGGAGAGTGAGATAGAGTAAATACATAACAAAATGCTATGCGTACTGTAATACATGAAATATGAAATTGAACTACTACCTGGCACAACCCGCCAGGCTAGGAAATAAAGTAAATACGGTAGATAGTCATGGTCGACGGTGACCACATGATAACCAGCGCTGAGGAGAGATCCTCCTCCTCCAAGGCTGGGATAAAAACCAAGAACCGAGAAGCCCATCACCCCGAAGCTCGCATAATACCCACTCAACAGAAGTCAACTACTACAGAGGGACTCGGACCGAGAGAGGCTCGAACTGGAGATGACGGCATCTGACAAGGCTGCCCTGCTAAGCACCCTGCACACCACGCCCATTCCATCCAGACTACTACATCCTCGCCCAAATCCCCTAGGCTCGCTAACAACAATAAGCGGAACAGTAAGAGGACAACCAAAAGTAACCCCCAAACCTCAAGTGGACCAAGCTGTACTTTTCGATTAGTGCAAACCACTAATCTAATCTGGAACAGACTACGAAGCTACCCTTTTCAATCAGTGAGAATCCACCAATCTAGTCAATGACAGCTCCGGCAACTACCTTGCTCAACCAGACTCTCCATAATCTAATCATCGACACCCACAGCTGCTGGAGAGATCTTAGTTGGAGAATCCAATCTAATCAATAATAGCCACAGCCACAAGAATACTACGCAACTCGTCAGAGCTAAAAGCGCTGGCGCAATGGATATAGAGGGCTCGACGAAGAGCCCGGCCCCCGATTTCAGTCCAACAGATGACCGCCTATCGGGGATGCCAAAACTAACAGTAAACTGGCCCATAAGTCCAGCAACAAGATAAATGCACAAACCATACATAGCATGACTGAAAATTAAAATGTAAATTGCCCCACTGCCCGAGCCACCCAGCCGGCTTACCTGCCCGGGCAGGCCTGCCATCGGGCGCCTGCTGCTGCTGCCAACTACTTGGCCCGGGCTGGCTGCTTGCCCGGGCTAGCTGTGGATAGGCTTCCAAGCGGCTAGACGAAGGACGGCCCGGGCAGAAGCTGCTGCCTAGCCTCTACCCGAGCAAACCCCGCCCGAGCCACTCACGGACGGCCTGCCCAGGCTGGCTTGCTGGCTGGTTGCCCGGGCAGAATGCCCGGGCTGGCTGGAAGGAGGCTGGTGGGGAGCTAGGCTGGCCTCGCCAGGCTAACTGTGAAGGGGAGCCATGGCTGTTGAGCCACGGCGGATGAAGGCCGGAGGCCTTGACTGCTCGAGCAAGGAGGCTGTGAAATCCACAGCGACGGATGCCTGGCTGAGCCATCGCCGGCGACGTCTGACTTGGGGTTGATAGCCCACCGGAGGCGGGGTTGGGCTGAGCCACTGTTGTTGAGCCCACCGGAGGCGGTGTTGAGCCACGGCTGGGGTGGAGATCTGGCCGGACCCATCGCCGGACCACGAGCTGGAGCCATGGCTGTTGACCCACGGGTGTTGAGCCGCGGCTGAGGTGGAGATCTGGCCGGACCACGAGCTGGACAAACCTGGCCGGTTTGAGTTTAGATCTGGCCGGACCTCGAGCTGTAATACCCGGACCATAGATGGCCCGTAGATGCTTGACTGGACCAGAGAAGGCCAGATATGGGCTGGTCGACGCCGGTTGACCGGACCAGTGGTGGGTGGAAGAAGGTCGTTGGCCGGACCCATGGGGATCCGATTGTGAAATGGGCGGTGGAGGAGAGCCTCTATAGCGATAGAGGTTCCCTTGCCCCTGAGCTACTGGTTGCCCACTGTTGCTGCTGCCGTTGGCCAGTGGCCGGCCGAAGGGGGGGCTTCCTCTCTCTAGGTTAGAGAGAGAAGCTCCCCAGCTCGAGTGGAATCTGAACGTTAAATCCTATTTATTAAAGGGTAGGAACTTTTGGAGTCTTAGGATGCCTAGTGATCCCTCTTGGGTTTGGAGAAAGTTGCTTAATTTGAGAAATTTCGTTCAACCATTCATTCGTCATACTATAGGCAATGGGGACATCACATCCCTGTGGTATGATCACTGGCATCCTTTAGGCCCATTGTTGAATACGTTTGGTTCCAGAATTGTGTATGATTCTGGCATTACCTTGAATGCCAAAGTGTCCCAAATAATTCTCAACTCTGCCTGGGCATTCCCAGTCACACAAACTTGGGAATTGAATGAAGTCAGGCGTCAGCTTCCCCCTTTGAGGAATGGAAGGGATCAAATAAGATGGACCCTTAACTCAAATGGACAATTTAGCATAGCCTCTCTATGGGAGGAGTTGAGAGAGCCTTTTCCCAAAGTAACTTGGCATAAAACTATTTGGTTTGCTGGCCATATCCCAAAGTGCAGCTTCATTACCTGGATGGCCATACATGGAAGACTTTCCACTGAGGATAGGCTTGTTCTTTTTGGACTTAAGCCGTCTTCTCAGTGTAGCCTCTGCCCTGGTAGTGAGAGTCATGACCATTTGTTCTTTAATTGTGTATTCTCCACGCAAGTCTGGAATGCAATTTTAGCAAGAGTTGATGAGAGGTGGCCCCCCCAATCTTGGGCAGCCTGGATCTCTCACATCTCTGCTTTTACCGGAAAATCCCTCAAGAGTGTTGTCATCAGGTTGATATTCACTGTTACAGTGTATCACCTTTGGATTGAGAGGAATATGAGGAAGTTTCAAGCTACTGCTAGCACATGGGAGGCAATAGTTCACAAAATCTATAATATGGTTAGAGGAAAACTTCTGTCCCTGCCCAAACTGCCTGGCTCTCAAGATACTAGATTTATTAGAGAATGGGGTATAACCTTGGAATAATCATATATGTGGCTTGGTTTGGAGTGTGCATGTGTGATTGTGAATTGGGTGGCATGAGATCTGATATTAAGTTGCATTTGTTTTCCAGAGACCTTCCTTATTGGCAGGTTGAGAGGGGCAAATGCTGGAGACTTGCATGTACTAAATCCCTATCATTCCTTGTGAGAGGAAGTAATAATTAGAGGGGGAATCTTGTGAGGTTCAGTGGAGGGAGAAGAGGGATAAGAGAGTAGGAGTTGTGAGGTTCCGAGGGAGTAAAGGAGTGAGCACTATACTTTCCAAGGATATTGTTCTTTTAAGCCATAGCACTATAGTGCTTGGCATTTCTGACTTGGTGTTGCAACCCAGTTGCTTCATTACTTTTCTGTCTTGGTGTTGAATGGCAACTGCACTCCTGTATTAGTTGTACACTGTCCTGATGTTGCACTGACCTGTATTGGTTGTTTTCCAACAACATTATGTACATTATTAATATTACTGTTAAAGTAGTTCTTCGACTGATCTGACAAGCAATCTGTAGCTACTTGTCAGTTATGCTACTGGGTTCTTGAGAGCTTTGGATGCTGGACAAGAGTGCTTGTCAAATAGTTCTGCAGTTCTGTTGTGTAGTCTGATACACAAGGTTCTTATGCTACTGGGTTCTTAAGGCCAGCTAGTGAAGTGAAGTTCTGTCATGAAGTTCTGTGTTCCACAAGGTTCTGAATCTGTTATGTCTGCTGATCTGTTATGCTTCCTGTTATGGTTCAGATTACAAGTGCATTTACTGATGACTAACACATCAACTACTTGGGCTGTAACGTAGCTTGTTCAGTAGCAAGTAGACATATCTGTTGCTAAGTGAAGTTCTGGCATGAAGTTCTGTGTTCCACAAGGTTCTGCATCTGTTATGTCTGCTGTTCAGATTCTCTGAATCAGCAGTTCTGTTGGACAGCTAATCTGTTATGCTTCCTGTTATGGTTCGAAAGTTGTTGGTTCTAGTAGTGACATGTATGGTGAAGCATTCAGTTGTTGTGCTTCCTTTTACTACGGCCTTCCTTTTTGTTTTGCCTAACCAATAGGGGCTGTCGTGGGATCTCCCTTCGCAGAGGGGGAATTCCTCTGCATTGTGTTATGCTAATTATGTTCAGAGGTGCGGACTGTTATCAAACACCTGTTAGTAGACTTTGAAGCAGTCCAGACTTTGTAAAGCTATTTTGTTATGTAAAGTTTGAGTTGTAAAGGGTCAGCTGCCTGCTGTCAGTGACTTCTGGCTGCTGTTTTGATCTGATCTGAAGCTGCTGTCCAGTTCTGAAGCTAGGTTCTGAATTTCTGTAAACCAACAACATGCCCAGCATGGTGTGCTAAGTCACTTCTGGCTGCTGTTTTGAAGAAGCTGCAGTCCTTTGAAATATAGTACCATGGAATTTATTAGCTCAGTAGCATTTTGTGTTCTGTTTCGTATCCCTCTTGTAGATGGGTACAAAACAGACGTTCTACTTACTTTTAGTCCTATGTAGCCGTTTGGCGTAGGCGCTCTTTTTATTCTTTCTTTTCTTTTCTTTTCTTTCCTCCTGGGGTATGCCCCTTGTAGGCTGTATATTCGGTTAGCCCCTTTTTATTTCAAGCTGTTTTACCCAAAAAAAAAAAAATGAGAACTCCCTTTCCTAGGGTTTTGTGGCATAAGGTAGTATGGTTTCCAGCTCACATTCCTAAATGCAGCTTTGTCACTTGGCTGGCCATTCAGAACAGGCTATCCACTGCGGATAGGCTTTTGTCATTCGGTCTTAACATTTCCCCACAGTGTGGTTTATGCCAGGGGAATGAAAGCCATGACCATCTTCTATTTAACTGCCCATTCACCACACAGGTGTGGAATTCCATTCAGGCCAAACTTCGAACTTCTTGGCTTCCTAGATCTTGGGCAGACTGGGTAACCTTGTTATCAGGTATTAAGGGTAAATCCCTTAAGAGTGTGATCACTCGGTTGGCCTTTACTGTAACTGTTTATCATATTTGGATTGAGAGAAATTTGAGGAAGTTTCAAAACAAATCCTGTACTTGGGGGATAGTTGTTCACAAAATTTGCATGATGATACGAGATAGGATTTTATCACTTCCTAGTTTGCAGTATGCTCAAGCAGACTGGATTGTACATGTGTGGAACACTTTTTAAGCTAATTTTGTATCAGCTACTGTTTCATTACTGCATTTGATGGACTTGGACCTAATTGTTATCCATAGTAGTTTTGTTGTTCAATATGGCAGGTTGTTCATTATCATGGTGGTGGCTGTCCAAATTGGCAGGCTGTTCTTGAGGAGAAGGGTTCAGCAGTCATTCAGCTCCTACTTGGTAGCCACAGTCACATAAATAAGGGAGAGGGTATAAATCTGCTATTACTTCTACATACACAGGAAGTTATCGTATACACTGGTAGTTTCTCTACTGGACTGAGGGTACAATTCTGTTGAGAGTTTAATAGTAGCATCCACCACATTCTGTGTTGGATCTGTGCAATTCAGAATCTGTTAATGGATCTGTGCAGTGTAGTCTCAGTTATTGTAGCATGGATTATCACTGCTGCTGTTGTAGTTGTGGCAGCTGTTATGGTTCAGTTGTTTATTGCCTTTCAAGGCCTTCAAGGCCTGCTGAAGATGCTCTACTTGGTAGTTTCGTAAAAGGTTTTGTGCATTGTAATGCCTGATCTTAGCGGCTGTTTTAGTGGCCATCAGTGTTTAGTGGCTACTGTACTGATCTGTTCTGCATTTCTGGCTTGTGTGGTAGCTAGTATCCCATGTTCTGGCTTGTTTTGCTGTATCTGATGGCTGCATATCTGTTATAGCTGTTCAAGTCAAGTTATTGATCCTGTTATTGTATAGATTTGGAGTGTTTCATATCAGGATTATACCTCAGTTGTATTGGCATCTCAAGTAGCAATAGCTGAAATGCTTTCTGTTGTATGGTTGTTTTAAGCCAAGTTATGGTTTTGCTTCGCCTAACCATCAGGGGCTGTCGATGGGATCTCCCTTCACAGAGGGGGAAGTCCTCTGTATAGTATAGTTTTTGACTGTTCTGGTATGGGTCTGTTCTGGCAATAATCATTTTGTATTGGCACCTGATATGGGACTGTTCTGCCGACTGTCTTGGGACTGTTCTGGTATGGGACTGATGTTGACACCTGATATGGAAGCTTCAGAAGTTCAGTGGCTGCCACAGATTGTGTCCAACATAGCAGCTTGCCTTGTTGTGTCATGTTGTGTCCCCAAGTCAGAAGTTGTGCCCCCATGTTGTGTGTCTGTGTTAGCAGTTCTCCATGCTTCTGACTGCTGGTCGTGTGTTGTGCCCCCAGCTAGCTGCTTCTGCATCAGTTCTGCTTAAGCCAAGATGGCTGTTCAAGTCATGCTCTGAGTGTATCCTACAGGTGTATCCTACAGGCTCCTCTCTTTCTCTGCAGGTCAAGGGGAGCTGTTTGGTATTTACTACTACTTATGGGCTGTTATTGCTGCTGGTATTGCCAGGATCTCATGTTCTCTGTGCTGTTATGGTGGCAGCTAGCATCCCATGTTCTGCATTTCTCATTGGCTGCATTCATTTGGCAGCTAGCATCACATGTTCTCCATTTGTTTTTTTTTTTGGCCTAACCAATAGGGGTTGTCGTTGGGATCTCCCTTCGCAGAGGGGGATGTCCTCTGCATTGTCATTAGTTGCACTACTGTTTCAGTCCTGTTCAGTTTTACTGTATCCCTTTTTGTTTTGTCAGTCCAGCTTATGCATTTTACCATATCCTGGCTTGTGTGATGGCTGCATGCTGATATCTGCTACATCTGAGTCTGTTGGTGTTGCTATTATTGCATACTACTACTGCTACTGCAGTCCAGTTCCTGAAGGGCTGAGGGGCATCCTCTGCTCTGCTGTATCTGCTGTCTGATCTGCTGTAACTGTCTGATCTACTGCAGTCCAGTTCCTACAAGTTGGCTGTCCAAGTTGGATTGTTGCTGTCCAGTTTTGGGGCTGCTGTCCAGTTGCTGCTGCTGTCGTCCAGCTGCTGCTGCTGTTTTGACTGTGCAGCTGTGGTTTGTTATGCTTCCAAGTTCACTTGTGGCAAGCTGCACAGGTTAGCCGTATGCCAAGCTGCACAGGTTATTATGGCTTCTGTTGTGGCTGCTTGTTCTAGTTCTGCTAATTGAGTCCAATCAAGTCAAGTTCTGAAGCTGCTATCCAGTTCTGAAGCTGCTGCTTTAGGAGCAGGTTCAGTTTTCAGTTAGGAGCAGGTTCTGTTTTCTGTTTTCAGTTAAGGCCTGCATGCTAAGATTGAAGTTCAAATGGTGCCAATCTGTGGTAGCTTTAATTAGGAAGCTCAGTTTAGTTGGTTGTATCTCAGTGCTGGTTGCACATTGTGTAATTATTTTGTCATTTGTTTTGTATCCCTCTGTTAGATGGATAGGAAACAGATGCTCTATTTACTTCTAGTCCTATGTAGCCGTTTGGCATAGGCTTTCTCTTTTGTTTTCCTTTTCTTTTCTTTTCCTCCTGGGGTATGCCCCTTGTAGGCTGTATATTCGGTTAGCCCCTTTTTTATTTCAAGCTGATTTACCCAAAAAAAAAAAACAGGGAGGACCAATACGTTTTGCATTGAGAACAAGATGTTCTTGATAAGCTGGACTCTCCCCGCATAAGTAAGGTCCCTATTGGTCCAACTTCTAGTTTTGGCAGTGATACTATCAACCAGCCTTTGGCAGTCCACAGCTTTAAGCTTAGTAGATAACAATGGAACTCCCAGATATCTCACTGGGAGGGAACCCTCCCGAAATCCCAAATCCTGCAAGATAGTCTCCTTAATTCCCACACTAACACCAGAGAAGAATATGCTACTCTTACCTGTGCTAGGGGAGAGACCAGAAAGAGCCTCAAACTCATTTAAAGCTTCCTTGATGAGTTTAATCGAAGAAGGCTCTCCCTTGCAGAATATCATTAGATCATCAGCAAAGCACAGATTTATCAATTGATTAGTTTTACATCTCCAGTGATAATGAAAGTCCGGGAGCTGGGCTTTCTCCTTAAGTAAAATCGTGAGCACTTCCATTACAATAACAAAGAGATACGGGGATAAGGGATCCCCCTGTCTCAGCCCCTTCCTCCCTTTAATGTATCCCGTCACTTCCCCATTGATACATAGGGAGTAGTTAGCAGTGGTTACACATGCTTGAAGCCACTTAATCATTGTAGGATGGAAGTTCATGGCGGACAGGACATCCCAAAGAAATTCCCACCTAACATGGTCATATGCTTTCATTATGTCAACTTTCATGGCACACCTAGGGGTAGGAGAGGACTTGTGATACCCTCTCATGAGTTCTTGGGTGAGGAAAATGTTATCAGCAATTCTCCTTCCTTTCACAAATCCTGATTGGTCCGGATCTATGAGCAAAGGAAGAGAGATTATTATCAAAACAACCAAACCACTGAAGGCAAGGGAACTTCTCTCTCTAGAGAAGTTCTCCTCCACCGCCTATCCCACTTCCGGCCACCTCTGGTCCGGCCAAACCACAGCCGGCCACCTCTGGTCCGGCCAACCGACAGCCGGCAGCAGCCACAAGGCTGGCCCGTACAGGCCAGATCTAGATCTGGGTCAGCAACAACAAGGCAGCAGCAGGCCGCCGGGCTCCCACCTCCGGACAGCAGCAGCAGCTGCAAGACGGCAAGGGAACAACCCTTCTTAGGGAGTGCTCTCCTCCATCGCCACCCACAAGCAGCAACCTCAGGCCGTACCAAAAGCTCCGGCCAGATCAGGTTCGACCATCCTCTATCTGGTCCGGCCTCCATCTGGACTGGGCAACAACAACCCGTGGCTCCACCACTGAGGGACTTCGTTTCCATCCCCAGCAGCAGCCCCGGCCACCGACCAACAGCAGCAGCAGCTACGAGCAAGCCAGATCTGTTTGAGCAGCCACCACAGGGCCGGCTCTCCTCGAGCAGTATGGTCCGGCCTCCCTCTGGTCCGGCCACCATCCACGACTCCAACACCGCCGTGGCTTTACCAGCCCTGGCCGCCTGGTAGCTCCACGGGCCGGCCACCAACAGCAACAACAACGGGCAGATCTAGCCCGCTCCCCACTACTGCCCGATCACCGCCTAGCCATGGGCGTAGCTTTGGTCCGTAACCATGGATCGAAGCTATGGTTTGTTCTTGCTCTACCAAGCCTCGCCGGAGATGATGGCCTGTTGCTTCAATTTGTGCTCGTACAGTGGCACAGCAACATCGCTTCACTACCACTGAGGTCTAGAAGAGCAGATCTAAACAGCCCGGGCAGTGGCGCAGGTCGTGGCTAACCCACCGTGGCCATGGCCACCATCTCCAGCTCAACCCAGCCGCCGTCAACCGCCACTGTCAGGCAGCCCGGGCCGATGGCAGGTTGGGCCTAAATTTCTTTCAAAAAAAAAAAGTGGCACGGATTCCAAACATAATTCCAAGTCCAATATTGGTTTATTGTCAATCTGTTGCTGGACGAACGGGCCAGTCTGATGGTGTTATTAACCCCCGATAGGCGGTCATCTGTTGGACTGAAATCGGGGGTCGGGCTTATGGTCGAGCCTTTTATATCCCTAGAACCAATTTTTTTTTGCTCTAAGGTTGAGTGTAGTATTCATGTGGTCGTACCTATTTTTGATTAGATTGAACTCCTTCCTAGTTAGAGGTAGCCTGCAGTAGCAGCAGCTGCAGGAGCCGATGATTAGATTATGGTTGGAGTTTGATTGAGCAGGGTAGTTGCCGGAGCTGTCATTGACTAGATTGGTGGATCTTCAATGATCGAAAGGGGTTGCTTTGCAGTCTGTTTCTGATTAGATTTAGTGGTTTGCACTGATCGAAAAGAGCAGCTTGGTCCACTTGAGGTTCGAGTGGCTACTTTTGGTGGCCTCTCTTTCTGTTCCGCTTTGAGTCGTTAGCGAGCCTAGGGGATTTGGGCGAGGTTGTAGTAGTCAGGGTGGAATGGGTGTGGTGTGCAGGGTACTTAGCAGGGTAGCCTTGTCGGATGCCGTCATCCCCTGGTCGAGCCTCTCTCAGTCCGAGTTCCTCTGTAGTAGTTGACTTCTGTTGAGCGGATATTATACTTGCTTTGGGGTGATGGAAGCCTCGGGTCTTGGTTTTCTTAGCCCAGCCTAGGAGGAGGAGGATCTCTCCTCAGCGCTGGTTATCATGTGGTCCATGTTGACCATGACTATCTACTTCAATTATCTTATTTCCTAGCCTGGCGGGTTGTGCCAGGAATAGCTCAATTTCATTTCAGTACATTTCATGGTTCTTTTCAGATCCATTTGTATCACATATGTCATTTTATTTTACTCTCCATGCGGGTTGTGCATGGTTACCGTACTTTTATCATTCTTGTTTTTTTCTTTTCTTTTTCCTCCTGGGGTATGCCCCTTGTAGGCTGTACATTCGATTAACCTTTTTTAACTTCAAGCTAAATTACCCAAAAAAAAAAAAAGGAAGAGAGATTGCAATCTCTTGGCTAAAATCCGAGAGATGCACTTGTAAATGATATTGCAGCATGAAATTGGCCTAAAGTCACCCACCTTGGAAGGGTTTGGTATCTTAGGAACAAGTGCTACAATAGTGGAATTAGCTTTAGTGAGCAGTTGTCCAGACCTGAAGAAGTTCTGGACAGCTGAGGTGACCTCTCTCCCAATGACAGACCAGGCTTTCCTAAAAAACCCTCCATTATACCCATCTGGGCCAGGTGGTTTGGTGGGGTTAATAGACCAAATGGTCTCTTTAATCTCCAAATCTGAGACAGGGGAGACCATATTAAGACTTTGCTCAGGGCTGAGTTTATTCCTGATTAATTTACACACTCTAGTTGGTCCCAGATGAGGTGTGGGATGGGACGTGCCAAAAAGAGTTGTGTAAAAGTTAACAAACTGTTCTTTGATGACCATGAGGTCATGTGTGGTAGATCCATCATTTAATTCTAAGCTTGTTATTTTGCTTCTATTCCTCCTATTGCTCACAGCTTTAAAGAAATAGGAAGTACATTGATCTCCAAGTTTCAACCATTGTATTCGAGACTTTTGTTTTGCTAAACTTTCCTCAGCCCTAAGCAATGTGATGTATTGTTTGTGTAACACTCTCTCTTGTTCTATGGCAGCATTGTTATTTGGATGAGAGCCTACAATTACTTGTATGTTTTCTAAGGCTTGCTTAGTGGCACTCACCCTCTCAGAGATGCCACTAAACTCTTCCTTGTTAAGTTGCTTCAAATCATGTTGAAGGCGTTTAAGCTTCACACACACACAGAACATGGGGTTCCCAAGTGCAATTGTCCTCAAGCTCCTTTGGACAATTGCAAGGAATTGAGGGTGGTCAGCAAGGAAGTCAAAAAACCTGAAGGGTTTAATTGACCTTCTTGGATTGGGCTGGACAAACACCACACCTGGAGAATGGTCTGAAATTCTAGGCACCAAAAATTGAGCCGATGATTGGGAAAATGTTTTCATCCAAGGCTCATTCACTAAGACCCTATCAATTTTGGAAGCAACAAAATGAGGAGGGACCTGCTTATTGGACCACGTAAATAGGCACCCTGAAAACCTAAGGTCATCTAGCTCAGAGGAGAACAAACATTGATTAATGTCGTCCATGGGAGGATACCACTGTGCATTCCACCCTGATTAAGATCATGTGTTTCACCATCTTCTCTTCACATGACTAGTAGTCTAAAAACCTACTAATCGTCACGTGTTGCACTGTGTTTCTTTTGCATGACTAGTAGTCTAAACACCAACGAACCGTCATGTTTTTCACCATCTTCTCTTCAAATGACTAGTACTCTAAAAACCTACTACTCGTCACGTGTTTCACTGTTTTTCTTTTGCATGACTTGTAGTCTAAAAACCTACTAACCGTCTCGTGGTTCACTGTCTTTCTTTAACATGACTTGTAGTCTAAAAACCTACTAACCGTCACGTGTTTCGCTGTTTTTCTTTTGCATGACTAGTAGTCTAAACACCTACTAACCGTCATGTTTTTCACCATCTTCTCTTCACATTAATAGTAGTCTTAAAACCTACTAACCATCACATGTTTCACTGTTTTTCTTTTGCATGACTAGTAGTCTAAACACCTACTAACCGTCATGTTTTTCATCATCTTCTCATCACATGAATAGTAGTCTTAAAACCTACTAACAATCACGTGTTTCACTGTTTTTCTTTTGCATGACTAGTAGTCTAAACACCTACTAACCGTCATGTGTTTCACCATCTTCTCTTCACAGGACTAGTAGTATAAAAACTTACTAACCGTCACGTGTTTCACTGTTCTTCTTTTGCATGACTAGTAGTCTAAACACCTACTAACCGTCTTGTGTTTCACTATCTTCTCTTCACATGACTAGTAGTCTAAAAACCTACTAATCGTCACGTGTTGCACTGTTTTTCTTTTGCATGACTAGTAGTCTAAACACCAACGAACCGTCATGTTTTTCACCATCTTCTCTTCACATGACTAGTACTCTAAAAACCTACCACTCGTCACGTGTTTCACTGTTTTTCTTTTGCATGACTTGTAGTCTAAAAACCTACTAACCGTCTCGTGGTTCACTGTTTTTCTTTAACATGACTTGTAGTCTAAAAACCTACTAACCGTCACGTGTTTCGCTGTTTTTCTTTTGCATGACTAGTAGTCTAAACACCTACTAACCGTCATGTGTTTCACCATCTTCTCTTCACAGGACTAGTAGTCTAAAAACCTACTAACCGTCACGTGTTTCGCTGTTTTTCTTTTGCATGACTAGTAGTCTAAACACCTACTAACCGTCATGTTTTTCACCATCTTCTCTTCACATTAATAGTAGTCTTAAAACCTACTAACCATCAGATGTTTCACTGTTTTTCTTTTGCATGACTTGTAGTCTAAACACCTACTAACCGTCATGTTTTTCATCATCTTCTCTTCACATGAATAGTAGTCTTAAAACCTACTAACCATCACGTGTTTCACTGTTTTTCTTTTGCATGACTAGTAGTCTAAACACCTACTAACCGTCATGTGTTTCACCATCTTCTCTTCACAGGACTAGTAGTATAAAAACTTACTAACCGTCACGTGTTTCACTGTTCTTTTTTTTTGGGTAATGCCCTAGGGCGGTTAGCTTGAAAATAAAAGAGGTTAACCGAATTTACAGCCTACAAGGGGCATACCCCAGGTAAGACAAAACAAAAAAGAAATGAAAAATATAAAGAGCGCCAAGTGGCTACATGGGTTGCCCGTGTCCTTGACCCCGCCAAACAAACTATCCCAAGGAATAGAAAGTTCAACGGGGAGGCTGGACACGGGCGTGGCAAAACAGTAAATACCCGACTCCAACCGTCGGTACAAGGTACAATAAGAGGCCCTCGAAGTCCCCGCAATACAAACTACGGAAACCATAAAATATAATGGCCAGTGCACAACCCGCACTGATTAAATTAAAAACCCATTAGGCAGGCTGCTGCCTGCTGCGTGGCCAAGTAGGCCGTTTGCTGATTGCCCGGGCGGCCAAAAGCCCGTGGCTGGCGTGTTGTTGACTTGCTGGGCAGGTCTGCTGGCCTGCTAGGCTGGTGACTGCCCGAGCTGGCTGGCTGGCCGGACCAGTTGCTGCCCGCATTGGGTAGCCATGACTGCAAAAAACAGATCTGCCCGTTGCTGTTGCTGTTGCTGTTGGTGGCCGGCCCGAGGCTGAGCTACCTGGCGGCCGGGATTGGTATTGAGCCCCACGGACCAGATGGCCGGTAGTGGCTTCAGATCTGCCCGGAGCAGATCCAAAAACGTAGCCGCCGGTCCTCGTCCGGGTTGACTGTGGAGGCTAAGCACTACGGCTATTTGAGCCACGGTGGTAGCTGTTGACTGGACCAGTTGGAGGCCGGGCCAGGTGGAGTTTGCTCGAACCAGATCTGGCCTGACCGAAATGGCCTTGTGGTGGCCGGAGGTTGCTGCTACCGGTTGTGGAGGGCGGTGGAGGAGAGTCTCTCTAAGGAGAGAGCCTCCCTTGCCCGTTGCTGCTGCTGCTGTTGGCCGGTGGCCGTTGCTGCTGCTTTTGGTGGCCGGCCGGTGGCCAGACCTTGTGGTGGCTGCCATGGCTGGATATGGGTTGGGCGGTGTAGATGGCCCGTAGATGGTTGACTGAACCAGAGAGGTCCAGATATGGTTGAACAACCGGACCAGAGGAGGCCGGCCCAGTGATGGCTGGCTTTCCCAGATCTATTACTGACCAGCGGAGGCCGGACCAGTGGTGGCTGGTTTGAGTCTTGGGCGGTGGAGGAGAGCCCCTGTCGTGCGAGGGGCTCCCTTGCCCGAGGTGTACTGCTGCTGCTCCTGCTTAGCTCCGAATGCCAGCGGATTGGATGGATAGATGGCCGGAATGGGCATGGCCAGGCCGAAGATGGTGGTTGCCGACCTGGAGGGGGGCTTTCTCTCTCTAGGTTAGAGAGAGAAGCTCCCCCAGCTCTTTTATTTCACTGTTCTTCTTTTGCATGACTAGTAGTCTAAACACCTACTAACCGTCTTGTGTTTCACTATCTTCTCTTCACATGACTAGTAGTCTAAAAACCTACTAATCGTCACGTGTTGCACTGTTTTTCTTTTGCATGACTTGTAGTCTAAACACCAACGAACCGTCATGTTTTTCACCATCTTCTCTTCACATGACTAGTACTCTAAAAACCTACCACTCGTCACGTGTTTCACTGTTTTTCTTTTGCATGACTTGTAGTCTAAAAACCTACTAACCGTCTCGTGGTTCACTGTTTTTCTTTAACATGACTTGTAGTCTAAAAACCTACTAACCGTCACGTGTTTCGCTGTTTTTCTTTTGCATGACTAGTAGTCTAAACACCTACTAACCGTCATGTGTTTCACCATCTTCTTTTCACAGGACTAGTAGTCTAAAAACCTACTAACCGTCACGTGTTTCACTGTTCTTCTTTTGCATGACTTGTAGTCTAAACACCTACTAACCGTCATGTGTTTCACCATCTTCTCTTCACATGACTAGTAGTCTAAAAACCTACTAATCGTCACGTGTTGCACTCTTTTACTTTCGCATGACTATTAGTCTAAACACCTACTAACCATCATGTGTTTCACCATCTTCTCTTCAAATGACTAGTAGTCTAAAAACCTACAAGCCGTCATATATTTCACTGTTTTTCTTTTGCATGACTATTTGTCTAAACACCTACTAACCGTCATATTTTTCACCATCTTATCTTCACATGACTAGTAGTCTAAAAACCTACTAATCGTCACGTTTTGCACTCTTTTACTTTCGCATGACTATTAGTCTAAACACCTACTAACCGTCATGTGTTTCACCAACTTCTCTTCAAATGACTAGTAGTCTAAAAACCTACAAGCCGTCATATATTTCACTGTTTTTCTTTTGCATGACTAGTTGTCTAAACACCAACCAACCGTCATATTTTTCACCATCTTCTCTTCACATGACTAGTAGTCTAAAAACCACTAACCGTCAAGTGTTTCACTGTTTGTCTTTTTTTTTTTGGGTAACTTAGCTTGAAATTAAAAAAGGTTAAGCGAATATACAGCCTACAAGGGGCATACCCCAGGAGGAAAAGAAAAGGAAAACAAATAAGAGTGACAAAAGTGCGATAAACCATGCTCAACCCGCATGGAAAGTAGGATAATAATATACATAACAAAATGCTATGTGTACTGAAATACGTGAAATGTGAAATTGAACTAGTACCTGGCACAACCCGCCAGGCTAGGAAATAAAGTAAATAAAGTAGATAGTCAAGGTCAACGGTGACCACATGATAACCGGCGCTGAGGAGAGATCCTCCTCCTCCTAGGCTGGGATAAGAAGACCGAAGAACCTATCTGCCCACCACCCTGAGGCTAGCATAATACCCACTCAACAGAAGTCAACTACTACAGAGGGAGTCGGACCGAGAGAGGCTCGAACTGGAGATGTCGGCATCCGACAAGGCTACCCTGCCAAGTACCCTGCACACCACGCCCATTCCATCCAGACTACTACATCCTCGCCCAAATCCCCTAGGCTCGCTAACGACTATAAGCGGAACAGGAAGAGGGACCACCAAAGGTAGCCACTCAAACCACAAGTGGACCAAGCTACTCTTTTCGATCAGTGCAACCACTAAAACTAATCAGAAATAGACTACGAAGCTACCCTTTTCAATCAGTGAGAATCCACCAATCTAGTCAATGACAACTCCGGCAACTACCTTGCTCAATCAGACCCTCCATAATCTAATCATCGACACCCACAGCTGCTGCTACTGCGAGATTGCCCCTTAACTAGGAGAATCCAATCTAATCAATAGTAGCCACAACCACTAGAATACTACGCAATTCCTCAGAGCTAAAAGCACAGGCTCAAGGGATATGGAGGGCTCAACGAAGAGCCCGACCCCCGATTTCAGTCCAACAGATGACCGCCTATCGAGGGTTGCAAAACTAACAATGAACTGGCCCAAAGTCCAGATACTAACAGTAAACTGGCCCACTAGTCCAGCAACAATGTAATTGTAAAGCGCAAAATGAATAACAGTGAAAGAAATGGATACACCCTTCACTGCCCGACGGCTTGTCTGCCCGGGCAGGCCTGCCCACGGGCTTGCTGCTACCAAACTGGCCCGTGGCTGTTGAGGGCCTAGCCCCAAACTGGTCCACGGCTGTTGAGGCCCATGGCCGGCTGTTGGTTGGCCCTGGCCACGGCTGCAGGGCTGACCAGAACGGCAAGGATGAGTGGCCTGGACTGGCCGGGCCCGGCCTGACTTGCCTCCGGCGAGGACTGAGTCTCCGGCGTAACCTCCCGGTGTAACCTTCCGGCTGGCTGCTGCAGTGAGTTTGGGTTTCTCCGGCGTAACCCTCCTGCGAGGACTGAGCCCGAAACACCTACTAATCGTCATGTGTTTCACTGTTTGTCTTTTGCATGACTAGTAGTCTAAACACCTACTAACCGTCATGTGTTTCACCATCTTCTCTTCATATGACTAGTAGTCTAAAAACCTACTAACCGTCATGTGTTTCACTGTTTTTCTTTTGCTTGACTAGTAGTCTAAACACCTACTAACCGTCATGTTTTTCACCATCTTCTTTTCACATGATTAGTAGTCTTAAAACCTACTAACCATCACATGTTTCACTGTTTTTCTTTTGCATGACTAGTAGTCTAAACTCCTACTAACCGTCATGTTTTTCACCATCTTCTCTTCACATGAATAGTAGTCTTAAAACCTACTAACCATCACGTGTTTCACTGTTTTTCTTTTACATGACTAGTAGTCTAAACACCTACTAACTGTCATGTTTTTCACCGTCTTCTGTGCACATGAATAGTAGTCAAAAGCCAACACTATTGCAAAGCTGGCTTTCACTATATATGTTCATCATATTTGGATGGAAAGGAACCGCAGAAAGTTCCAGAACTCTTCCTGCTCCCCCATTGTAGTTGCTCATAAAATCTCCAATGATATAAGGTCTAGGCTTTTGTCCTTGGCTAACCTACCTAGTGGCCCTCTTTCTAGACAACTAAAAATCCAATGGAACATTGTTTAGTTGTGTACTTCAAGCACTAACATATTATGAGTCTTCCCTTGGTTTTATGATACTAACATACTATTACATGAGGAAGCGGTCAGATGGAAATGAACGGGGCTGGGAGCTTCTCTCTCTATCCAAAGCTCCCCCCGGCCAAGCCAGCCTGGCCTCCTTCGGCTACAGCTCCAGCCGGCAGCCGAGCATCCCATCTCTGGCCAGCAACAGTAGCAACGTCAAGGGCAAGGGAGCCCCTCTCTCGACAGGGGCTCTCCTCCACCGCCCGTTCCATATCCGGCTACCCTCGGGTCCGGCCATCTAACTCAACCCAACCGGAGTTCCTCCGGCCAAGTTCCAGCTCCGCTCTGGTCCGATCTGGCACCCGTAGAGCGGGCCTTCACAGTCGGGCAAGCTTCTACAGTCGCCATGGTGTCCAGCTCCGGCGCCGCCGTGGGGACCTACTCAGCCGTGGCGACCACCATCATCAGCCGCCGTAGGGCCAAGTCGTCGTGTGGCTCACTGCCAGTCATTGACTTCTCTGGCCAGATCTGGCCGTCCCTCGGTCCGGCCAGGTCTCCACCCCAGCCGTGGCTCAACAGCCGTGGGTGGACTCAACCCCGCCTCCGGTGGGCTATCCGTGGCTCAACCCCATCCCCGCCTCCGGTGGGCTATCACGGCGGCTGGGCAGTCACCCTGCTAACTGTGGACCTCACAGCCACCTTGCTCGGGCAGTCAAGGCCTCCGGCCAGATCTGTCAAGTAGGACGGCCAGCCATCATCGCCAGCGGCAGGGGGCGGCCAGCCACAGTTAGCCATCATCGCCTCAAGATCATGGCCCAACCGTGGTTCACCTCCTGTACGGCACGGGCACGGGCCCTAACGTCTTCAGGCAGTCCTTGCGGGTCAAGGCCAGTCAACCAGCCCAGGCCAGTCAACCCCAACCCGCCAGCCCGGTATCCCGGCTTGGCTGAAAATTATCGTATCCATTGCGCTCATTGTTATTCAATTTTGTGCACTGGCCATTATCGTTTATGGGAGGACTTCGAGGGCCTCGGATTGTACCCTATACCGACGGGTTGTGTCGGGTATTTACTGCTTTTGTCACGCCCGTGTCTAGGTTCCCCGTTGTACTTTCTATTCCTTGGGATAGATTGTTCGACGGGGGCATGGACACGGGCAACCCATGTAGCCACTTGGCGCTCTTTATAATTTTCGTTTTGTCTTATCTGGGGTATGCCCCTTATAGGCTGTACATTCGGTTAACCTCTTTTATATTTCAAGCTAACCGCCCTAGGGCTTTACCCAAAAAAAACATACTATTACATTTGCAGGTCATTGGTCAAGGGGGATACAGCTTCATGCTCCTCCTTGATCTTAATGAGATCGATGGATTCAGCAAGAGAAACATCAGCAACCTGCCTGCTGTCCAGCCACAGTCACAGTGACAAGACAAGTGCAGTCAGATTATATTTACTTCTATTATTCAGGTAGTTACCTTAATCTTTATTGGTGCTACATGGATTCAAATTATGCTGTATCTGAGTGGAATAGCAAGTAGGCAAATCTGTCAAGGGTTTATCTGATTTCTGTTGCACCCTTAGTAGCACCTGATTTCTGAGTTTATCTTCAATGATGATGTTCTGAACCTGCTGTTCTGATGTTGTTCTGATGTTCTGAGCCTGCTAGTGTTGTAGCAGGTTCAGAAGTTGATAGACGTAGCAGGTTCTGTATTCAATTATGCCTAACCATCGGGGGCTGTCAATGGGATCTCCCTTCACAGAGGGGGACGTCCTCTGTATTGTTTTGATCTTGATTTTGACTGTGTGAATTCTGAATTCTGGTTTGCCATGCTTAGCTGCTGTCAGAGCAGTCCAAGTTCTGAGGTTTGATGTTCTGAAAGTTATAGTTATGGTGTTGGGACATATCTGCATTCTGTTCAGAAGTTCAGAAGCTCCATCAGATCAGTCCTGCATCAGTTATGTAGTGTAGTGCTATGTAGTTCAGTTCAGTTATGTAGTTCACCTACTTTGATTCGTCAGATAGTTCAGTTCTGCATTTCTTCAAATATTAGCCTAACCAATTGGGGCTGTCATTGGGATCTCCCTTCGCAGAGGGGGACGTCCTCTGCATTTTGCATTCTGATTTTGATTATGATTGTGTGTGATTTTTTTTTTTTGGGTAATTTAGCTTGAAATTAAAAAAAGTTAATCGAATGTACATCCTACAAGGGGCATACCCCAAGAGGAAAAGAAAGGAGAAAAAAAAACACAAGAATGATAAAAGTACGGTAACCATGCACAACCCGCATGGAGAGTAAATAAAGTGACATAACCATGAAATGTACTGAAATGAAATTGAACTATTCCTGGCACAACCCGCCAGGCTAGGAAATAAAGTAAATGAAGTAGATAGTCATGGTCAACGTGGACCACATGAAAACCAGCGCTGAGGAGAGATCCTCCTCCTCCTAGGCTGGGCTAAGAAAACCAAGACCCGAGACATCCATCACCCCAAAGCAAGCATAATACCCGCTCAACAGAAGTCAACTACTACAGAGGAACTCGGGCTGAGAGAGGCTCGACCAGGGGATGACGGCATCCGACAAGGCTACCCTGCTAAGTACCCTGCACACCACGCCCATTCCACCCTGACTACTACATCCTCGCCCAAATCCCCTAGGCTCGCTAACGACTCAAAGCGGAACAGAAAGAGAGCCCACCAAAAGTAGCCACTCGAACCTCAAGTGGACCAATCTGCGCTATTCGATCAGTGCAACCACCAAATCTAATAAGAAACAGACTGCAAAGCAACCCCTTTCGATCAGTGAGGATCCACTAATCTAGTCAATGACTGCTCCGGCAACTACATTGCTCAATCAAACTCCATCCATAATCTAATCATCGGCTCCTACAGTTGCTGCTACTGCGGGCTACCCCTAACTAGGAAAGAGTCTAATCTAATCAATAATAGCCACGACCACAAGAATACTACACTCGACCTCAGAGAAAAAAAACGCTGGTTCTAGGGATATAAAAGGCTCGACAACGAGCCCGACCCCCGATTTCAGTCCAACAGATGACCGCCTATCGGGGATCGCCAAACTAATAGTAAACTGGCCCGATCGTCCAGCAACAGATAGACAATAAACAAATAAGTGCAAAGCGCAAATTGAATAACGATAGGCGCAATGGATACGAGAGCTTGCTGCTTGCTGCCCGGGCTTACGGCAGGCTGTGATTGAACCCTGGCCTGGCCTTGCTGCTTGGCCCAGGCCTGCTGTGCCCGACGGGCTGCCCGTTGGCAGGCCAACGGGCTGAGCTGTTGACTGGCCGACGGCCTTTGGCCAGTCCAGAGACCGGGCGAACTGTGGTGTGGCGGACTGAGACCGCCGGACTAGGACCACCCACTGTTGGTGTGGCGGACTGAGACCGCCAGTTGATGAGAGATCTGGCTTTGAGACTTACCCAATGTTGCCGTGAATAGGAACACGGGTCACCTTGGTTTCGACCGGCCCGATGGGATCTGAATCCTCCATTAACGGCAGCCTTGAGCGCCGGTGAAGGGAACCCAGCTTCGAACGCCGGTGGGTTGATTGATGGACCTGCTTTAGTGATGGGCGGTGGAGGAGAGCCTCTCTAGAGAGAGAGGCTCCCTTGCCCGGTTGCCGTCCGTCTGTGATGGCCGGACCAGTGGTGCGCGGTGTTGGTCAAGCCAAGACCGATTAGAGTCTTGAATGAGCCACCAGAGGAGACGGTGGGATCTGCTCCAGAATCGGTGGGTTTTCCGTGAGAACACCACCATTTCCGGCGAGTATCTGCCTTCCTGTGAAAAGTACCCACGAGCAAGGAGCTCGGGGTTATCTCTGTGAACTTGAAAACCCAAGGCTGTGGGATCGTAATCTCTACGACGAGATTAGAGCACTGATTGATTACCTCTAACCCGTTGTGGAATCGGTCCACGGGGTGGACTTCGGAAGATCCCCTTTCTCTAGAGAACCTGTCGCCGGTGTGGGAAACAGTCTAAGAGAAGGATTGAAGAACATACAAAGATTCAAGAGTGAACCTGTTTGGTCCACCAGAAAATCGGTGTATTTGGTACAAAAATCTGGTGTTTGGTAAAGGGGGGAGTGCATTCTCTCTCTAGGAAGAGAGAGAAGCTCTCAACCCCACTGAACTTGGCATAGTGTTTCTGACCTCATTTAGTTCAAATGTTTGTGTGTGTGAATTTTGGCTGTTCTGGGATGGTATTGGGAGCTTCAGATTTGGAAGCATATACCTTGTAGAATAGCAGCTTCAGAATTGCTTCAGATTTGGAAGCAAAATGCCTTGGCAGTAATCACAGCTATATTGACGGCATCAGTTCTTTTGGAAGACTGTTTTGACAAAGGGACTGCATCAGTTCAGCATGTGGTTCAGTCTTCTGCATTCAGCATGTGGTTCAGCATGTGGTTCAGAAGTTTGGAAGCTCGTGGCTGTCCAGTTCTGATTGTTTGTCAAGCTCAGAAACTATGTCTTACTCATCCAAGCTGCATCAATCTGATTAGCTGTTGCTGCTGTGATTGTAATGAAGTTTTAATGACTGTGTAATTGGTTGATTAGTGGTTTGGTATTAGTGGTTGATCCCCTTCATGTTCTGAAGGGGATCAATTCCTTTACATGCACTTCTAGATACCTTAAGCATAGTTTTGTTGTTATCAATTGCCTGTGTTTCCTTTCCCTCTTACTAGATGGATTGGAAACATAGCCTCACATCACTACCTTGTAGCCACTTGGCGTTATCAATTTTCTTTTTTTTTTTTGGGTTAATCAGCTTGAAATTAAAAGAGGTTAAGCGAATATACAGCCTACAAGGGGCATACCCCAGGTAAGACAAAGCAAAAAGAAAACGAAAAAATATAAAGAGCCAAGTGGCTACATGAGTTGCCCATGTCCAAGCCCCGTCGTACAAACTATCCCAAGGAGTAGAGAGTTCAATGGGAAACCTGGACACGGGCATGGCAATAACAGAAAATCCACGACACAACCCATCGGGATAGGGGTAAATTAGAGGCCCTCGAAGTCCTCGCAAGCACAGAAATAACTAAGTAAATCAGCTACTGCTACCAGAACACAGCAACTAATAATACAAAACAGCTAAAAAGTAAACAGTAGCCCGAGCCTCCACTGCCCAGGCTGGCAAAAGAAATGGCTGGCCTAGCCTGTGGCTGGCTTGTCGTTGGCCAGGCTGGCCTCTGGCCTGCTGGCCTGGAGACTGCCCGAGCTGCTTGATGCTGCAATGGTGACTGCCCGCCCGAGCTAGCAGCTTGACCGGGCTGCTTGGCCCGAGCGGGGATGTGGTGTCCTGGCCGAAAGGCAACGGCTATAAGCCCCTGCCCCTACCTGACCTGGCTGGCCCGGGCAGGCCTTGCCAGCGTGGAACCGGCGAGCCACCGTGGCTGGGGCGGCCAGGCCGTGACCTCCCACCAGTTGATAAGCTCCACAGCGGCTGAGGAGGAGGCCGGCTGTGGATTAGTCGGCCCAAGAGGAGCCGGAGTGAAAGTCGATCCATGGTCGGAATGGCTGGACCTTAGGAGGCCGGAACAGAGGTGACCGGAGTGAGAGGAGGCAGGACCAGAACCAGAATAGAACAGATCTGGTTTTGCTGCCGCCGTGTGTTGCTGCTGCCGCCTAGATGTAGTCTTCGCCGGAACGAGGTAGACCAATCTGCCTGGAGCACGAGTTGGAGAGATCTGGCCGACTGGACCAGAGAAGGCCAGCTATGGACTGGCCGGCGCCTGTTGACCGGACCAGAGGTGGATGATAGATGACCGGACCCTATGGGTTGCCGATTGTAGTTGATATTAGATCTGGTAGGAGCAGATCCGAAATGGTTCCCGCCAGTTCACGGCGGGTTGAGGTTGGAGGCGAGGCCCACGGCTGTGGAGCTTCGAACCAGAGTGGAAGTTTGTCCGGACCAAAGCGGAGGCTATGGCTGCCGGGTGTGGAAGGGGGCGGTGGAGGAGAGCCCCTGTCGTGCGAGGGTCTCCCTTGCCCGATGAGACCTGCTGCTGCCGCCGTCGGAGTGGATGGCCGGCGTGGTGGGGCCAGGCTCCACGGCGGCGCCGGAGCTGGACACCATGGCGACTGTAGAAGCTTGCCCGACTGTGTAGGCCCGCTCTAGCAGTGCCAGATCGGACCAGAGCGGAGCTGGAACTTGGCCGGAGGAACTCCGGTTGGATTGAGTTAGATGGCCGGACCCGAGGGTAGCCGGATATGGAACGGGCGGTGGAGGAGAGCCCCTGTCGAGAGAGGGGCTCCCTTGCCCTTGACGTAGCTACTGTTGCTGGTCGGAGATGGGATGCCCGGCTGCCGGCTGGAGCTGGAGCCGAAGGAGGCCAGGCCGGCTTGGCTGGAGGGAGCTTTCTCTCTCTAGGATAGAGAGAGAGAAGCTCCCAGCCTATTTTGCTCCTTTTGGCAGTTGCCTATTTATCAATTTTCTTTATCCTTTGTTTTCATTTTTCTTTTCCTCATGGGGTATGCCCCTTGTAGGCTGTATATCCGGTTACCCTTTTTTCTATTTCATGCTATTTTACCCAAAAAAAAGTCTAAAACCCTACTAACCGTCACGTGTTTCACTGTATTTCTTTTGCATGACTAGTAGTCTAAACACCTACTAACCGTCATGTTTTTCACCATCTTCTCTTCACATTAATAGTAGTCTTAAAAACCTACTAACCATCACATGTTTCACTGTTTTTCTTTTGCACGACTAGTAGTCTAAACACCTACTAACCGTCATGTTTTTCATCATCTTCTCTTCACATGAATAGTAGTCTTAAAACCTACTAACCATCACGTGTTTCACTGTTTTTCTTTTGCATGACTAGTAGTCTAAACACCTACTAACCGTCATGTGTTATATAGAAACAACAATTAGCAAAGTAATTTAGCTCACAACATTATTCCACTCATGTACAATCAACTCTGCTTGTGAATGAGGAAGATTAGAAAGTGATAAAAGCCTTGCTCTCACCATGTTGGAAATTTTGTGAACAACTATATCCCAAGTAAATCCCGTCGATCTAAAGCTCTCCGACACAGGGCGATTTCTGACAAGTCCAATGGCGATTTCTGAGATCCAATTCTTCCAGTGATCTTCTTCAATGGCGGACGGTCTGGGCCTTCAGGCCATGGATTCTACTGAAGTTCGGCGACTACAACAGGTTTCAGAAAATACGAAACCTCAGCAGTCTCATTCGACTTCAACATCAAGGGTCACCATATCAGACGGCACAATCTCTGAAGGGTTGGGCAGCAAGGCCCAGGATTCAAATGAGCTTCGCCGTAGGCAGAAGAGCTCAGTACAGCATGGTGAAGGCACAGTTCTCTCCGAGCAAACCCCACCCCCACCCAAATCGACTGCAACATCAGATCCCCAAATTAAATTTGGAACCCACAGTCCAAAACACATCAAGACGAGCCCTGCTCGTAAACTCCAACAGGCCTATCAGAACGAACAAAAGCAGAGGGAATCCGAAGCTCGGATGCTCGAGATTGTGGGTCACCTGGAGGATGAGCTCAACAATTCGGAGGATCCTTTCGTTCTTGATGTCGTTACAGCTAAACTACAGACCATTCAACAATCATGGAAAGAAGATCGTCAGAGGCTCCATTCAGGTGATACCCTCCATCTGGGCCTCGAACCAGGTAATCCTAATCTCAAGAAGCCTACTGATGGTACCTCAGGAGAGGTTGATGATGGTCCCTCGATCTCAAGAGCTGGGCCGCAAGCTTCTCCTCATAGATTTGGGGAGCTCAGCCCTAAATCGTGTAAAAGCCCCGGTTCGGCTAGGAAGCTACAACAGGTGTTTTTGGAGGAAGGTTTGAGGGTTGAAGCTGAAGCTGCCATGGGATCAGTCCTGCCTTCGAAGGGGCCTGGGGTTAACACTATTGCTGCACAGAAGGTGCAGCAGGCATTATTTGAGGAGAAACTGGAAAAGGAAGCAGAAGCAAGAGCTCGGGTCACGCATTTGCATGGAAACACTTACCAGTTCTTTTTTTGGGTAAATTAGCTTGAAATTAAAAAAGGTTAAGCGAATATACAGCCTACAAGGGGCATACCCCAGGAGGAAAAGAAAAAGAAAAAAAAACAAGATTGAAAAAGTACGGTAACCATGCACAACCCGCATGTAGAGTGAGATAACGTGACATATGAAATACAAATGGATCTGAATAGAACCATGAAATAAATGAGGTGAAAATGAAGTACGTACTGGCACAACCCGCCAGATTAGGAAATAAAGTAAATAAGGTAGATAGTCATGGTCAATGATGACCACATGATAACCAGCGCTGAGGAGAGATCTTCCTCCTCGTAGGCTGGGCTAAGAAATCCAAGAGCCATGCCTTCCTTCACCCCAAAGCTAGCATAATACCCACTCAACAGAAGTCAACTACTACAGAGGGACTCAGACTGAGAGAGGCTCGCCTGGCGATGTCTGCATCCGACAGGGCTGCCCTGCTAAGCACCCTGCACACCACGCCCAATCCAACCAGACTACTACAACCTCGCCCAAATCCCCTAGGCTCGCTAACGACTAAAAGCGGAACAGAACGAGAGGCCACCAAAAGTAGTCACTTCAACCTCAAGTGGACCAAGCTGCTCCTTTCGGTCAGTGCAAACCACCAAACTAGTCAGAAACAGACTGCAAAGCTACCCCTTTCGATCAGAGAGAATCCACCAATCTAGTCAATGATATCTTCGGCAACTACCTTGCTCAATCAGACTCCATTCATAATCTAATCATCGATATCCACAGTTGCTGCTACTGCGAGACTACCCCTTAACTAGAACAGAATCTAATCTACTCAAAATAGCCACAACCACAAGAATACTACGCAACACCTCAGGGCTAAAAACGCAAGCTCAAGGGATATAATGGCTCGACGAAGAGCCAGACCCCCGATTTTAGTCCAACAGATGACCGCCTATCGGGGATCGCAGAGTCTAACAGTAAACTATAGGTCCAGCAACAAACAATATGAACAGTGTCGAGTGCCACTTTTTTTTTTTTGGAATCCGTGCCACTTTTTTTTTTTTTTTTTAAAGAAATTTTGCTTGACAAACATAAAACTTCCCCACTGCCCGGGCCATCCTGCCGGCTTACCTGCCCGGACTGGCCTCCCATCGGGTGGCTGCTGCCTGCTGATGCCGCTGCCCGCTGCTGCTGCCGCCTGCTGCTGCCTGCTGCTTGGCCCGGGCATGCTGCTTGCCCGGGCTAGCTGCTGCTGGACGGGGATTGACTCGAGTTGCCCGGGCATAAGCTGCTGCCTAGCCTCCGCCCGAGCAAAACAAGCATTGACAGCCACGGCTGCCCCCCGCCCGAGCCAATCAAGGATGGCCTGCCCAGGCTGGCTGGCTGGCTGGTTGCTCGGGCTGAGTGCCCGGGCTTGCTGGAAGGGGCTGGTAGGGCGCTAGGCTGGCGTGGCCAGGCTAGCTGACTGGCTTGATGTTGATGGCCACCGTAGGAGGTGAATCACCCTCCCTCGATTGTGAATGAGCCATGGCTGTTGAGCCACGGCGGATGAAGGCCGAGGCGACGGCTGGGTCCGGCCATGGCAGTCCCTGCCATTGAGTTGGTCGTTGAAGAAGATGAACAGTGTCGCCTGACATGGCCGGTGCACTTCCAGATCTGAAATGGCCGGGGTCTCCGTGAGAAGGCCAGGCCGTGGGATTGAAGGCTGGACCAGAGGAGGCCGGACCTGGTAGTGGAGGCTGGACCAGAGGAGGCCGGAACTGATAGAGGGCTGTTAAGCCACGACTTGCCAATAAGAGGCTGGCCGGACCAGCAGTAGTGGTAGTCGGATGAAGGCCAGCTTCGTGGTGTTGCCGGGTTGAGGTTGATTCAGATCTGCTCAAAGTAGATCTGAGATAGAACCCACCGGTTCACGGCGGGGTTGAGGTAGGACGAAGCCATGGCGATGAGCTTCAGACCGAAGTGGGAGGGCGGTGGAGGAGAGCCCCTGTCGTGCGAGGGGCTCCCTTGCCCGACATGGCTGCTTCTGCTGCCATCGTAGTGGGAGACCGGCGTGGTGGCCAGGCGTACCTCCTTAGCCCGTAGCTGCTGCTCCTGATGGCCAGTGGCCTTGGCTGCTGCTGTTGGTGGCCGGCCGGAGGCCTGGCTGCCATGGCTGGGGGGCTGCCTGGGCCGAAGGGTTGCTTTCTCTCTCTAAGCTAGAGAGAGAAGCTCCCCAACCACTAGGGTCCAGCAGCTCATCACATTAATTGAGCTCACACTTACCAGTTCGAGCGTACACCTGCACAGGTTCGGAAAACTAACCCTAATCCATATGTAGAAGGAGACCCTAATCTAGGGTTTCCTGTCGAGGATACTAGAACTAAGTTGGGTGTTGTACCTAACCCAGTGTCTCATGCATCAACAAGTACTAATCCTGCTCAGCCTAAAGCTGTGAATCGTACATCTCAAACTAATAAGAATTGGGCCTCCCTATTTAGGTCTCAAGGGCCCTCAAGTAATATGAAGTTAGATTTCTATCCAGAATTAAAGAGAGGAAAAAATGCTGTTGTTGAACTTGATGTTACTCACTTGGATGAGAATTGTTGGTCACATTGTTTGGTTGGTCATTTCCTAGATGGTAGGATGGATTTTCGACTGGCAAATTCAACTGCTCATAAACAGTGGGGAAAAAACACTAACTATGGCCTGCTGTCAGTTAAGTCAGATAATGCAGGATTCTTATATTTTGAATTTAAAGATGAAGCTTGCCAACTTGCAGTCCTAGAAGGGGGGCCTTGGTTCTTCTCCCAAAAATTCCTTGTTCTGCAGAAATGGAGAAGAATGATGAATCCAACTAAGATTTCTCCGTCCTCTATCCCGTCTTGGGTTAAGCTTCATAACTTGCCCCTAGAGTGTTGGACAGAAGTGGGACTAAGCAGGGTGGCTAGTGCAATAGGACAGCCCAAATACGTTGATCGAGCTACAGAAAAGAGGTCTAGGCTTGCATATGCTAGGGTGTGTGTGGAAATAGAGGTTGCTGATGTACTACCAGATGACATACAGGTCACAGTGGATGGGGAGAGTGTATCAGTTAGGGTGGAGTACCAGCTAATGCCTCCGGTTTGCTCAGAATGTGGGGTTTTTGGACATGCAACCGCTAAATGTTCAAAGTCCATCCTTAATAAGAAAGCTCAGGGTCATGAAGTTCTGAAGGAGGATTGGCATGCTGTTAGTAAAGGAATCTCTATCGATGTAGGGGGTTCAGTAGCACTGGAGGCAGTTACAATACCTGTGGTGGCTGTGGTGGATACGTCAATGCCTAAGGTCTCAAAAGAGGACATAGATGAAAGTGACCCAGAAGAGGAGGAGCTGAATTTCAATACTGATATTCCTTTTGAGGTGATGATGGATACAGGGGCTCTCAATTGTAGCTTGGAGACAGGTCCAAGTAATACATATAATGATCTAGACCTGGAGGTATTCCCTGCTCAACTTGATCCGCAAGCTAAACCAATTCCTCCGGATGATAAGTCTAAAGAAGTAAAGGGAAAGGCTCCCTTTCAGAGTTCCAAGGGTTTCAACAAGTCCGGTGGAAAAAACAATAACAAAAAGTGGAGTAGCAACTCCAAAAGACGGAATAAATGATATCCTTTTGGTATCCTTTTGAATAACTGTAGCTTTATTTCTGTCAAGCTATGCTTCTTGTTGTTACTTTGTGATTTAGTTTCCAATGTCTTTTCAAACTTTCAATTTAGGTTTTTGGAACATCCGTGGTCTGAATGACCCAATTAAGCAGAAAGAAGCAAGATCTTTTGTGAACACTAATAAGTTGAGTCTTGTTGGTTTACTTGAGCATAAAATAAGGGCAACTTGGGCAGATAGAATCACCCAATTCATCTGCCCTGGTTGGAGCTTTGTGAACAATTACCCCCAAGCTGCTTTAGGAAGGATTTTTGTTGGATGGGACCCTGGTGTCTTGTCTATTACAGTGTTATATCAGACTGATCAATTTATTCACTGTCAGGTCCATCCAAAAGATGGGAGTGCATCATTTTTGGTCACAATGGTCTATGGGGCAAACTCTATCTCAGACCGTAGATCTCTTTGGATTAGCCTTTCTCAGTTTAGGACCTCTTCTCCCTGGGTGGTCCTTGGTGACTTTAATGCTATTAGGCATCCTAGGGAGAAAGTTGGGGGGAATGTACAGTGGTATCCTCCCATGGATGACATTAATCACTGTTTGTTCTCCTCCGAGCTTGATGACCTTAGATTTTCAGGGTGCTTATTTACGTGGTCCAATAAGCGGGTCCCTCCTCATTTTGTGGCTTCCAAAATTGATAGGGTATTAGTGAATGAGCCTTGGATGAGAACATATTCTCAATCATCGGCTCAATTTTTGGTGGCTGGAATCTCAGATCATTCTCCAGGTGTGGTGTTCGTCCAGCCCAACCCAAGAAGGTCAATTAAACCCTTCAGGTTTTTTGACTTCCTTGCTGACCACCCTCAATTCCTTGCAATTGTCCAGAGGAGCTGGAGGACAATTGTACTTGGGAACCCCATGTTCTGTGTGTGTGAGAAGCTTAAACGCCTTCAACATGATTTGAAGCAACTTAATAAGGAAGAGTTTAGTGGCATCTCTGAGAGGGTGAGTGCCACTAAGCAAGCCTTAGAAAACATACAAATAATTATAGGCTCTCATCCTAATAATAGTGCTGCCATAGAACAAGAGAGAGCGGTACACAAACAATACATCACGTTGCTTAGGGCTGAGGAAAGCTTAGCTAAACAAAAGTCTCGAATACAATGGTTGAAACTTGGAGATCAATGTACGTCCTATTTCTTTAAAGCTGTGACCAATAGGAGGAATAGGAGCAAAATAACAAGCTTAGAATTAAATGATGGATCTACCTCACATGATCTTATGGTCATCAAAGAACAGTTTGTTAACTTTTACACAACTCTTTTTGGAACGTCCCATCTCACACCTCATCTGGGTCCAACTAGAGTGTGTCAATTAATCAGAAATAAACTCAGCCCTGAGCATAGTCTTAATATGGTCTCCCCTGTCACAGACTTGGAGATTAAGGAGACCATGTGGTCTATTAACCCCACCAAAGCACCTGGCCCGGATGGGTATAATGGAGGGTTTTTTAGGAAGGCATGGTCTGTTATTGGGAGAGAGGTAACCTCAGCTGTCCAGAACTTCTTCAGGTCTGGACAACTGCTCACTAAAGCTAATTCCACTATTGTAGCTCTTGTTCCTAAGGTTCCAAACCCTTCCAGGGTGGGTGACTTTAGGCCCATTTCATGCTGCAATACTATTTACAAATGCATCTCTCGGATTCTAGCCAAGAGATTGCAATCTGCTCTTCCTTTGCTCATAGATCCGGTCCAATCAGGATTTGTGAAAGGAAGGAGAATTGCAGATAACATTTTCCTTACCCAAGAACTCATGAGAGGGTATCACAAGTCCTCTCCTTCCCCTAGGTGTGCCATGAAAGTTGATATTATGAAAGCATATGACCATGTTAGGTGGGAATTTATTTGGGACGTCCTGTCCGCCATGAACTTCCATCCTACAATGATTAAGTGGCTTCAAGCATGTGTAACCACTGCAAACTATTCCCTATGTATCAATGGGGAAGTGACGGGGTACATTAAAGGGAAGAAGGGGCTGAGACAGGGGGATCCGTTATCCCCGTATCTCTTTGTTATTGTGATGGAAGTGCTTACGAGTTTACTTAAGGAGAAAGCCCAGCTCCCGGGCTTTCATTATCACTGGAGATGTAAAACTAATCAATTGATAAATCTGTGCTTTGTTGATGATCTAATGATATTTTGCAAGGGAGAGTCTTCTTCGATTAAACTCATCAAGGAAGCATTGAATGAGTTTGAGGCTCTTTCTGGTCTCTCCCCTAGCACAGGTAAGAGTAGCATATTCTTCTCTGGTGTTAGTGTGGGAGTTAAGGAGAATATTTTGCAGGATTTGGGATTTCAGGAGGGTTCCCTTCCAGTGAGTTATCTGGGAGTTCCATTGTTATCTACAAAGCTTAAAGCTGTAGACTGCCAAAGGTGGTTGATAGTATCACTGCCAAAACTAGAAGTTGGACCAATAGGGACCTTACTTATGCGGGGAGAGTCCAACTTATCAAGAACATCTTGTTCTCAATGCAAACGTATTGGTCCTCCCTGTTCATTTTACCAAAAAAGGTCATCAAGGAAGTTGAATCTATCCTTAGGGCCTTTTTATGGTCTGGCCCTGACCTTAAAAGATCAGGGGCTAAGATTGCTTGGGAGAAGTTATGCGCCCCTAAAGATGAGGGGGGTCTTGGCTTCAAATCTATGGAGGTGTGGAATAAGGCTGCGGTGGCCAAGCATATATGGTACTTGATCTCCGGGGGAGAGCAATCCATGTGGTGCCAATGGGTTAAATCCTACTTATTAAAGGGTAGGAACTTTTGGAGCCTTAAAATGCCTGCTAATCCCTCTTGGGTTTGGCGGAAATTACTTAATCTAAGACATTTAGTCCAACCCTTCATACGTCACTTAGTTGGTAATGGGGAGAACACATCCATGTGGTTTGACCTTTGGCACCCGTTAGGCCCTCTGTTGGATAAGTTTGGTTCCAGAATTGTTTATGACTCTGGCCTTCCATTGAATGCCAAAGTGTCCCTCATAGTTCACAATTCTGGTTGGACCTTCCCAATCACGCAAACATGGGAGTTGAATGAAGTTAGACGGCATCTTCCACCTTTGCGTGGCTCCAGGGACCAAGTTAGATGGACTCTGAATGCATCTGGACAGTTTAGTATAGCCTCTCTATGGGAGGAATTGAGGGCTCCTTTCCCCAAGGTAAATTGGCATAAGGCTGTTTGGTTTGCTGGGCATATTCCTAAGTGTAGCTTCATTACATGGCTGGCCATCCAGGGTAGACTCTCCACGGAGGATAGATTAGTTCTCTTTGGGATTAAATCAATCTCCCAATGCAGTTTTTGCCAGGGTAGTGAAACCCATGATCATTTGTTCTTCAACTGTAGTTTTTCCACACGGGTTTGGAATGCTATGTTGGAAAAGATGGATACGAGTTGGTCCCCTAGGCCTTGGCCAGCATGGATTACCCACTTCTCCTCTTTTAGGGGAAAATCTCTAAGGAATATCGTCTCTAAGTTGATTTTTACTACTACAGTATATCATATTTGGATTGAAAGGAACTTAAGGAAGTTTCAAAATACAACTAGCACCTGGGAAGTGGTTGTTCACAAAATCTTTAACATGGTTAAGGGTAGATTACTGTCGTTGCCAAAGTTGCCCGTAGGCTCACAAAATAATAGGTTTAATAGAGTGTGGGGCATCAATGGGTAATGGGGTAGTTGTGTGTTAGTGTATTCATATTGTGGCATTAGATGTTGCAGGTTTGGTCAGCAGGATTGGGGTTCAAATGAGAATCCACATCACTCAAAGGGGGCCTGTTGTGGCTGCAGCCTGTTATGGCTTCTATTACTTCTATTCTAGCAGGAGGTTCAGAAGTTGTTTTGTTGCAGTTCTGCATATGTTTTGTTGCAGGAGGTTCAGAAGTTGTCAGACTAGCAGGTCACTTCCCCACTCAAGGGGGATTCAGAAGGTTCAGCAGTCACTGTGACTGACTTGCAGGAGAGCAGGACCCCTTGACCCTAAATGATTCCATTCCATTCAAAGAAGATGGAGTTCAAAGGAGTATCTACGTTGAGCTCCCTTTTGGTTCAGAATTCAGCAGCAATAGCCCAATAGCCCAAAAGTGAGTCTGCTATTACTCCTACTTATACAGGTAGTTATCTTATACTTTGGTGTGTGAGGGTGAGTTCTGAAGGTGTGTGAGGGAGAGTTCTGAAGGTGTTGGTGTCCAGTACTGCTGCTGTACATTACCATAGCAGTTCTATAATTGGCTGCACGGTGTTTAATTGGCTGATTTTGTGCATTGTAATAGGGATAGGTGCTATAGCAGTTATGATAGCAACCTGTTCTGACTCTGTTATACCCTACACCTGATGTTGTAATGGTAGGTTCTATGTTTCATTACCAACATAGCAGCTTGGTTCTATGTTTTGAAATGTAATTATGAGCTGCATCAGTTGTCCAGTTCATGTTTTGAAATGTACTTACCAACCTAGCTGCATCAGTTTTGAAGTACTTTGAGCTGATAGCAGTTCTGTTTTGTTGCCTAACCAACTGGGGATGTCGTTGGGATCTCCCTTCGCAGAGGGGGACATCCTCTGCATGTAGCTTTGTTCTTATAGCTAGTTCTGCTGTTAGTTCTAGCACAATACCTGTTATGGACTGCTAAGGTTCAGATTTTGCTGATGTTCAAGTTCAAATTCTGATGTTCTGAACCTGTTCTGATGTTCTGAACCTTTCCAAGTGTTTTGAAGAGCTGCAGTTCTGATTGTGCAATGGTTCCCTGTGTCTGCATTGTTCACTATTGGAATTGCACAATCAGATGGTTCTGAAATGTGATGGTCAGATTGTTCAGATTGTTCTGCATGTTGTTTGCTACTACCTTCTTTTGTTCAGCTCCCAATTCCAGTTCTTGTTAGTATATGTTGTGAAGTTTTTGGAGGCTTCAGAAGTTTCAATTCTAAGGGCTGGGTCTGCATTCTGTTCTGGCATTTCTGAAGCTGCATCAGAATTGCATCAGTTCTGCTGGCCGTATCGTATAGCCTGTCCAGTTTTGGACTGGACAGCTTCAGATCTGAAGTTGAATTGATACTCTGCATGATGATGAAGCCTGTTTTTCATTCAAGCTAAGATGGTGTTGACTGCTATTGTCTATGCCAACAGATTTCCTGAAGTTACAACTTATGCCACCAATGTTTTGTGTTTTGTGGCTGCTACTAGTTCCTGAGAAATTAGAAGCTGCTGCTGTTGCTAGAGCAGGGCAGTCCAGTTTATGCTCTTGTGTGCTTTCCAAGTGCAACAAGTAGAGGTACAGTCAGTAATGGCGTACTTTTGATAGACCATTTTGTGGCTTTCTTGTAATGTATCGCAATGGCGTTGTTTTCCTTCCCTCTTCTAGATGGATTGGAAACACCGCATATTAGTTATCTCATGTAGCCACTTGGCTTAGATTATTTTTTTTCCTTTTTCCTTTTCTTTTTCTTTTCCTCCTGGGGTATGCCCCTTGTAGGCTGTAAATTCGTTTAGCCTCCTTTTTATTTCAAGCTGGTTTACCCCAAAAAAAACCGTCATGTGTTTCACCATCTTCTCTTCACAGGACTAGTAGTATAATAACTTACTAACCGTCACGTGTTTCACTGTTCTTCTTTTGCATGACTAGTAGTCTAAACACCTACTAACCGTCATGTGTTTCACCATCTTCTCTTCACATGACTAGTAGTCTAAAAACCTATTAATCGTCACGTGTTGCACTGTTTTTCTTTTGCATGACTAGTAGTCTAAACACCAACGACTCGACATGTTTTTCACCATCTTCTCTTCACATTACTAGTACTCTAAAAACCTACTACTCGTCACGTGTTTCACTGTTTTTCTTTTGCATGACTTGTAGTCTAAAAACCTACTAACCGTCTCGTGGTTCACTGTTTTTCTTTATCATGACTTGTAGTCTAAAAACCTACTAACCGTCACGTGTTTTGCTGTTTTTCTTTTGCATGACTAGTAGTCTAAACACCTACTAACCGTCATGTGTTTCACCATCTTCTCTTCACAGGACTAGTAGTCTAAAAACCTACTAACCGTCACGTGTTTCACTGTTCTTCTTTTGCATGACTTGTAGTCTAAACACCTACTAACCGCCTGGGGGTAATTATTCACAAAACTCCAATCAGGAGTACTCTCTCTTACTGTGCTAAGTCAGTCTGATCAATTCATTCATTGTGAGGTCCAACCCAAGGATGGGAGTGCACTCTTTTTGGTCACTATGGTGTATGGGGCTAGCTCTAATTTGGAGCGGAGGTCTCTTTGGCATTGTCTTAGTCAGTTCAGGACCTCTTTTCCTTGGGTGGTCCTAGGGGATTTTAATGCTATTAGACACCCTAGGGTGAAGGTTGGGGGTAATACTCAGTGGTCTCCACACTTGGATGACATAAATCATTGTTTGTTTGCCTCTGAACTTAATGATCTTAGATTCACCGGGTGCTTATTCACTTGGTCAAATAAATAGGGCCCTCCTCATTTTGTGACCTCTAAAATTGATAGAGTGGTTGTGAATGAGCCATGGATGAAAACATTTACCCAATCCTCCGCTCATTTTTTAGTCCCCGGAATCTCAGACCATTCTCCAGCTGTGGTTTGGGTGCAGCCCAATCCAAGGAAATCAATTAAGCCTTTCAGGTTTTTTGACTTCCTCGCTGATCATCCACAGTTTCTCACAATTGTCCGTAGGGTATGGAGGTCAATCATAATCGGTAACCCTATGTTTTGTGTGTGTGAAAAACTTAAACGTTTGCAAAATGTGCTGAAGCAGCTTAATAAAGCTGAATTCAGTGGCATCTCTGATAGGGTGTGTGCCATCAAACAGGAGTTAGAAAACATTCAAGCTAGTTTAGGGTCTCATCCTAACAATGGTTCTGCCATAGCACATGAGAGGGTGGTACATAGACAATATATCACTATGCTTAGAGCTGAAGAAAGTCTAGCCAAGCAAAAGTCGCGAATACAATGGTTGAAACTTGGCGATCAGTGCACTTCCTATTTCTTTAAGACTGTAAGTAATAGGAGGAATAGAAGCAAAATAACAAGTTTAGTGCTTGGAGACAGCTCTATCACTCATGATCCTCAGGTTATCAAGGCAGAGTTTGTTAACTTTTACACAACTCTATTTGGTACTCCTCACCCCACTCCTCATCTGGGTTCAAATAGAGTTGAGCAATTAATTAGAAATAAGCTTAGTGTTGAACAAAGTCATCGGATGGTCTCTCCTGTTACCGATTTGGAGATCAAAGAAACCTTTTGGTCTCTTAATCCCTCCAAGGCCCCAGGCCCTGATGGGTACAATGCAGGGTTTTTTAGGAAAGCTTGGCCTGTCATTGGGAATGAGGTCACCTCGGCTGTCCAGAATGTCTTCAGGTCTGGTCAATTACTCATCAAAGCTAACTCTACCATTGTAGCTCTTGTTCCTAAGATGCAAAACCCTTCCAAGGTGGGTGATTTTAGGCCCATATCATGTTGCAATACCATCTACAAATGCATCTCTAGGATTTTAGCTAGGAGACTGCAATCTGTTCTTCCTCTTCTCATTGATCCTGTCCAATCAGGCTTTGTGAAGGGTCGGAGAATAGCCGATAACATATTCCTCACTCAGGAACTCATGAGAGGTTATCACAAGTCATCACCTTCTCCTAGGTGTGCCATGAAAGTGGACATAATGAAAGCTTACGATCATGTTAGATGGGAGTTTCTTTGGGATGTTCTTTCTGCTATGAACTTTCATCCTACCATGATCAAGTGGCTCAGAGCATGTGTAACCACTGCTAACTACTCTCTTTGTATCAATGGAGAAGTTACAGGCTACATTAAAGGTAGGAAGGGTCTGAGGCAAGGGGATCCTCTATCCTCTTATCTCTTTGTTATTGTCATGGAAGTTTTTACGGCTTTGCTTAGGGAGAAATCTCATCTCCCGGATTTCCACTTCCATTGGAGATGTAAAGATAATCAGTTGATTAATCTTTGCTTTGCCGATGATCTAATGATATTTTGTAAAGGGGAGCTTCCATCGATCAAGCACATCCGGAATGCATTGACTGAGTTTGAGTCTCTTTCTGGTCTCTCTCCCCTAGTCCTGGTAAGAGTAGCATATTCTTTTCAGGTGTTAGTGTGAGGGTTAAGGAAACTATCTTGCAAGAGCTTGGATTCCAGGAGGGTTCCCTCCCTGTGAGATACCTGGGGGTCCCATTATTATCTACCAAACTCAAGGCTGTTGATTGTCAGAGATTGGTAGATAGTATTACTGCCAAAACTAAATGTTGGACTAATAGGGATCTTACTTTTGCTGGGAGAATGCAACTTATAAAAAACATTTTGTTCTCAATGCAAACATTTTGGTCCTCCCTATTTATTTTACCAAAAAAGGTCGTTAAGGAAGTGGAGTCCATCCTTAGAGAGCCTTCTTGTGGTCTGGCCCTGATCTTAAAAAGACTGGGGCTAAGGTTGCTTGGGAGCATCTTTGTGCTCCCAAGGATGAGGGTGGTCTTGGTTTCAAATCTCTGGCAATTTGGAATAAGGCGGCGGTTGCTAAACATATTTGGTTCTTGATTTCAGGGGGCGAGCAATCAATGTGGTGCCAATGGGTTAAATCCTATTTATTAAAGGGTAGGAACTTTTGGAGTCTTAAAATGCCAAGTAATCCCTCCTGGGTTTGGAGGAAGTTACTTAATTTGAGGAATTTAGTTCAACCATACATACTTCACATTATTGGTAATGGGGACATCACATCCCTGTGGCATGATCATTGGCATCCTTTAGGCCCTTTATTGAACAAGTTTGGCTCCAGAATTGTGTATGATTCTGGACTTCCCTTGAACGCCAAAGTGTCCCAAATAATTCTCAACTCTACTTGGGCATTCCCGGTCACGCAAACTTGGGAGCTGAATGAAGTCAGATCTCAACTTCCCTTAGTAAGGAATGGTAGGGACCAAATTAGATGGACACTTAACCCAAATGGACAGTTTAGCATTGCCTCTCTATGGGAGGAATTGAGAGAGCCATTTCCCAAAGTAACTTGGCACAAAACAGTTTGGTTTCCTGGCCATATCCCAAAATGTAGCTTCATTACCTGGATTGCCATCCAAGGAAGACTTTCCACTGAGGATAGGCTTGTTCTTTTTGGGATTAAGCCTTCTTCTCATTGCTGCCTTTGCACTGGCAGTGAAAGCCATGACCATTTGTTCTTTAATTGTGTATTCTCCACGAAAGTTTGGAATGCTATCCTAGCAAAAATTGATGAGAGGTGGCCCCCACAGTCATGGGCAGCCTGGATTTCTCAGTTATCCACTTTTAAAGGAAAATCTCTAAAGAGTGTTGTTGTAAGATTGATATTCACTGTTACAGTGTATCATCTTTGGATTGAGAGGAACATGAGGAAGTTTCAAACTACTACTAGCTCCTGGGAGGCAATAGTTCACAAAATTTATAACATGGTTAAGGGTAGACTTATGTCCTTGCCCAAATTGCCCCCAGGCTCTAATGATACTAGATTTATCAGAGAATGGGGTATCACCTTGGAGTAATCATATATTGCATGGTGGAAGTGCATGTGTTGTTGTGTGCTTGTGTGCATGTGTTTACTTGTTTTGAGTTGCATTTGTTTTCCAAAGCATATCTTCTCTTGGCAGGTTGTGACTGACAGGATGAGAGTATGAGAGTATCTTTATTACTTCTATTTAGCAGGTAAATACCTTATACTTTGGTGAGGAGAACTGTGTGTGAATCTTCCTTATAAAGTGTGAGATGTGTGCTATACCTGGTGAGATGAGTGTTTGTGCTTCTTCATTTCTTTGAGAGAGGAGGGAATTTGTAGTGGACGTTTTGTGAGGTCTAGGGAGGGAGTTGGTGGTCTCCTAGCACATGAGTGTTCAGTAGAGGAGGTGTGTGAGCCAGCATCAGTACTAGCTTCATATTTATTTAGCTGTTCTCAGTAAATGTTCTCCAATTATTGTGATGGCTGACTGTTACTGCTATAATGATATGTCACTTGATTTTGCTGTTGATGTTGATCACCATTTGTGCCTGCTGTACATGGCTCAGTCACTGTACTGTCTGCTATGACTGTTGTATGATGTTGATCACCAACGTTTGATCTGTTTTAGTACTGCTGCTGCCTTGTTTGCTGCAGCAGCTTAAGGCTTGATTTGCTGTATTGCTGGACTGCTGTCTGGGGCTGTCCAGACTGTCAGGTGTCCATTTTGTGTCCAGTTTGTGCTGACCAGCTGGTCATTCCTCTAGCAGTTCGTTTGGGATTTTGAAAGTGTCATTTTGTAGTATATGCCTAACCAACAGGGGATGTCGTTGGGATCTCCCTTCGCAGAGGGGGACGTCCTCTGCATGTTGTACAGTTGCTGTAAAGCTGATGTTTCTTATAGGTACTGCTACTGTTCTGTCGGGTGGTACAATCTAGCAGGTTCTGTCCTGTTATGTTCCTTGCTGTATCCCTTTTGGTTATTGTTCAGAAGTTCAGTTTTGGCTTGTTACGCCCATTCCAAGTGCTGCTGTTTAGTCCAAGTAGCTGCATTACTGACTGTGTTTGATATGGTCCAAGTTCAGAAGTTGTATCTGTTTTCAGTATTGTATGGTATGGTGTTGGGCTGTCGATGGGATTTCCTATTGTTTGGACTGCTGCTGCTGTTCTGTGTTAGCAACAGTTCTGAAGCTTGCCTGCTCCTGTCCTACAAGTTAAGTCTTGGGAGCTGCAATCTGCATTTGGTTGTTTGCTATGGCTGCAGTCTGTTGCTGTTCTGACCAGCATGGGTATGATGCTGAATTGAGTCAAGCATGTTCTGAAGCTGCATGTTGAGTCAAGTTCTGAAGCTGCATGTTCTGATTAAGCCCAGTTCTGCTGCTGTTTTGTTGCAGAATCGTGGGGTGATTCTGCCCACAGCAGTTTGCGTATACTATCACAGATGTATTCAAGGAGATGGCAACCGGACTTCGTCGGATTCAGATTCAGTTGCAGGAAACAAGAATGTAGAGCACTTCTACCTAACTTGCTTTGCATGATGGTTGTTGTCTACTTATTCAAGAGGCTGGTCCTGTTGCCTACTGTTGCATTCTTCTTTTATGTTTAGTAGTATCAAGCTACTTTCAAGCTATTTTGTTGGTACCATTAAGGCGTTGTTTTCCCTCCCTCTTTTTAGATGGACTGGAAACAACGCATACCCTTTAAGTCCATGTAGCCTTTTGGCATTAGCTATTTTCTTTAATCTTGTTTTATTTTCTTTTTTTTTTCTCCTGTGGTATGCCCCTTGTAGGCTGTATATTCGGTTAGCCTCTTTTTTTTCAATTTCAAGCTGATTTACCCAAAAAAAAAAAACACCTACTAACCGTCATGTGTTTCACCATCTTCTCTTCACATGACTAGTAGTCTAAAAACCTACTAATCGTCACGTGTTGCACTCTTTTACTTTCGCATGACTATTAGTCTAAACACCTACTAACCGTCATGTGTTTCACCATCTTCTCTTCAAATGACTAGTAGTCTAAAAACCTACAAGCCGTCACATGTTTCACTGTTTTTCTTTTGCATGACTAGTTGTCGAAACACCTACTAACCGTCATGTGTTTCACCATCTTCTCTTCACATGACTAATAGTCTAAAAACCTACTAATCGTCACGTGTTGCACTCTTTTACTTTCGCATGACTATTAGTCTAAACACCTACTAACCGTCATGTGTTTCACCATCTTCTCTTCAAATGACTAGTAGTCTAAAAACCTACAAGCCGTCACATGTTTCACTGTTTTTCTTTTGCATGACTAGTTGTCGAAACACCTACTAACCGTCATATTTTTCACCATCTTCTCTTCACATGACTAGTAGTCCAAAAACCACTAACCGTCAAGTGTTTCACTGTTTTTCTTTTGCATGACTAGTAGTCTAAACACCTACTAACCGTCATGTGTTTCACCATCTTCTCTTCATATGACTAGTAGTCTAAAAATGACTAGTAGTCTAAAAACCTACTAACCGTCATGCGTTTCACTATTTTTCTTTCGCATGACTATTAGTCTAAACACCTACTAACCGTCATGTGTTTCACCATCTTCTCTTCAAATGACTAGTAGTCTAAAAACCTACAAGCCGTCACATGTTTCACTGTTTTTCTTTTGTATGACTAGTAGTCTAAACACCTACTAACCGTCATGTTTTTCACCATCTTCTCTTCACATGAATAGTAGTCTTAAAACCTACTAACCATCACGTGTTTCACTGTTTTTCTTTTACATGACTAGTAGTCTAAACACCTACTAACCGTCATGTTTTTCACCATCTTCTCTGCACATGAATAGTAGTCTAAAAACCTACTAACCGTCACGTGTTTCACTGTATTTCTTTTGCATGACTAGTTGTCTAAACACCTACTAACCGTCATGTGTTTCACCATCTTCTCTTCACAGGACTAGTAGTCTAAAAACCTACTAACCGTCACGTGTTTAACTTTTCTTCTTTTGCATGACTTGTAGTCTAAACACCTACTAACCGTCATGTGTTTCACCATCTTCTCTTCACATGACTAGTAGTCTAAAAACCTACTAATCGTCACGTGTTGCACTCTTTTACTTTCGCATGACTATTAGTCTAAACACCTACTAACCGTCATGTGTTGCACCATCTTCTCTTCAAATGACTAGTAGTCTAAAAACCTACAAGCCGTCACATGTTTCACTGTTTTTCTTTTGTATGACTAGTTGTCTAAACACCTACTAACCGTCATATTTTTCACCATCTTCTCTTCACATGACTAGTAGTCTAAAAACCACTAACCGTCAAGTGTTTCACTGTTTTTCTTTTGCATGACTAGTAGTCTAAACACCTACTAACCGTCATGTGTTTCACCATCTTCTCTTCATATGACTAGTAGTCTAAAAACCTACTAACCGTCATGTGTTTCACTGTTTTTCTTTTGCTTGACTAGTAGTCTAAACACCTACTAACCGTCATGTTTTTCACCATCTTCTCTTCACATGAATAATAGTCTTAAAACCTACTAACCATCACATGTTTCACTGTTTTTCTTTTGCATAACTAGTAGTCTAAACACCTACTAACCGTCATGTTTTTCACCATCTTCTCTTCACATGAATAGTAGTCTTAAAACCTACTAACCATCACGTGTTTCACTGTTTTTTCTTTTACATGACTAGTAGTCTAAACACCTACTAACCGTCATGTTTTTCACCATCTTCTCTTCACATGAATAGTAGTCTAAAAACGTACTAACCGTCACGTGTTTCACTGTATTTCTTTTGCATGACTAGTAGTCTAAACACCTACTAACCGTCATGTTTTTCACCATCTTCTCTTCACGTGACTAGGGGTTGAGAGCTTCTCTCTCTAGTCCTAGAGAGAGAATGCACTCCCCCTTTACCAAACACCAGATTTTATTACCAAATCCACCGATTTTCTGGTGGACCAAACAGAATCACTCTTGAATCTTTGTATTTTCTTCAATCCATCTCTTAGACTGTTTCCCACACCGACGACAGGTTCTCTAGAGATAGGGGATCTTCCGAAGTCCACCCCATGGACCGATTCCACAACGGGTTAGAGGTAATCAATCAGTGCTCTAATCCCGTCGTAGAGAATACGATCCCACAGCCTTGGGTTTTCAACTTCACAGAGATAACCCCGAGCTCCTTTCTCGTGGGTACTATTCACAAGAAGGCAGATACTCGCCGGAAATGGTGGTGTTCTTGACCAACACCGCCCACCACTGGTCCGGCCATCACAGGCGGACGGCAACCGGGCAAGGGAGCCTCTCTCTCTAGAGAGGCTCTCCTCCACCGCCCACCACTAAAGCCGGTCCATCAATCAACCCACCGGCGTTCGAAGCTGGGTTCCCCTCACCGGCGTTCAAGGCTCAAAGCTGCCGTTAATGGAGGATTCAGATCCCATCCGGCCGGTGGAAACCAAGGTGACTCGTGGTCCTATTCACGGCAACAGTGGGTGAGTCTCAAAGCCAGATCTCTCATCGACTGGCGGTCTCAGTTCGCCACACCAACAGTGGGTGGTCCTAGTCCGGCGGTCTCAGTCCGCCACACCACAGTTCACCGTTAACAGCAGCAGCAGTAGCCCGGTCTCTGGTCTGGCCAGACCTGGTCCGCTCAAAGGCCGTCGGCCAGTCAACAGCTCGGGCCAGTCACGCGGTATACCAGGGTCAATTCATTATCAATATTTGCTCAATATGAGCTTTGAATATGGCTATCTACAATTACGTTGTTGCTGGACTAGTGGGCCAGTTTACTGTTAGTTTTGCAACCCCCGATAGGCGGTCATCTATTGGACTGAAATCGGGGGCCGGGCTCTTCGTCGAGCCCTCTATATCACTTGAGCCAGCACTTTTAGCTCTGAGGATTTGCGTAGTATTCTTGTGGATGTGGCTATTATTGATTAGATTGGATTCTCCTAGTTAAGGGGCAGTCTCGCAATAGCAGCAGCTGTGGGTGCCGATGATTAGATTATGGATGAGTCTGATCGAGCAAGGTAGTTGCCGGAGCTATCTTTGAATAGATTGGTGGATTTTCACTGGTTGAAAGGGGTAGCTTCGTAGTCTGTTTCAGATTAGATTTAGTGGTTTGCCCTGATCGAAAAGAACAGCTAGGTCCACTTGTGGTTTGGGGGGCTACTTTTGGTGGTCCCTCTTCCTGTTCCGCTTATAGTCTCGTTAGCGAGCCTAGGGGATTTGGGTGAGGATTAGTAGTTTGGATGGAATGGGCGTGGTGTGCAGGGTGCTAAGCAGGGTAGCCTTGTCGGATGCCGACATCTCCAGTTCGAACCTCTCTCGGTCCGAGTCCCTCTGTAGTAGTTGATTTCTTTTGAGTGGGTATTATGCTAGCTTCGGGGTGATGGGCTTCTCGGTTCTTGGTCTTCTTATCCCAGCCTTGGAGGAGGAGTATCTCTCCTCAGCGCTGGTTATCATGTGGTCAACGTTGACCATGACTATCTACCGTATTTACTTTATTTCCTAGCCTGGCGGGTTGTGCCAGGTAGTAGTTCAATTTCACATTACATTTTGTTATGTATTTACAATATCTCACTCTCCATGCGGGTTGTGCATGGTTTACCGCACTTTTTTTCACTCTTATTTGTTTTCCTTTTCTTTTCCTCCTGGGGTATGCCCCTTGTAGGTTGTACATTCGCTTAATCTTTTTTAATTTCAAGCTAAATTACCCCAAAAAAAATGTCTAAAAACCACTAACCGTCACGTGTTTCACTGTAATTATTTTGCATGACTAGTAGTCTAAACACCTACTAACCGTCATGTGTTTCACCATCTTCTCTTCATATGACTAGTAGTCTAAAAACCTACTAACCGTCACATGTTTCGCTATTTTTCTTGTGCATGACTAGTAGTCTAAACACCTACTAACCGTCATGTTTTTCACCATCTTCTCTTCACATGAATAGTAGTCTTAAAACCTACTAACCATCACGTGTTTCACTGTTTTTCTTTTGCATGACTAGTAGTCTAAACACCTACTAACCGTCAACTTTATCACCATCTTCTCTTCACATGAATAGTAGTCTAAAAACCTACTAACCGTCACGTGTTTCACTGTATTTCTTTTGCATGACTAGTAGTCTAAACACCTACTAACAGTCATGTGTTTCACCATCTTCTCTTCAAATGACTAGTAGTCTAAACACCTACTAGCCGTCACGTGTTTCACTATTTTTCTTTTGCATGACTAGTAGTCTAAACATTTACTAACCGTCATGTTTTTCACCATCTTATCTTCACATGACTATTAGTCTAAAAACCTACTAACCGTCACGTGTTTCACTGTTTTTCTTTTGCATGACTAGTAGTCTAAACATTTACTAACCGTCATGTGTTTCACCATCTTCTCTTCACAGGACTAGTAGTATAAAACCTACTAACCGTCACGTGTTTCACTGTTTTTCTTGTGCATGACTAGTAGTCTAAACACCTACTAACCGTCATGTTTTTCACCATCTTCTCTTCACATGAATAGTAGTCTTAGAACCTACTAACCATCACGTGTTTCACTGTTTTTCTTTTGCATGACTAGTAGTCTAAACACCTACTAACCGTCATGTGTTTCACCATCTTATGTTCACATGACTATTAGTCTAAAAACCACTAACCGACACGTGTTTCACTGTATTTATTTTGCATGACTAGTAGTCTAAACACCTACTAACCGTCATGTGTTTCACCATCTTCTCTTCATATGACTAGTAGTCTAAAAACCTACTAACCGTCACGTGTTTCACTGTTTTTCTTGTGCATGACTAGTAGTCTAAACACCTACTAACCGTCATGTTTTTCACCATCTTCTCTTCACATGAATAGTAGTCTTAAAACCTACTAACCATCACGTGTTTCACTATTTTTCTTTTGCATGACTAGTATTCTAAACACCTACTAACCGTCGAGTTTATCACCATCTTCTCTTCACATGAATAGTAGTCTAAAAACCTACTAACCGTCACGTGTTTCACTGTATTTCTTTTGCATGACTAGTAGTCTAAACACCTACTAACAGTCATGTGTTTTTTTTTTTTTTTTGGGTAAAATAGCTTGAAATAGAAAAAAAGAATAACTGGATATACAGCCTACAAGGGGCATACCCCAGGAGGAAATGAAAAGGAAAAAAAACCAACAAGAGTAAGAAAGCTCAGTTTCATTCGGCGCCGGCAAGGAATAAAGGACGGCAAGGGATAATCCCTCCTTAGGGAATGATCTCCTCCATCGCCTCCCATTAACAACAATACTGGAGCAGTTCCGACATCCAGTCGGAGGGTCAACTGGGTTTTCCTTCTCAGAACTCGAGCCCAGGTCCCGTTGATCGCCGTCCGATCTACTACATAACCACCATCGGTCTATTGACTTACGTCTTCTAGTCCAGGGGTCTGTCTACACGGCGGCCGGAGCTACACTTCGTTTGAGCTCAATCGCCGTACGATCTACTCCATCACCACTATCGGAGTTCTGAACTCCTCAACAATCGACCGGCAACGCTAGTACGGAGGCGGGGTTCGTCCATGGTCGGATCTCGGCTCCGCCGTTCATTGAGGGTTTCGGGCTCAGTCCTCGCAGGAGGGTTACGCCGGAGAAACCCAAACTCACTACAGCAGCCAGCCGGAAGGTTACGCCGGGAGGTTACGCCGGAGACTCAGTCCTCGCCGGAGGCAAGTCAGGCCGGGCCCGGCCAGTCCAGGCCACTCATCCTTGCCGTTCTGGTCAGCCCAGCAGCCGTGGCCAGGGCCAACCAACAGCCGGCCATGGGCCTCAACAGCCGTGGACCAGTTTGGGGCTAGGCCCTCAACAGCCACGGGCCAGTTTGGTAGCAGCAAGCCCGTGGGCAGGCCTGCCCGGGCAGACAAGCCGTCGGGCAGTGAAGGGTGTATCCATTTCTTTCACTGTTATTCATTTTGCGCTTTACAATTACATTGTTGCTGGACTAGTGGGCCAGTTTACTGTTAGTATCTGGACTTTGGGCCAGTTCATTGTTAGTTTTGCAACCCTCGATAGGCGGTCATCTGTTGGACTGAAATCGGGGGTCGGGCTCTTCGTTGAGCCCTCCATATCCCTTGAGCCTGTGCTTTTAGCTCTGAGGAATTGCGTAGTATTCTAGTGGTTGTGGCTACTATTGATTAGATTGGATTCTCCTAGTTAAGGGGCAATCTCGCAGTAGCAGCAGCTGTGGGTGTCGATGATTAGATTATGGAGGGTCTGATTGAGCAAGGTAGTTGCCGGAGTTGTCATTGACTAGATTTGTGGATTCTCACTGATTGAAAAGGGTAGCTTCGTAGTCTGTTTCTGATTAGTTTTAGTGGTTGCACTGATCGAAAAGAGCAGCTTGGTCCACTTGTAGTTTGAGTGGCTACCTTTGGTGGTCCCTCTTCCTGTTCCGCTTATAGTCGTTAGCGAGCCTAGGGGATTTGGGCGAGGATGTAGTAGTCTGGATGGAATGGGCGTGGTGTGCAGGGTACTTGGCAGGGTAGCCTTGTCGGATGCCGACATCTCCAGTTCGAGCCTCTCTCGGTCCGACTCCCTCTGTAGTAGTTGACTTCTGTTGAGTGGGTATTATGCTAGCCTCAGGGTGGTGGGCAGATAGGTTCTTCGGTCTTCTTATCCCAGCCTAGGAGGAGGAGGATCTCTCCTCAGCGCCGGTTATCATGTGGTCACCGTTGACCTTGACTATCTACTTTATTTACTTTATTTCCTAGCCTGGCGGGTTGTGCCAGGTACTAGTTCAATTTCACATTTCACGTATTTCAGTACACATAGCATTTTGTTATGTATATTATTATCCTACTTTCCATGCGGGTTGTGCATGGTTTATCGCACTTTTGTCACTCTTATTTGTTTTCCTTTTCTTTTCCTCCTGGGGTATGCCCCTTGTAGGCTGTATATTCGCTTAACCTTTTTTAATTTCAAGCTAAGTTACCTAAAAAAAAAAAAAAAAAAGAGTAAGAAAATTGACAACGCCAAATGGCTACATGGCTAAATGATGAGCGTTGTTTCCAATCCATCTATGAAGAGGGAAGGAAAACAACGCCTATTGAAAGCAACAAAATAGACTACGCCCATGTAAGGCACTAAATGTAAGACACATTACACTTGAAAGGCACTAAATATAAGCCTTCAACAAAATAGGGCTATACAAAACTACTGCAGCAGCAACAGAACATGAACCCGTGGTTAGTAGCAGTTCTGCTGCAGCAGAACTGATGCAGACTGCTGGCACTTCCTGAAGCTCCCTTAAAATTGATAAAAAAATGCAGACACAGTCCCATAAAACAGTTCAGAACAGCAGCAGATACAGCAGATCAGACAGCAGACCAAACTGGCTTTCTGGGCTTAACTGGACAGCAGTAACTGCAGAGCAGAGGATGCCCCTCAACCCTTCAGGAGCTGGACAAGCAAAAGCAGGACCTGCTCATTATGGAATGAGCTTCTCCCTAATGGCAGCAGCTCCGGACAGCAACTACCGAGCAAGAGTAGATGCATAATGATTCTTCAAATTGCTTTGAACACTCATCTTGAACTCCACATGACTTGGAAAAGAGCAACAGAAACAACAGCTGATGCAGCTTCTAACTTGGGGACACAACCATCAGCAGCAGATCAAAATAGCTAAACACAGTCACTAACTAGAACATATAAAATACTATACAGAGGATGTCCCCCTATGAGAAGGGAGATCCCATTGACAGCCCCCGATGGTTAGGCATAATCTACGTAAAGCTACCACAGTCAAAATAGCTAAACACAGTCCAAATGCAACAACTAGCTGGTACCACTATCAGTCTCAACCAAACAGGAAATCAGCTAGCTAGCAGAACATAACAGAAGCTACATAATAGGCCTAGAACAGAACTGCTGCTGTCACAGACAGAACAGCAACAGCAGCAACAGAACAGAATGCAGAACAGCAACTGCTGCTGAAATCACTAGAACAGAACAGCAACAGCAGCAGCAGTCCATTAGAACAGAATGCAGATCAGCAGCAGCAGTCCAAATCAAACAGGAAATCAGCTGATGCTCAAATCACTAAAGCAAATAGTAACCAAAACAGGAGGTAACAAGACTTTGCAGTTACAACAGGAGGTAACAAGACTTTGCAGGAGGTAACAAAAACTGATAATGTAATCCTATGGAAATGTGGTCCTAACCACCAACTCCCTCGGAAGACTCACTCCTCCCTCTCAACTTTTTTCAGAAGCTAAGGGATACGGATCCACCCGACTCCCTCCACTAAGCCTCTCATAATGCCCCCGCTAATTATTACCTCCACTCTCAAGGAAAGGATGAGGCTCTATCACACTCTCACAGGGAAACACCGATAGTAGTGATTGCTAACAACTAAACTCTCAACACAAATGAACCTTTAGTCTAGCAGAAAACCACCAGAGTATAAGATATCTACCTGTGTATGTAGGAGTAATTGCAGACATGTTGAAACCCTGCTTGTGCTTCTGAAGTCCTGCTCTCTCCATCGATCTGCAATTATGAAAATATGAGTAGGATCCAAACAGTTCAAATATTGAAGTTATGCATGAATGTTCCACATAGAAAGTAAATGAGTAGGTCCCTTGAGATCTAATGACAACAACCTACATCTAACTTCATTTGAAATTTTGTTAGCAACCACTTCAGGAGGGCAACTTAGATTTTGGAACTTTCTATAGTTCCTCTCAATCCACAGATGGTGCACATAGACTGTAAAGACAAGCTTAGCAATTGTGATAGCTAATGTTTTGCCTTGTAGAGTGGACAATTTACTTATCCACTGTTGCCAAGAGGTCAACCCTACCATATGAGGGGTCTTTGGGGTCAAGATACCTCTAACTTGTGTGGCCATTGAGCATTCAAAGAATAGGTGGTCATGGGTTTCTACCCCCATACACAGGCTACAGATGGAGAAAGATTTCATGCCAAACATCACCAATCTATCCTCAGTAGATAACCTGTTGAGGATGGCCATCCATGAGATCACACTGCACCTGGGAATATATCCTGAGAACCAGACTACCTTATGCCAATTGTTAACAGGAAAGTGGGTTCTCATATGATCCCAAAGGGATGAAATACTAAACTTCCCAGATGCTGTAAGAGTCCAGATACACTTGTCTCCAATGGAATCATTGATGGAGGCAGTATGTAGGTCAGCTCGCACCTCATTAAGATCAGGGGATTGCGTTACTGGGAAGGCCCATTGATTGTCTCTAATGATGGCCTTCACAGCTGAATCCTTAGGAATTCCTGAGTCATATACTATTCTAGGACCAAACTTTGGAAAAAGGGGGCCAAAGGGATGCCAATTGTCGAACCACAAAGAGGTTAGTTGGCCATTCCCAATATTGTACTTGATGTGAGGCTGGACACGTGGTCTAAGGTTAAGTAATTTCCTCCAAACCCAGGAGGGGTCATTTGGTATTTTAACACTCCAAAAACTTTTACCCTTAAGTAAATAAGACTTAACCCACTGGCACCACATAGATTGCTCCCCACCAGAGACAAGGAACCAAATGTGTTTGGCAACAGCTGCCTTGTTCCAAATCTCCATAGATTTAAATCCTAATCCACCTTCCTTGATTGGAGAGCAAAGGTGTTCCCATGAGACTTTGGCACCTGTCTTTTTAAGGTCAGGGCCATACCAGAAAAAGGCCCTAAGAATAGATTATATCTCTTTAATTACCTTTTTTGGGATAATAAAGAGACTTGACCAATAAGTTTGCATTGAAGGTGCAGCAGGCATTATTTGAGGAGAAACTGGAAAAGGAAGCAGAAGCAAGAGCTCGAGTCACGCATTTGCATGGAAACACTTACCAGTTCGAGCGTACACCTGCACAGGTTCGGAAAACTAACCCTAATCCATATGTAGAAGGAGACCCTAATCTAGGGTTTCCTGTCGAGGATACTAGAACTAAGTTGGGTGTTGTACCTAACCCAGTGTCTCATGCATCAACAAGTACTAATCCTGCTCAGCCTAAAGCTGTGAATCGTACATCTCAAACTAATAAGAATTGGGCCTCCCTATTTAGGTCTCAAGGGCCCTCAAGTAATATGAAGTTAGATTTCTATCCAGAATTAAAGAGAGGGAAAAATGCTGTTGTTGAACTTGATGTTACTCACTTGGATGAGAATTGTTGGTCACATTGTTTGGTTGGTCATTTCCTAGATGGTAGGATGGATTTTCGACTGGCAAATTCAACTGCTCATAAACAGTGGGGAAAAAACACTAACTATGGCCTGCTGTCAGTTAAGTCAGATAATGCAGGATTCTTATATTTTGAATTTAAAGATGAAGCTTGCCAACTTGCAGTCCTAGAAGGGGGGCCTTGGTTCTTCTCCCAAAAATTCCTTGTTCTGCAGAAATGGAGAAGAATGATGAATCCAACTAAGATTTCTCCGTCCTCTATCCCGTCTTGGGTTAAGCTTCATAACTTGCCCCTAGAGTGTTGGACAGAAGTGGGACTAAGCAGGGTGGCTAGTGCAATAGGACAGCCCAAATACGTTGATCGAGCTACAGAAAAGAGGTCTAGGCTTGCATATGCTAGGGTGTGTGTGGAAATAGAGGCTGCTGATGTACTACCAGATGACATACAGGTCACAGTGGATGGGGAGAGTGTATCAGTTAGGGTGGAGTACCAGCTAATGCCTCCGGTTTGCTCAGAATGTGGGGTTTTTGGACACGCAACCGCTAAATGTTCAAAGTCCATCCTTAATAAGAAAGCTCAGGGTCATGAAGTTCTGAAGGAGGATTGGCATGCTGTTAGTAAAGGAATCTCTATCGATGTAGGGGGTTCAGTAGCACTGGAGGCAGTTACAATACCTGTGGTGGCTGTGGTGGATACGTCAATGCCTAAGGTCTCAAAAGAGGACATAGATGAAAGTGACCCAGAAGAGGAGGAGCTGAATTTCAATACTGATATTCCTTTTGAGGTGATGATGGATACAGGGGCTCTCAATTGTAGCTTGGAGACAGGTCCAAGTAATACATATAATGATCTAGACCCGGAGGTATTCCCTGCTCAACTTGATCCGCAAGCTAAACCAATTCCTCCGGATGATAAGTCTAAAGAAGTAAAGGGAAAGGCTCCCTTTCAGAGTTCCAAGGGTTTCAACAAGTCCGGTGGAAAAAACAATAACAAAAAGTGGAGTAGCAACTCCAAAAGACGGAATAAATGATATCCTTTTGGTATCCTTTTGAATAACTGTAGCTTTATTTCTGTCAAGCTATGCTTCTTGTTGTTACTTTGTGATTTAGTTTCCAATGTCTTTTCAAACTTTCAATTTAAAAGTTTACCGAATATATATATGGCACGCTGGGGAGCTTCTCTCTCTAACCTAGAGAGAGAAAGCTCCCTCCCGGTCCAGATCCAGCCGGCCCCGGGCTCCCACCTCCGGCCAGCAGCAGCGGCAACAGTAAGGACGGCAAGGGAGCAACCCTCCTTAGGGAGTGCTCTCCTCCATCGCCTCCATCAGTCTTCAACAGCTATGGAGCAAAACTCCCTCTGGCCACCTCTATCCGGCCACCTCTGGTCCGGCCATTGAAGCCTGGTTCAACAACTCCAGCTTCTACATCCATCATCACTCGGTGGTTCTTACCCCGTGAGATCTTACAAACCCACAACAGTGGGTTCCCAACTTCAGAGAAGATAGTCGGAGAAGATAGCCCAAGTCGTGGGTCTCTCGATTCCGGCCAGCCACAGCCAGCAACCACCACCAGCCGGTCATGGCTCGAGCAGAGGCCAGGTCTGGACTTCAACCAGGTCTGGATCCAACTCCATCTCGCCGTGGTCCGGCGGCTACCTTTTTGGGATCTGCTATGGGCAGATCTGAAATCAACCCAGCCAATACCGGCCACCCACCTCCTGGTACGGCCTCCATCTAGCCCGGCCTCCGTGGTGCGGTCACTCCACCTGGCCGGCCTTCATCTGGTCAGGTCAAACGTCACTACGGAGCTCCACAGCCGTGGGCGCCTCCAACCACATCCCCGCCGTGAACCGGCGGGTACCATTTGGGATCTGCTCCGGGCAGATCTGAAACCAAACTGTTCAGTCCGGCGAGCTCAATCAAAGACCTCATTACATCGGCAACGGCGATGGGGACCTTGGGTCGCTGTTCAGTCCGGCGACGGCGACCTTGGGTTGCGACCTTGGGTAACATTGAGCTGCTGGTCTGAATCTCAGCCTCCAGCTGCCGGTCTGAACTTGCCGGAGACGAGGGTAGGTTTGGCAACTTTGGGCATCAACAGTGGCCACCAGCCACCAGCCACCGTGGCCACCAGCCACCATGGCCACCAGCCACCGTGGGCCACCAGCCACCGTGGGCTAGGCCACCATCAACAGCCGCCGTGCAGCCGAGGGCCAGCTTGGGCCAGGCCCTCAACAGGGGCCAGCCAGCGGGTAGTAGTGGCAGCCAGCCCGTTGGCCTGCCATCGGGCCGCCCGTCGGGCACAGCCTGCCTTTAACCCGTCGGGCACAGCCTGCCTTCTGCCAGGGCAGCAAGCAGCAAGCCAAGGCCCGGGCAGGCAGCCCAACCAGTAGCCCAGGCCGGTATACCTGGGTCAATTCTTTATTAAATGTTTGTGCAATATGAGCCTGGAATATGGCTATCTACATTTACATTGTTGCTGGACTAGTGGGCCAGTTTTCTGTTAGTTTTGCAACCCCCGATAGGCGGTCATCTGTTGGACTGAAATCGGGGGCCGGGCTCTTCGTCGAGCCATCTATATCCCTTGAGCCAGCGCTTTTAGCTCTGAGGATTTGCGTAGTATTCTTGTGGTCGTGGCTATTATTGATTAGATTGGATTCTCCTAGTTAGGGGTAGCCTCGCAGTAGCAGCAACTGGGGGAGCCGATGATTAGATTATGGATGAGTCTGATTGAGCAAGGTAGTTGCCGGAGCTGTCTTTGAATAGATTGGTGGATTCTCACTGATTGAAAGGGGTAGCTTCGTAGGCTGTTTCTGATTAGTTTTAGTGGTTTGCACTGAGCGAATCGAACAGCTTGGTCCACTTGAGGTTTGGGGGGCTACTTTGGTGGTCTCTCTTCCTGTTCCGCTTATAGTTGTTAGCGAGCCTAGGGGAATTGGGTGAGGTTGTAGTAGTCTGGATGGAATGGGCGTGGTGTGCAGGGTGCTTAGCAGGGTAGCCTTGTCGGATGCCGACATCTCCAGTTCGAACCTCTCTCGGTCCGAGTCCCTCTGTAGTAGTTGACTTCTGTTGAGTGGGTATTATGCGAGCTTCGGGGTGATGGGCTTCTCGGTTCTTGGTTTTTATCCCAGCCTTGGAGGAGGAGGATCTCTCCTCAGCGCTGGTTATCATGTGGTCGCCGTCGACCATGACTATCTACCGTATTTACTTTATTTCCTAGCCTGGCGGGTTGTGCCAGGAAGTAGTCCAAATTCACATTTCACGTATTACAGTATGCATAGCATTCTGTTATGTATTTACTCTATCTCACTCTCCATGCGGGTTGTGCATGGTTTACCGCACTTTTTTCATTCTTATTTGTTTTTCTTTTCTTTTCCTCCTGGGGTATGCCCCTTGTAGGCTGTACATTCGCTTAACCTTTTTTAATTTCAAGCTAAGTTACCCAAAAAAAAAAAAAAACTTTCAATTTAGGTTTTTGGAACATCCGTGGTCTGAATGACCCAATTAAGCAGAAAGAAGCAAGATCTTTTGTGAACACTAATAAGTTGAGTCTTGTTGGTTTACTTGAGCATAAAATAAGGGCAACTTGGGCAGATAGAATCACCCAATTCATCTGCCCTGGTTGGAGCTTTGTGAACAATTACCCCCATGCTGCTTTAGGAAGGATTTTTGTTGGATGGGACCCTGGTGTCTTGTCTATTACAGTGTTATATCAGACTGATCAATTTATTCACTGTCAGGTCCATCCAAAAGATGGGAGTGCATCATTTTTGGTCACAATGGTCTATGGGGCAAACTCTATCTCAGACCGTAGATCTCTTTGGATTAGCCTTTCTCAGTTTAGGACCTCTTCTCCCTGGGTGGTCCTTGGTGACTTTAATGCTATTAGGTATCCTAGGGAGAAAGTTGGGGGGAATGTACAGTGGTATCCTCCCATGGATGACATTAATCACTGTTTGTTCTCCTCCGAGCTTGATGACCTTAGATTTTCAGGGTGCTTATTTACGTGGTCCAATAAGCGGGTCCCTCCTCATTTTGTGGCTTCCAAGATTGATAGGGTATTAGTGAATGAGCCTTGGATGAGAACATATTCTCAATCATCGGCTCAATTTTTGGTGCCTGGAATCTCAGATCATTCTCCAGGTGTGGTGTTCGTCCAGCCCAACCCAAGAAGGTCAATTAAACCCTTCAGGTTTTTTGACTTCCTTGCTGACCACCCTCAATTCCTTACAATTGTCCAGAGGAGCTGGAGGACAATTGTACTTGGGAACCCCATGTTCTGTGTGTGTGTGAAGCTTAAACGCCTTCAACATGATTTGAAGCAACTTAATAAGGAAGAGTTTAGTGGCATCTCTGAGAGGGTGAGTGCCACTAAGCAAGCCTTAGAAAACATACAAATAATTATAGGCTCTCATCCTAATAATAGTGCTGCCATAGAACAAGAGAGAGCGGTACACAAACAATACATCACGTTGCTTAGGGCTGAGGAAAGCTTAGCTAAACAAAAGTCTCGAATACAATGGTTGAAACTTGGAGATCAATGTACGTCCTATTTCTTTAAAGCTGTGACCAATAGGAGGAATAGGAGCAAAATAACAAGCTTAGAATTAAATGATGGATCTACCTCACATGATCTTATGGTCATCAAAGAACAGTTTGTTAACTTTTACACAACTCTTTTTGGAACGTCCCATCTCACACCTCATCTGGGTCCAACTAGAGTGTGTCAATTAATCAGAAATAAACTCAGCCCTGAGCATAGTCTTAATATGGTCTCCCCTGTCACAGACTTGGAGATTAAGGAGACCATGTGGTCTATTAACCCCACCAAAGCACCTGGCCCGGATGGGTATAATGGAGGGTTTTTTAGGAAGGCATGGTCTGTTATTGGGAGAGAGGTAACCTCAGCTGTCCAGAACTTCTTCAGGTCTGGACAACTGCTCACTAAAGCTAATTCCACTATTGTAGCTCTTGTTCCTAAGGTTCCAAACCCTTCCAGGGTGGGTGACTTTAGGCCCATTTCATGCTGCAATACTATTTACAAATGCATCTCTCGGATTCTAGCCAAGAGATTGCAATCTGCTTTTCCTTTGCTCATAGATCCGGTCCAATCAGGATTTGTGAAAGGAAGGAGAATTGCAGATAACATTTTCCTTACCCAAGAACTCATGAGAGGGTATCACAAGTCCTCTCCTTCCCCTAGGTGTGCCATGAAAGTTGATATTATGAAAGCATATGACCATGTTAGGTGGGAATTTATTTGGGACGTCCTGTCCGCCATGAACTTCCATCCTACAATGATTAAGTGGCTTCAAGCATGTGTAACCACTGCAAACTATTCCCTATGTATCAATGGGGAAGTGACGGGGTACATTAAAGGGAAGAAGGGGCTGAGACAGGGGGATCCGTTATCCCCGTATCTCTTTGTTATTGTGATGGAAGTGCTTACGAGTTTACTTAAGGAGAAAGCCCAGCTCCCGGGCTTTCATTATCACTGGAGATGTAAAACTAATCAATTGATAAATCTGTGCTTTGCTGATGATCTAATGATATTTTGCAAGGGAGAGTCTTCTTCGATTAAACTCATCAAGGAAGCATTGAATGAGTTTGAGGCTCTTTCTGGTCTCTCCCCAAGCACTGGTAAGAGTAGCATATTCTTCTCTGGTGTTAGTGTGGGAGTTAAGGAGAATATTTTGCAGGATTTGGGATTTCGGGAGGGTTCCCTTCCAGTGAGATATCTGGGAGTTCCATTGTTATCTACAAAGCTTAAAGCTGTAGACTGCCAAAGGCTGGTTGATAGTATCACTGCCAAAACTAGAAGTTGGACCAATAGGGACCTTACTTATGCGGGAAGAGTCCAGCTTATCAAGAACATCTTGTTCTCAATGCAAACGTATTGGTCCTCCTTGTTCATTTTACCAAAAAAGGTCATCAAGGAAGTTGAATCTATCCTTAGGGCCTTTTTATGGTCTGGCCCTGACCTTAAAAGATCAGGGGCTAAGATTGCTTGGGAGAAGTTATGCGCCCCTAAAGATGAGGGGGGTCTTGGCTTCAAATCTATGGAGGTGTGGAATAAGGCTGCGGTGGCCAAGCATATATGGTACTTGATCTCCGGGGGAGAGCAATCCATGTGGTGCCAATGGGTTAAATCCTACTTATTAAAGGGTAGGAACTTTTGGAGCCTTAAAATGCCTGCTAATCCCTCTTGGGTTTGGCGGAAATTACTTAATCTAAGACATTTAGTCCAACCCTTCATACGTCACTTAGTTGGTAATGGGGAGAACACATCCATGTGGTTTGACCTTTGGCACCCGTTAGGCCCTCTGTTGGATAAGTTTGGTTCCAGAATTGTTTATGACTCTGGCCTTCCATTGAATGCCAAAGTGTCCCTCATAGTTCACAATTCTGGTTGGACCTTCCCAATCACGCAAACATGGGAGTTGAATGAAGTTAGACGGCATCTTCCACCTTTGCGTGGCTCCAGGGACCAAGTTAGATGGACTCTGAATGCATCTGGACAGTTTAGTATAGCCTCTCTTTGGGAGGAATTGAGGGCTCCTTTCCCCAAGGTAAATTGGCATAAGGCTGTTTGGTTTGCTGGGCATATTCCTAAGTGTAGCTTCATTACATGGCTGGCCATCCAGGGTAGACTCTCCACGGAGGATAGATTAGTTCTCTTTGGGATTAAATCAATCTCCCAATGCAGTTTTTGCCAGGGTAGTGAAACCCATGATCATTTGTTCTTCAACTGTAGTTTTTCCACACGGGTTTGGAATGCTATGTTGGAAAAGATGGATACGAGTTGGTCCCCTAGGCCTTGGCCAGCATGGATTACCCACTTCTCCTCTTTTAGGGGAAAATCTCTAAGGAATATCGTCTCTAAGTTGATTTTTACTACTACAGTATATCATATTTGGATTGAAAGGAACTTAAGGAAGTTTCAAAATACAACTAGCACTGGGAAGTGGTTGTTCACAAAATCTTTAACATGGTTAAGGGTAGATTACTGTCGTTGCCAAAGTTGCCCGTAGGCTCACAAAATAATAGGTTTAATAGAGTGTGGGGCATCAATGGGTAATGGGGTAGTTGTGTGTTAGTGTATTCATATTGTGGCATTAGATGTTGCAGGTTTGGTCAGCAGGATTGGGGTTCAAATGAGAATCCACATCACTCAAAGGGGGCCTGTTGTGGCTGCAGCCTGTTATGGCTTCTATTACTTCTATTCTAGCAGGTAGTTACCTTAATCCTTGGCATGAGAGGTCACAAAACCTACCTGTTGTTGTTCAGTTCTGAATCTGCCTATTCTAGCAGGTAGTTACTACATTGTGTGTTAACCCTGTGAGTTGTGAGCTAGAGCCCCAACATTCCTTGAGAGAGGAGGTAATATTTAGTGGGGGAGCTATGTGAGGTTCAGAGGAGGGAGTGAGGGTTCTCTTAGTGAGGAAAGTAGATGGTTCTCATAGCTGCTTTTGCTCATGAAGAATTGCATGTTCATTTTGTGCACCAGTAGACTACTTCAGTAGACTGTGCACCACTTTGTTACATATGTTACTATTGGGATCAGCATTCAAACTTTCAGCATTCCTGTTTTGACAGTACTTTTGGATGCTGAACTGTTGCTGAGTGAACTGTAGTGTGCTCTGACATGTGTAGCATACTTGTGACCTTGTAATACCAAAGTGTTGCTACAATTATGCATTTGGTACAGTAATTGACAGATGACTGATGACTGATTTTACTAAGGCCCAGTTCTGATTGTGTTCAGCTCTGAATGTTCTGAACCTGTTTTGGTAGCTGAAATGCTTTTTGTTGTATGGTTGTAGGAGGTTCAGAAGTTGTTTTGTTGCAGTTCTGCATATGTTTTGTTGCAGGAGGTTCAGAAGTTGTTAGACTAGCAGGTTACATTTTCTGCTCAAAGTTTGGGCATTTGAGTACTTGTTAAATGTTCCAATTCAGGACTGCAGTGTACTTCCAGTTATGTTTTGTTGATTGCCTAACCAATAGGGGCTGTCATTGGGATCTCCCTTCGCAGAGGGGGAATTCCTCTGCAACGTGTTACCTGCATTCACAGGTTGTAAATCAGTGGAAGGATGGCTGCATGTTCTGAGCCTCCCTAAGCTGCTGCATGTCTGATCTGTCTACTAAGGGGGAAGTCCTCTGTATTGTTTTGCTTTGTTTTCAGTATTGTTTAGTATGGTGCAAGTTCAGTTGTTGTAGTCCAAGTAACTGTGTAGTCCAGTATTGTAGTTTGCCCTGTGTCAGAGTGAACCTTGGTCCAAGTTTGATATAGTCCAGTATTGTAGTTGGCCCAGTATTGTGATTCTGAACGAAGCTGCTGTTTTGTATCCATGTTGTGTCCATGTTGTGTGGGGACACAGACTGTTGCTGCCGAGCCTCACTAAGCTGCTGTGGCAGTTCTGAAGCTTGCCTAACTGCTATGGAGCAAGTTTCCCAAGCCTTGTCAGTTGCAGCAGCAGAACTAGAGTTCCTGCTATGATGCTGAATTGAGCAGATGTGTTTTTATGCTGTTTTGATGCTGTTGCTGTCAGAAGTGAGGGCTGAACTTCTGCATGTTCTGAACCTGTTGCTGATTACTGCATGTTCTGAACCTGTGCATGTTTTGAGCTATATTGTTGTCATGCTATGTTTTGGAGCAAAGTATCCCAAGCTATGTACTTGGGTTTTATGTTATGTTATGTTTTGTTGTCATTGCGTTGTTTTCTTCCCCTCTTCTAGATGGGCTGGAAACAGCGTCTATTAGGTTATTTCCTAGGCATGTAGCCATTTGGTATAGTCATTTCCTCCTGGGGTATGCCCCTTGTAGGCTGTATATACGGTTCGATTCTTTTCTTTCTATTTAAAGCTGTTTTACCCAAAAAAACAAAAAAAAAAGTTTGCATTGAAAATAGAATTGACTTTATCAATTGTATTCTACCAGCATAAGAGAGGTATCTATGGGTCCAAGATTTAGTTTTTGCTACAATCCTGTCCACCATGAGTTTACAGTCAGTGTGCTTAAGCTTGGTGGATAGAAGAGGTACCCCCAAGTACCTAACTGGTAAGGTCCCTTCCTGGAAGCCTAAAATACTCAATATGGAAGCCTTGGTGGAAGGATTAACACCGAAAAAGAAGATGTTGCTCTTGGTAGGGCTGGGAGAAAGCCCGGACAAGGCCTCAAACTCAGTCAAGGAGTCTTGAATATGAGTAATGGAACTCATTTCACCTTTGCAGAAAATCATAAGATCATCCGCAAAGCATAGGTTGATAAGTTTGGTGGAGCCACATTTCCAATGAAATTTAAAATCAGGGAGGATAGTCTTTTCCTTAAGGATGCAAGACAATACCTCCATGACTATGACAAACAGGTAGGAGGACAATGGGTCACCTTGTCGTAAACCCTTCTGCCCAGGAATGTAACCTATTGCTTCCCCATTGAAACATAGGGAGTAATTAGCTGTGGAAACACAAGCTTTCAGCCATTGGATCATCTTAGGGTGGAAGTTCATGGATGCCAGGACATCCCACAGAAAATCCCACCTGACATTATCGTAAGCCTTCATAATATCCACTTTCATGGCGCACCTTGGAGTAGAGGTGTGTTTATGGTAACCCCTCATCAGTTCCTGAGTAAGGAATATGTTGTCAGCTATCCTCCTACCCTGTACAAATCCAGATTGTGCTGGATCAATAAGTGAAGGCAGGATAGGCTTGATTTTGTTGGCTAGTATTTTGGCAATGCACTTATAAATCACATTGCAGCAAGAGATGGGCCTGTAATCTCCTACCTTAGAAGGGTTGGGGACCTTAGGCACTAAAGCAACTAGGGTAGCATTAGCTTTCTTTAAGAGTTGGCCTGATTTAAAAAACAGCTTAACTGCTGAGGTCACTTCATGACTTATCACCGGCCAAGCTTTATGATAGAACGCTGCATTGTAACCATCTGGGCCAGGTGCTTTTTGAGGATTAAGAGACCAGAATGTATCCTTAATCTCTTTATCAGACACCTCCATCACCATTTCTAAACTTTGGACAGGAGTGAGTTTCCTGGTGATAAGTTGATGTACTCTAGAAGATCCAGAGTAATGACTCAGATGTTTAGTGCCCAACAGTTTAGTGTAGTAGTTGATGAAGGTCTGTTTAACCAACTCAATATCCTGGGTAACCGTTCCATTCTCCAAAACCAAACTAGAAATTCTGTTCCTGTTCCTTGAAATTTTTTTTTTTTTGGATAAACCAGCTTGAAATTAAAAAAGAGGATAACCGAATTTACAGCCTACAAGGGGCATACCCCAGGAGGAAAAAGAAAAGAATAGAAAAGAAAAGAAAATAGGCTAGGGGTTGTTCGCAGTAGCAGCAGCTGTGGGTGCCACTGATTAGATCGGTGGATGGATTCTAGTTGAGCGAGGTAGCTGTCGGAGCTGTCATTGATTAGATTGGTGGTTGTTCACTGATCGAAAGGGGTTGCTTCGCAGTCTGTATCTGATTAGATTGGTCCGCTTGAGGTTTGAGTGGCCACTTCTGGTGGTTCCTCCTTCTGTTCCGCTTATAGTCGTTGGTGAGCCTAGGGGATTAGGTTGAGGGGGGAGTAGTCGTGGTGTGCAGGGTACTTAGCAGGGTAGCCTTGTCCGACATTTCCAGGTCGTGCCTCTCTCGGTCCGTGTCCCTCTGTAGTAGCTGATCTCTGTTGAGTGGGTACTTCGCTAGCCTTGGGTTTGGAAGTCTAGGTTCTTGGTTCTCTTATCCCAGCTTTGGAGGAGGAGGCTACTGAGTAGTTGGTTCAGTGGGTAGTTTTGGCGAGCCTTAGGTTAGGATGAGGGAGGGTTAGGCCGGAAGGATTGGGCGTGGTGAGCAGGGCTCTTGCAGCGGGGCCTTGTCGGATGCCGTCATCTCTGGTTCGAACCTCTCGATGCCTTGTTCCTCTGTAGTAGCCGTTCAGATTGCCTAGAAGTCGTCTTACTTCGTAACTGCTCTCCTCAGCGTTGGTTATCATGTGGTCATCGTTGGCTATGACTATCTACCTTATTTACCTTATTTCCTAATCTGGCGGGTTGTGCCAGGTAGTAGTAGTTCACTTTTACATATCTCAGTACACATGGCATTTTGTTATGTATTCACTTTATATTACTCCCCATGCGGGTTGTGCATGGTTACGTATTTACTTCATTTTACTCTCCATGCGGGTTGTGCATGGTTTACCGCACTTTTGTCATTCTTGTTTTTTTACCTTTCTTTCCTCCTGGGGTGTGCCCCTTGTAGGCTGTATATTCGCTTAACCTTTTTTAATTTCAAGCTAAGTTACCCAAAAAAAAAAAAAAAAAAGGCAACGCCAAAAGGCTACAAGGGAGGAATGATAATCGCAGTTTCCAATCCATCTAGAAGAGGGAAGGAAAACAGCGCCAAAATGACCTAAACCTTACAATAACCAATTACACTACAAGCAACGTGACTATACAATAACCAATTACATAACCCTGAAAGTACCCTGACTATACATGAGGTGGATTGCAACAACCAAAACCAAAATAGTGCTGCCATCACAGAACTGTACAGCAGCTTGGACAGCCACCAAAAACAGAGCTGCCATGGCAGCAGCAAATCACAAAACACTTGGGAGGAGCTACTTGAGGTCCAATGGATAAACCAGCAGCAAATCACAAATCACACAACACAGCAGCAGCAGGGAGAAACAGATCCAGCTATGAACTTGATCTTGGAGCTGCAGTAAAACTGGACTGCAGCTCTTCGAAGCACCTGGAAACACCTCTGCAACAGGACAGCAGCACTTGGCCAATGGCCATTCGAGCAACCATCACTAGCAGCTGAGGTAGCAACATGGAGCCTGTTCCTTGAATTACTAATGGTTTTGAAGAAGAATGAGGAACATTGATCTCCCAACCTTAGCCACTGAACCCTTGACTTTTGCTTGGCAAAACTCTCTTCAGCCCTAGCATAAACAAGGTATTGCTTGCACAATTCCCTTTCAGTGGCTTGCTTTGAAGGATCACTAGGATTTGATCCTAGCTCTCTCTGAATGGCTTCCAATTGAGTTCTATAGGAGAACACTCTTGAAGACAAATCACTAAACTCATTGGTATTCAGTTTTTTAAGATCTATCTGCAAATGCTTAAGCTTTTCACAGACACAAAACATTGAGTTACCAATAATTACTTTCCTCCAAACCCGCTGAACAGTTTGAAGGAATCTAGGGTGTTCAGCCAGAAAATTAAAGAACCTGAAAGGCCTTCTCTTAGGAGGTGAGGGAGCTGTCAAATAGACAACAGCAGGGGAGTGGTCCGACACTCCAGGGTGAGAAAATGAGCATTGGACCAACAGAAGTCCTTGATCCAACTCTCATTAACCAGAACCCTATCAATCTTGGTGCTAATGTGAGCATCCCCTAGCTGTTTATTAGACCATGTATAGTGACAACCAGAGTATCTAAGGTCAACAAGTTCAGTTGACTGGAGGCAAGAATTGAACTCTTCCATCCAGGGTATCCACGTCCTATCACCTCCTACTTTTTCAAAGGGATACTTAATGGCATTGAAGTCTCCTAAAACTACCCAAGGAGTTACAACACAGATTTGCTGTAAGTCAGCCCAAAGGTTTTTTTTTTTTGGGTAATTTAGCTTGAAATTAAAAAAGGTTAAGCGAATGTACAGTCTACAAGGGGCATACCCCAGGAGGAAAAGAAAAAGGAAAAAACAAGAATGGAAAAAGTACGGTAACCATGCACAACCCGCATGGAGAGTAAATAAAGTGACATAGGTGATACAAATGGGTCTGAGTAGAACCATGTAGTAAATGAAATGAAATGAACTGAAATGGAAATACTTCCTGGCACAACCCGCCAGGATAGGAGTTAATGTAAATAAAATAGATAGTCATGGTCAACGGTGACCACATGATAACCAGCGCTGAGGAGAGATCCTTCTCCTCCAAGGCTGGGATAAGAAATCCAAGACCCGAGAAGCCCCTCACCCCGAAGCTAGCATAATACCCACTCAAAGAAGTCAACTACTACAGAGGGACACGGACCGAGAGAGGTTCGAACTGGAGATGTCGGCATCCGACAAGGCTACCCTGCTAAGCACCCTGCACACCACGCCCATTCCATCCAGACTACTACATCCTCGCCCAATCCCCTAGGCTCGCTAACGGCTATAAGCGGAACAGGAAGAGGGACCACCAAAAGTAGCCCCCCAAACCACAAGTGGACCAAACAGCTCTAATCGATCCGTGCAACCACTAAATCTAATCAGAAACAGATTGCAAAACTATCCTTTTGTTCTCTAGGTACGAATTAGCTCCATACACAAAAGTGGCCACAAAGTTATATTGGCCGTCACAGGAAAGTACTTCACAGTGGATAAACTGACTGGATTGATACAGTACTTGTGTTTTAAACATTAATGGATTCCAACAAATTAAGATTCTCCCCATAGGAGAGCAGGAATGGTTGCTAACAAAATTCCATTGAGGGAGGATGGAGTTGACAATTCTAGGTACATTGGGATCTTTTACTTTATGTTCAATGAATCCAACTAAGGATGAAACAACAACCCTTTTGTACAAGAGGCAAGGGAACTTCTCTCTCTAGAGAAGTTCTCCTCCACCGCCAACCCTTATCCGGCCACCTCTGTGGTCCGGCCACTATCACTAGTCCGGCCACCTCAACGGGAAAGGAGAGTCCCAATCAGTTGGGGGGCTGACCACAATCATCTTCTAGTACCCACGGATCCACTTCTCTGGCTCGGTTCAACCAAGATCAGGTCCGGCCATTGCAGGTAGCTTCTGCTTAGCGGTGGACGGCGCCGGAGCTACGGTCCCATCAACGGACTGGAGCGTTTTTCACCGGAGGGTAGTACAGGTAGTACGGGTCTTCTACGGGTAGTAAGGTTCTTCCTAATCATCGGAGGGTAGTACGGGTTAGGGCCGTATTTTACCGACGACACGGCGGTGAGGCGTTCTCGACCACGGCGGTCTTCTCGACCACGGCGGTGGACCACCACGACCAGATCCGGTCCATTGCAACACGGAACTACAATGGGTCAGCCATGGCCGACGGTCGGCCCTTGCTTCTCGGCTGCCAGAGTCAAGTTCAGCCGCCAGAGCAAGGCCAGTCCAGGCCAGGCCAGTCAGCCCAGCCGCCGGAGTCAAGTCCAGACGCCGGAGTCAGGCAGGTGTTCCGGTGGGTAGCTGGTTCTGGCCGAGCCAGTCAGCCCTGCCAAGCAGTCCGACGGCGGACTTCTCACTGGATTATTCTAACTCGCCCGAGGATGGGCTATTCTATTTCAATTCAGGTTCGTTTATTGATAAAATCATTGCGATTATTGTCAATTTGTTGCTGGACTTAACTGGCCAGTTTACTGTTAGTCATTGCGATCCCGATAGGCGGTCATCTGTTGGACTGAAATCGGGGTCGGGCTCTTGGTCGAGCTTTTGTTTGGGCTCTTTGTCGAGCTGCGTTATATTCCTTGATCCTTTGCTTCTTAGCCCGGTAGCTGTGCGTAGTATGGTTGGGTGTAGCTATCATTGATTAGATTAGAGTTTGTGTTGATTGAAAGGGGTTGCCTTGCGGCTGCCACTGATTAGATTGGTATGGATTCTGGTTGAGCGAGGTAGCTGCCGGGGCTGTCCATGATTAGATTGGTGGTCGTTCACTGATTGAAAGGGACATCTTAGCAGGTTGTTTTTGACTAGATTGGCGGTTTGGCGCTGGTCGAAAGATGCAGCTTGGCCCTCCTACGGTTCGTGTGGCCTCTTCGTGTGGTTCATCGTTCTGTCCCGCTGTTAGTCGTTAGCGAGCCTAGGGGATTAGGTTGAGGGAGTAGTAGTCTGGATGGAATGGGCGTGGTGTGCAGGGTACTTAGCAGGGTAGCCCTGTCGGATGCAGACATCTCCGATTCGAGCCTCTTCTCGGTTCCTTGTCCCTCTGTAGTAGCTGATCTCTTTGAGTGGGTACTTTGCATGCTCTCTGGGTCTGTTGGATGTAGTAGGTTCTTGGTTTGCTTATCCCAACTTTGGAGGAGGTGGTAGTTGGTAGCTTGTTGACTTCAGGTGGTTCGGGCGAGCCTTAGGTTTGGATGAGGGAGTAGTAGGCCGGAAGGATTGGGGGTGGTGTGCAGGGTGCTTGGCAGGGTAGCCTTGTCGGATGCCGTCATCTCTGGTTTGAGCCTCTCTTGGTGCCATATTCCTCTGTAGTAGCCGTTCAGCTTGCTTTGAAGCCGTGTTGCTTTGCTACCGTTCTCCTCAATGTTGGTTATCATGTGGTCATCTCTGGCCGTGACTATGTACTTTACTCCCTAGCCTGGCGGGTTGTGCCAGGTGGTAGTTCAATTTCAGTTCATATCATGTATTTTATACTCGTACCACTACATATCATACCCCGTAGTTCTATCCCTCTACTTAAATGGATAGTACTACGGGGGTATGATTTCTACGCTTATGGCACTTTTGTTATTTTGTCTACAATATCCTACTCTCCATGCGGGTTGTGCATGGTTAACGCATTTTTCTCAATCTTCTTGTTTTCTTTTCTTTTCCTCCTGGGGTATGCCCCTTGTAGGCTGTACATTCGGTTAACCTCTTTTAAATTTCAAGCTGATTTAACCAAAAAAAAAAATCCAACTAAGGATAACTTATTATTCGAGTGGCTACTTTTGGTGGCCTCTCTTTCTGTTCCGCTTTGAGTCGTTAGCGAGCCTAGGGGATTTGGGCGAGGATGTAGTAGTCAGGGTGGAATGGGCGTGGTGTGCAGGGTACTTAGCAGGGTAGCCTTGTCGGATGCCGTCATCCCCTGGTCGAGCCTCTCTCAACCCGAGTTCCTCTGTAGTAGTTGACTTCTGTTGAGCGGGTATTATGCTTGCTTTGGGGTGATGAATGTCTCGGGTCTTGGTTTTCTTAGCCCAGCCTAGGAGGAGGAGGATCTCTCCTCAGCGCTGGTTTTCATGTGGTCCACGTTGACCATGACTATCTACAATAGTTCAATTTCATTTCAGTACATTTCACGGTTATGTCACTTTATTTTACTCTCCATGCGGGTTGTGCATGGTTACCGTACTTTTATCATTCTTGTTTTTTTCCTTTCTTTTCCTCCTGGGGTATGCCCCTTGTAGGCTGTACATTCGATTAACCTTTTTTAATTTCAAGCTAAATTACCCAAAAAAAAACTTTTTGCCTCCCTCTGTTTGAGAGGATCATTAAGCCCCCTCAAATTCCAAAAACCAAAATGTATAGGTGGGCAATCCATAAAACAATACTATTTACTACTACTAGTTACAATTCAGAATAGATAAGAGTGAACAAAAGGTAAAACAGTAAGAAAGAGAGTTACTTCCCTGAGGTATTGGAAGAGCCCTTAGAAAAGCTCTTCTGCCTCCCACTTTGGCCAGCTTTGTTAGAACCCCCATTTGTAAGCTTAACATCTGATATGACCAAAGGATCAAGGGGCTTTTTATTTTTGAGTTTTGCAGCTCTTTGGGCAGCTTTCTTTGCAGCTGATTTGGAAAGTGTAAACGAGGCAGAAGTGGACTGATTAACAACACTTGTTCCCTTCTCTTGAGGGGCTATTGGGTCTGCCCCTTGACTGCTGCTTACTACCCCTTGTAGAACCTCAAGTAACTCCTCCTCAGAGTCAGTAACCTCTTCTTCAGTGCCAGGCGGTAGTACTATTTCATGTAGCTCTATGTACTTTACTTACCGTACACATGGCATCTTCATGTATCTACTTTATCTACTCTCCATGCGGGTTGTGCATGGTTTAACGCACTTTTGTCATTCTTGTTTTTTTCCTTTTATTTTCCTCCTGGGGTATGCCCCTTGTAGGCTATACATTCGGTTAACCTTTTTTAATTTCAAGCTAAATTACCCAAAAAAGGGGGTACATTTGGTTTATTTAGTTGTTGAGGTACAATTGGTACAGTTACAGCCACTGGACAGTTCAGCTGCTCTGTCTTAGGTTGTTCACAGTCAACCTTTTGTTTACCATTACCTACTCTTGTCCAGCCCTGATCTGTAGGTTGTTGTGGGGGTGAAGGTATGGAGGCTCCTCTAGCACACTTACTTGTATGATGCCCAAATACATGGCATATGTTACACATAGGGGGTAAGACTTGGTATTCCACAGGGATAACAACAGATTCCCCTTCAACTACTACTTGAACCTCATCAGGGAGGACTTGTTCAGCACTTACTTCAATGCAGATTCTTGCCTTTGTAGATTTAGTCTGTTGTAGACCTGGCTGTGTAGCAGTCTTTGCAGTGGCATGATCAACATGCAGGGGTCTTCCAATAGAGCTAGCTATCCTACTCAAGCACTCTTGGTTCCATAGTTCCAGTGGTAAATCATGCAATTTCACCCAAGCAGGTATTTTGGTAGGCTGTTCTCTAGCAGGCTTCATCATCCTGTGCCAATCCTTTAGTACTATGTATTTTTGAGAAAAGAAGTAGGGACCCCCTTCAAGGACTTGTATCTTGGATTGTTCATCTTTGAATTCAAACATATAGAAGCCAGCCATATCAGGTTTCACAGCCACGAAATGCTCCTTCCATTGGCTCCTAGCAGTCGCAACTAGGAGAGGATAGGCCATTTGTCCATCTAAAAAGTGGCCTACCAAGTACTTGTTCCACTTGCCCACATCGGTCAGTTCCAAATCTATTTCTACCAGAGCGTGTTTCCCTCTCTGGAGGTCTGGAAAATGATCCAGTTTCATGTCCAGAGAAGGGCTTTGTGACTGGAGGAGGGCAGCCCAGTTTTTTGGCTTAGGTTTTGGTTGATGTTGACCTAACCTGGGTCTGTAGTTATATTGATGTTGGCCTAACTTAGCTGTTGTGGGGTTAATTTCTATTTTGATAGTTCCGGATGGGTTGTGAGTTGAATTTCTGAGAGAAGGGTTGGGTTCAATTTTGTTAGAAGAAGAACTAGTACCCCGATTGCCATATCGAGGTCTGGTATCTTCAATGTCATAACCCATATTTGGATCCCCTTCCACATATGGTTTCCCCCTTGCGTTAAACAGAAACGTAGGTGTGGTAGGGCTACGTACCTGTTCTTGATCACAGATTACGGCTTCTCTGTCCTGTAACTCAGCAGTTCTCCATGACTGCTGAATACTTTGCAATTTGGCTGTGACGACATCTAGTACGAACGGGTCTTTTGGAGCCTTAAAATGCCTGCTAATCCCTCTTGGGTTTGGCGTAAATTACTCAATCTAAGACTTTTAGTCCAACCCTTCATCCGTCATTTCATTGGCAATGGGGAGAACACATCCATGTGGTTTGACCTTTGGCATCCGTTAGGCCCTTTGTTGGATAAGTTTGGTTCCAGAGTTGTTTATGACTCTGGCATTCCCTTGAATGCCAAAGTGTCCCTCATAGTTCACAATTCTGGTTGGACTTTCCCAATCACGCAAACATGGGAGTTGAATGAAGTTAGACGGCATCTCCCACCTTTGCGTGGATCCAGGGACCAAGTTAGATGGACTCTGAATGCATCTGAACAGTTTAGTATAGCCTCTCTATGGGAGGAATTGAGGGTTCCCTTCCCCAAGGTTAATTGGCACAAAGCTGTTTGGTTTTCTGGCCATATACCTAAATGTAGCTTCATTTCATGGATGGCCATCCAGGGTAGACTCTCCACTGAGGATAGATTAGTCCTCTTTGGGATTAAATCAATCTCCCAATGCAGTTTTTGCCATGGTAGTGAGAGCCATGATCATTTGTTCTTCAACTGTAGTTTTTCCACACGGGTTTGGAATGCTATGTTGGAAAAGATGGATACGAGTTGGTCCCCTAGGTCTTGGCCAGCATGGATTACCCACTTCTCCTCTTTTAGGGGAAAATCTCTACAGAATATCGTCTCTAAGTTGATATTCACTACTACAGTATATCATATTTGGATTGAAAGAAACTTAAGAAAGTTTCAAAATACAACTAGCACTTGGGAAGTGGTTGTTCATAAAGTCTTTAACATGGTTAAGGGTAGATTACTGTCGTTGCCTAAGTTGCCTGTAGGCTCACAAAATAATAGTTTTATTAGAGTGTGGGGCATCAATGGGTAATGAAGTTTGTTTGTGATGGTATTGTTATTGGGTATTGATTTTGTGGCCATGGTTGTAGATACTTTATTTGCAGGTTTGTGAGCAGGCATCCTGCAGAGCATAGACAAGTACAGTCTGGTCCTATCTACTTCTCTTATTCAGCTAGATGCTCAGCCAGCTGTTGTATACAAGTTTGATGGATATCCTGCTGTTCTGTTTCTGCTGTTGTGCAATTCTGTTCTGTTCTGTTTCTGCTGCTGCATCAGCCCAGACCTCAAAAGCTGATGCAGCTGGATCTGCATCAGTTCTGCTCCAGCCTCTCAAAAGCTGGATCTGCATCAGTTGCTTTGTTTTGTGCTAGTATTGCTAGTATTGCTCCTGTTAAACCTGTGATTCTAAGCAGCAGTCATAAGGTTCAGAAGTTTGCAGCTGGCCATGACTGACCAAGTGAGAAGTTTTGCTGTTCTTGTACAGGGAGTTTCATCAAGAGCATGAGCATGTAAGAGAGTTGAGGAGCTAAGTAGGACTTCAAAGTCAGATCACTGAGTTGTGGCAGGTGCATCTTTTGTGTGCCAAGTCATGTGCCAAGTCTTGGCCTTCTAGTTCAGTTGGCTATATCTGCTATTACTTCTATTTTATCAGGTATATACCTTAACCTTTGATGACTGACATCTGAGTTACCATTTTGATGTGTGTACCCTGTGAGCTGTGTGCTCGTGCCCCTGAGTTTTTGTAGAGTGGAGGTAATAGTTAGTGGGAGACTTTGTGTAAGGGAGAGTTGAGGGTGTTCGGATCCCCTCTTTTGCTTTTAGTTTTTTGGAGAGTTAGGTTTCGAGGGGGTAAGGTGGGGAGCAGATAAGTGTTAAGGAGAGTTTGGTTCAGTTTCCCAAACTGCTGCTATGACTGGTTTTGTGCATGAGGGATGTGCAGTATCCATCCATTCCTAAACCACTGGTTCTGTAGCTGTTTTCCTTTTATTTTCTGCATGCTGTGGTTTGCTGTTATGATCTGTTTTTCTGCTATGTGCAGTATAGTGGCTGTTATTACCATTGGCTGCTATTTTTGATCAGCATTTGAGTGCTGCTGAACTGTTTTGTGATGACTGAGTTGCTGAACTGATTTACTGATGACAGTTGATAGACCATTTGATAGTCTATTATCCTGTTGAGTTCCTACTTCAATTGGACACCTCAGCCTGCTATCCCTCTCCCAGCTCTGATGTTCTCTTTTGTCCATTTTCTGTTGACTGCTATATCCTAATTGGTTGCTCTTTCCTGATGTAAGGGGCTGTATCCTGTATTCTGATGCCCTGCTGCTGCTTCTGTTAGAGCTGCACAGCTATAATGGCTGCCCAGTTGATTCTGCATATTCAGAATGTTGTGTATATGATGGCTAATCATATGTTATGTGTATATGATCTGCATTCAGCTTCTCTGTTCTTTTGTTTGGCCTAACCAATAGGGGCTGTCGTTGGGATCTCCCTTCGCAGAGGGGGATGTCCTCTGCATTGTTATTACCTGCTTTGAATTGTCAGATAGTTCAGTTCTGTATTTTGGTGGACACGGTTCAGCACTTGTCTGTTGTGGCTGCTCAGCACTGCTGACTGTTGTGACTGTGCTGCTGGACTGTTCTGAACCTGTTGCTGATGCTTCTGAGTTCTGAACCTGTTACTCCTTCTGAGTTCTGAACCTGTTATGCCCTGCTTACCTGTTGCTGCTTCTGTTATGGAACATCCAAGGATGGCTGTTCTGGTCCAACACCAGAACTGCTCTCCATTGCCATTGCCATTCACGGCCATTGCCAGGGGTTTCCTATTACCATGTGGAAATCCAGATGTTTTTTTTTTGGGGTAAAATAGCTTGAAATAAAAAGAGAATAAGCGAATTTACAGCCTACAAGGGGCATACCCCAGGAGGAAAAGAAAAGAAAGAAAATAAAAGATTGAGGAAAATGACCTAAGCCAAGTGGCTACATTGAGCATCATTTACGATTACAATGAAGAGGGATGTAAACCCCATGTTTCCCTATCATCTAAGAGATGGGAGAGAAACACTTTCGAAAATAAGAGTAGAGCAACAGTCTGCCCCCAATCTGTGATCTGTTCTCCACAATGCAGACATCAATCACCACATGCTGAACTGAATCTCAGCAACCACCTGCTTCTGCTGGTGTATCCTCTACCAACAGGTGTATCCTCTACCATGATCAAAGCTCCCAAAATGCAGACACCGCCCAGTCACATAGTAGCCATAAACAGTCCACTATAACTGATGCAGTCAAAACAGTCTTCCAAACTTCAGAACTTACAATCTTCAAAACAGTCACAGCTGTTGCCAACAGTCACAACATGGAGCAACCATCAGCAGCAGTCCAGAATAACTGAAGCTCCCAACACCATACCAGAATACTATACAATACTGAAAAGTCCCCCTCTGTGAAGGGAGATCCCATTGACAGCCCTCGATGGTTAGCACAGATTGGTGCCTAACTGAAAACAGGGGATAGGTGAAGCTAAAAGCTTAACTATTAAACCTACTCAATCTAGAATGCAGGACTGAACACAAGTCCAAACCAGCAATTACAATGTATCAGAAGCCAAACTCAAGCTCAAGTTTTGCTACACATCTAGGGACAAGCCCTCTAACAAAAGGTATCTACTACTGTAAGCATACAAAAGCAGTTGTGGTAGCTAGACTGCACAGAAAACAGCAGCAGAACAGCAGATAGCAGAACAGCAAAGCAACTATACATCATGCAGAGGACGTCCCCCTCTGCGAAAGGAGATCCCAACGACACCCCCTGTTGGTTAGGCCTATACAATATACTGAGAGATCCAAAAGGCATAGTAGCTACAAACAAGCATTCCTCTGACCCACAACAGACTATAGATAGCAGATCAGATTCGGTTACATGCTACCACCAATACAAGGTACCACAATGCTACAACAATTACATGCTACCACAGGTTTCACTCTTTAGTAGATCAGTTTCATGGTGCCATTCTCCAAACTGAACAGCAGGAGCAAACAGCACAGTGGCTGGGATGGCTGCTGCTGGGGCAAGGGTGGCTGCTGCTTACGTGCTGGGATGGGATGGAATAGGAGCAGCAGCAGCAGCCTACACACTTGCTGGGATGGCATAGCACCCAACATAGCACCCAACAACACCACTTCATAACCTGCTCAATCTATACAATATACAGTCCATAACATCCATAACAGCAGCAAAATGGTTATTCCATAACAGACATAACACCACTATAGTAAGCATAAGAGGCAGCAGGCAGTAGCAGAACATGCAAGCCAAAACAGAGCTATGGAAATCTCTGTGCACTAGCCACAGCAGCACATGCAAGCCAAAACAGAGCTAAACAGCCACTAAACAATGGTGGCCACTTCTCAAACAGCCACTACATCAGCATGCCACTTCTCAAACAGCCACTAAACAATGGTACTCAAGGGAGGTTGCTCCTCACAAAAGATTAAAATATATACCTGCTACATAGAAGTAATAGCAGTAAGTCCCTTTGAATCAAGTAACATAGGAGTAAGTTAACCAACACTGCGGATAGCTGGCCTGGAGAGCTTCTCTCTCTGACCTAGAGAGAGAAAGCTTCCCCACGGTCTGGCCACCATCATCTCCGGCAGGTTATCGCCGATAACAGCAGCAAGGACGGCAAGGGAACGTCCCTTCTTAGGGTTAGTTCTCCTCCAGCGCCTCCCACTCTCGTATCCACCACGTCCGGCCATTCATTGGTCGGAATTTCAGATCTGGTTCAAGGCTCCAGCAGAGAATCCCCAACGGCCAAGCTCACCACAGGCCACGTTCGGTCGTGGGTACAACCGTGGGTCATCCTAACGACGAAGCCCACAGCCGCAGGTACAGGTCAGCCATGGCCGAAGCGTTAACCCAGTCGCCGCCGCCCGGGTACGACTGTGGCGTCCATGGTCGGATTTTAGCCCCTCGAACGGAGGAGGGTTCGTCCATGGTCGGAGGTGGGTGCCCCAACAGCCATGGCCGCCGATCACGGTTTCAGATCCAAATCTGGCAGCCATGGCTACCCACAGCGAGCACCCACTGGTCCGGCCAGCCCACGGCTTGCCAACGCTGGTCCGGCCAAACCACAACCGGCCATCTATAATCCGGTCTCTGCATACTCCTCCATCAACAATCGGGAGCTGCGGTGGTTTCGAGTTCGAGCCACGGTGGCTCGCCGGTTTCGAGGTCGGCTGCCGGAGTCAGTCCGGCCGTCACAGATCATGGCCCGGCACGGGCCCTTACGTCATCGGGCAGTCCTTGCAGGTCAGGGCCAGTCAACCAGCCCAGGCCAGTCAACCCTAAGCAGCCAACCCGGTATCCCGGCTAGGCTGAAAATCATCGCAGCCAATGCGCTCATCGTTATTCAATTTGCGATTTGCAATTATCTACTATTGTGCACTGGCTGTTATTGCTATCGTTTATGTTTTCAGTTGTATGAGTTGCGAGGACTTCGAGGGCCTCGGATTGTACCCTATACCGACGGGTTGTGTCGGGTATTTACTGCTTTTGCCACGCCCGTGTATAGGTTCCCTGTTGTACGTTCCATTCCTTGGGATAGATTGTTCGACGGGGGCATGGACACGGGCAACCCTTGTAGCCACTTGGCGCTATTTATAATTTTCGTTTTCTTTTTCGATTTGTCTTATCTGGGGTATGCCCCTTATAAGCTGTACATTCGGTTAACCTCTTTTATATTTCAAGCTAACCGCCCTAGGGCATTACCCAAAAAACATAGGAGTAAGTCCCTCATTTGTGTAATGCCCTGAATGGAAAGCCCTAGTAACATAGGAGTAGTAGCAGTGCTAGTAACATTGCACAAAGCAGCCTGCCTGCTGGCCATCCCTGCAAAGAAAGCATCTACAACCATGGCCACAATATCAATAACCAATAGCATATATATCACAAGTTCCGCATTACCCAATGCCCCAACCTCTAATAAACCTATTATTTTGTGAGCCTACTGGCAACTTTGGCAACGACAGTAATCTACCCTTAACCATGTTAAAGATTTTGTGAACAACAACTTCCCAGGTGCTATTTGTATTTTGAAACTTCCTTAAGTTCCTCTCTATCCAAATATGATACACTGTAGTAGTGAATATCAACTTAGAGACAACATTCTTTAGAGATTTTCCCCTAAACGAGGAGAAGTGGGTAATCCATGCTGTCCAAGACTTAGGGGGCCAACTCGTATCCATTTTTTCCAACATAGCATTCCAGACTCGTGTGGAAAAACTACAATTGAAGAACAAATGATCATGGCTTTCACTACCATGGCAAAAACTCCATTGGGAAATTGGTTTAATCCCAAACAAAACTAATCTATCCTCAGTGGAGAGTCTACCTTGGATGGCCAGCCATGTGATGAAGGTACACTTAGGTATATGGCCAGAAAACCAAACAGCCTTGTACCAATTAACCTTGGGGAAAGGAACCCTCAATTCCTCCCATAGAGAGGCTATGCTAAATTGTCCAGATGCATTCAGAGTCCATCTAACTTGGTCCCTGGAGCCCCGCAACGGTGGGAGATGCCGTCTAACTTCATTCAACTCCCATGTTTGCGTGATTGGGAAAGTCCAACTAGAATTGTGAACTATGTGGGACACTTTGGCATTCAAGGGAAGGCCAGAGTCGTAAACAATTCTGGAGTCAAACTTATCCAACAACGGGCCTAACGGATGCCAAAGGTCATACCACATGGATGTGTTCTCCCCATTGCCAATAACATGACGAATGAAGGGCTGGACTAAGTGTCTTAGATTAAGTAATTTACGCCAAACCCAAGAGGGGTCAGCTGGCATTTTAAGGCTCCAAAAATTTCTACCCTTTAATAAATAGGATTTAACCCATTGGCACCACATGGATTGCTCTCCCTCGGAGATCAAGAACCATATATGCTTGGCAACCGCAGCCTTATTCCATACCTCCATAGATTTGAACCCAAGACCCCCCTCATCTTTAGGAGCACATACCTGCTCCCAAGCTATCTTAGCCCCTGATCTTTTAAGGTCAGGGCCAGACCACAAAAAGGCCCTAAGGATAGATTCAACTTCCTTGATGACCTTTTTTGGTAAAATGAACAGGGAGGACCAATACGTTTGCATTGAGAACAAGATGTTCTTGATAAGCTGGACTCTCCCTGCATAAGTAAGGTCCCTATTGGTCCAACTTCTAGTTTTGGCTGTGATACTATCGACCAGCCTTTGACAGTCCACAGCTTTGAGTTTAGTAGATAACAATGGGACTCCCAAATATCTCACTGGGAGGGAACCCTCCTTAAATCCCAAATCATGCAGAATAGTCTCCTTAACTCCCACACTAACACCAGAGAAGAATATGCTACTCTTACCAGTGCTCGGGGAGAGACCAGAAAGAGCCTCAAACTCAGTCAACGCTTCCTTGATGAGTTTGATCGAAGAAAGCTCTCCCTTGCAAAATATCATTAGATCATCAGCAAAGCACAGGTTTATCAATTGATTAGTTTTACATCTCCAGTGAAAATGAAAGCCCCCGCTGGGCTTTCTCCTTAAGTAAAATCGTAAGAACTTCCATCACAATAACAAATAGATACGGGGATAAAGGATCCCCCTGTCTCAGCCCCTTCCTCCCTTTAATGTACCCCGTCACTTCCCCATTGATACATAGGGAGTAGTTTGCAGTGGTAACACATGCTTGAAGCCACTTAATCATTGTAGGATGGAAGTTCATGGCGGACAGGACATCCCAAAGAAATTCCCACCTAACATGGTCATATGCTTTCATTATGTCAACTTTCATGGCACACCTAGGGGTAGGAGATGATTTGTGGTACCCTCTCATGAGTTCTTGGGTGAGGAAAATGTTATCAGCGATTCTCCTTCCTTTCACAAATCCTGATTGGACAGGATCTATGAGCAAAGGAAGAGCAGATTGCAATCTCTTGGCTAAAATCCTAGAGATGCATTTGTAAATGGTATTGCAGCATGAAATGGGCCTAAAGTCGCCCACCCTAGAAGGGTTTGGTACCTTAGGAACAAGAGCTACAATAGTGGAGTTAGCTTTGGTGAGCAGTTGTCCAGACCTGAAGAAGTTCTGTACAGCTGAAGTGACCTCTCTCCCAATGACTGACCATGCTTTCCTAAAAAACCCTCCATTATACCCATCAGGGCCAGGTGCTTTGGTGGGATTAATAGATCAAATGGTCTCTTTGATCTCCAAATCTGAGACAGGGGAGACCATTTTCAGACTTAGCTCAGGGCTGAGTTTATTCCTGATTAATTGACCCACTCTAGTTGATCCCAGATGAGGGGTGAGATGGGATGTGCCAAAAAGAGTTGTGTAGAAGTTAACAAACTCTTCTTTGATAACCATGGGATCATGTGTGGTAGATCCGTCATTTAATTCTAAACATGTTATTTTGCTCCTATTCCTCCTATTGCTCACGGCTTTAAAGAAATAGGACGTACATTGATCTCCAAGTTTCAACCATTGTATTCTAGACTTTTGTTTTGCTAAACTTTCCTCAGCCCTTAGCAATGTGGTGTATTGCTTGTGTACCACTCTCTCTTGTTCTATGGCAGCACTGTTATCTGGGTGAGAGCCTATAATTACCTGTAAGTTTTCTAAGACTTGCTTAGTGGCACTCACCCTCTCTGATATGCCACTAAACTCCTCCCTATTAAGTTGCTTCAAATCATGTTGAAGGTGTTTAAGTTTCATACACACACAGAACATGGGGTTCCCAGTACAATCATCCTCCAGCTCCTCTGGACAATTGCAAGGAATTGAGGGTGGTCAGCAAGGAAGTCAAAAAACCTGAAGGGTTTAATTGACCTCCTTGGATTGGGCTGGACAAACACTACACCTGGAGAATGGTCTGAAATTCCAGGCACCAAAAATTGAGCCGATGATTGAGAAAAGATTTTCATCCAAGGCTCATTTACTAGAACCCTATCAATTTTGGAAGCCACAAAATGGGGGTGGACCTGCTTATTGGACCACGTAAATAAGCACCCTGAAAACCTAAGGTCATCAAGCCCAGAGGAGAACAAACAGTGATTAATGTCATCCATGGGAGGAAACCTCTGTGCATTCCCCCCAACTTTCTCCCTAGGATGCCTAATAGCATTAAGATCACCAAGGACCACCCAGGGAGAAGAGGTCCTAAACTGAGAAAGACTAAGCCAAAGAGATCTACGGTCTGGGATAGAGTTTGCCCCATAGACCATAGTGACCAAAAATAATGCACTCCCATCTTTTGGAAGGACTTGACAATGAATAAATTGATCTGCCTGACATAACACTGTAAGAGACAAGACATCAGGGTCCCATCCAACAAAAATCCTCCCTAAAGCAGCTTGAGGGTAATTGTTCACAAAACTCCAGCCAGGACAAATGAATTGGGTGATTCTATCTGCCCAAGTTGCCTTAATTTTATGCTCAAGTAAACCAACAAGACTCAACTTATTGGAGTTCACAAAAGATCTTGCTTCTTTCTGCTTAATGGGGTCATTCAGACCCCGAATGTTCCAAAAACCTAAATTGAAAGCTTGTAAAGACATTGGAAACAAAATCAGATAGTAACTACACGAAGCATAACTTGAAAGAAATAAAGCTACAACTACTCAAAAGGATACCAAAAAAGGATATCATTTATTCCGTCTTTTGGAGCTGCTACTCCACTTTTTGTTATTGTTTTTTCCACCGGACTTGTTGTTCTGATATTTGGAACCCTTGGAGCTCTGAAAGGAAGCCTTTCCCGTTGCTTCTTCAGCCTTATCATCCGGAGGAAATGGTTTCTCTTGCGGATCTGGTTGAGACGAGATTACCTCAGGAACTAGAACATGAGAAGGTTTACTTGAACCAGCCTCCACACTTGGAATATCCACCATCAGCTCAATAGGAATATCAGTGTTGAAATTCAGCTCCTCCTCTTCTGAATCACTCCCATCTATGTTCTCTTCTGTGACCTTAGGCATTGAAGTATCCACCACTGCCACCACAGGAATTGAAACTGCCTCCAGTGCTACTGAACTCCCTACATTGCCTATAGATGTTCCTTTACTAACAGTACGCCAAACCTCACTTGGAACTTCATTATCTTGAGTTTGTTTATGAGGGATGGACTTTGAACACCTGGAGGTAGCATGTCCAAAAACCCTACATTCTGAGCAAACAGGAGGCATAACTTGGTATTCCACCCTAACTGATACACTTTCCCCATCCACTGTGACCTGAATGTCATCTGGCAGTTCATCAGCAGCCTCAATTTCCACACACACCCTAGCATATGCAAGTCTAGTCCTCTTTTCTGTAGCTCGATCAACATATTTGGGCTGACCTATAGCACTAGACACCCTACTTAAACCCACTTCTGTCCAACACTCTAGGGGCAAGTTATGAAGCTTCACCCAAGAAGGAATAGAGGACGGAGAAATCTTAGTTGGGGTCATCATTCTTCTCCATTTCTGAAGAACAAGAAATTTTTGAGAGAAGAACCATGGCCCCCCTTCTAGGACTGCTAGTTGACAGGCTTCATCCTTAAATTCAAAATATAAGAACTCTGCATTATCTGACCTGACTGACAGCAGGCCATACTTAGTATTTTTTCCCCACTGCTTATGGGCAGTTGAATTTGCTAGTCAAAAATCCATCCTCTCATCTAGGAAATGACCAACCAAGCAATGTGACCAACAATTCTCATCCAAGTGAGTAACATCCAGTTCAACAACAGCATTCTTTCCTCTCTTTAATTCTGGAAAGAAATCTAATTTCAAATTACTTGAGGGCCCTTGAGACCTAAATAGGGAGGCCCAATTCTTATTAGGTTGCGCTGTACGATTCATGGCTTTAGGCTGGGATACAGGGTTAGTACTTGTGGATGCATGAGACACAGGATTTAGTACAACACCCAATTTAGATCCTTGTACTAGAGTTGAGATTTCCGAAATTGGATTAGGGTTAGATTTCCTAACCTGAGCAGGGGTACGCTGGAACTGGTAGGTGTTTCCATGCAGATGAGTGACCCGGGCTCTTTTTTTTGGGTAAAGCCCTAGGGCGGTTAGCTTGAAAATAAAAGAGGTTAACCGAATGTACAGCCTACAAGGGGCATACCCCAGGTAAGACAAAGCAAAAAATATAAAGAGCGCCAAGTGGCTACATGGGTTGCCCGTGTTCAAGCCCCCGTCGAACAATCTATCCCAAGGAATGGAACGTACAACAGGGAACCTAGACACGGGCGTGGCAAAAGCAGTAAATACCCTACACAACCCGTCGGTATAGGGTACAATCCGAGGCCCTCGAAGTCCTCGCAAATCATACAACTGAAAACATAAACGATAACAATAACAGCCAGTGCACAATAGTAGATAATTGCAAATCGCACATTGAATAAAGAGCACACTGGCTGCGATGATTTTCAGCCTAGCCGGGATACCGGGCTGGCTGCTTGGGGTTGACTGGCCTGGGCTGGTTGACTGGCCCTGACCTTCAAGGACTGCCCGATGACGTAAGGCCCGTGCCGGGCCATGATCTGTGACGGCCGGACTGACTCCGGCAGCCTACCTCGAAGCCGGCGAGCCACCGTGGCTCGAACTCGAAACCACCGCAGCTCCCGATTGTTGATGGAGGAGTATGCAGAGACCGGATTATAGAAGGCCGGTTGTGGTTTGGCCGGACCAGCGTTGGCAAGCCGTGGGCTGGCCGGACCAGTGGGTGGTTGGTCGCTGTGGGTAGCCATGGCTGCCAGATCTGGATCTGAAACAGTGACCGGCGGCCATGGCTGTTGGGGCACCCACCTCCGACCATGGACGAACCCTCCTCCGTTGGAGGGGTTAAAATCCGACCATGGACGCCACAGTCATACCCGGCGGCGGCGACTGGGTTAACGCTTCGGCCATGGCTAACCTGTACCTGCGGCTGTGGGCTTCGCCGTTAGGATGACCCACGGTTGTACCCACGACCGAACGTGGCCTGTGGTGAGCTTGGCCGTTGGGGATTCTCGGCTGGAGCCTTGAACCAGATCTGAAATTCCGACCAATGAATGGCCGGATGTGGTGTATACGAGAGTGGGAGGCGCTGGAGGAGAACTAACCTTAAGAAGGGACGTTCCCTTTTTTTTTGGGTAAAATAGCATGAAATAGAAAAAAGGGTAACCGGATATACAGCCTACAAGGGGCATACCCCAGGAGGAAAAGAAAAGAAAACAAAAAAGAGTAAGCAAATTGATCACGCCAAATGGCTACAAGACATTGATGAGGAGCTATGTTTCCAATCCATCTAGTAAGAGGGAACGGAAACACTGCCAATTGTTACCAACAAAAAGATTACGCCCAAGGCATCTAAAAGTGCTATTAAAGGCATCTAATAGTATTGTTTCCTTAGAGCACTTGAACTGGACACTTACACACTTTACAAGCACATGGTTTCTAATAGTATTGTTTCCTGACAAGCACTTGAACTGGACGATTCCAGAAAGCAGGACACTTGCACACTTGCACTCATCGTATATAGCAGAACAGTCTGCCCCCAATCTGTGATCTGCCCTTCACATATGCTGAAGCTTGATAGGTGAAACAATCTGTGATGTGATTTGTTCTCCTCCTAGCAAAGCAATACACGCTCCAAGGGACAACCCCAGAGGATAGGTGAAACTGAAGGAACACAAATCCAACACAGCAATTACAATGTAAAACCAATAGCTTGTTATGCTGCATACAAACTAGGTGGTACAATGTATCACTAGCAGATCAGAACAAAAGAATCTACTAAGGTATCTACTACTGGACTGCATATAAAACAGCAGCAGAACTGCACAACAAGTCCCAACTGAGCCTTCATCTAATAAGCCTTCAACTGATATTGCTAGCAGCAGAACAGACTTGATTAGAACTGCTGCTATCACAGAACAGCAGCAGCAGTCCATCACACAAAACAAAACAAAATGCAGAGGACGTCCCCCTCTGCGAAGGGAGATCCCAATGACAGCCCCTATTGGTTAGGCGACTAGTATAAATGAACAACCACTAAATAAACTTAATACAGCTTCTGAATATACAGCAGTCAACAACTACATTCAACATCTGAACTGAAAATGGACACTTGACATAGAACTGGACAATGGACATCACAAGGGTTCTTATCAGCATCCTTGTGCATCCCAATGATATTGAAAGGGTGCAGTTCTTAAGCCAAAACAGTACATCAGATTCAGAACAGCAGCCAAAACAGGACCTATCAGAACATCATAACATCATAACATCAGAACTGCCATGGCAGCAGCAGATCAGAGCTCTGAAAACTCACTCCATCAGCAAAACAAGAGGTATAACAAAACTATGCAGTTACAGCAGCAGGTATAGCAAACCTTAGCAGCAGTAACTTAATGCATAAATGAACTCCACCAATCCAACTAACTACTGAACGAACCATCAGTCAACAGTAAATAACTACTGAACCATAACAACAGTAGACAACAGGTGCAGTATAAATGATCACCGTGAAATTACCCTGAAATTACAAAGCCAAAACTCCCAACTCCCACTCTCTATACAATGCCAAAACAGGGAAACCTTATTCTCCCTCAACTAAACCTCACATAATGCCCCCGCTAAATATTACCTCCTCTCACAAAGACGGAAGGGGCTAGAACACTCAGCTCACAAGGATTGCACTCAATATAGTAGGAACTCTCAAAGCACCAAGGAACCTAAAAGAGATAAGGTAACTACCTGAGTACTTAGTAGTAATAGAAGGCCAAGCAGGCAGGTTGCTGCACTCCCCTGCTTCTGCTTCTGTTTCTGTGACCAAGGAGGAGCATGAAGCTGTATCCCCCTTGACCAATGACTTGCTGTACAACCACCTGAGTGCTTCTGATGCAGCCTCAGAGACAACTCTGGATCAAGTTAGATCAAGGGGAAACCCCTTGAGATTTACCTGCTAGAATAGAAGTAATAGAAGCCATAACAGGCTGCAGCCACAACAGGCCCCCTTTGAGTGATGTGGATTCTCATTTGAACCCCAATCCTGCTGACCAAACCTGCAACATCTAATGCCACAATATGAATACACTAACACACAACTACCCCATTACCCATTGATGCCCCACACTCTATTAAACCTATTATTTTGTGAGCCTACGGGCAACTTTGGCAACGACAGTAATCTACCCTTAACCATGTTAAAGATTTTATGAACAACCACTTCCCAAGTGCTAGTTGTATTTTGAAACTTCCTTAAGTTCCTTTCAATCCAAATATGATATACTGTAGTAGTAAAAATCAACTTAGAGACGATATTCCTTAGAGATTTTCCCCTAAAAGAGGAGAAGTGGGTAATCCATGCTGGCCAAGGCCTAGGGGACCAACTCGTATCCATCTTTTCCAACATAGCATTCCAAACCCGTGTGGAAAAACTACAGTTGAAGAACAAATGATCATGGGTTTCACTACCCTGGCAAAAACTGCATTGGGAGATTGATTTAATCCCAAAGAGAACTAATCTATCCTCCGTGGAGAGTCTACCCTGGATGGCCAGCCATGTAATGAAGCTACACTTAGGAATATGCCCAGCAAACCAAACAGCCTTATGCCAATTTACCTTGGGGAAAGGAGCCCTCAATTCCTCCCAAAGAGAGGCTATACTAAACTGTCCAGATGCATTCAGAGTCCATCTAACTTGGTCCCTGGAGCCACGCAAAGGTGGAAGATGCCGTCTAACTTCATTCAACTCCCATGTTTGCGTGATTGGGAAGGTCCAACCAGAATTGTGAACTATGAGGGACACTTTGGCATTCAATGGAAGGCCAGAGTCATAAACAATTCTGGAACCAAACTTATCCAACAGAGGGCCTAACGGGTGCCAAAGGTCAAACCACATGGATGTGTTCTCCCCATTACCAACTAAGTGACGTATGAAGGGTTGGACTAAATGTCTTAGATTAAGTAATTTCCGCCAAACCCAAGAGGGATTAGCAGGCATTTTAAGGCTCCAAAAGTTCCTACCCTTTAATAAGTAGGATTTAACCCATTGGCACCACATGGATTGCTCTCCCCCGGAGATCAAGTACCATATATGCTTGGCCACCGCAGCCTTATTCCACACCTCCATAGATTTGAAGCCAAGACCCCCCTCATCTTTAGGGGCGCATAACTTCTCCCAAGCTATCTTAGCCCCTGATCCTTTCAGGGCCGGGCCAGACCATAAAAAGGCCCTAAGGATAGATTCAACTTCCTTGATGACCTTTTTTGGTAAAATGAACAGGGAGGACCAATACGTTTGCATCGAGAACAAGATGTTCTTGATAAGCTGGACTCTCCCCGCATAAGTAAGGTCCCTATTGGTCCAACTTCTAGTTTTGGCAGTGATACTATCAACCAGCCTTTGGCAGTCTACAGCTTTAAGCTTTGTAGATAACAATGGAACTCCCAGATATCTCACTGGAAGGGACCCCTCCTGAAATCCCAAATCCTGCAAAATATTCTCCTTAACTCCCACACTAACACCAGAGAAGAATATGCTACTCTTACCTGTGCTAGGGGAGAGACCAGAAAGAGCCTCAAACACATTCAATGCTTCCTTGATGAGTTTAATCGAAGAAGACTCTCCCTTGCAAAATATCATTAGATCATCAGCAAAGCACAGATTTATCAATTGATTAGTTTTACATCTCCAGTGATAATGAAAGCCCGGGAGCTGGGCTTTCTCCTTAAGTAAACTCGTAAGCACTTCCATCACAATAACAAAGAGATACGGGGATAACGGATCCCCTGTCTCAGCCCCTTCTTCCCTTTAATGTACCCCGTCACTTCCCCATTGATACATAGGGAATAGTTTGCAGTGGTTACACATGCTTGAAGCCACTTAATCATTGTAGGATGGAAGTTCATGGCGGACAGGACGTCCCAAATAAATTCCCACCTAACATGGTCATATGCTTTCATAATATCAACTTTCATGGCACACCTAGGGGAAGGAGAGGACTTGTGATACCCTCTCATGAGTTCTTGGGTAAGGAAAATGTTATCTGCAATTCTCCTTCCTTTCACAAATCCTGATTGGACCGGATCTATGAGCAAAGGAAGAGCAGATTGCAATCTCTTGGCTAGAATCCGAGAGATGCATTTGTAAATAATATTGCAGCATGAAATGGGCCTAAAGTCACCCACCCTGGAAGGGTTTGGAACCTTAGGAACAAGAGCTACAATAGTGGAATTAGCTTTAGTGAGCAGTTGTCCAGACCTGAAGAAGTTCTGGACAGCTGAGGTTACCTCTCTCCCAATAACAGACCATGCCTTCCTAAAAAACCCTCCATTATACCCATCCGGGCCAGGTGCTTTGGTGGGGTTAATAGACCACATGGTCTCCTTAATCTCCAAGTCTGTGACAGGGGAGACCATATTAAGACTATGCTCAGGACTGAGTTTATTTCTGATTAATTGACACACTCTAGTTGGACCCAGATGAGGTGTGAGATGGGACGTTCCAAAAAGAGTTGTGTAAAAGTTAACAAACTGTTCTTTGATGACCATAAGATCATGTGAGGTAGATCCATCATTTAATTCTAAGCTTGTTATTTTGCTCCTATTCCTCCTATTGGTCACAGCTTTAAAGAAATAGGACGTACATTGATCTCCAAGTTTCAACCATTGTATTCGAGACTTTTGTTTAGCTAAGCTTTCCTCAGCCCTAAGCAACGTGATGTATTGTTTGTGTACCGCTCTCTCTTGTTCTATGGCAGCACTATTATTAGGATGAGAGCCTATAATTATTTGTATGTTTTCTAAGGCTTGCTTAGTGGCACTCACCCTCTCAGAGATGCCACTAAACTCTTCCTTATTAAGCTGCTTCAAATCCTTTTGAAGGCGTTTAAGCTTCTCACACACACAGAACATGGGGTTCCCAAGTACAATTGTCCTCCAGCTCCTCTGGACAATTGTAAGGAATTGAGGGTGGTCAGCAAGGAAGTCAAAAAACCTGAAGGGTTTAATTGACCTTCTTGGGTTGGGCTGGACGAACACCACACCTGGAGAATGATCTGAGATTCCAGGCACCAAAAATTGAGCCGATGATTGAGAATATGTTCTCATCCAAGGCTCATTCACTAATACCCTATCAATTTTGGAAGCCACAAAATGAGGAGGGACCCGCTTATTGGACCACGTAAATAAGCACCCTGAAAATCTAAGGTCATCAAGCTCGGAGGAGAACAAACAGTGATTAATGTCATCCATGGGAGGATACCACTGTACATTCCCCCCAACTTTCTCCCTAGGATACCTAATAGCATTAAAGTCACCAAGGACCACCCAGGGAGAAGAGGTCCTAAACTGAGAAAGGCTAATCCAAAGAGATCTACGGTCTGAGATAGAGTTTGCCCCATAGACCATTGTGACCAAAAATGATGCACTCCCATCTTTTGGATGGACCTGACAGTGAATAAATTGATTAGTCTGATATAACACTGTAATAGACAAGACACCAGGGTCCCATCCAACAAAAATCCTTCCTAAAGCAGCATGGGGGTAATTGTTCACAAAGCTCCAACCAGGGCAGATGAATTGGGTGATTCTATCTGCCCAAGTTGCCCTTATTTTATGCTCAAGTAAACCAACAAGACTCAACTTATTAGTGTTCACAAAAGATCTTGCTTCTTTCTGCTTAATTGGGTCATTCAGACCACGGATGTTCCAAAAACCTAAATTGAAAGTTTGAAAAGACATTGGAAACTAAATCACAAAGTAACAACAAGAAGCATAGCTTGACAGAAATAAAGCTACAGTTATTCAAAAGGATACCAAAAGGATATCATTTATTCCGTCTTTTGGAGTTGCTACTCCACTTTTTGTTATTGTTTTTTCCACCGGACTTGTTGAAACCCTTGGAACTCTGAAAGGGAGCCTTTCCCTTTACTTCTTTAGACTTATCATCCGGAGGAATTGGTTTAGCTTGCGGATCAAGTTGAGCAGGGAATACCTCCGGGTCTAGATCATTATATGTATTACTTGGACTTGTCTCCAAGCTACAATTGAGAGCCCCTGTATCCATCATCACCTCAAAAGGAATATCAGTATTGAAATTCAGCTCCTCCTCTTCTGGGTCACTTTCATCTATGTCCTCTTTTGAGACCTTAGGCATTGACGTATCCACCACAGCCACCACAGGTATTGTAACTGCCTCCAGTGCTACTGAACCCCCTACATCGATAGAGATTCCTTTACTAACAGCATGCCAATCCTCCTTCAGAACTTCATGACCCTGAGCTTTCTTATTAAGGATGGACTTTGAACATTTAGCGGTTGCATGTCCAAAAACCCCACATTCTGAGCAAACCGGAGGCATTAGCTGGTACTCCACCCTAACTGATACACTCTCCCCATCCACTGTGACCTGTATGTCATCTGGTAGTACATCAGCAGCCTCTATTTCCACACACACCCTAGCATATGCAAGCCTAGACCTCTTTTCTGTAGCTCGATCAACGTATTTGGGCTGTCCTATTGCACTAGCCACCCTGCTTAGTCCCACTTCTGTCCAACACTCTAGGGGCAAGTTATGAAGCTTAACCCAAGACGGGATAGAGGACGGAGAAATCTTAGTTGGATTCATCATTCTTCTCCATTTCTGCAGAACAAGGAATTTTTGGGAGAAGAACCAAGGCCCCCCTTCTAGGACTGCAAGTTGGCAAGCTTCATCTTTAAATTCAAAATATAAGAATCCTGCATTATCTGACTTAACTGACAGCAGGCCATAGTTAGTGTTTTTTCCCCACTGTTTATGAGCAGTTGAATTTGCCAGTCGAAAATCCATCCTACCATCTAGGAAATGACCAACCAAACAATGTGACCAACAATTCTCATCCAAGTGAGTAACATCAAGTTCAACAACAGCATTTTTCCCTCTCTTTAATTCTGGATAGAAATCTAACTTCATATTACTTGAGGGCCCTTGAGACCTAAATAGGGAGGCCCAATTCTTATTAGTTTGAGATGTACGATTCACAGCTTTAGGCTGAGCAGGATTAGTACTTGTTGATGCATGAGACACTGGGTTAGGTACAACACCCAACTTAGTTCTAGTATCCTCGACAGGAAACCCTAGATTAGGGTCTCCTTCTACATATGGATTAGGGTTAGTTTTCCGAACCTGTGCAGGTGTACGCTCGAATTGGTAAGTGTTTCCATGCAAATGCGTGACTCGAGCTCTTGCTTCTGCTTCCTTTTCCAGTTTCTCCTCAAATAATGCCTGCTGCACCTTCTGTGCAGCAATAGTGTTAACCCCAGGCCCCTTCGAAGGCAGGACTGATCCCATGGCAGCTTCAGCTTCAACCCTCAAACCTTCCTCCAAAAACACCTGTTGTAGCTTCCTAGCCGAACCAGGGGCTTTTACACGATTTAGGGCTGAGCTCCCCAAATCTATGAGGAGAAGCTTGCGGCCCAGCTCTTGAGATCGAGGGACCATCATCAACCTCTCCTGAGGTACCATCAGTAGGCTTCTTGAGATTAGGATTACCTGGTTCGAGGCCCAGATGGAGGGTATCACCTGAATGGAGCCTCTGACGATCTTCTTTCCATGATTGTTGAATGGTCTGTAGTTTAGCTGTAACGACATCAAGAACGAAAGGATCCTCCGAATTGTTGAGCTCATCCTCCAGGTGACCCACAATCTCGAGCATCCGAGCTTCGGATTCCCTCTGCTTTTGTTCGTTCTGATAGGCCTGTTGGAGTTTACGAGCAGGGCTCGTCTTGATGTGTTTTGGACTGTGGGTTCCAAATTTAATTTGGGGATCTGATGTTGCAGTCGATTTGGGTGGGGGTGGGGTTTGCTCGGAGAGAACTGTGCCTTCACCATGCTGTACTGAGCTCTTCTGCCTACGGCGAAGCTCATTTGAATCCTGGGCCTTGCTGCCCAACCCTTCAGAGATTGTGCCGTCTGATATGGTGACCCTTGATGTTGAAGTCGAATGAGACTGCTGAGGTTTCGTATTTTCTGAAACCTGTTGTAGTCGCCGAACTTCAGTAGAATCCATGGCCTGAAGGCCCAGACCGTCCGCCATTGAAGAAGATCACTGGAAGAATTGGATCTCAGAAATCGCCATTGGACTTGTCAGAAATCGCCCTGTGTCAGAGCCGAATCGGTGAAAAATGTAGGGACGTTCCCTTGCCGTCCTTGCTGCTGTTACCGGCGATAACCTGCCGGAGCTGATGGTGGCCAGACCGTGGGAAAGCTTTCTCTCTCTAACCTAGAGAGAGAAGCTCCCCAGGCCTTTTTTTTCTGATTATTGACCCGGGCTCTTGCTTCTGCCTCCCTTTCCAGTTCCTCCTCGAATAATGCTTGCTTCATTTTTTGTGCCCCAGACCCATTCGGAGGAAGCGGCAGGCCCTTCATGGCAGCTTCAGCTTCTACCCTCAAGCCTTCCTCCAAAAACACCTGTTGTAGCTTCCTAGCCGAACCTGGACTTTTGCACGATTCAGGGTTGTGTTCCCCATACCTATGCGGAGATGATTGCGGCCCAGATCTTGAGATCGTGTGTCCATCATCGGCCTCTTCTGAGAGACCATTCATCGGATTCTTGAGGTTAGGGTAACCTGATTCGAGATCCAGATGGGATATAGCGTCTGAATGGGACGTGCCTTCTGCTGAGGGCTCAATCGTTGATCTCTGCTTGCGACAAATTTCATTGGAGTCGAGTGCTTTGAGACCTAGCCCATCTGAATAGGATGCGTGAACATCACCTGGAATGCCCCCTTGTTGAGTTTCTTCCTTCCATGATTGCTGAATGCTTAGTAGTTTAGCAGTTACGACGTCAAGCACGAAGGGATCTGCCAAATTGTTGAGCTCCTCCTCTAGTTTACCCACAATTTCAAGCATCCGAGCTTCGGAATCGCTCAGACACGCCTGTTGCCGTTCAAGAGCGGGGCTCGTCTTGAACGTGTTGTGAGAAGTTGGGAGTGGGGTTGCTCGATAACGGCTGAGCTTTGAACGTGTTGTGTAGAGTTCATCTGCTTCCTTCGAATCTCATTTGTATCCTGGGCTTTGCAAGCCAGCCCTTTCGAGAAGGAGACAGTACCGTCAGCCATGGTAGAAATCACAAGAGTTCCATGCCCTTGTCAGAGATCCCCAAAATTGCCTTACATGTCAGACGAAGGAACCAAATGTTTAGTAAATCCTACTTTTAAATCCAGATGTTGTTACTGTCACATATGAAGGATTCACCTTTTGTATTTACTTTTGACATGTGTTTCTCTACCATCTCTTAGATGGAATTGAAACTTGTGATTCCATGTTTGCTTAAATATTGCCTAGGTACATAATTTAGTTAATCCTTTTGGGTTAGATCAGCCCAATCGGTCCGTCTCAATTTAGCTTTGGCTTAGGTCAATGTAGCCACTTGGCTTAGTTTAATTTTCTCAATCTTTGTTTTTTTTCTTTCCTTTTCTTTTCCTCCTGGGGTATGCCCCTTGTAGGCTGTACATTCGCTTAGCCTCTTTTTATTTCAAGCTATTTTAACCAAAAAAAAAAGGGTCTTCCGATGAGTTGAGCTCATCCTCCAGATGACCCACGATTTCAAGCATTCGAGCCTCGGACTCCGAACGCATACCCTACTTCTCCTGTACCTGCCTACTAACCGTCATGTGTTTCACCATCTTGTCTTCACATGACCAGTAGTCGAAAAACCTACTACTCGTCACGTGTTTCACTGTTTTTCTTTTGCATGACTTGTAGTCTAAAAACCTACTAACCGTCTCGTGGTTCACTGTTTTTCTTTAACATGATTTGTAGTCTAAAAACCTACTAACCGTCACGTGTTTCACTGTTTTTCTTTTGCATGACTAGTAGTCTAAACACCTACTAACCGCCATGTGTTTCACCATCTTCTCTTCACAGGACTAGTAGTCTAAAACCTACTAACCGTCACGTGTTTCACTGTTTTTTCTTTTGCATGACTAGTAGTCTAAACACCTACTAACCGACATGTGTTTCACCATCTTCTCTTCACAGGACTAGTAGTATAAAACCTACTAACCGTCACGTGTTTCACTGTTCTTCTTTTGCATGACTAGTAGTCTAAACACCTACTAACCGTCATGTGTTTCACCATCTTGTCTTCACATGACTAGTAGTCGAAAAACCTACTACTCGTCACGTGTTTCACTGTTTTTCTTTTGCATGACTTGTAGTCTAAAAACCTACTAACTGTCTCGTGGTTCACTGTTTTTCTTTAACATGACTTGTAGTCTAAAAACCTACTAACCGTCACGTGTTTCACTGTTTTTCTTTTGCATGACTAGTAGTCTAAACACCTACTAACCGTCATGTGTTTCACCATCTTCTCTTCACAGGACTAGTAGTCTAAAAACCTACTAACCGTCACGTGTTTCACTGTTCTTCTTTTGCATGACTTGTAGTCTAAACACCTACTAACCGTCATGTGTTTCACCATCTTCTCTTCACATGACTAGTAGTCTAAAAACCTACTAATCGTCACGTGTTGCACTCTTTTACTTTCGCATGACTAGTAGTCTAAACACCTACTAACTGTCATGTGTTTCACCGTCTTCTCTTCAAATGACTAGTAGTCTAAAAACCTGCAAGCCGTCACGTGTTTTACTATTTTTCTTTTGCATGACTAGTAGTCTAAACACCTACTAACCGTCATGTTTTTCACCATCTTCTCTTCACATGACTAGTAGTCTAAAAACCACTAACCGTCAAGTGTTTTACTGTTTTTCTTTTACGTGACTAGTAGTCTAAACACCTACTAACCGTCATGTGTTTCACCATCTTCTCTTCATGTAACGCCCCCATTTTCGGGTACGTTAGAGGACAGTTTTTATTGATAAAATCAAATGGAGTCTGGCTTATTATTACATCATCAACCTCACAAGGAGTACATTTATTCAAAAGGGAAGGGAACTAAGGTTCCTAACTACAGCTCTGCCTGCTCTTCCATCCTAGCCAGCTCTTCGGCTCCATAAGCCTCCAAAGTGTACGTCTCACCCTGTTCGTCTATAAGGTCTGACACATTATACCGGTGTCGCCACCAATATAATATGTCAGGGTCACCAAAGGCAACACCGTGAGCTTAAAAAGCTCAATAGAATAAACCAATCCCACTAACCCTTAACTTACACATAGTAAGTCACGTATAACAGCAATGAATTATACAGATAATGATATCTACGCAGTACGTGTTTATTCAACAGCTATCAACAATAACATATCCGCATTTTCTCTTAGCTATTGTTGGTGTTCGTGATATCAGAGTTTCTTCTTCGCAAGGAAGCATATAAACAATTACACATGCTCATTCATCAACATAGTTAAACAATGACACATTCACATTCGATATCTTCCTAACGTTGGTGTCATATCTTTTCGTGTTTCTCCTACGCGACTCATCGTAGACCGTGTCATCCTTTTTACTTCATTAACACTTCCAAATCACATTTCCAAAATCGTTTCTTTTACACACGCACACCACACAATGGGCAAGTCCGGCCACATTGTGGTTTTCAAATATCATACACGATGGACTACCACGTCCGGCCACATCGCGGTTTTCAAAATCCACACAAGGGCTTTCACGCCAGGTCCCTATTGAGTGTATAGATAAATCATGTTACCAATGAAGCTACCACGTCCGGCTACATTGATGACACACACACAATGGGCTACCAAGTCCGGCCACATTGCTGCTTTCAAAATCTATCCACACAACGAGCTGCCACGTTCGGCCACATGAGGTTTTTAAAACACACACCCAACCTCGATTCTGCCGTTCCGGGTTCTCGAGTATCCTCACAATGGTTCCGCCGTCCCGGGTTCCCATTGGCACACGTTAGCATTGGCTCCGTACCGTGGATAACCAAGCCACACACCCAACCTCGGTTCCGCCATTCCAGTCTCCCGAGTATCCTCACAATGGTTCCGCCGTCCCGGGTTCCCATTGGCACACACACACACACACTACTCACATAATGACTCCCACAATGGTCATTATGTAGTTTCAAAAATATTTTACCAAGGCCATGCCTTTAAACACACCCTAGGTGTCATGTTTCTAACTTTCTCGGTTTACGTGTCTCGTTCTCATGCATAGACTCCGCGGTAAGACTTTCATGTAATCATAGTAATCTTGAAACTAAACTAGCAAGATCAGTTCAGCATGTGGATCAGTCTTTCAGTGAATTCCACTGTCTAAATCCTAGTTTAGTACTTTCAATATGTTCAGTTGATACTGTCAGGTAGTATGTTACTTTTGTAATACTTAGATGTCCAAGCTCTGGCTTTGACCTTCATTAAGGCGTTGTTTTCTTTCCCTCTTACAAGATGGACTGGAAACATCGCATTTCACTTATCCCATGTAGCCACTTGGCGTAGGTATTTTCTCTTATTTTATTTTGTTTTCTCTTTCTTTTCCTCCTGGGGTATGCCCCTTGTAGGCTGTATATTCGGTTAGCCTTTTTTCTATTTCAAGCTAAGTTACCCCAAAAAACAAAAAAAAAACAAAAAAAAACTAGCAAGATCAACCAACTCTATATTAAATAGCATGCTCTCTTAATCACATCATCATGCTCAACATTTAATCATACAAGACAAAGCATAGTGCCACATGGACGGGCACCTTTGGAGTGGTAAACCACTTATGCTTTATCAACAACAAGTAGTCATAGTAAACCTAGGGTTGAGAGCTTCTCTCTCTAAACTTAGAGAGAGAATGCACTCCCCAGGTGTTCTTCATCCAATTCTTACCAAAATCATCCATAAAATCTGATAGAGAGGTAATATTAAGCTCTAATCAGAATTTCTTCTACAACACCGGAGTTCTAATCTCAGCTCCAAAATCAGCACTGGAGATCCAAGCTTCTCCAGATACGGAATCTTTAAACCCATTTCATCTGCCGATTTCACTACATGGCAAATCGGTCCAGCACCAGCGTACACTCTCATCCCAGCCGTGGGTTTATCCATCGTCACAGAGATGTCCCGGAGCTGCTGGGATCCCATATTTCCAAGCTCGTGGGTTTAGAGTTTCCAGAAAAGGGGATCTCACGTCTAAACCCACCATTTTCTCAGGCTGATCTTCGCTTCTACCATGGTGAATCGGCCATCATCAAACCTCAAAAGGTAATTTCTCTGATCATCTACACCCAACCGGAGGGGTTGGGAACGGAGGAATTCCACAACAGTCGATCGCCGTACGATCTACTCCATAACCACCATCGGAGTTCTGCACTTCTCAACAACTGATCGGCAACGGTGGCACGGAGGCGGGGTTCGTACATGGTCGGATTTCGGCTCCTCGCTCCGGTACGGCACGAGTGGGGCTGTGACCGGTGTTCAAACTCAATGCCGCCGTTCATTGAGGGTTTCGGGCTCAGTCCTCGCCGGAGGGTTACGCCGGAGAAACCCAAACTCACTGCAGCAGCAGGTTCAAATGGTGCTGGACCCTGGCCAGGCAAGTCAGGCCGGGCCCGGCCAGTCCAGGCCAATCAGTTCATGCCGTTCAAGCAAGCCCAGCAGCCACGGCCCGGGCCATCAACAGCCGCCGTGGGCCTCAACAGCCGTGGGCCAGTTTGGGGCCAGGCCATCAACAGACGTGGGCCAGGACAGTTTGGGGCCAAGCCAGTTTGGAGCCGGGCCAGCCAGCTGGTAGCAACCAGCCCGTTGGCAGGCCAGCCCAAGCAGGCAAGCCGTCGGGCAGTGAGGGACGTATCCATTTCTCTCACCGTTATTCATTTTGCGCTTTGCAATTGTCTACTTACTGTCAATTTGTTGCTGGACTTATGGGCCAGTTTACTGTTAGTCTCTGCGATCCCCGATAGGCGGTCATCTGTTGGACTGAAATCGGGGGTCGGGCTCTTGGTCGAGCCTTTTATATCCCTAGATCATGTGCTTTTAGCCCTGAGGTTGTGTGTAGTATTCTTGTGGTCGTGGCTATCGTTGATTAGATTAGAATCTGTTCTGATTGAAAAGGGTAGTTCACAGTAGCAGCAGCTGTGGGTGCCACTGATTAGATTGGTGGATGGTTTCTGATTGAGCGAGGTAGCTGCCGGAGCTGTCTTTGATTAGATTGGTGGTTGTTCTCTGATCGAAAGGGGTAGCTTCGCAGTCTGTTGCCGATTAGATGGGTGGTTTTCACTGATCGAAAGGAGCAGCTTGGTCCACTTGAGGTTTGAGTGGCCACTTCTGGTGGTTCCTCTTTCTGTTCCGCTTATAGTCGTTGGCGAGCCTAGGGGATTAGGTTGAGGGGGGAGTAGTCGTGGTGTGCAGGGTACTTAGCAGGGTAGCCTTGTCCGACATTTCCAGGTCGTGCCTCTCTCGGTCCGTGTCCCTCTATAGTAGCTGATCTCTGATGAGTGGGTATTATGCTAGCCTTGGGTTTGGAAGTACTTGGTTCTTGGTTTTCTTATCCCAGCTTTGAAGGAGGAGGTTACTGGGTAGTTGGTTCAGTGGGTAGTTTTGGCGAGCCTTAGGTTAGGATGAGGGAGGGTTAGGCCGGTAGGATTGGGCGTGGTGTGCAGGGCTCTTGCAGCGGGGCCTTGTCGGATGCCGTCATCGCTGGTTAGAACCTCTTGATGCCTTGTTCCTCTGTAGTAGCCGTTCAGATTGCCTTGAAGCCGTCTTACTTAGTAGCTGCTCTCCTCAGTGTTGGTTATCATGTGGTCATCGTTGGCCATGACTATCTACCTTATTTACCTTATTTCCTAGCCTGGCGGGTTGTGCCAGGTAGTAGTAGTTCACTTTTATATATCTCGGTACACATGGCATTTTGTTATGTATTCACTTTATATTACTCCCCATGCGGGTTGTGCATGGTTACGTATTTACTTCATCTTACTCTCCATGCGGGTTGTGCATGGTTTACCGCACTTTTGTCATTCTTGTTTTTTTTTTCTTTTCTTTTCCTCCTGGGGTATGCCCCTTGTAGGCTGTACATTCGCTTAACCTTTTTTTTAATTTCAAGCTAAGTTACCCAAAAAAAAACAACAAGTAGTCAATAAATCACATAATCATACTTATATTCATTCTAAGATCAAAATACGAATACTTAAAGCTAATCTATGAACCTTATCTTTCTTCCTTTTCAAATTTCAAAACAACATATGTTTATTGGAATTCTAAGATACGATCGTTCTACGTATATACTTAGAGTTAAAGGTCATAGGAAAAGTCTACGTATACATAGGGAGGAGTAGATATAGAATATCTACCGTTCTTCTTGGCGGTAGAGATGACTACGGAAGGTACGTTGACGGTTGGACGGAGTAACGTCTAGGAATGGCTTCCGGTAGCTTCGAAAGAGAATGGTTTCTCTCGAAACTAGATCTTGCCTAACACTACTTGACTTTTTGGATCGAAAGGGTGGTCGAGCGGCGGTTTAGTGGCGGCTTAGGATGAGTTTCTTGAAGAACTTATGAAGAACCTCAAGAACAAGCAAGAACAAGCAAAGAACAACAAGAACACTAAGCTTTCTAGAGAGAGAAGTTGGAGGTTGGAAAGGTGTGAGTTGAATGAAAGCATGGGGTCCTATTTATAGGCAAATGGATGGCCTCTCCCTCTCCCGAATGGCCGGCTCCTCTCTCTCTCTAAATCCAATAGATTTTGCTCCAAAATCTAGTCCTTTCAAGTCATGACAAGTTATGACATCACCTAGATCTTCTTCTTCCAAACTAGGACAAGGTTTATGTTATTCTATGGGGTTTTAGTCCAATCTAGTCCTTTAAAAGATTAAGAAATGAGATTTTTTTTTTTGGGTAATTTAGCTTGAAATTAAAAAAGGTTAATCGAATGTACATCCTACAAGGGACATACCCCAGGAGGAAAAGAAAGGAAAAAAAAAACAAGAATGATAAAAGTACGGTAACCATGCACAACCCGCATGGAGAGTAAAATAAAGTGACATAACCATGAAATGTACTGATATGAAATTGAACTACTCCTGGCACAACCCGCCAGGCTAGGAAATAAAGTAAATGAAGTAGATAGTCATGGTCAACGTGGACCACATGAAAACCAACGCTGAGGAGAGATCCTCCTCCTCCTAGGCTGGGCTAAGAAAACCAAGACCCGAGACATCCATCACCCCAAAGCAAGCATAATACCCGCTCAACAGAAGTCAACTACTACAGAGGAACTCGGGCAGAGAGAGGCTCGACCAGGGGATGACGGCATCCGACAAGGCTACCCTGCTAAGTACCCTGCACACCACGCCCATTCCACCCTGACTACTACATCCTCGCCCAAATCCCCTAGGCTCGCTAACGACTCAAAGCGGAACAGAAAGAGAGGCCACCAAAAGTAGCCACTCGAACCTCAAGTGGACCAATCTGCTCTTTTCGATCAGTGCAACCACCAAACCTAATAAGAAACAGACTGCAAAGCAACCCCTTTCGATCAGTGAGGAACCACCAATCTAGTCAATGACTGCTCCGGCAACTACCTTGCTCAATCAAACTCCATCCATAATCTAATCATCGGCTCCTACAGCTGCTGCTACTGCGAGCTACCCCTAACTAGGATAGAGTCTAATCTAATCAATAATAGCCACGACCACAAGAATACTACACTCGACCTCAGAGCAAAAACGCTGGTTCTAGGGATATAAAAGGCTCGGCAACGAGCCCGGCCCCCGATTTCAGTCCAACAGATGACCGCCTATCGGGGTTGCCAAAACTAACAGTAAGCTGGCCCATAAGTCCAGCAACAAGATAAATGCATAACAGAATTGTAAATTTCCCCACTGCTCAACCTACCCCACTGCCCGGGCCACCCAGCAGGCTTACCTGCCCGGGCTGGCCTGCCATCGGGTGGCAGCTGCCTGCTGCTGCTGCTGCCCACTCGGATGGCCTGCCCGGCCTGGCTCGCTCGGCTGTTGACGCCCTGACTGGCCCGATGACTAGGGCCAGTGCCCGAGCCGTACAGGAGGTGGCTGCACCTGCGACAGCCGGCGGCTGTTGAGCCCAAAAGTGCCTGGTCGCTGCTGTACCGACCAACGACCTGTGGATCTGAAAACTTTGATCGACCATGACCGGCGGCCATGGCTGTTGGGGCTACCCACCTCCGACCATGGACGAACCCTCCTCCGTTCGAGGGGCAAAACCATGGCTGGTAGACCCACGGCTAAGCCCCACGGCGGCGAAGCCCCACGGCGGCGGGGCTGGGAAGAACCCACGGCGGCGAAGCCCCACGGCGGCGGGGCTGGGAAGAACCCACGGCGGAGAGAACCCACGGCTTGGAGTTGTGCCCCACGGCGGCTAATCCCCACGGCGGCGGGGCTGGGAATGGAAGAACCCACGGCGGCGGCGGGGCTGGTCCCACGGCGACTGCATCGCCCTGGCTGTGATTGGCCATTAATGGCGGTTGTACGTTCAGATCTGCCCCGGTGCAGATCCCAATAAAGTTGCCCACCGGTTCACGGCGAGGTTGAGGTTGGAGACCACGCCTACGGCTGTTGAGCCACGGCGACTGGACCAGTGTGAGGTCGACCGAACCAGACCAGAAATCTGGCCGGAGCGACGGAGGGTGGTGGAGGAGAGACAGCCCGAGGCTGTCGGCTGTGGAGGGCGGTGGAGGAGAGACTCTCTAAGGAGAGAGGATCCCTTGCCCGGATGACTCCATGTTGCTGCTACTGCTGGCCGGAGGAGGAGCCGGCTGGATTGGAGGGAGCTTTCTCTCTCTAGGCTAGAGAGAGAAGCTCCCAGAATTTCTAAGAAAAAGAAATGAGATTTGGTTGTCCTTGGTTGATCAAAGTGTAAGAAAGACTAGATTTTGGTTGTACTTTGGATGATAGAATAAGAAACCCTAGATTGAGTAGTACATGGTGATGCAAGAAGATGATGTAGGAAGATATGGTGAGTACACTTGCACACACATCACTCTCTCTCTCTCTCCCTCCATCCGGCCCTCTCTCTCTCCCTCTCTCTCTCTCTCTCTTGGTACAAAGTACATATGTATATATATATATACAAGTACAAAGATCAAGGGTTGGTAGATTGACTTAGGAAGAGTAAGGATTTTGTGTAAGAAATCTTGTAAGGCAATCTAGTACTTCAAATCCATCTCATTTCATCCTATCTCCCTTCTTTCATAAGTACATGTACTTATATAAATAGAATTAGGGTTTGGTAGAGAAAGATCAAGAAAGTACAACATATCTTTCTCTCTCTCTCTCCATCTCTCTCGGCTCTCTCTCCCTTCTCTCTCTCGGCTCTCTCTCCCTTCTCTCTCTCGGCTCTCTCTCCCTCTCTCTCTCTCTCTCTTGTACTATATATATATATATATCTATATATAATCCTAAGATCATGTAAGTACATAAGTACTAATAGACTAATAAGATATGGAAGTACAAGGAATAATAAACTAATGGGGTTTTGAAAGAATAAGATTTTCTATTAAACAATGAAATAACACATGTGTTCTATCTCTATATAATAAAGGAGTAGGTGTACTAGTACTCTATTATAATATTAAGGTATGTACTAGTATATCTAGGAAAAGATTAAGTCAAAATTCTTTATTAAAATACTCCTATTTGACACATGTAGTATTATTATATTGAAATGGGTACATTAGGGAATCCTAGAGAAAGATATCCTTCTTATTCTTTATTCTTTTGTACACATGGCTTATCCCATTAAGTATTTAATTAATAGATCTTTGTACTAGGTGGAAAGACTAACATATTATCCAATAGACAATAATTCTCCTAGCACTTATGGAGCAACGGACAAAGTCAAAGGTTGACTTTTGGTCAAAAGGGTTCATCTAGAGTTCAAGAGATCAAAAGGTTCAAATGGTTCAAGGAAGGTCAAGGGTTTAAATAGGTTATCACCTGGATTAGATTAGAAGCTAAATAGGCTTGCTAAGTAGGATTTCTAGTCAGGAATCTAACATAGGCTTAAGCTCGATGATTAAGGGAATAGTCCAACACACTTGTCTTTAGAAAATGATCTTATGACGGATTGCTAGGAATAACTCAAGGTCTTCGAGAGGAGTTTAATAATCATTCAAGAAAATTTAAAGACTTTTCGAATTAACAACGAAATTTTTATTTAGTAAAAATCAGAGTTGTTACACTTCATATGACTAGTAGTCTAAAAACCTACTAACCGTCACGTGTTTCACTGTTTTTGTTTTGCATTACTAGTAGTCTAAACACCTACTAACCGTCATGTTTTTCACCATGTTCTCTTCACATGAATAGTAGTCTCAAAACCTACTAACCATCACATGTTTCACTGTTTTTCTTTTGCAAGACTAGTAGTCTAAACACCTACTAACCGTCATGTTTTTCACCATCTTCTCTTCACATGAATAGTAGTCTTAAAACCTACTAACCATCACGTGTTTCACTGTTTTTCTTTTGCATGACTAGTAGTCTAAACACCTACTAACTGTCATGTGTTTCACCATCTTCTCTTCATAGGACTAGTAGTATAAAAACTTACTAACCGTCACGTGTTTCACTGTTCTTCTTTTGCATGACTAGTAGTCTAAATACCTACTAACCGTCATGTGTTTCACCATCTTCTCTTCACATGACTAGTAGTCTAAAAACCTACTAATCGTCACGTGTTGAACTGTTTTTCTTTTGCATGACTAGTAGTCTAAACACCTACGAACCGTCATGTTTTTCACCATCTTTTCTTCACATGACTAGTAGTCTAAAAACCACTAACCGTCACGTGTTTAACTGTTTTTCTTTTGCATGCCTAGTAGTCTAAACACCTACTAACCGTCATGTGTTTCACCATCTTCTCTTCGCAGGACTAGTAGTATAAAAACCTACTAACCGTCACGTGTTTCACTGTTCTTCTTTTGCATGACTAGTAGTCTAAACACCTACTAACCGTCATGTGTTTCACCATCTTGTCTTCACATGACTAGTAGTCGAAAAACCTACTACTCGTCACGTGTTTCACTGTTTTTCTTTTGCATGACTTGTAGTCTAAAAACCTACTAACCGTCTCGTGGTTCACTGTTTTTCTTTAACATGACTTGTAGTCTAAAATCCTACTAACCGTCATCTGTTTCAATGTTTTTCTTTTGCATGACTAGTAGTCTAAACACCTACTAACCGTCATGTGTTTCACCATCTTCTCTTCACAGGACTAGTAGTCTAAAAACCTACAAACTGTCACGTGTTTCGCTGTTCTTCTTTTGCATGACTTGTAGTCTAAACACCTACTAACCGTCATCTGTTTCACCATCTTCTCTTCACATGAATAGTAGTCTAAAAACCTACTAATCGTCACGTGTTGCACTCTTTTACTTTCGCATGACTAGTAGTCTAAACACCTGCTAACCGTCATGTGTTTCACCAACTTCTCTTCAAATGACTTATAGTCTAAAAACCTACAATCCGTCACGTGTTTCACTGTTTTTCTTTTGCATGACTAGTGGACTAAACACCTACTTACCGTCATGTTTTTCACCATCTTCTCTTCACATGACTAGTAGTCTAAAAACCACTAACCGTCACGTGTTTCACAGTTTTTCTTTTGCATGACTAGTTGTCTAAACACCTACTAAGCGTAATGTGTTTCACCATCTTCTCTTCATATGACTAGTAGTCTAAAAACCTACTAACCGTCACGTGTTTCACTGTTTTTCTTGTGCATGACTAGTAGTCTAAACACCTACTAACCGTCATGTTTTTCACCATCTTCTCTTCACATGAATAGTAGTCTTAAAACATACTAACTATCACGTGTTTCACTGTTTTTCTTTTGCATGACTAGTAGTCTAAACACCTACTAACCGTCATGTTTTTCACCATCTTCTCTTCACAAGAATAGTAGTCCTAAAACCTACTAACCATCACCTGTTTCACTGTTTTTCTTTTGCATGACTAGTAGTCTAAACAACTACTAACCGTCATGTTTTTCACCATCTTCTCTTCACATGAATAGTAGTCTAAAAACCTACTAACCGTCACGTATTTCACTGTATTTCTTTGGCAAGACTAGTAGTCTAAACACCTACTAACCGTCATGTATTTCACCACATTCTCTTCACATGACAAGTAGTCTAAAAACCACTAACCGTCACGTGTTTCACTGTATTTCTTTTGCATGGCTAGTAGTCTAAACACCTACTAACCGTCATGTGTTTCACCATCTTCTCTTCATATGACTAGTAGTCTAAAAACCTACTAACCGTAACGTGTTTCACTATTTTTCTTGTGCATGACTAATAGTCTAAACACCTACTAACCGTCATGTTTTTCACCATCTTCTCTTCACATGAATAGTAGTCTTAATACCTACTAACCATCACGTGTTTCACTGTTTTTCTTTTGCATGACTAATAGTCTAAACACCTACTAACCGCCAAGTTTATCACCATCATCTCTTCACATGAATAGTAGTCAAAAAACCTACTAACCGTCACGTGTTTCACTTTATTTCTTTTGCACGACTAGTAGTCTAAACACCTACTAACAGTCATGTGCTTCACCAACTTCTCTTCAAATGACTAGTAGTCTAAAAACCTACTAGCCGTCAAGTGTTTTACTGTTTTTTTCTTTTGCATGACTAGTAGTCTAAACACCTACTAACCGTCGTGATTTTCACCATCTTATCTTCACATGACTATTAGTCTAAAAACCTACTAACCGTCACGTGTTTCACTGTTTTTCTTTTGCGTGACTAGTAGTCTAAACACCTACTAACCGTCATGTGTTTCACCATCTTCTCTTCACAGGACTAGTAGTATAAAACCTACTAACCGTCACGTGTTTCATTGTTCTTCTTTTGCATGACTAGTAGTCTAAACACCTACTAACCGTCATGTGATTCACCATCTTGTCTTCAAATGACTAGTAGTCTAAAAACCTACTAGCCGTCACGTGTTTTACTGTTTTTCTTTTGCATGACTAGTAGTCTAAACACCTACTAACCGCCAAGTTTATCACCATCTTCTCTTCACATGAATAGTAGTCTAAAAACCTACTAACCGTCACGTGTTTCACAGTATTTTCTTTGCATGACTAGTAGTCTAAACACCTACTAACAGTCATGTGTTTCACCATCTTCTCTTCAAATGACTAGTAGTCTAAAACCTACTAGCCGTCATGTGTTTTACTGTTTTTCTTTTGCATGACTAGTAGTCTAAACACCTACTAACCGTCGTGTTTTTCACCATCTTATCTTCACATGACTATTAGTCTAAAAACCAACTAACCGTCACGTGTTTCACTGTTTTTCTTTTGCATGACTAGTAGACTAAACACCTACTTACCGTCATGTTTTTCACCATCTTCTCTTCACATGACTAGTATTCTAAAAACTACTAACCGTCACGTGTTTCACAGTTTTTCTTTTGCATGACTAGTTGTCTAAAAACCTACTAACCGTCATGTGTTTCACCATCTTCTCTTCATATGACTAGTAGTCTAAACACCTACTAACTGTCACGTGTTTCACTGTTTTTCTTGTGCATGACTAGTAGTCTAAACACCTAGTAACCGTCGTGTTTTTCACCATCTTATCTTCACATGACTATTAGTGTAAAAACCTACTAACCGTCACGTGTTTCACTGTTTTTCTTTTGCGTGACTAGTAGTCTAAACACCTACTAACCGTCATGTGTTTCACCATCTTCTGTTCACAGGACTAGTAGTATAAAACCTACTTATCGTCAAGTGTTTCATTGTTCTTCTTTTGCATGACTAGTAGTCTAAACACCTACTAACCGTCATGTGTTTCACCATCTTGTCTTCAAATGACTAGTAGTCTAAAAACCTACTAGCCGTCACGTGTTTTACTGTTTTTCTTTTGCATGACTAGTAGTCTAAACACCTACTAACCGCCAAGTTTATCACCATCTTCTCTTCGCATGAATAGTAGTCTAAAAACCTACTAACCGTCACGTGTTTCACTGTATTTCCTTTGCATGACTAGTAGTCTAAACACCTACTAACAGTCATGTGTTTCACCATCTTCTCTTCAAATGACTAGTAGTCTAAAAACCTACTAAAAAACGTGCCCTCAGCTGGGAGCTTCTCTCTCTAGCCTAGAGAGAGAAAGCTCCCTACTGGCTCTTCCACTTCGGCCCAGCCAAGCCTGGCCCCACCATGCTGGCCATCCACTCCGACGGCGGCAGCAGCAGGTCTCATCGGGCAAGGGAGACCCTCGCACGACAGGGTCTCTCCTCCACCGCCCCCTTCCACACCCGGCAGCCATAGCCTCCGCTTTGGTCCGGACAAACTTCAACTCTGGTTCGAAGCTCCACAGCCGTGGGCCTCGCCTCCAACCTCAACCCGACGTGAACCGGCGGGAACCATTTCGGATCTGCTCCTACCAGATCTGATATCAACTACAATCGGCAACCCATAGGGTCCGGTCATCTATCATCCACCTCTGGTCCGGTCAACAGGCGCCGGCCAGTCCATAGCTGGCCTTCTCTGGTCCAGTCAAGCATCAAACATCAACCGGCCACTTTCGGTCCGGGGATTACAGCCGTGCAGTTCTGCAACCATTGGGATCCGAGCCGTGCAGATCTGCAACCAACGGCAACTGTTCATCTTCTCCGGCTATGTCCCAGCCGGCCAGATCTCTCCAACTCGTGCTCCTCAGCCGCTGTGGAGCTTATCAACTGGTGGGAGGTCACGGCCTGGCCGCCCCGGAGGCCTGCCCAGGCCAGCCAGGTCAGGCAGGGGCAGGGGCTTAGAGCCGTTGCCTTTCGGCCAGGACACCACATCCCCGCTCGGGCCAAGCAGCCCGATCAAGCTGCTAGCTCGGGCGGGCAATCACCATTGCAGCATCAAGCAGCTCGGGCAGTCTCTAGGCCAGCAGGCCAGAGGCCAGCCGGGCCAACGACAAGCCAGCCACAGGCTAGGCCAGCCATTTCTTTTGCCAGCCCGGGCAGTGGAGGCTCGGGCTACTGTTTGCTTTTTAGCTGTTTTGTATTATTAGTTGCTGTGTTCTGGTAGCAGTAGCTGATTTACTTAGTTATTTCTGTGCTTGCGAGGACTTCGAGGGCCTCTAATTTACCCCTATCCCGACGGGTTGTGTTGTGGATTTTCTGTTATTGCCATGCCCGTGTCCAGGTTTCCCATTGAACTCTCTACTCTTTGGGATAGTTTGTACGACGGGGCTTGGACACGGGTAACCCATGTAGCCACTTGGCTCTTTATATTTTTTCGTTTTCTTTTTGCTTTGTCTTACCTGGGGTATGCCCCTTGTAGGCTGTATATTCGCTTAACCTCTTTTAATTTCAAGCTGATTTACCCCAAAAAAAAAAAAAAAGTCTAAAAACCTACTAGCCATCACGTGTTTTACTGTTTTTCTTTTGCCTGACTAGTAGTCTAAACACCTACTAACCGTCGTGTTTTTCACCATCTTATCTTCACATGACTATTAGTCTAAAAACCAACTAACCGTCACGTGTTTCACTGTTTTTCTTTTGCGTGACTAGTAGTCTAAACACCTACTAACCGTCATGTGTTTCACCATCTTCTCTTCACAGGACTAGTAGTATAAAACCTACTAACCGTCACGTGTTTCACTGTTCTTCTTTTGCATGACTAGTAGTCTAAACACCTACTCACCGTCATGTGTTTCACCATCTTGTCTTCGCTTGACTAGTAGTCGAAAAACCTAATACTCGTCACGTGTTTCACTGTTTTTCTTTTGCATGACTTGTAGTCTACCTACTAACCGTCTCGTGGTTCACTGTTTTTCTTTAACAAGACTTGTAGTCTAAAAACCAACTAACCGTCACGTGTTTCACTGTTTTTCTTTTGCGTGACTAGTTGTCTAAACACCTACTAACCGTCATGTGTTTCACCATCTTCTCTTCACATGACTAGTCGTCTAAACCTCTACAAACCGTCACGTGTTTCACCAACTTCTCTTGACAGGAGTAGTAGTCTAAAAAGCCACTAACCGTCACGTGTTTCACTTTTTTTTCTTTTGCATGACTAGTAGTCTAAACACTTACTAACCGTCATGTTTTTCACTATCTTCTCTTCACAGAAATAGTAGTCTAAAAACCTACTAACCGTCACGTGTTTCACTGTTTTTCTTTTGTATGAATAGTAGTCTAAACACCTACTAATAGTCATGTGTTTCACCATCTTCTCTTCAAATGACTAGTAGTCTAAAAACCTACTAGCCGTCACGTGTTTCACTGTTTTTCTTTTGCATGACTAGTAGTCTAAACACCTACTAACCGTCATGTTTTTCACCATCTTATCTTCTTTTTTGGGTAATTTAGCTTGAAATTAAAAAAGGTTAAGCGAATGTACAGCTTACAAGGGCATACCCCAGGAGGAAAAGAAAAGGAAAACAAATAAGAATGAAAAAAGTGCGGTAAACCATGCACAACCCGCACGGAGAGTGAGATAGAGTAAATACATAACAAAATGCAATGTGAAATTGAACTACTACCTGGCACAACCCGCCAGGCTAGGAAATAAAGTAAATATGGTAGATAGTCGTGGTCAACGGTGACCACATGATAACCAGCGCTGAGGAGAGATTCTCCTCCTCCAAGGCTAGGATAAGAAGACCAAGAACCGAGAAGCCCATCACCCCGAAGCTAGCATAATACCCACTCAAAAGAAGTCAACTACTACAGAGGGACTCGGACCGAGAGAGGTTCGAGCTGGAGATGTCGGCATTCGACAAGGCTACCCTGCTAAGCACCCTGCACACCACGCCCATTCCATCCAGACTACTACAACCTCACCCAAACCCCCTAGGCTCGCTAACGACTATAAGCGGAACAGGAAGAGGGACCACGAAAAGTAGCCCCCAAACCACAAGTGGACCAAGCTGTTCTTTTCGATCAGTGCAAACCACTAAATCTAATCTGAAACAAACTACGAAGTTACCCCTTTCAATCAGTGAGAATCCACCAATCTAGTCAAAGACAGCTCCGGCAACTACCTTGCTCAATCAGACTCATCCATAATCTAATCATCGGCAGCCACAACTGCTGCTACTGCAAGACTGCCCCTTAACTAGGATAATCCAATCTAATCAATAATAGCCACGTCCACAAGAATACTACGGAAATCCTCAGAGCTAAAAGCGCTGGCTCAAGGGATAAAGAGGGCTCGACGAAGAGCCCGGCCCCCGATTTCAGTCCAACAGATGACCGCCTATCGGGGGTTGCAAAAGTAACAGTAACTGGCCCACTAGTCCAGCTACAATGAAATTGTAGATAGCCAAATTCAAAGCTCTTAATGAGCAAATATTAATAATGAGTTGACCCAGGTATACCGGCCTGGGCTGCTGATTGGGCTGCCTGCCCGGGCCTTGCTGCTTGTTGCTTACTGCCCGGGCTGAAGGCAGGCTGTGCCCGACGGTGGCTCACGGCTGTTGAGGCCCACAGATTGCCAGAACCGCCCTCATCTCCGGCAAGTTCAGACCGGCAGCTGGTGGCTGTGATTCAGACCGGTCTGGACAGCAACCAGACTGAACAGCAACCCAAGGTCGCCGTCGCAGGACTGAACAGCAGCCCAAGGTCGCCGTCGCCGTTGCAGTAAAAGGACCTGAGCGTGAACGAAGACCTCCGAAAAAAAATAGATCTGCTCTGGGTCTTCTATGTGGTAGTTGAGCTCGTCGGCGATGGTTGAAGGCGAAGCCCACGGCGGGGATGTCGATGGTTGAAGGCGAAGCCCACGAATCTCAGTTTGGTTTCAGATCTGCCTGAAGCAGATCCCAAATGGTGCCCGCCGGTTCACGGCGGGGATGTGGTTGGAGGCGAAGCCCACGGCTGTGGAGCTCCGGTTGTGGAGGGCGGTGGAGGAGAGCCTCTCTAAGAAGAGAGTATCCCTTGCCCGGAAGGTGGCTGCTGCCCGGTGGCTGAGCCTTGTTCGACAGGAAGAGCGTTGACTGCTGCCATTGCCGTGGATAGTGCTGGCTGATTTGGCTGGGTCAGAGGGAGCTTTCTCTCTCTAGGTTAGAGAGAGAAGCTCCCAGTCAGCTATAGTACAGCTTACCATCTTATCTTCACATGACTATTAGTCTAAAAACCTACTAACCGTCACGTGTTTCACTGTTTTTCTTTTGCATGACTAGTAGTCTAAAACCTACTAACCGTCATGTGTTTCACCATCTTCTCTTCACAGGACTAGTAGTATAAAAACCTACTAACCGTCACGTGTTTCACTGTTCTTCTTTTGCATGACTTGTAGTCTAAACACCTACTAACCGTCATGTGTTTCACCATCTTCTCTTCACATGACTAGTAGTCTAAAAACCTACTAATCGTCACGTGTTTCACCTACTGTTTTGCCACGCCGTGTCCAGGTTCCCCGTTGAACTTTCTATTCCTTGGGATAGTTTGTTCGGCGGGGGTAAGGACACAGGCACCCCATGTAGCCACTTGGCGTCCATTATATTTTTTCATTTTCATTTTTGTTTTGTCTTACCTGGGGTATGCCCCTTGTAGGCTGTACATTCGGTTAACCTCTTTTATTTTTAAGCTATCCGCCCAAGGGCATTACCCAAAAAAAACTACAGACCCAAGTTAGGTCAACATCAACCAAAGCCTAAGCCAAAAAACTGGGCTGCCCTCCTCCAGTCACAAAGCCCCTCTCTGGACATGAAACTGAATCATTTTCCAGACCTCCAGAGAGGAAAACAAGCGCTGGTAGAAATAGATTTGGAACTGACCGATGTGGGCATGTGGAACAAGTACTTGGTAGGCCACTTCTTAGATGGACAAATGGCCTATCCTCTCATAGTTGCGACTGCTAGGAGCCAATGGAAAGAGCATTTTGTGGCTGTGAAACCTGATGTGGCTGGCTTCTACATGTTTGAATTCAAAGATGAACAATCCAAGATACAAGTCCTTGAAGGGGGTCCCTACTTCTTCTCTCAAAAATATCTAGTACTAAAGGATTGGCATAGGATGATGAGGCCTGCTAGAGAACAGCCTACCAAAATACCTGCTTGGGTGAAATTGCATGATTTACCACTGGAACTGTGGAACCAAGAGTGCTTGAGTAGGATAGCTAGTTCTATTGGAAGACCCCTGCATGTTGATCATGCCACTGCGAAGTCTGCTAGACGACCAGGTCTACAACAGACTAAATCTACAAAGGCAAGAATCTGCATTGAGGTCAGTGCTGAACAAGTCCTCCCTGATGAGGTTCAAGTAGTAGTGGAAGGGGAATCTGTTGTTATCCCTGTGGAATACCAAGTCCTACCTCCTATGTGTTCACAATGCCATGTTTTTGGTCATGCTACATCCAAATGTCGCAAGCAAGCTGTTGTACCCCCCCCCAGTCAATTGGAATGGCAGGCTGTGAAACGTGGGAAACAGAAAGCAGTAGAACAATCCTCCCTAGTCAAGAATGTTCACCCCCACCAAAGCCCTCTACCTCATGTCCTGTCAGAAGCCTCACCTCTTGTCCAATCCAAGTTAGGGGAGCATACTGAAGATACTGAAGATTTTGATGACCCTGATGTAGAACTTCTGGAAGTACTAGAGAGTGTGGTAAGCTCAGTAGTGTCCAATGAGGCAGCTAACAAGGATTCAATGGTAGCAAGGTCTGGTACTAGCACCAGATCTGAAGATCAGCAACCAGTTGGTGATGAGAAACAGGGGAAACCACCTGATGTCAGACATGCTATCCCTGATGTCAAGCTGCTGTTGGGAGGTTCCAAGAAGGCTAGTCACAATGGCAGAAATAGGAGTCAATCCAAAGGCTCCTCACATAAGAAAAGGAAGTAACTTTCCCTCCTCTTTTTGTCCACAATTATATAAATAAAGCTCATATTTTGCATCACTCTTAATCTTAAATAGTTGCAGCTCATTGTGGTTATATTTACTCTTTTGTATTAATGATTAGCAATCCATTGCATTTTGGAATTTGGAAGGTTAGAGGTCTAAATGACCCTCTGAAGCAACAAGAGGTTAAGAAATGGGTACAGAACAATAAGTTGTCCCTTGTGGGGATAATTGAACACAAAGTTACAGAACCAAAGGTCTCTAGAATTGTTAGTCTTATCTTACCTCATTGGAGTTTTATTAGTAACTATGCCCATTCCCCCTTGGGCAGAATTTTGGTATGCTGGAATCCCTCCTACTTTAATGTCCAACTTGTTTCCCAATCAAACCAATTCATACATTGCAATGTACAATCTTGTGATGGCAATTACTCATTTGCAGCTACATTTGTATATGGGGATAATTGCCATCTTGAAAGGCAGACACTTTGGCGTGACCTGCAAACAACTGCTCTTGCATCCCCTTGGGTAGTTCTTGGTGACTTCAATGCCATCAGATCACCATCTGAGAAAGTGGGAGGGGATAAACACTGGCTTCCTTGGATGGATGATGCCCTCCTGAAGTGGTTGCTAACAAAATTTCAAATGAAGTTAGATGTAGGTTGTTGTCCCTAGATATTAAGGGACCATCTCATTTACTTTCTATGTGGAACATTCATGCTTAGCTTCAATAGTAGAATTGTTTGGATTCTACTCATTTTTTCAAAATTGCAGATCGATTGTCACAGAAGCAGAAGAAGAAGCAGAGGAGAAAGGGTTCAGCAGTATCAGATGAGTCTACTATTACCCCTTTAAGAAGTGGCCATCATTGTGTAGTGGCTGTTTGTCATTAGTAGTTGTTATTGTTGTTTCAAGAGTTGCAATGTAGTTTGTTCAGTGGCTCTTTCATTTCTATTATTAGCCTAACCAATTGGGGCTGTCATTGGGATCTCCCTTCGCAGAGGGGGACGTCCTCTGCATTTTGCATTTTGATTTTGATTTTGATTTTGACTGTGTGAATTCTGCTGCCATGCTTAGCTGACCATGTCATCTGGTTAGCTGCTGTCAGGGCAGTCCAAGTTATGAGGTTTTGATGTTCTAAAAGGTTCTGAAAATGTTTAGGCTTTTGCAATCTGAACTGTGTTCTGAACTGGTTTTGGTTATTAGTTCTGGGACATAGAGCTTCCAAGTGCAGAACCAAACATAACTGGGCAGCAGACATCAGCAAGTGCAGAACTGATGCATAGCAGAACTGCTGCCATGCATCAGTTCTGCTGGTTTGTAGCAGGTTCTGTTGTGATCTAATTTTCTGTTGCCTAGACAAGTTGTAGCAGGTTTTGTTTTCAGTTATGCCTAACCATCGGGGACTGTCAATGGGATCTCCCTTCACAGAGGGGGACGTCCTCTGTATAGTATTGTATTTGTTTTCAGTATTGTATGGTATTGTGCAAGATCAGAAGTTGAAGTCATAGTAGCTGTGTAGTCCAAGTAGCTGCTGCCCAGATTGCAGCAGTTACTGTTGGTCTGTTATGTTGATTGCAGCAGTAACCCATTTGCAAGGGTTGATTGCAGAAGTTTCAGTTATGACTAAGAAGTTATTTTGGTCTGTTATGATTCAGTAGTTGTTGATGAAGCAATCAGTTGTTGTATGGTGAAGCATTCAGCTGTTGTGCTTTCTCTGCTGTCCTGATGGCAGAAGAGCAGCTCAGATGGCAGAAGAGCAGCAGCCCATTGGGGGACACTTCATGGACACACCACTGGGGAATGCTTGGGAATGCAGACAGATTTCAGTGTTATGTGTGTAGTCTATTCTCAAATGTAATGTATTAACTATCCAGGACTGCACTCTTAGTGCCTCACATAGGTGTAGTCCATTTTGTTGCTTTCAATAGGCGTTGTTTTCCTTCCCTCTTGATAGATGGATTGAAAACAACGCGCATCATCATTTAGCCATGTTGCCATTTGGCGTTGTCAATTTTCTTACTCTTGTTGGTTTTTTCCCTTTCTTTTCCTCCTGGGGTATGCCCCTTGTAGGCTGTATATCCGGTTATTCTTTTTTCTATTTCAAGCTATTTTACCCAAAAATAAAATAAAATAAAATAATTGCCTCCAATCTGTAGAGCTAGTTGACCTTAAATACTCTGGAAATCAATTGACTTGGTCTAATAAACAAGTTGGTGTATCCCACATTAGCACCAAGTTGGACAGGGTCCTAGTCAATGAGAATTGGATCAAAACTCTATGTTGGTCTAGTGCTCATTTCCTAAACCCTAGAGCATCAGACCATTCCCCTGCAGTCGTGGCATTGGCCCCCATCACCCCTCCTAAATCTAGACCTTTTAGATTCTTTAATTTTCTGGCAGACCATCCTAACTTTATGAACATTGTTCAGAGTGTCTGGAGGAGGGTGATCATAGGTAATCCCATGTATTGTGTCTGTGAAAAGTTGAAGATCCTACAAAAGGATCTAAAACAGTTGAATACCAAAGAATTCAGTGATCTATCATCCAGAGTTGCCTCTACCAGACAACAGCTGGATGATATTCAAAATGCCCTGGCCTCAGATCCTAGTGACACAACAAGTCAAGTTGCTGAAAAGGTATTATGCAAACAGTACCTTATCCCTGCTAGAGCTGAGGAGAGCTTTGCCAGACAAAAATCAAGAGTTCAATGGTTGAAACTGGGAGACCAATGTACTTCCTTTTTCTTCAAATCAATTAGTAATTCCAGGAATAGAACTAGGATTACTAGCTTGGTCTTGGAAGATGGTAATACCACACAGGATATTGAGCTGATCAAAGGATCTTTTATCCATTACTACACCAAGTTGCTTGGTTCCCCTCACCAAACCAACTATGCTGGATCATCTAGGGTCCAGCAGCTCATCACTAGGAAACTGTCAGAGTCTCAGAGGCTAGATATGGTAGTGGGAGTCACTGACAAAGAAGTTAAGGACATTTTCTGGTCCCTTAACCCTCAGAAAGCCCCCGGACATTTTCTGCTACCTTCTTTCATAAGGCTTGGCCTGTGATTGGTCATGAGGTCACCTCTGCTGTCAAGTCTTTCTTTAGATCTGGCTAACTGCTAAAGAAAGCCAATGCAACACTGGTTGCTCTTGTGCCTAAGGTTCCCAATCCTTCAAAGGTTGGGGATTATAGGCCAATATCATGTTGCAACCTCATTTACAAGTGTATTGCCAAGATTCTAGCCAATAGAATTAAGTCAGCCCTCCCTCACTTGATTGATCCAGCACAGTCTGGGTTTGTTCAGGGCAGAAGGATTGCGGATAACATCTTCCTCACACAGGAGTTGATGAGGGGATACCACAAACACTCCTCCTCTCCTAGGTGTGCCATGAAAGTAGATATAATGAAGGCCTATGACAATGTTAGGTGGGACTTCCTCTGGGATGTCCTTGCCTCAATGAACTTCCACCCTCAGATGATCAGGTGGTTAAAGGCTTGTGTAACCACAGCCAATTACTCCCTAAGCTTCAATGGTGAAGCCATTGGGTACATCCCTGGTCAAAGGGGATTGAGGCAAGGAGACCCCCTTTCATCATACTTATTTGTTATTGCCATGGAAGTCCTCACATGCATTCTCAAGGAGAAAACCCTACTGCCTGATTTTAATTTCCATTGGAAATGTGGGTCAACCAAATTGGTTAACCTATGTTTTGCAGATGACCTCATGATATTTTGCAAGGGTGAGTTAAGTTCTGTAAACTATATCCAGTCATCATTGGAAGAGTTTGAATCCTTATCTGGCCTCTCCCCTAGTCCAAACAAAAGCAATATTTTCTTCTCAGGTGTTAGTTCCTCCACCAAAGCATCAATATTGCATGTTCTTGGTTTTCAGGAGGGTACCCTTCCTGTTAGATATCTAGGTGTTCCCCTACTGTCCACCAAACTGAAGCATACTGATTGCAAGAGTTTGGTGGATAAAATCATTGCAAAAACAAAGTCCTGGACTAACAGATACCTCTCCTATGCTGGGAGACTTCAGTTGATTAAGTCCATTCTGTTCTCCATGCAGACCTATTGGTCTTCTCTCTTTATCCTTCCTAAAAGAGTCATTAAGGAAGTGGAAGCCATATTGAGAGCTTTCTTCTGGACTGGACCTGATCTCAAAACCTCTGGAGCTAAAGTCTCCTGGGAACATCTCTGCTCCCCTGTCCAAGAAGGTGGTCTTGGTTTCAAGTCTTTGGAGACTTGGAACAAATCTGCAGTGGCAAAGCACATTTGGTTCCTTGTGTCCGGCGGGGAACAATCCATGTGGTGTCAATGGGTCAAGTCCTACTTACTCAGAGGTAGGAACTTTTGGAGTGTTAAGGTCCCAAGTGAACCTTCCTGGGTGTGGAGGAAAATCCTATCCTTGAGACCCCTTGTTCAGCCACACATTCTGTACAAGTTGGGGGATGGAATGTCTACCTCTTTATGGTACGACAACTGGCATCCCCTAGGACCACTACTCCCAAGATTTGGCCCTAGAATTATCTATGATTCTGGAATAGTTAGGGATGCCACTGTTCAACATATAATCCATAACAACTAGTGGGCCTTCCCTGTCACCCAAACCCTTGAACTTAATGAAATAAGAACTGATTTGCATACAATTACTGTCAATAGAGCTACCAAGGATACATGCATTTGGGCACTAACTAAGTCAGGGGAGTTCTCCATCTCATCCCTATGGGACAACCTTAGAACTCACTTTCCCATTGTTACATGGCATAAGGTTGTATGGTTTCCAGGCCATATACCGAGGTGTAGTCTAATTACTTGGATGGCCCTTCTTCAAAGATTAAACACTGAGGATAGGCTTGTCCTGTTTGGGCTCAAATCCACCTCCCAATGTATATTGTGCCCTGACATGGAAAACCATGCCCATCTATTTTTTGAGTGCCCTATGGCAGCCCAAGTCAGGAGTATCCTGTCTCCCAAAGTCCCCCACATGCAAGGACATCAGAACTGGCAGACTTGAGTGGATTGCCTCTCTATTTTGAGAGGTAACTCTTTGGCCAACACTATTGCAAAGCTGGCTTTCACTATATATGTTTTTTTTTGGATAAAACAGCTTGAAATAAAAAGGGGGGGCTAACCGAATATACAGCCTACAAGGGGCTTACCCCAGGAGGAAAGAAAAGAAAAGAAAAGAAAAGAATAAAAACAAGAGAGCGCCTACGCCAAACGGCTACAAAGGACTAGAAGTAAATAGAACGTCTGTTTCGTACCCATCTAAAAGAGGGATACGAAACAGAATTCACTATATATGTTCATCATATTTGGATGGAAAGGAACCACGGAAAGTTCCAGAACTCTTCCTGCTCCCCCATTGTAGTTGCTCATAAAATCTCCAATGATATAAGATCTAGGCTTTTGTCCTTGGCTAACCTACCTAGTGGTCCTCTTTCTAGACAACTAAAAATCCAATGGAACATTGTTTAGTGGTGTACTCCAAGCACTAACATATTATGAGTCTTCCCTTGGTTTTATGATACTAACATACTTTTACATTTGCAGGTCATTGGTCAAGGGGGATACAGCTTCATGCTCCTATTTGATCTCAATGAGATCGATGGTCACAGAAACAGAAGCAGAAGCAGGGGAGAGCAGGATTCAGCAAGAGAAACAGAAGCAGAAGCAGGGGAGAAGCAGAAGCAGAAGCAGGATTCAGCAACCTGCCTGCTGTCCAGCCACAGTCATAGTGACAAGACAAGTGCAATCAGGTTATATTTACTTCTATTATTCAGGTAGTTACCTTAATCTTTGTTGGTGCTACATGGATTCAAATTCGGCTGTATCTGAGTGGAATAGCAAGTAGGCAAATCTGTCCTAGCTGTTGTGTGGACTGTTAAGATTTGTACTGTCAAGAGCAGCCTGACTAGCATGGTTATGGTGCATTTTCTGTTGCACCTTTAGCAGCATCTTCAGAACTTTGACTGATTCTGTGGTGCACTAACACCTGCACCTGCACACTCCACACATGCCATTCTCTTTATTTTCATCATGCCATTTACTAAGTCGATCATGCCATTTACTGAGTTGATCATGTCATTTTCTGAGTTTATCATGACTGATGGTTCAGTGTCAGCTCCTCCACCAAAACTTTGTACACTTCCAGCTAGCTTTAGTTCTGCCTAACCAACTGGGGATGTCGTTGGGATCTCCCTTCGCAGAGGGGGAATTCCTCTGCAATGTGTTACCTGCCTACCTGCTTAATCTGTTACTGCATCACAAGCTGGTTATGCTAGTTAAGCTGGTTTTTTGTTATAATTTTCTGCCCAGATTCTGACTGTTGTAGCAGGTTCAGAAGTTGATAGACAAGTTCAGAAGTGCTGACTGTTATCAAATACCCAGATCATATGTGCTGTCTGTTATTAAATCTGATGCTGTTATAAAATCTGGTGCCATCATTAGTAGTAGACTTTGTAGTAGTCCAGTCCAGTTGTAACAGTCCAGTTCAGTTTGTATGCCTAACCAACAGGGGATGTCATTGGGATCTCCCTTCGCAGAGGGGGACGTCCTCTGCAAAAAGTTTTTGTAAAGCTATTTTGTTTTGTAAAGTTTGAGCTGTAAAGGGTCAGCTGCTGCTGCTGTTCTGTTTCAGTTGCTGCCTTTCTGAATTTCTGTAAACCAACACCATGCCCAGCTTGGTGTGCTACCTTGAACTCCTTATCAGTCAGCTTGGTGTGCTACCTTGAACTCCTTAGTGGCTGCTGTTTTGAACTGATTCAGCATTATTGTTGATATGACTGATCTGATCTGAAGCTGCAGGTCCTGCTGCTGCTATTCTGAATTTGTGAATGGCTAAGCTAGGTTCTGAATTTGTGAATGTAAAGAATGTAAAGAATGGCATTGAATGCCTAGACTCAACTTAGAATGCCTAGACTCAACATCTGTAACCCCTTCTTTTGGCATGTGTTTTTCTCCCATCTCTTAGATGGCATTGAAACATGTGGATCTCATTACTTAGTCAATGTAGCCGCTTGGCTTAGGACAATCTTTTCTATCTTTGATTTTCTCTTTCTTTCCTCCTGGGGTATGCCCCTTGTAGGCTGTACATCCGGTTATCCTCTTTTTTATTTCAAGCTATTTTACCCAAAAAAAAAACCTACTCACCGTCACGTGTTTCACTGTTTTTCTTTTGCATGACTAGTAGTCTAAACACCTACTAACCGTCATGTTTTTCACCATCTTCTCTTCACATGAATAGTAGTCTTAAAACCTACTAACAATCACATGTTTCATTTTTGGTCCTCCCTGTTCATTTTACCAAAAAAGGTCATTAAGGATGTTGAGTTAAGAAGGAATAGAAAGAAGATCAAGGGGAAACCCCTTAATGGGTTAGGCGATTAGGGCGATTTCGGTACTGTTCATCGTGGAGAGACAGGGAGATCCATGGCGGACGGTACGGTCTCAATGGCAGAAGGGTTGGGTTTCAAAACTCTAGACTCAAATGAGCTACGAAGGAAACAAGGTTCACACTTGGAAAGCCCTAAAAGTGGGATTCCGATTAGTTCTTCAGGAGATCTCGTTTCTCAAGCCACCATAACCAATTCGGTACACTCTTCACCTCCTAATGGATTTGGAGCACACAGCCCTAGTTCGTTCAAGGGTACAGGTTCAGCACGCAAATTGCAACAAGTTTTTGTCGAGGAGGGGTTGAGGGAAGAAGCTCACGCCACCTTGAAGAGCTCGGTTCCTTCATCAACTTCGACTGGCTCTGGGGCGATTAGCCCTAAATCGCATAGTAGCTCCATGGCTGCCCGGAAAACTCAGCAAGCATTATTCGAGAATGGATTGAAGAAGGAAGCTGAAGCACGAGCACGAGTGACTCACCTCCATGGTAACACATACCAGTTCCAACGCACACCATCAGAGGTACGAATGTCAAACCCTAATCCAAAGGTTTTGTTGAATGCTCGGGGAAATCCTTATGTGGAGGGGGATCCTGATATGGGGTATAGTTTTGAGGATCTTCAACCTCGCTATACCTCACAACAGGTCCTGCCAGCTACTGTTCTGAATTCTGTAAATGTACCTCGTGTAACTACTGAACCTGCACCTCACTCTAAGCCTTTGAATAATAGTCAGAAATTTCATCAAATCAATCCCAAACTGAATAATGGTCAGTATAAACCTAAACCGAAGAACTGGGCCTCTCTCCTCCAATCTCAGAGTCCGTCTCTGAATATGAAACTTGATTATTTTCCTGATCTTCAGAGAGGTAAGGAAGCTATGATCGAGATTGACATAGAACTGACTGACATAGGGTTATGGAACAAATACTTGGTAGGTCATTTTTTAGATGGCAAGATGGCTTATCCTTTACTAGCTGCCACTGCTCGGAACCAATGGAAGGATCTTTTTGTGGCTATTAAATCAAATGTAGCAGGGTTTTATCTATTTGAATTTAAGGATGAACAGTCTACAAAGGACTAAGATAAAATGAAATATTTGTTTCCTACCCTTCTAATAGAGGGATACAAAACAAACGGCAAAAGGGTCACGCAACGTGCAACCTTGCATGAGGTACAAACTTGTGCAACCTTGAAGTACATCACAAATGTAACAATAGAAAACTTGAATGAGGTACAAAACGGCTGCTGAACATCCAACTTGAAAGCAGCTTCAGAACTGGGAAGCAGGTTCAGAACTGGAAAGCAGCTTCAGAACTTGACTTGATTGGGCTCAACTCAGCAGGTTGGACTGCCAACTTGGACAGCAGCCAACATGGACAGACAAAACCATCTGATCTCATTTCAATCCCAACACCATACCATAATAGACAAACACATTCGCTAAGTAGAACTTATACAATACTATACAGAGGACATCCCCCTCTGTGAAGGGAGATCCCATTGACAGCCCCCGATGGTTAGGCATAATGTAAGTAAAGCTACCACAGAACTTGGCTTGAATTGAAGTAGTAACTTGGCTTGAATTGAAGTAGCTACCACAGAACATGGTACAGTCATCACAAAACAGTTTAGCAAACAGCTACAGAACCAGTCATAGCAGTACTCAAAGTAGTAGTAGACAGCTTCAGTAGTAACACAAGTAGTAGACAACATCTACTTCAACTTCTGAGTAGCACAATCAGTACAGTAGAAACTTTAGAACGCAAACTGAAATTAGAAACATGCAGCAGAACAGAACCAGAATCAACATCAGCAGTCCTATTGCACTAACTGATTTAGAGTAGCAGACTCACAATCAATCATTCAGTCACACAATTAGTCACACAACCAGTCACACATCCTTGGTAAATACACTTCCTGGGCACAAGTGTATCCTCTGACTTGGGACATGGGGACACAACATGGACACAACAAGCACTGTGTTTCACCATCTTGTCTTCACATGACGAGTAGTCGAAAAACCTACTACTCGTCACGTGTTTCACTGTTTTTGTTTTGCATGACTTGTAGTCTAAAAACCTACTAACCGTCTCGTGGTTCACTATTTTTCTTTAACATGACTTGTAGTCTAAAATCCTACTAACCGTCACGTGTTTCACTGTTTTTCTTTTGCATGACTAGTAGTCTAAACACCTACTAACCGTCCTGTGTTTCACCATCTTCTCTTCACATGACTAGTAGTCTAAAAACCTACTAATCGTCACGTGTTGCACTCTTTTACTTTCGCAAGACTAGTAGTCTAAACACCTACTAACCGTCATGTGTTTCACCATCTTCTCTTCAAATGACTTGTAGTCTAAAAACCTACAAGCCGTCACGTGTTTCACTGTTTTTCTTTTGCATGACTAGTAGACTAAACACCTACTAACCGTCATGTTTTTCACCATCTTCTCTTCACATGACTAGTAGTCTAAAAACCACTAACCGTCACGTGTTTCACTGTTTTTCTTTTGCATGACTAGTAGTCTAAACACCTACTAACCGTCATGTTTTTCACCATCTTCTCTTCACATGAATAGTAGTCTAAAAACCTACTAACCGTCACGTGTTTCACTGTATTTCTATGGCATCACTAGTAGTCTAAACACCTACTAACAGTCTTGTGTTTCTCCATCTTCTCTTCAAATGACTAGTTGTCTAAAAACCTACTAGCCGTCACGTGTTTCACTGTTTTTCTTTTGCATGACTAGTAGTCTAAACACCTACTAACCGTCATGTGTTTCACCATCTTCTCTTCACAGGACTAGTAGTATAAAAACCTACTAACCGTCACGTGTTTCACTGTTCTTCTTATGCATGACTAATAGTCTAAACACCTACTAACTGTCATGTGTTTCACCATCTTCTATTCACATGACTAGTAGTCTAAAAACCTACTAATCGTCACGTGTTGCACTATTTTTCTTTTGCATGACTAGTAGTCTAAACACCTACTAACCGTCATGTTTTTCACCATCTTCTCTTCATATGACTAATAGTCTAAAAACCACTAACCGTCACGTGTTTCACTGTTTTTCTTTTGCATGACTAGTAGTCTAAACACCTACTAACCGTCATGTGTTTCACCATCTTCTCTTCATATGACTAGTAGTCTAAAAACCTACTAACCGTCACGTGTTTCACTATTTTTCTTTTGCATGACTAGTAGTCTAAACACCTCCTAACTGTCATGTGTTTCACCATCTTCTTTTCACAGGACTAGTAGTATAAAACCTACTAACCGTCACGTGTTTCACTGTTCTTCTTTTGCATGACTAGTAGTCTAAACACCTACTAACCGTCATGTGTTTCACCATCTTGTCTTCACATGACTAGTAGTCGAAAAACCTAATACTCGTCACGTGTTTCACTGTTTTTCTTTTGCATGACTTGTAGTCTAAAAACCTACTAACCGTCTCGTGGTTCACTGTTTTTCTTTAACATGACTTGTAGCCTAAAAACCTACTAACCGTCACGTGTTTCACTGTTTTTCTTTTGCATGACTAGTAGTCTAAACACCTACTAACCGTCATGTGTTTCACCATCTTCTTTTCACAGGACTAGTAGTCTAAAAACCTACTAACCGTCACGTGTTTCACTGTTCCTCTTTTTTTTTTTTGGGTAAATTAGCTTGAAATTAAAAAAGGTTAACAGAATGTACAGCCTACAAGGGGCATACCCCAGGAGGAAAAGAAAAGGAAAAAAAACAAGATTGAAAAAAGTGCGATAACCCATGCACAACCCGCATGGAGAGTGTGGTAAAGTAAATAAGATAATAGAATTGCCATGTGTTGAGATCATACCCCGGTTGCACTATCTATCTAAGCGGAAGGATAGTACAACGGGGTATGATATGTAGTGATACGAGTCTAAATAACATGAAAGCGAACTACTGCCTGACACAACCCGCCAAGCTAGGAAATAAAATAAAAGTCCCGATCGGAAATGACCAAATGATAACCTTTACTGAATAATAGCAGCTACAAAGCACCTCGGCATCGGGTGGGTTGAACAGCAACAACAGAGGACCTAGGCACCAAGAGGCTCGAACCGGAGATGACGGCATCCGACAGAGGGCCCAACCCTGCACACCACGCCCATTCCATCCTGTCTAATACACTCTCATCCAAAGTCCAAAGATCGCCAAAAACAACCCGTCCTCATCCAAAACCCAAAGCCACTAGTCTCCAGATAAGGATTATGCTAGACCAAGATTCCAATACTCCAACCTAGCACAGAATGAACAAGCATAGCACCCACTTCTAAGGAACTGATATTGCAGAGGACCGGGCTCCGAGAAGAGGCTCGAACCGGAGATGCGACATCCGACAAGGCTACCTCCCCAAGTACCTTGTACACCATGCCCATTCCAACCGGTCTAATACTCTCTCGACCTAGTACACAAAGCTCACTCTAACCTAAAAGCGGAACAGTACAAGGCCTCAAAAATCCGCCATTAATAGAGCGTAACCACCGAATCATCTGGCATCACAAAGGAGGCACACAAAACTGCAGAAAGGACCATAACCATCCTTTTCAACCAGTGCATTACCACCAATCTAATAAGAACTATCGCTGTCACAGTCAAACTACGCTATAACAAATGGCCCAGAGGAGCAAGGAAACTTGGATTATAAACAGACCTAGCATAGTTTTTTTTTTTTTGGGTAATTTAGCTTGAAATTAAAAAAGGTTAAGCGAATGTACAGCCTACAAGGGGCATACAACAGGAGGAAAAGAAAAGGAAAACAAATAAGAGTGAAAAAAGTGCGGTAAACCATGCACAACCCGCATGGAGGGTGAGATAGAGTAAATACATAATAAAATGCAATGTGAAATTGAACTACTACCTGGCACAACCCGCCAGGCTAGAAAATAAAGTAAATACGGTAGATAGTCATGGTCAACGGTGACCACATGATAACCAGCGCTGAGAAGAGATCCTCCTCCTCCAAGGCTGGGATAAGAAGACCAAGAACCGAGAAGCCCATCACCCCGAAGCTAGCATAATACCCACTCAAAAGAAGTCAACTACTACAGAGGGACTCGGACCGAGAGAGGTTCGAACTGGAGATGTCGGCATCCGACAAGGCTACCCTGCTAAGCACCCTGCACACCACGCCCATTCCATCCAGACTACTACATCCTCACCCAAATCCCCTAGGCTCGCTAACGACTATAAGCGAAACAGGAAGAGGGACCACCAAAAGTAGCCCCCCAAACCACAAGTGGACCAAGCTGTTCTTTTCGATCAGTGCAAACCACTAAATCTAATCTGAAACAGACTACGAAGCTACCCCTTTCAAACAGTGAGAATCCACCAATCTAGTCAAAGACAGCTCCGGCAACTACCTTGCTCAATCAGACTCATCCATAATCTAATCATCGGCACCCACAGCTGCTGCTACTGTAAGACTGCCCCTTAACTAGGAGAATCCAATCTAATCAATAATAGCCACGTCCACAAGAATACTACACAAATCCTAAGAGCTAAAAGCGTTGGCTCAAGGGATATAGAGGGCTTGACGAAGAGCCCGGCCCCCGATTTCAGTCCAACAGATGACCGCCTATCGGGGGTTGCAAAACTAACAGTAAACTGGCCCACTAGTCCAGCAACAATGTAATTGTAGATAACCATATTCAAAGCTCATATTGAGCAAACATTAATAATGAATTTACCCAGGTATACCGGCCTGGGCTGCTGATTGGGCTGCCTGCCCGGGCTGGCCTGCCAAGATGTTGGCTGGCTGGAAGGCCTGCTGGCCCTGCTGCTGCTTGCTGCTTGGCCCGGGCTGGCTGATTGCCCGGGCGGTTGGGCCCCACGGCGGCCGACGGCTGGGCCCCACGGTGGCCGATGATCCACGGTGGCCCACGGTGGCTGGGCCCCACGGTGGCCTGACCTGGTCTGACTGGACAGATCTGACCGGAGAGGTTGGTGGCTAGCGGCGTGAAGGTGAGCCCCGAAGAGCCACACGGCGGCTGGGCCCCACGGCGGCTGTTGGTCCCACGGTGGGGTCCCGGCGGCCGGGACTAGACGGCGCTATTCGCAATTGGACCGTCGGCTGTTGACCCACTGCGGCTGGGATGATGACCGACGGCTGTTGAGCCACGGCGGATGACTGCCCGGACGACCGGCATCCAGATCTGCTACTGTATTACTGTTGCAGATTGAAAACCCCAACCGAGAAATCCACCTCTGAATCGTAACCATGGAAGGTGAAGCTCAGTTTCGGCCATGGCTGACCTGAACCCACGGCTGTGGGGATTCGCCGCTAGGAATGCGGCCTGTGGTGAGCTTGGCCGTTGAAGGTGAACTCTTGGCCGGACATGGTGGATACCGGAGTGAACAAGGTAAGGTTGAATAGGAGAGTGGGAGGCGTTGGAGGAGAACTAACCCTAAGGAGGGACGTTCCCTTGCCTCCCTTGCCGCGTTGGGAAGCTCCGGCCGACTGGAGGAAGCGGCAGCCGGCTGGATTGACCCGACCAAGGGAGCTTTCTCTCTCTAGGCTAGAGAGAGAAGCTCCCAACCGTATATTGTGGAGGCTAGGGTAACGTGATTTAGACCTAGCATAGTTGCTACAGCCAAAGCCCCAAAATTGGGCATCCCAACAGTACCAGCCCGAACCCAGGCTTAACAAAATCCAACAGATGAACCCAAACTCAGTCCAAACAGTGACTGCCCATTGGGTTTCTTAATATGGAACATGAGGTCTAGAGAATGGTACCTGCCCCCTCGAGGGGTCCCAACAGTACCAGCCCGAAATTGGGCAAAAACTGTCTAAAATTCTGGCCAACTATGGAACTAACTATGGACCTCAGTCGCAAAATCCAGACAGATGACTGCCAAACATATTAACCCTATCTCAGTCCAGTCAGATGACTGCCCAACGAGTTTCACAATATGAATCTATAGTTTAGAATGGAATTCAGCCAAACTGACTGTCAATGAAAACAGATTTCGTCCAACTGGTGAACTGACCTGTGAATGATGAACTGCCCCGGTGAATAATGGTCTGACCCTGTGTAGCTCCAACCTGGGAACTAGGGCCAGCCCGAATAGAACACGACCATGTCCGGCCAGTTCACTGTTCTTCTTTTGCATGACTTGTAGTCTAAACACCTACTAAATAACCCTCAGAAAGCCCCCGGACCTGATGGATATAATGCTACCTTCTTTCATAAGGCTTGGCCTGTGATTGGTCATGAGATCACCTCTGCTGTCAAGTCTTTCTTTAGATCTGGCCAACTGTTAAAGAAAGCCAATGCAACACTGGTTGCTCTTGTACCTAAGGTTCCCAATCCTTCAAAGGTTGGGGATTACAGGCCAATATCATGTTGCAACCTCATTTACAAGTGTATTGCCAAGATTCTAGCCAATAGAATTAAGTCAGCCCTCCCCCACTTGATTGATCCAGCTCAGTCTGGGTTTGTTCAGGGCAGAAGGATTGCGGATAACATCTTCCTCACACAGGAGTTGATGAGGGGTTACCACAAACACTCCTCTCCTAGGTGTGCCATGAAAGTAGATATAATGAAGGCCTATGACAATGTTAGGTGGGACTTCCTCTGGGATGTCCTTGCCTCAATGAACTTCCACCCTCAGATGATCAGGTGGTTAAAAGCCTGTGTAACCACAGCCAATTACTCCCTAAGCTTCAATGGTGAAGCCATTGGGTACATCCCTGGTCAAAGGGGATTGAGGCAAGGAGACCCCCTTTCCTCATACCTATTTGTTATTGCCATGGAAGTCCTCACATGCATTCTCAAGGAGAAAACCCTATTGCCTGATTTTAATTTCCATTGGAAATGTGGGTCAACCAAGTTGGTTAACCTATGTTTTGCAGATGACCTTATGATATTTTGCAAGGGTGAATTAAGTTCTATAAACCATATTCAGTCATCATTGGAAGAGTTTGAATCCTTATCTGGCCTCTCCCCTAGTCCAAACAAAAGCAATATTTTTCTTCTCAAGTGTTAGCTCCTCCACCAGAGCATCAATATTGCATGTTCTTGGTTTTCAGGAGGGTACCCTTCCTGTTAGATATCTAGGTGTTCCCCTACTGTCCACCAAACTGAAGCATACTGACTGCAAATGTTTGGTGGAAAAAATCATTGCAAAAACTAAGTCCTGGACCAACAGATACCTCTCCTATGCTGGGAGACTCCAATTGATTAAGTCCATTCTGTTCTCCATGCAGACCTATTGGTCTTCTCTCTTTATCCTTCCTAAAAGAGTCATTAAGGAAGTGGAAGCCATATTGAGAGCTTTCTTCTGGACTGGACCTGATCTCAAAACCTCTGGAGCTAAAGTCTCATGGGAACATCTCTGCTCCCCTGTCCAAGAAGGTGGTCTTGGGTTCAAGTCTTTGGAGACTTGGAACAAATCTGCAATGGCAAAGCACATTTGGTTCCTTGTGTCCGGCGGGGAAAAATCCATGTGGTGTCAATGGGTACTTACTCAGAGGTAGGAACTTTTGGTGTGTTAAGGTCCCAAGTGAACCTTCCTGGGTGTGGAGGAAAATCCTATCCTTGAGACCCCTTGTTCAGCCACACATTCTGTACAAGTTGGGGGATGGAATGTCTACTTCTTTATGGTATGACAACTGGCATCCCCTAGGACCACTACTCCCAAGATTTGGTCCTAGAATTATCTATGATTCTGGAATAACTAGGGATGCCTCTGTTCAACATATAATACATAACAACCAGTGGGCCTTCCCTGTCACCCAAACCCTGGAACTTAATGAAATAAGAACTGGTCTGCATACAATTACTGTCAATAGTGCTACCAAGGATACATGCATGTGGGCGCTAACTAAGTCAGGGCAGTTTTCCATCTCATCCCTATGGGACAATCTTAGAACCCACTTTCCCATTGTTACATGGCATAAGGTTGTATGGTTTCCAGGCCATATACCGAGGTGTAGTCTAATTACTTGGATGGCCCTTCTTCAAAGATTAAACACCGAGGATAGGCTAGTCCTGTTTGGGCTCAAATCCACCTCCCAATGTATATTGTGCCCTGACATGGAAAACCATGCCCACCTATTTTTTGAGTGCCCTATGGCTGCCCAAGTCAGGAATATCCTGTCTCCCAAAGTCCCCCACATGCAAGGGCATCAGAACTGGCAGACTTGGGTGGATTGCCTCTCTAGTTTGAGAGGTAAGTCTTTGGCCAACACTATTGCAAAGCTGGCCTTCACTGTATATGTTCATCATATTTGGATGGAAAGGAACCACAGAAAGTTCCAGAACTCCTCCTGCCCCCCCATTGTAGTTGCTCATAAAATCTCCGATGATGTAAGGTCTAGGCTTTTGTCCTTGGCTAACCTACCTAGTGGTCCCCTTTCTAGACAATTAAAAATCCAATGGAACATTGTTTAGTGGTGTACTTCAAGCACTAACAAAATGAGTCTTCCCTTGGTTTTATGAAATTAACATACTATCACATTTGCAGGTCTTTGGTCAAGGGAGATACAGCTTCTCTCTAGGGATGCTCTCCTCCATCGCCTCTCACCATTATCCCAGCCGGCCATTTACTTGGTCCAGATCTACTATCTCCGGTTGACTCTGGTTCAACCACCAGCAAGCGGCAGCAGCAAGAAGCAGCAAGGGCTATACTTCAGCAAGAAGAAGAAGGCTGGATCCACATTCAAAGGGGCTATACTTCAGCTCAGGTTCTATTTACATCTATTATTCAGGTAGTTACCTTAATCTCTGTTGGTGCACTGCTCCATCTGGATTCTGATTCTGTGGTGACTGATTGCCTAACCATTAGGGGCTGTCGTGGGATCTCCCTTCGCAGAGGGGGACGTCCTCTGCATTGCATCACATTTTACTTTACATTGCATTATGTTTATCCAGATTAGATGTATTGTTGACTGTTGATAGACAGATAGACATGTTTGTGAACATTGTTAAATTATGTTGGTGGTTCAGTAGTTGACTAATGGTTCAGTAGTTGGCTCAGTTATGGTTCATTAACTGCTATGACTGCATTCTGTTCTGTCTGATGGACTGCTGCTGATCTGCTTTCTGCACTTCAGAAGTTTCACTTCAGAAGTTTGTGACAGCAGCAGTTCTATTAAGGTGTTGCAACTGAATTTGACTAGGAAAGGCCTAAGTTGTCCATCCATGCAAAGTATACTCAATAGTTTTATTTTAGCCTAACCAATTGGGGCTGTCATTGGGATCTCCCTTCGCAGAGGGGGACGTCCTCTGCATTGTATGTATTTTTGTTTTGGTGAACCTTAGTTTAGCATACTTTGGATACTTAAATGATGCTTTGGTTCCCTGTGTCTGCATTGTTCACGTTTGGAATTGCACAATCAGCTGGTTATTGTGACTGTTCTGGCATTTCTGGGCTTCAGAAGTTTCAACTCTAACAGCAGCAGTTCTGAAGCTTGTCCAGTTTTGGGCAGTCCAGCTTATGCTCTTGTGTTCTGCATGATGATGAAGCCTGTCTGATCTACTGTATGCAGTCCAAATGCTGTCCACATGGGGCTTTTTCCTACAAGTTGGCTGTCCAAGTTGTCTGATCTGCTGCTGCTGTATTGACTGTATAGCTGTAGTTTGTTTCACTTGTGGCAGCTAAGTTGCTGGTACCTCAATCTTTGGGAGCTTCAGAAGCTGGAAGCTACTAAGGTTTCAAGAATAGTCAGTTCTGTTTTGCTGGACTACTGTCACAAGTCTATCACAATACAGGAGTGCAATGTGCAATGTCCAGTTCTGAATCAGTTCAAGGTATGAGAGGGGAGTATCCAAGGCTGAATCAGTTCTACATCAAATGAAGTATCACCAGACTGTCTTGTTTTGTTTCATTAATACACAACTCTCACGTGTCCTTGTTGTGTCCCCAAGCCCCAAGTATTCAGAAGATACACAAGATACACAAGGTATTGGGCCTGTCAGCATTGGATAGGTTCATCACTTATAGGGTACAATGTTCAAATGGATGTTGTAACTGGTCCCCTTTTGTAGATGGGTAGGAAACAAATGTTTGTAGTTTGTTTTGTCTCCATCTAGTTCACAACAATCCAATCCATGTAGCCATTTGGCTCAGTCTTCAATTTTTCTTTCTTTTTCTTCAATTTTTCAATTTTTCTTTTGTTTCCTCCTGGGGTATGCCCCTTGTAGGCTGTATATTCGGTTAGTCCCCATTTTATTTCAAGCTGATTTACCCAAAAAAAAAAAACACCTACTAACCGTCATGTGTTTCACCATCTTCTCTTCACATGACTAGTAGTCTAAAAACCTACTAATCGTCACGTGTTGCACTCTTTTACTTTCGCATGACTAGTAGTCTAAACACCTACTAACCGTCATGTGTTTCACCATCTTCTCTTCAAATGACTAGTAGTCTAAAAACCTACAAGCCGTCACGTGTTTCACTGTTTTTCTTTTGCATTACTAGTAGTCTAAACACCTACTAACCGTCATGTTTTTCACCATCTTCTCTTCACATGACTAGTAGTCTAAAAACCACTAACCGTCAAGTGTTTCACTGTTTTTCTTTTGCTCGACTAGTAGTCTAAACACCTACTAACCGTCATGTGTTTCACCATCTTCTCTTCATATGACTAGTAGTCTAAAAACCTACTCACCGTAAAAAAGCATGTCTGACATGTTAGGCGATTTAGGCGATTTCTGACAAGGCGTGGAGAAGCGATTCTCCAGGTGATCCATGGGAGATGGTACCATCTCTCTTGCAGATGGACTGGGTTTCAAAGCCCTAGACTCAAATGAACTTCGGAGGAGGCAACAGGTCCTAGATCCTTCAAAATCCCCTCATTTCCATCCTCCGATGAAGGAAGGAATTCAACAGAGGGGCAACTTAGGTGACTCCAGTTCAAGAATCAATCTCGGAAATACTGTGCACGCATCCTATTCAGATGGGTCTAGGGTTTGCAGCCCTAAAACGTCTAAGCATTCAAGCCCTTCAAGGAAACTACAGCAGGTCTTCGAGGAAGCCCTGGTAAGAGAAGCGGGAGAGAGAGCATCCGAACTGACCAAGAACGGGAGCACCTCGGATCATACCATCTCGCAAGATTTGAGGGTTGAAACGGAAGTCGCGGCGAAGGGCTCGATTCCATCATCATCTACGGATGGGTCTGGGGCGCTTAGCCCTAAACCACAAATCAATCCGAACCCTAAAGATGCTCAGAGGTTTCAACAACAACAGGTGACTCACCTCCATGGAAACACCTATCAGTTTCAACGCACTCCAGCAGAGGTACAAGAGAAGCAGGGTATGCGTTCGGAGTCCGAGGCTCGAATGCTTGAAATTGTGAGTCGTCTGGAGGACGAGCTCAACTTATCGGAAGACCCGTTCGTACTAGATGTGGTCACAGCCAAATTGCAAAGCATTCAACAGTCATGGAGAAATGCTGAGTTACAAGAACAGGTACATAGCCCTAAAACCACTTCTACGCTTCTGTTTAACGCAAGGGGGAAACCATATGGGGAAGGGGATGAACCCAACCCTTCTCTCAGAAATTCAATTCACAACCTTTCTGGAAATATTAAAACAGAAATTAAACCCACAACAGCCAAGTTAGGCCAACATCAATATAACTACAGACCCAAGGACAATATTTTTGTTAGATTGGGACTGGTTGGGGAGCTTCTCTCTCTAGCTTAGAGAGAGAAAGCAACCCTTTGGCCCAGGCAGCCCCCCAGCCATGGCAGCCAGGCCTCCGGCCGGCCACCAACAGCAGCAGCCAAGGCCACTGGCCATCAGAAGCAGCAGCTACGGGCTAAGGAGGTACGCCTGGCCACCACGCCGATCTCCCACTACGATGGCAGCAGAAGCAGCCATGTCGGGCAAGGGAGCACCTCGCACGACAGGGGCTCTCCTCCACCGCCCTCCCACTCCGGTCTGAAGCTCATCGCCATGGCTTCGTCCTACCTCAACCCCGCCGTGAACCGGTGGGTTCTATCTCAGATCTACTTTGAGCAGATCTGAATCAACCTCAACCCGGCAACACCACGAAGCCGGCCTTCATCTGACTACCACTACTGCTGGCCCGGCCAGCCTCTTATTGGCAAGTCGTGGCTTAACAGCCCTCTATCAGCTCTGGGCAGATCTGCTCCGGGCAGATCTGAAATTTTTTAGCCACTACCAGGTCCGGCCTCCTCTGGTCCAGCCTTCAATCCCACGGCCTGGCCTTCTCACGGAGACCCCGGCCATTTCAGGTCTGGAAGTGCGCCGGCCATGTCCGGCGACACTGTTCATCTTCTTCAACGACCAACCCAGCTGGCCAGCCGCAGCAGTAGCAACACAGCTGGCTGCAGCAGTCCACAACTGGCCTTCGAAGGCCGTTCCACCCACGGCCGGCCGTCTCAGGCCCGGCCAGTACAGCAATTTAGCCCCGTGGCTGAGCTGCTTTATCTTCAACCAATCGCCATTGGGGGCGGCGCCGTCCAGATCTGGCCCGTTCAGATCCGGGCGTTCAACAGGCCGCCGGCAGTGGTCACTCCACTGTGGGTTCCTCTTCCCACCACGAACAACCGCCGTGGCCTCCAGCCGCCGTGGCCTCCATCACAGCCGTGGCTGCCAGCCCGGGCAGGCAGCCATTCGGACAGCCGCCTGGGCAATCCATCCTGCCTGGCCACTATTATTTCATATGTCCTGCCTGCCTGCACTCAGCAAACAGCAGGCAGCAGCCTGCCCGATGGGCAGCCACTGTTATTTACTGTTTTCTAGTTTAATCACTGTATTTCCTATGTATTGCGAGGACTTCGAGGGCCTCTGATTGTACCCTAAACCGACGGTTGGAGTCGGGTATCTACTGTTTTGCCACGCCGTGTCCACGTTCCCCGTTGAACTTTCTATTCCTTGGGATAGTTTGTTCGGCGGGGGTAAGGACACGGGCACCCCATGTAGCCACTTGGCGTCCATTATATTTTTTCATTTTCATTTTTGTTTTGTCTTACCTGGGGTATGCCCCTTGTAGGCTGTACATTCGGTTAACCTCTTTTATTTTTAAGCTATCCGCCCTAGGGCATTACCCAAAAAAAACTACAGACCCAAGTTAGGTCAACATCAACCAAAGCCTAAGCCAAAAAACTGGGCTGCTCTGGCATGAAGTTCTGTGTTCAAAAGGAGAGGAACCGGTTGGGGAGCTTCTCTCTCTAGCTTAGAGAGAGAAAGCAACCCTTCGGCCCAGGCAGCCCCCCAGCCATGGCAGCCAGGCCTCCGGCCGGCCACCAACAGCAGCAGCCAAGGCCACTGGCCATTAGAAGCAGCAGCTACGGGCTAAGGAGGTACGCCTGGCCACCACGCCGGTCTCCCACTACGATGGTAGCAGAAGCAGCCATGTCGGGCAAGGGAGCCCCTCGCACGACAGGGGCTCTCCTCCACCGCCCTCCCACTCCGGTCTGAAGCTCATCGCCATGGCTTCGTCCTACCTCAACCCCGCCGTGAACCGGTGGGTTCTATCTCAGATCTACTTTGAGCAGATCTGAACCAACCTCAACCCGGCAACACCACGAAGCCGGCCTTCATCCGACTACCACTACTGCTGGTCCGGCCAGCCTCTTATTGGCAAGTCATGGCTTAACAGCCCTTTACCAGGTCCGGCCTCCTCTGGTCCAGCCTTCAATCCCACGGCCTGGCCTTCTCACGGAGACCCCGGCCATTTCAGATCTGGAAGTGCGCCGGCCATGTCCGGCGACACTGTTCATCTTCTTCAACGAACCCAACTGGCCAGCCGCAGCAGTAGCAACACAGCTGGCTGCAGCAGTCCACAACTGGCCTTCGAAGGCCGTTCCACCCACGGCCGACCGTCTCAGGCTCGGCCAGTACAGCAATTTAGCCCCGTGGCTGAGCTGCTTTATTTTCAACCAATCGCCATTGGGGGCGGCGCCGTCCAGATCTGGCCCGTTCAGATCCGGGCGTTCAACAGGCCGCCGGCAGTGGTCACTCCACTGTGGGTTCCTATTCCCACCACGAACAACCGCCGTGGCCTCCAGCCGCCGTGGCCTCAATAGCCTGGGCCGCAACTTACCCAGGCCAGCCTGCCTGCCTGGCAGCAGGCAGCCATTCGGACAGCCGCCTGGGCAATCCAGCCTGCCTGGCCACTATTATTTCATATGTCCTGCCTGCCTGCACTCAGCAAACAGCAGTCTGCCCGATGGGCAGCCACTGTTATTTACTGTTTTCTAGGTTAATCACTGTATTTCCTATGTATTGCGAGGACTTCGAGGGCCTCTGATTGTACCCTAAACCGACGGTTGGAGTCGGGTATCTACTGTTTTGCCACGCCCGTGTCCAGGTTCCCCGTTGAACTTTCTATTCCTTGGGATAGTTTGTTCGGCGGGGGTAAGGACACGGGCACCCCATGTAGCCACTTGGCGTCCATTATATTTTTCATTTTCATTTTTTTGTTTTGTCTTACCTGGGGTATGCCCCTTGTAGGCTGTACATTCGGTTAACCTCTTTTATTTTCAAGCTATCCGCCCTAGGGCTTTACCCAAAAAAAAACTGGGCTGCCCTCCTCCAGTCACAAAGCCCCTCTCCGGACATGAAACTGGATCATTTTCCAGACCTCCAGAGAGGAAAACAAGCGCTGGTAGAAATAGATTTGGAACTGACCGATGTGGGCATGTGGAACAAGTACTTGGTAGGCCACTTCTTAGATGGACAAATGGCCTATCCTCTCATAGTTGCGACTGCTAGGAGCCAATGGAAAGAGCATTTTGTGGCTGTGAAACCTGATGTGGCTGGCTTCTACATGTTTGAATTCAAAGATGAACAATCCAAGATACAAGTCCTTGAAGGGGGTCCCTACTTCTTCTCTCAAAAATATCTAGTACTAAAGGATTGGCATAGGATGATGAGGCCTGCTAGAGAACAGCCTACCAAAATACCTGCTTGGGTGAAATTGCATGATTTACCACTGGAACTGTGGAACCAAGAGTGCTTGAGTAGGATAGCTAGTTCTATTGGAAGACCCCTGCATGTTGATCATGCCACTGCAAAGACTGCTAGACAACCAGGTCTACAACAGACTAAATCTACAAAGGCAAGAATCTGCATTGAGGTCAGTGCTGAACAAGTCCTCCCTGATGAGGTTCAAGTAGTAGTGGAAGGGGAATCTGTTGTTATCCCTGTGGAATACCAAGTCCTACCTCCTATGTGTTCACAATGCCATGTTTTTGGTCGTGCTACATTTGGAGCAAACTGTTATACCCCCCTCCCCCCCCCCAGTCAATTGGAATGGCAGGCTGTGAAACGTGGGAAACAGAAAGCAGTAGAACAATCCTCCCTAGTCAAGAATGTTCACCCCCACCAAAGCCCTCTACCTCATGTCCTGTCAGAAGCCTCACCTCTTGTCCAATCCAAGTTAGGGGAGCATACTGAAGATACTGAAGACACTGAAGATTTTGATGACCCTGATGTAGAACTTCTGGAAGTACTAGAGAGTGTGGTAAGCTCAGTAGTGTCCAATGAGGCAGCTAACAAGGATTCAATGGTAGCAAGGTCTGGTACTAGCACCAGATCTGAAGATCAGCAACCAGTTGGTGATGAGAAACAGGGGAATCCACCTGATGTCAGACATGCTATCCCTGATGTCAAGCTGCTGTTGGGAGGTTCCAAGAAGGCTAGTCACAATGGCAGAAATAGGAGTCAATCCAAAGGCTCCTCACATAAGAAAAGGAAGTAACTTTCCCTCCTCTTTTTGTCCACAATTATATAAATAAAGCTCATATTTTGCATCACTCTTAATCTTAAATAGTTGCAGCTCATTGTGGTTATATTTACTCTTTTGTATTAATGATTAGCAATCCATTGCATTTTGGAATTTGGAAGGTTAGAGGTCTAAATGACCCTTTGAAGCAACAAGAGGTTAAGAAATGGGTACAGAACAATAAGTTGTCCCTTGTGGGGATAATTGAACACAAAGTTACGGAACCAAAGGTCTCTAGAATTGTTAGTCTTATCTTACCTCATTGGAGCTTTATTAGTAACTATGCCCATTCCCCCTTGGGCAGAATTTTGGTATGCTGGAATCCCTCCTACTTTAATGTCCAACTTGTTTCCCAATCAAACCAATTCATACATTGCAATGTACAATCTTGTGATGGCAATTACTCATTTGCAGCTACATTTGTATATGGGGAAAGGCAGACACTTTGGCGTGACCTGCAAACAACTGCTCTTGCATCCCCTTGGGTAGTTCTTGGTGACTTCAATGCCATCAGATCACCATCTGAGAAAGTGGGAGGGGATAAACATTGGCTTCCTTGGATGGATGATGCCCTCCTGAAGTGGTTGCTAACAAAATTTCAAATGAAGTTAGATGTAGGTTGTTGTCCCTAGATATTAAGGGACCATCTCATTTACTTTCTATGTGGAACATTCATGCTTAGCTTCAATAGTAGAATTGTTTGGATTCTACTCATTTTTTCAAAATTGCAGATCGATTGTCACAGAAGCAGAAGAAGAAGCAGAGGAGAAAGGGTTCAGCAGTATCAGATGAGTCTACTATTACCCCTTTAAGAAGTGGCCATCATTGTGTAGTGGCTGTTTGTCATTAGTAGTTGTTATTGTTGTTTCAAGAGTTGCAATGTAGTTTGTTCAGTGGCTCTTTCATTTCTATTATTAGCCTAACCAATTGGGGCTGTCATTGGGATCTCCCTTCGCAGAGGGGGACGTCCTCTGCATTTTGCATTTTGATTTTGATTTTGATTTTGACTATGTGAATTCTGCTGCCATGCTTAGCTGACCATGTCATCTGGTTAGCTGCTGTCAGGGCAGTCCAAGTTATGAGGTTTTGATGTTCTAAAAGGTTCTGAAAATGTTTAGGCTTTTGCAATCTGAACTGTGTTCTGAACTGGTTTTGGTTATTAGTTCTGGGACATAGAGCTTCCAAGTGCAGAACCAAACATAACTGGGCAGCAGACATCAGCAAGTGCAGAACTGATGCATAGCAGAACTGCTACCATGCATCAGTTCTGCTGGTTTGTAGCAGGTTCTGTTGTGATCTAATTTTCTGTTGCCTAGACAAGTTGTAGCAGGTTTTGTTTTCAGTTATGCCTAACCATCGGGGGCTGTCAATGGGATCTCCCTTCACAGAGGGGGACGTCCTCTGTATAGTATTGTATTTGTTTTCAGTATTGTATGGTATTGTGCAAGATCAGAAGTTGAAGTCATAGTAGCTGTGTAGTCCAAGTAGCTGCTGCCCAGATTGCAGCAGTTACTGTTGGTCTGTTATGTTGATTGCAGCAGTTACCCATTTGCAAGGGTTGATTGCAGAAGTTTCAGTTATGACTAAGAAGTTATTTTGGTCTGTTATGATTCAGTAGTTGTTGGTGAAGCAATCAGTTGTTGTATGGTGAAGCATTCAGCTGTTGTGCTTTCTCTGCTGTCCTGATGGCAGAAGAGCAGCAGCCCATTGGGGGACACTTCATGGACACACCACTGGGGAATGCTTGGGAATGCAGACAGATTTCAGTGTTATGTGTGTAGTCTATTCTCAAATGTAATGTATTAACTATCCAGGACTGCACTCTTAGTGCCTCACATAGGTGTAGTCCATTTTGTTGCTTTCAATAGGCGTTGTTTTCCTTCCCTCTTGATAGATGGATTGAAAACAACGCGCATCATCATTTAGCCATGTAGCCATTTGGCGTTGTCAATTTTCTTACTCTTGTTGGTTTTTTCCCTTTCTTTTCCTCCTGGGGTATGCCCCTTGTAGGCTGTATATCCGGTTATTCTTTTTTCTATTTCAAGCTATTTTACCCAAAAAAAATAAAATAAAATAATTGCCTCCAATCTGTGGAGCTAGTTTTTTTTTTGGGTAATGCCCTAGGGCGGTTAGCTTGAAAATAAAAGAGGTTAACCGAATGTACAGCCTATAAGGGGCATACCCCAGATAAGACAAAGCAAAAAGAAAACGAAAATAATAAAGAGCGCCAAGTGGCTACATGGGTTGCCCGTGTCCATGCCCCCGTCGAACAATCTATCCCAAGGAATAGAAAGTACAACGTGGAACGTAGACACGGGCGTGGCAAAAGCAGTAAATACCCGACACAACCCGTCGGTATAGGGTACAATCAGAGGCCCTCGAAGTCCTCGCAACTCATAGAGCAGCATAACAATAATAGAAATTGCAAATCGCAAATTGAATAACGATGAGCGCAATGGATACGATGATTTTCAGTCTAGCCGGGATACCGGGCTGGCTGCTTGGGATTGACTGGCCCAGCCTGGGTGACTGGCCCTTTGCTGCCCGGGCTGAAGGCAGGCTAAGCCCGACGGCTTGCCTGCCCGGGCTGGTGCGTGACTGGCCTGGCTGGCCTGCCAGGATGTTGGCTGGCCCAGTTGAACCCGGGCAAAAGCCCGGGCTGTTGACTGGCCGACGCCTTTGAGCGGGCCAGATCTGGCCAGAAGGTGGTAGAAGGCTGGCCCAAGGGCTAGCCGGATGTGGAATGGGCGGAGCCACCGGAAAGGGGGTGGCCGAGCTGCTGCTGCTGCTGTTAACGGCGGCACCCACCGGAAAGGGGGTGGCCACCGGAATGGGTTTGGACGGGCCGAAACCTCCTCCGCATGCCCCTGTTGTTGAACCAGTCCACCGCGTGGACACCGCGTGGACTGAGACCGCCGGACTGTGGACTGTGGGTACCAGATCTGGCTTGAGCTTTGGTCTAGTGAGCATCCAGTCGGGATACCTGTGAGTAGAGAACCTCCGAGAAGACCCTGTTGTTGAAATCAGTCCACTGGAAATCAATTTACTTGGTCTAATAAACAAGTTGGTGTATCCCACATTAGCACCAAGTTGGACAGGGTCCTAGTCAATGAGAATTGGATCAAAACTCTATGTTGGTCTAGTGCTCATTTCCTAAACCCTGGAGCATCAAACCATTCCCCTGCAGTCGTGGCATTGGCCCCCATCACCCCTCCTAAATCTAGACCTTTTAGATTCTTTAATTTTCTGGCAGACCATCCTAACTTTGTGAACATTGTTCAGAGTGTCTGGAGGAGGGTGATCATAGGTAATCCCATGTATTGTGTCTGTGAAAAGTTGAAGATCCTACAAAAGGATCTAAAACAGTTGAATACCAAAGAATTCAGTGATCTATCATCCAGAGTTGCCTCTACCAGACAACAGCTGGATGATATTCAAAATGCCCTGGCCTCAGATCCTAGTGACACAACAAATCAAGTTGCTGAAAAGGTTTTATGCAAACAGTACCTTATCCTTGCTAGAGCTGAGGAGAGCTTTGCCAGACAAAAATCAAGAGTTCAATGGTTGAAACTGGGAGACCAATGTACTTCCTTTTTCTTCAAATCAATTAGTAATTCCAGGAATAGAACTAGGATTACTAGCTTGGTCTTGGAAGATGGTAATACCACACAGGATATTGAGCTGATCAAAGGATCTTTTATCCATTACTACACCAAGTTGCTTGGTTCCCCTCACCAAACCAACTATGCTGGATCATCTAGGGTCCAGCAGCTCATCACTAGGAAACTGTCAGAGTCTCAGAGGCTAGATATGGTAGTGGGAGTCACTGACAAAGAAGTTAAGGAACTGCAAGAACCTCCAAGCAACCAGGGCTTCTGCAGACCAAGTCTACCAGGGCAAGGGTTTGTATTGAGATAAGTGCAGAACAAGAACTACCGGATGAAGTAACTGTTAGTGTTCAAGGGGAGACAGTTGTGGTACCCATTGAATACCAAGTTCTACCTCCCATGTGTACACATTGCCATGTTTTTGGCCATTCCACATCCACATGTGTCAAACAAACTGTGACCCCTCTTCCTCCACCCAATGAGCTGGACTGGCAGGTTGTGAATCATGGGAAACAGAAGGTGGTCCCTCCCATATCCAATCCAACTACTTCTATGCCTCAACTAGGCAGTGTTTCAACTGGAATGTTTGATCCATTCCAGAAAGAGGGAAGTGATTCTGCAGTAGATCTGGTGGAGGTGTTACAGGGGGTAGTTAGCAGCACTTTAGAGGCTGAATCCTTAATTCAGCAACCTAGGCCAGCTGTTCCATTGGGTGGGAGCACTAAACATCCTGTTACTACTACTGTTCCTGAACTTGCAACTGCTCCTGATCCTGATCCTAGGCCAGCTGTTCCTGATCCTGCAACTGTTCCTGAATCAGCTCCAATTAATCAAGCAGTTCATGATATTTTTTCTGGGGCAGTGGCACATTCAGCTCATGATCATCTTAATCCTAAACCTCCTGATATTCAGCACATCAAATCCAAGGAGACGGTTGCGGAGTTGGCTGTCAATAAGTCTCTCTCCAAATCAGCTCAAAAAAAGGTGAGAAAGCAATTGAGGGAGCAATCACTGTGTTCCTTGATCAATAAAGGCCAGTAATCTCCAGTATCCTTTTATTAGGTAATATTCTAATATTTCCATTCTCTGCTTATTTCCTGTTCTGCTTAAATTTGTTTTATGTCTATTCAACCTCTTAATATGGGATTTTGGAACATTAGGGGTCTTAATGACCCAATCAAACAAAAAGAGGTTCAATCTTTTGTGAAACTTAACAAACTTTCCCTTGTTGGATTGCTAGAGCATAAAATAAAAGAAGTGTGGGCATCTAGAATAATGAAATATGTTTGTCCTCATTGGAATATTGTGAGCAATTACCCTCAAGCTCCCAGTGGTAGAATTCTTGTGTCTTGGGACCCTTCTGTTATTCAGGTTCATGTACTGGGTCAATCTGACCAATTCATCCACTGTGATGTTCAATCTAAGAGTGGAGGGGCCCCCTTTCTGGTAACCTTTGTGTATGGGGCTAACAATTATCTAGATAGACAAGCACTGTGGTCTAGTCTTCTTCCCCTTAAATCCTCCTCCCCTTGGATTGTGCTTGGCGACTTCAATGCCATTAGATTTCCCAGGGAGAAGATTGGGGGCACTTTAAGCTGGCCCCCTCATATGAATGAGTTTAATCAATGCCTGTACACTCTGGAACTTGATGATCTTAGGTATACAGGGTGTCTATACACTTGGGCAAACAAACAAGATCCACCTCATTTTGTTAGTACCAAGCTGGACAGAGTTCTAGTTAATGAGCATTGGATGACTGCTTTTGGCAGTTCTAATGCTCATTTCTCCATTCCTGGGGTATCTGACCACTCCCCTGCCATTGTCTGCATCACTCCAAATGCAGAGAAATCTCTTAAACCCTTTAAGTTCTTTGATTTCCTAGCTGATCACCCTCAGTTTCTAACCGTGGTTCAAAAGGTTTGGCGGGGAGTGATCATCGGTAACCCAATGTTCTGTGTCTGTGAAAAACTCAGACGGTTACAAGCTGAGTTTAAGCAAATCAATAAAAGGGACTTCAGTGATATTTCTAAGAGAGTAGATGACTCTAGACATCTTCTGGAGTCACTACAAAAGGACCTAGGTTCTCATCCTTCTGATCCCTCTGTTATTAGGCATGAGAGGGAGGCCCACAAGCAATTCCTTACCTTGTTAAGGGCTGAGGAAAGTTTAGCCAAGCAAAAGTCAAGAATCCAATGGCTTAAATTAGGTGACCAGTGCACCTCCTTTTTCTTTAAATCGGTGAATAGTATCCGTAATAGAAGCAAGATTACCAATTTGGTCTTAGATGATGGGTCTCTTACCCATGATATTAAATATATTAAATCCGAATTTGTTAGCTTCTACACTGATCTGATTGGCTCTCCCCTTCCTACTGCCTACCATGGGGTTGCTAGGGTTCATCAGGTGGTCAGGCAGAGACTATCTGATGGTCAAAAGATGGCCATGGTTGCTGAGGTCTCTGATTTGGAGATTAAAGACACCATTTGGTCTCTTAACCCTACCAAAGCTCCTGGTCCCGATGGCTATAACTCAGAATTCTTTAAGAAAGCTTGGCCTATCATAGGCCATGAAGTCACTGCAGCTGTTAAATCCTTTTTTAGGTCTGGTCAACTGCTTCGGAAAGCAAATTCTACTATTGTAGCTTTGGTTCCTAAGGTCCCCAACCCTTCTAAGGTTGGGGATTTTAGACCCATCTCTTGTTGCAACACTGTTTACAAGTGTATCTCTAAAATTCTTGCTAAGAGAATTCAGTTAGCCCTTCCTTCTCTTATTGACTCTGTCCAATCTGGCTTTGTTAAAGGTAGAAGGATTGCTGATAACATATTCTTGACTCAAGAACTTATGAGAGGTTATCATAAGTCTTCTTCCTCTCCAAGGTGTGCAATGAAGGTAGATATTATGAAGGCATATGATAATGTGAGGTGGGAATTTCTTTGGGACGTCCTTTCAGCTATGAATTTTCATCCTACCATGATCAAATGGTTACAAGCTTGTGTCACCACAGCAAATTATTCTCTTAGCATTAATGGGGAAACTACTGGTTATATCATTGGTAAAAGAGGGCTTAGACAAGGAGATCCATTGTCCTCTTACTTATTTGTCATAGTGATGGAGATTCTTACTTGTCTTCTTAAGGAGAAATCCATGCTTCCTGATTTCCATTTCCATTGGAGGTGTGGAAGTAATAAACTTATCAATCTCTGCTTTGCAGATGATCTCATGATCTTTTGTAAAGGCGATCTCAATTCCATTAACCACATCCAGGATGCACTCACTGAGTTTCAGGCTTTGTCTGGGCTATCTCCTAGTCAAGGGAAAAGTAGCATTTATTTCTCTGGAGTTAGCATAAGCTCTAGGTTATCCATTCTGAACGCCCTTGGGTTCAAGGAGGGCTCCCTTCCTGTTAAGTATCTAGGTGTGCCTCTTATTTCTACAAAGCTTAAAGCCTCCGATTGCCAACGACTGGTGGATAGCATTACTGCTAAAACTAAGTCTTGGACGAATAGGGATCTAACATATTCAGGTAGAGTACAGTTGATTAAGAATGTACTTTTCTCCATGCAAACCTATTGGTCCTCATTATTTATCATTCCCAAAAAGGTGATTAAAGAGGTTGAGTCTATCCTTAGGGCGTTTCTTTGGTCTGGCCCTGACCTCAGGAGAACTGGTGCTAAGGTCTCTTGGGAGCATTTGTGCTCACCTAAGCAAGAGGGGGGCCTTGGATTTAAATCCATGCAAGTTTGGAACAAGGCTGCCATTGCTAAACACATCTGGTTCCTTATTTCGGGGGGGGGGGAACAATCTATGTGGTGTCAATGGGTTAAATCATATTTAATAAAAGGGAGAAATTTTTGGAACCTTAAAATCCCTGGGGATTGCTCGTGGGTTTGGAGGAAATTATTGAACCTTAGACCTTTGGTGCATCCATATTTTCTTAGTGTTCTAGGTGATGGCCAGTCCACTTCATTGTGGTATGATAACTGGCATCCTCTTGGTCCGCTCATTCCAAAATTTGGCTCCAGAATTGCCCTTGATTCTGGTATTTCTAGAGATGCGAATGTCTCTCATATTTTACTAAATTCGACCTGGGTTTTTCCCATCACGCAAACTCTTGAGCTCAATGAGGTAAGAAGTACCTTGCCTACTCTTACCCACTTAAGAATGGAGGAGCCAGATCACATTAGATGGACTCTTACCCCTAATGGTCAGTTCTCAATTGCATCTCTGTGGGATAAATTGAGAACACCCTTCCCGACAGTTGTGTGGCACAAATTGGTGTGGTTCACTGCCCACATTCCAAAATGTAGTTTTATCACCTGGCTGGCTATCCAGAATAGGCTATCCACTGCTGATAGACTGGTGTTGTTTGGCATGAACTTCTCCAATCAATGTAGTTTTTGTCAAGGGAGTGAGAGTCATGATCACCTTTTCTTTAATTGTGTATTCTCTCAGCAGGTGTGGAACTCCATGCTCTCCAAAATTAGGGTCTCGTGGTCCTCTAGAACTTGGCCTGAATGGGTCACTTTCCTCTCCAATCTAAAAGGGAAATCTTTTCAAACTGTTATCGCAAAATTGGTCTTTACAACTACTGTCTATCACGTTTGGATTGAGAGGAATGTGAGGAAGTTTCAAGGTGTATCTTCCTCTTGGGAGGGGGTTGCACACAAAATTTTCTCCATGGTGAGGTCACGACTTTTATCATTACCATCCTTGCCTCCATTTAGGGCAGGGTGGATTGCACATGAATGGAATATCAATAGGTCTTAATCCTCTCATTGATTGCTGCCATTGATTTACACTCATGGTAACATAAAGCTAGGAGTCTTTGCTGGATTCTGATTATACCTTGGTTTCTACCTGTTCTTAGTTGGCAGCAGCAGCTTTATGCCTTGTTGTAGCTGCTGCTGCTATACTGATCTGATCTCTGATAGTGGTATGTGTTGCATTTTGATAACTTGCTGAACTGATAGGGGCTGTTATGCTCTGTTATGTTCTGTTATGTTTTCACCAGCTAGTTGGTTCCAGCTAGCTGTTATGTTCTGTTAGCAGGTTCTGTATTCAGTGCTGAGTAGAAGGCTGGCTCCACAGGGACACTCAAAGGGGGCTGTAGTCAGACATGAAGCATTACTTTCCATTACCCCTACCATTTCTGTTGTGATGTTATGATTCAGTAGTTGTGATCAGCTGCATTCTGACTGTTAGTTTGATCTTATTCTGTTGTTCTGCTGCTGTAATGGCAGTAGAGCATGGCTCATGTTGATTGTAATGTTATTACCTAATACGCCTAACCAATAGGGGCTGTCATTGGGATCTCCCTTCGCGGAGGGGGACGTCCTCTGCAATTTTGCATTTTGCATTTTGGTGTGTGAATTGTTATATCTGTTAAGGTTCAGAATCTGAGGTTCTGAACCTGCTGTTCTGATGGTGGTTCAGTTGCTGTTCTGATGGTGGTTCAGTTGTTGGAGCTTCAGAAGTTTGGTCTGCTGCAGAGCTTCTGCTGCTGCTGGCTGCTTCACAGCCCATCTACACAGTTTAAGGCTCTTGCTACACAACCCAATTATCAAGTGCAGCAAGCAATTTTCAAGTGCAGAGGGCAGTAGTCAGACTTGAAGCATTCAAGTTCAAGTTCAAGTTCAAGTTCAAATTCAATCCAGTTATTCTATGCTACCACTACTGATGCTACTCTAAACTGCAACATCAGTCCACCATGATCATGAGCAGCAGCTGCTGTGTAGTCCAACCTGTTCTGAACCTGTTTAAGACCTGCATGTGCTTTCCATAGTGTTTTTGTCCAAGTTCATCAGTCCTGATGAGGTCCATTTACCAATTGCAGCAGTTCTGTTAGCTGTTGTTCCTATGGTTTTTCTGATGCCCAAGTGTTTTGAATGAATAGCATGTAATTTAGTAGCATGAAATTTACTAGTTCAGTAGCATTATGTGTTCTGTTTCGTATCCCTCTTTTAGATGGGTACGAAACAGACGTTCTATTTACTTCTAGTCCTTTGTAGCCGTTTGGCGTAGGCGCTCTCTTGTTTTTATTCTTTTCTTTTCTTTTCTTTTCTTTTCTTTTCTTTCCTCCTGGGGTATGCCCCTTGTAGGCTGTATATTCGGTTAGCCCCCCCTTTTTATTTCAAGCTGTTTTATCCACAAAAAAAAAGGACATTTTCTGGTCCCTTAACCCTCAGAAAGCCCCCGGACATTTTCTGCTACCTTCTTTCATAAGGCTTGGCCTGTGATTGGTCATGAGGTCACCTCTGCTGTCAAGTCTTTCTTTAGATCTGGCTAACTGCTAAAGAAAGCCAATGCAACACTGGTTGCTCTTGTGCCTAAGGTTCCCAATCCTTCAAAGGTTGGGGATTATAGGCCAATATCATGTTGCAACCTCATTTACAAGTGTATTGCCAAGATTCTAGCCAATAGAATTAAGTCAGCCCTCCCTCACTTGATTGATCCAGCACAGTCTGGGTTTGTTCAGGGCAGAAGGATTGCGGATAACATCTTCCTCACACAGGAGTTGATGAGGGGATACCACAAACACTCCTCCTCTCCTAGGTGTGCCATGAAAGTAGATATAATGAAGGCCTATGACAATGTTAGGTGGGACTTCCTCTGGGATGTCCTTGCCTCAATGAACTTCCACCCTCAGATGATCAGGTGGTTAAAGGCTTGTGTAACCACAGCCAATTACTCCCTAAGCTTCAATGGTGAAGCCATTGGGTACATCCCTGGTCAAAGGGGATTGAGGCAAGGAGACCCCCTTTCATCATACTTATTTGTTATTGCCATGGAAGTCCTCACATGCATTCTCAAGGAGAAAACCCTACTGCCTGATTTTAATTTCCATTGGAAATGTGGGTCAACCAAATTGGTTAACCTATGTTTTGCAGATGACCTCATGATATTTTGCAAGGGTGAGTTAAGTTCTGTAAACCATATCCAGTCATCATTGGAAGAGTTTGAATCCTTATCTGGCCTCTCCCCTAGTCCAAACAAAAGCAATATTTTCTTCTCAGGTGTTAGTTTTTTTTTTTTGGGTAAATCAGCTTGAAATAAAAAGGGGACTAACCGAATATACAGCCTACAAGGGGCATACCCCAGGAGGAAACAAAAGAAAAATTGAAACATTGAAGAAAAAGAAAGAAAAATTGAAGACTGAGCCAAATGGCTACAAGGATTGGATTGTTGTGAACTAGATGGAGACAAAACAAACTACAAACATTTGTTTCCTACCCATCTACAAAAGGGGACCAGTTACAACATCCATTTGAACATTGTACCCTATAAGTGATGAACCTATCCAATGCTGACAGGCCCAATACCTTGTGTATCTTGTGTATCTTCTGAATACTTGGGGCTTGGGGACACAACAAGGACACGTGAGAGTTGTGTATTAATGAAACAAAACAAGACAGTCTGGTGATACTTCATCTGATGTAGAACTGATTCAGCCTTGGATACTCCCCTCTCATACCTTGAACTGATTCAGAACTGGACATTGCACTTTGCACATTGCACTCCTGTATTGTGATAGACTTGTGACAGTAGTCCAGCAAAACAGAACTGACTATTCTTGAAACCTTAGTAGCTTCCAGCTTCTGAAGCTCCCAAAGATTGAGGTACCAGCAACTTAGCTGCCACAAGTGAAACAAACCACAGCTGTACAGTCAATACAGCAGCAGCAGATCAGACAACTTGTAGGAAAAAGCCCCATGTGGACAGCATGTGGACTGCATACAGTAGATCAGACAGGCTTCATCATCATGCAGAACACAAGAGCATAAGCTGGACTGCCCAAAACTGGACAAGCTTCAGAACTGCTGCTGTTAGAGTTGAAACTTCTGATGCCCAGAAATGCCAGAACAGTCACAATAACCAGCTGATTGTGCAATTCCAAACGTGAACAATGCAGACACAGGGAACCAAAGCATCATTTAAGTATCCAAAGTATGCTAAACTAAGGTTCACCAAAACAAAAATACATACAATGCAGAGGACGTCCCCCTCTGCGAAGGGAGATCCCAATGACAGCCCCAATTGGTTAGGCTAAAATAAAACTATTGAGTATACTTTGCATGGATGGACAACTTAGGCCTTTCCTAGTCAAATTCAGTTGCAACACCTTAATAGAACTGCTGCTGTCACAAACTTCTGAAGTGAAACTTCTGAAGTGCAGAAAGCAGATCAGCAGCAGTCCATCAGACAGAACAGAATGCAGTCATAGCAGTTAATGAACCATAACTGAGCCAACTACTGAACCATTAGTCAACTACTGAACCACCAACATAATTTAACAATGTTCACAAACATGTCTATCTGTCTATCAACAGTCAACAATACATCTAATCTGGATAAACATAATGCAATGTAAAGTAAAATGTGATGCAATGCAGAGGACGTCCCCCTCTGCGAAGGGAGATCCCACGACAGCCCCTAATGGTTAGGCAATCAGTCACCACAGAATCAGAATCCGAATCAGAATCCAGATGGAGCAGTGCACCAACAGAGATTAAGGTAACTACCTGAATAATAGATGTAAATAGAACCTGAGCTGAAGTATAGCCCCTTTGAATGTGGATCCAGCCTGTGGATTCAGCCTTCTTCTTCTTGCTGAAGTATAGCCCTTGCTGCTTCTTGTTGAAGCAATCCCCTGCTTCTGCTTCTGTTTCTGTGCCCATCTCATTAAGATCAAGGAGGAGGAGCACGAAGCTGTATCTCCCTTGACCAAAGACCTGCAAATGTGATAGTATGTTAATTTCATAAAACCAAGGGAAGACTCATTTTGTCAGTGCTTGAAGTACACCACTAAACAATGTTCCATTGGATTTTTAATTGTCTAGAAAGGGGACCACTAGGTAGGTTAGCCAAGGACAAAAGCCTAGACCTTACATCATCGGAGATTTTATGAGCAACTACAATGGGGGGGGCAGGAGGAGTTCTGGAACTTTCTGTGGTTCCTTTCCATCCAAATATGATGAACATATACAGTGAAGGCCAGCTTTGCAATAGTGTTGGCCAAAGACTTACCTCTCAAACTAGAGAGGCAATCCACCCAAGTCTGCCAGTTCTGATGCCCTTGCATGTGGGGGACTTTGGGAGACAGGATATTCCTGACTTGGGCAGCCATAGGGCACTCAAAAAATAGGTGGGCATGGTTTTCCATGTCAGGGCACAATATACATTGGGAGGTGGATTTGAGCCCAAACAGGACTAGCCTATCCTCGGTGTTTAATCTTTGAAGAAGGGCCATCCAAGTAATTAGACTACACCTCGGTATATGGCCTGGAAACCATACAACCTTTTTTTGGGTAATGCCCTAGGGCGGTTAGCTTGAAATATAAAAGAGATTAACCGAATGTACAGCCTACAAGGGGCATACCCCAGGTAAGACAAAGCAAAAATATAAAGAGCGCCAAGTGGCTACATGGGTTGCCCGTGTCCTTGCCCCCGCCGAACAAACTATCCCAAGGAATAGAAAGTTCAACGGGGAACCTGGACACGGGCGTGACAATAGCAGTAAATACCCGACACCAACTGTCGGTATAAGGTACAATTAGAGGCCCTCGAAGTCCTCGCAATACATACTACGAAAACATAGTAATGACCAAAGAGCAGCACAACCGAGCAAGCTAGCAAACAGGGCTGCTATTGAACAAGGACAGTGGAGGATCTCATATGGTTGCCATTGAAAATATCCATGTTCGCACCTGCATCCCAAATGAGTGACTTCAATTCCAACAACGCAAAACAAGGCCAGTGGAGGACCTCTCTGCTCTCAGTGATTTCAATTCCAACAACGCCAGATATAAACAAACATGACAAGGATTAAAACTTAATCTAGGAACTGATAATGGGGTGGAAAGCCCTTAATCACAACGCGTTAAACCGTGGACCAAAACCTGATAGCAGCCTTGTTGCCTGAATCCCTGCCGTCAGCGGTTCGACGACCCGGCGCTGGAGTTCATGGTCGGCGAACAAAACTAATTATATGACAGCCATAGACGGAGATCTGGTCCCAATCCCAGATTGAGAGCACTGCTACAAGCTTGAAACAGGAAACCCATACGCAACGCTAGAACCGACACCGGGATTACCCCTCCCGCCGTGACACCAACGACACATAACGGAAGGGAACTAGGTTGTAGCAGATGAACAAGAACAAGCCTGACGGCAGCACCCAGTCTTTAACACGCATCCCCAGATCCATGGGCTGTATGATGAGATGGAATTGGACATCCTCGCCCAAAACGTGATGAACCAAACACATGGTGATTTTCCGAAACCCAATCGGAACAATACCACCGGACACCGGAGAACAAGGGTGAACGCGTCTTACCTCAGTCGCTGGACCGAGACCCACAACCAGACACGAATCGCCACCGCCCGTACCAGCTCCGATGATAGGTCGACAGGGTTCCTTCGCTACTGCTCTCAGTGGAGTAGCACCGGTATTGTGATAGATGGGGTTGAGAGCCCATATCTGGAGAACCCTCGGCTATGGAGGCTTCAATCTGTTGATAGAAGAGGCGAAAACCCACCATACCTCCGATGAACTGATTCTCCAAGGAAGATCAGTAGTTGACCCATTTCAGAAAAGTGGGTTTAACGGGAGATCCCCCCGCGTCGGTGAACCTCAATCGTGTATGCAGTGTGGATTAAAGAGGGGTTGTGATAGTTGGTCCGGACCAAAGAAGGCCGGATATGGATTTGGGCGGTGGAGGAGAGCTTCTCTAGAGAGAGAAGCTCCCTTGCCCCTAACACTTTTGTATCCTTTTTTGTTGATGCCTGGTAAACCATACAACCTTATGCCATGTAACAATGGGAAAGTGGGTTCTAAGATTGTCCCATAGGGATGAGATGGAAAACTGCCCTGACTTAGTTAGCGCCCACATGCATGTATCCTTGGTAGCACTATTGACAGTAATTGTATGCAGACCAGTTCTTATTTCATTAAGTTCCAGGGTTTGGGTGACAGGGAAGGCCCACTGGTTGTTATGTATTATATGTTGAACAGAGGCATCCCTAGTTATTCCAGAATCATAGATAATTCTAGGACCAAATCTTGGGAGTAGTGGTCCTAGGGGATGCCAGTTGTCATACCATAAAGAAGTAGACATTCCATCCCCCAACTTGTACAGAATGTGTGGCTGAACAAGGGGTCTCAAGGACAGGATTTTCCTCCACACCCAGGAAGGTTCACTTGGGACCTTAACACACCAAAAGTTCCTACCTCTGAGTAAGTAGGACTTGACCCATTGACACCACATGGATTGTTCCCCGCCGGACACAAGGAACCAAATGTGCTTTGCCACTGCAGATTTATTCCAAGTCTCCAAAGACTTGAACCCAAGACCACCTTCTTGGACAGGGGAGCAGAGATGTTCCCATGAGACTTTAGCTCCAGAGGTTTTGAGATCAGGTCCAGTCTAGAAGAAAGCTCTCAATATGGCTTCCACTTCCTTAATGACTCTTTTAGGAAGGATAAAGAGAGAAGACCAATAGGTCTGCATGGAGAACAGAATGGACTTAATCAATTGGAGTCTCCCAGCATAGGAGAGGTATCTGTTGGTCCAGGACTTAGTTTTTGCAATGATTTTTTCCACCAAACATTTGCAGTCAGTATGCTTCAGTTTGGTGGACAGTAGGGGAACACCTAGATATCTAACAGGAAGGGTACCCTCCTGAAAACCAAGAACATGCAATATTGATGCTCTGGTGGAGGAGCTAACACCTGAGAAGAAAATATTGCTTTTGTTTGGACTAGGGGAGAGGCCAGATAAGGATTCAAACTCTTCCAATGATGACTGAATATGGTTTATAGAACTTAATTCACCCTTGCAAAATATCATAAGGTCATCTGCAAAACATAGGTTAACCAACTTGGTTGACCCACATTTCCAATGGAAATTAAAATCAGGCAATAGGGTTTTCTCCTTGAGAATGCATGTGAGGACTTCCATGGCAATAACAAATAGGTATGAGGAAAGGGGGTCTCCTTGCCTCAATCCCCTTTGACCAGGGATGTACCCAATGGCTTCACCATTGAAGCTTAGGGAGTAATTGGCTGTGGTTACACAGGCTTTTAACCACCTGATCATCTGAGGGTGGAAGTTCATTGAGGCAAGGACATCCCAGAGGAAGTCCCACCTAACATTGTCATAGGCCTTCATTATATCTACTTTCATGGCACACCTAGGAGAGGAGGAGTGTTTGTGGTAACCCCTCATCAACTCCTGTGTGAGGAAGATGTTATCCGCAATCCTTCTGCCCTGAACAAACCCAGACTGAGCTGGATCAATCAAGTGGGGGAGGGCTGACTTAATTCTATTGGCTAGAATCTTGGCAAATCACTTGTAAATGAGGTTGCAACATGATATTGGCCTGTAATCCCCAACCTTTGAAGGATTGGGAACCTTAGGTACAAGAGCAACCAGTGTTGCATTAGCTTTCTTTAACAGTTGGCCAGATCTAAAGAAAGACTTGACAGCAGAGGTGATCTCATGACCAATCACAGGCCAAGCCTTATGAAAGAAGGTAGCATTATATCCATCAGGTCCGGGGGCTTTCTGAGGGTTAAGGGACCAGAAGATGTCCTTAACTTCTTTGTCAGTGATTCCCACTACCATATCCAGCCTCTGAGACTCTGACAGTTTCCTAGTGATGAGCTGCTGGACCCTAGATGATCCAGCATAGTTGCTTTGGTGAGGGGAACCAAGCAACTTGGTGTAGTAATGGATAAAAGATCCTTTGATCATCTCAATATCCTGTGTGGTATTACCATCTTCCAAGACCAAGCTAGTAATCCTAGTTCTATTCCTGGAATTACTAATTGATTTGAAGAAAAAGGAGGTACATTGGTCTCCCAGTTTCAACCATTGAACTCTTGATTTTTGTCTGGCAAAGCTCTCCTCGGCTCTAGCTAGGGTGAGGTACTGTTTGCATAATGCCTTTTCAGCAACTTGATTTGCTGTGTCACTAGGATCTGAGGCCAGGGCATTTTGAATAACATCCAGCTGTTGTCTGGTAGAGGCAACTCTGGATGATAGATCACTGAATTCTTTGATATTCAACTATTTTAGATCCTTTTGTAGGATCTTCAACTTTTCACAGACACAATACATGGGATTACCTATGATCACCCTCCTCCAGACACTCTGAACAATGTTCATAAAGTTAGGATGGTCTGCCAGAAAGTTAAAGAATCTAAAAGGTCTAGATTTAGGAGGGGTGATGGGTGTCAATGCCACAACTGCAGGGGAGTGGTCTGAAACTCCAGGGTTTAAGAAATGAGCACTAGACCAACATAGAGTTTTGATCCAATTCTCATTTACTAGGACCCTGTCCAACTTTGTGCTAATGTGGGATACACCAACTTGTTTATTAGACCAAGTAAATTGATTCCCAGAGTATTTAAGGTCAACCAGCTCCACAGATTGGAGGCAAACATTAATATCATCCATCCAAGGGGGCCAGTGTTTATCACCTCCCACTTTCTCAGATGGTGATCTGATAGCATTGAAGTCACCAAGGACTACCCAAGGGGATGAAAGAGCAACTGTTTGCAGGTCACGCCAAAGTGTCTGCCTTTCAAGATGGCAATTATCCCCATATACAAAGGTGGCTGCAAAGGAATAATTGCCATCACATGATTGCACATTGCAATGTATGAATTGGTTTGATTGGGAAACAGGTTGGACATTAAAAACGGAGGGGTTCCAGCATACCAAAATTCTGCCCAAGGGGGAGTGGACGTAGTTGCTAATAAAACTCCAATGAGGTAAGATAAGACTAGCAACTCCAGTGACCTTTGGTTCTTTAATTTTGTGTTCAATTATCCCCACAAGGGACAAATTATTGTTATGAACCCATTTCTTAACCTCTTGTTGCTTCAGTGGGTCATTGAGACCTCTAACATTCCAAACTCCAAAATGCAATGGTTTGCTAAACATTAATACAAAAGGGTAAAGATAACCACAATGAGCTTCAACTAATGAGATTAAGAGTGATGCACAAGATGAGCTTTATTTAGATAATTGTGGACAAAAAGAAAAGAGGAGGGAAAGTTACTTCCTTTTCTTATGTGAGGAGCCTTTGGATTGACTCCTATATTTGCCATTGTGACCAGCCTTCTTGGAACCTCCCAATTGCAATTTGATATCAGGTGGCTTCCCCTGTTTCTCATCACCAACTGATTGCTGAATTTCAGAGCTAGTACTAGTACCAGATCTTGCTGCCATTGCTTCCTTGTTTGCTTCCTCATTGGACTGACTATGTTCTGTGTTCTCTGTCAGCTTATTTACATGTACTACTGAACTTACCACCCCCTCTAGTACATTCAGAAGTTCTACATCAGAGTCATCAGAATCTTCAGTATTCTCCTTTAGATTGGATGGTGAGGCTACTGACAGGTCATGAGGTAGAGGGCTGTGAGGGGGGGTGAGCAATCCTGACTAGGGAGGGCTGTTCAACTGCTTTCTGTTTCCCACGATTCACAACCTGCCATTCCAATTGACTGGGGGGGGGGTACAACAGCTTGCTTGCTACATTTGGATGTAGCATGACCAAAGACATGGCATTGTGAACACATAGGAGGTAGGACTTGGTATTCCACTGGGATAACAACAGATTCCCCTTCCACTATTACTTGAACCTCATCAGGGAGGTCTTGTTCAGCACTGACCTCAATGCAGATTCTTGCCTTTGTAGATTTAGTCTGTTGTAGACCTGGTTGTCTAGCAGTCTTTGCAGTGGCATGATCAACATGCAGGGGTCTTCCAATAGAACTAGCTATCCTACTCAAGCACTCTTGGTTCCACAGTTCCATTGGTAGATCATGCAATTTCACCCAAGCAGGTATTTTGGTAGGCTGTTCTCTAGCAGGCTTCATCATCCTATGCCAATCCTTTAGTACTAGATATTTTTGAGAGAAGAAATAGGGACCCCCTTCAAGGACTTGTATCTTGGACTGTTCATCTTTGAATTCAAACATGTAGAATCCAGCCACATCAGGTTTTACAGCCACAAAATGCTCTTTCCATTGGCTCCTAGCAGTCGCAACTATGAGGGGATAGGCCATTTGTCCATCTAAGAAGTGTCCTACCAAGTACTTGTTCCACATGCCTACATCGGTCAGTTCCAAATCTATTTCTACCAGCGCTTGTTTTCCTCTCTGGAGGTCTGGAAAATGATCCAGTTTCATGTCCAGAGATGGGCTTTGTGACTGGAGGAGGGCAGCCCAGTTTTTTGGCTTAGGCTTTGTCTGATGTTGACCTAGTTTAGGTCTGTAGTTGTATTGATGTTGGCCTAACTTGGCTGTTGTGGGTTTAATTTCTGTTTTAAAATTTCTGAGAGAAGGGTTGGGTTCATCCCCTTCCCCATATGGTTTCCCCCTTGCGTTAAACGGAAGCGTAGAAGTGGTTTTAGGGCTATGTACCTGTTCTTGTAACTCAGCCTTTCTCCATGACTGTTGAATGCTCTGCAATTTGGCCGTGACCACGTCTAGCACGAACTGGTCTTCCGATAAATTGAGCTCGTCCTCCAGTCGACTCACAATTTCAAGCATTCGAGCCTCAGACTCCGAACGCATACCTTGCTTCTCTTGTACCTCTGCCGGAGTGCGTTGAAACTGATAGGTGTTTCCATGGAGGTGGGTCACCTGTTGTTGTTGAAACCTCTGAGTAACTTTAGGGTTCGGATTGATTTGTGATTTAGGGCTAATCGCCCCAAACCCTTCCGAAGATGATGATGGAATCGAGCCCTTTGCCGCGACTTCCGTTTCAACCTTCGAATCTTGCGACTGATTCTCTCCACACTGGAGGAGAGGGGCTCGTTCCTCAGCTTCCAGTCTCTTGCTTTCCTCAAGAAAAGCCTGCTGAAGCTTCCGAGAAGGGGAGATTTTGGAGGATCTGGGGCTATGAACCCCAAACCCGTTTGAAGGAGAGACGAGAACTGATTCTCGTTGTTGGTTAGCAGATCGTGCACGCTCCTGGGCCTTCATCAGCAAACCTTCCTCGAATAGTGTTTGCTGTATCTGAGAGTTAGGGTTTGCTGGTCCGATGTCCAGAAATGGTGAAGTCTCGCTTGGTTTCGAGATGAGTGGGGCGACAGCTCCTTTGATTTTCCTGCGAATTTCATTTGAGTCCAAGGTCTTGAGACCTAGACCATCCGCAATGGAGACAGTGCTGTCTGCCATAACTCACTGATGAGGGAGGAACACGGCCTTGTCAGAAATCGCCTTGCCGTCTGCCATTAACTGCTTAGTCCCGAACATGTATATAGTTGCTAGTGTCTTCTCAGGTGTTAGTTCCTCCACCAAAGCATCAATATTGCATGTTCTTGGTTTTCAGGAGGGTACCCTTCCTGTTAGATATCTAGGTGTTCCCCTACTGTCCACCAAACTGAAGCATACTGATTGCAAGAGTTTGGTGGATAAAATCATTGCAAAAACAAAGTCCTGGACTAACAGATACCTCTCCTATCCTGGGAGACTTCAGTTGATTAAGTCCATTCTGTTCTCCATGCAGACCTATTGGTCTTCTCTCTTTATCCTTCCTAAAAGAGTCATTAAGGAAGTGGAAGCCATATTGAGAGCTTTCTTCTGGACTGGACCTGATCTCAAAACCTCTGGAGCTAAAGTCTCCTGGGAACATCTCTGCTCCCCTGTCCAAGAAGGTGGTCTTGGTTTCAAGTCTTTGGAGACTTGGAACAAATCTGCAGTGGCAAAGCACATTTGGTTCCTTGTGTCCGGCGGGGAACAATCCATGTGGTGTCAATGGGTCAAGTCCTACTTACTCAGAGGTAGGAACTTTTGGAGTGTTAAGGTCCCAAGTGAACCTTCCTGGGTGTGGAGGAAAATCCTATCCTTGAGACCCCTTGTTCAGCCACACATTCTGTACAAGTTGGGGGATGGAATGTCTACCTCTTTATGGTACGACTACTGGCATCCCCTAGGACCACTACTCCCAAGATTTGGCCCTAGAATTATCTATGATTCTGGAATAGTTAGGGATGCCACTGTTCAACATATAATCCATAACAACTAGTGGGCCTTCCCTGTCACCCAAACCCTTGAACTTAATGAAATAAGAACTGATTTGCATACAATTACTGTCAATAGAGCTACCAAGGATACATGCATTTGGGCACTAACTAAGTCAGGGGAGTTCTCCATCTCATCCCTATGGGACAACCTTAGAACTCACTTTCCCATTGTTACATGGCATAAGGTTGTATGGTTTCCAGGCCATATACCGAGGTGTAGTCTAATTACTTGGATGGCCCTTCTTCAAAGATTAAACACTGAGGATAGGCTTGTCCTGTTTGGGCTCAAATCCACCTCCCAATGTATATTGTGCCCTGACATGGAAAACCATGCCCATCTATTTTTTGAGTGCCCTATGGCAGCCCAAGTCAGGAGTATCCTGTCTCCCAAAGTCCCCCACATGCAAGGACATCAGAACTGGCAGACTTGAGTGGATTGCCTCTCTATTTTGAGAGGTAACTCTTTGGCCAACACTATTGCAAAGCTGGCTTTCACTATATATGTTTTTTTTTGGATAAAACAGCTTGAAATAAAAGGGGGGGCTAACCGAATATACAGCCTACAAGGGGCATAACCCAGGAGGAAAGAAAAGAAAAGAAAAGAAAAGAATAAAAACAAGAGAGCGCCTACGCCAAACGGCTACAAAGGACTAGAAGTAAATAGAACGTCTGTTTCGTACCCATCTAAAAGAGGGATACGAAACAGAATTCACTATATATGTTCATCATATTTGGATGGAAAGGAACCACGGAAAGTTCCAGAACTCTTCCTGCTCCCCCATTGTAGTTGCTCATAAAATCTCCAATGATATAAGATCTAGGCTTTTGTCCTTGGCTAACCTACCTAGTGGTCCTCTTTCTAGACAACTAAAAATCCAATGGAACATTGTTTAGTGGTGTACTCCAAGCACTAACATATTATGAGTCTTCCCTTGGTTTTATGATACTAACATACTTTTACATTTGCAGGTCATTGGTCAAGGGGGATACAGCTTCATGCTCCTCCTTGATCTCAATGAGATCGATGGTCACAGAAACAGAAGCAGAAGCAGGGGAGAGCAGGATTCAGCAAGAGAAACAGAAGCAGAAGCAGGGGAGAAGCAGAAGCAGAAGCAGGATTCAGCAACCTGCCTGCTGTCCAGCCACAGTCATAGTGACAAGACAAGTGCAATCAGGTTATATTTACTTCTATTATTCAGGTAGTTACCTTAATCTTTGTTGGTGCTACATGGATTCAAATTCGGCTGTATCTGAGTGGAATAGCAAGTAGGCAAATCTGTCCTAGCTGTTGTGTGGACTGTTAAGATTTGTACTGTCAAGAGCAGCCTGACTAGCATGGTTATGGTGCATTTTCTGTTGCACCTTTAGCAGCATCTTCAGAACTTTGACTGATTCTGTGGTGCACTAACACCTGCACCTGCACACTCCACACATGCCATTCTCTTTATTTTCATCATGCCATTTACTGAGTCGATCATGCCATTTACTGAGTTGATCATGTCATTTTCTGAGTTTATCATGACTGATGGTTCAGTGTCAGCTCCTCCACCAAAACTTTGTACACTTCCAGCTAGCTTTAGTTCTGCCTAACCAACTGGGGATGTCGTTGGGATCTCCCTTCGCAGAGGGGGAATTCCTCTGCAATGTGTTACCTGCCTACTGCTGCTATTGTAATCACAAGCTGGTTATGCTAGTTATGCTGGTTTTTTGTTATAATTTTCTGCCCAGATTCTGACTGTTGTAGCAGGTTCAGAAGTTGATAGACAAGTTCAGAAGTGCTGACTGTTATCAAATACCCAGATCATATGTGCTGTCTGTTATGAAATCTGATGCTGTTATAAAATCTGGTGCCATCATTAGTAGTAGACTTTGTAGCAGTCCAGTCCAGTTGTAACAGTCCAGTTCAGTTTGTATGCCTAACCAACAGGGGATGTCGTTGGGATCTCCCTTCGCAGAGGGGGACGTCCTCTGCAAAAAGTTTTTGTAAAGCTATTTTGTTTTGTAAAGTTTGAGCTGTAAAGGGTCAGCTGCTGCTGCTGTTCTGTTTCAGTTGCTGCCTTTCTGAATTTCTATAAACCAACACCATGCCCAGCTTGGTGTGCTACCTTGAACTCCTTATCAGTCAGCTTGGTGTGCTACCTTGAACTCCTTAGTGGCTGCTGTTTTGAAATGATTCAGCATTATTGTTGATATGACTGATCTGATCTGAAGCTGCTGTCCAGTTCTGAAGCTGTTGCAGCTGCTGCTTTAGGAGCAGGTCCTGCTGCTGCTATTCTGAATTTGTGAATGGCTAAGCTAGGTTCTGAATTTGTGAATGTAAAGAATGTAAAGAATGGCATTGAATGCCTAGACTCAACTTAGAATGCCTAGACTCAACATCTGTAACCCCTTCTTTTGGCATGTGTTTTTCTCCCATCTCTTAGATGGCATTGAAACATGTGGATCTCATTACTTAGTCAATGTAGCCGCTTGGCTTAGGACAATCTTTTCTATCTTTGATTTTCTCTTTCTTTCCTCCTGGGGTATGCCCCTTGTAGGCTGTACATCCGGTTATCCTCTTTTTTATTTCAAGCTATTTTACCCACAAAAAAAAAAAAACCTACTCACCGTCACGTGTTTCACTGTTTTTCTTTTGCATGACTAGTAGTCTAAACACCTACTAACCGTCATGTTTTTCACCATCTTCTCTTCACATGAATAGTAGTCTTAAAACCTACTAACAATCACATGTTTCATTTTTGGTCCTCCCTGTTCATTTTACCAAAAAAGGTCATTAAGGATGTTGAGTTAAGAAGGAATAGAAAGAAGATCAAGGGGAAACCCCTTAATGGGTTAGGCGATTAGGGCGATTTCGGTACTGTTCATTGTGGAGAGACAGGGAGATCCATGGTGGACGGTACGGTCTCAATGGCAGAAGGGTTGGGTTTCAAAACTCTAGACTCAAATGAGCTACGAAGGAAACAAGGTTCACACTTGGAAAGCCCTAAAAGTGGGATTCCGATTAGTTCTTCAGGAGATCTCGTTTCTCAAGCCACCATAACCAATTCGGTACACTCTTCACCTCCTAATGGATTTGGAGCACACAGCCCTAGTTCGTTCAAGGGTACAGGTTCAGCACGCAAATTGCAACAAGTTTTTGTCGAGGAGGGGTTGAGGGAATAAGCTCACGCCACCTTGAAGAGCTCGGTTCCTTCATCAACTTCGACTGGCTCTGGGGCGATTAGCCCTAAATCGCATAGTAGCTCCATGGCTGCCCGGAAAACTCAGCAAGCATTATTCGAGAATGGATTGAAGAAGGAAGCTGAAGCACGAGCACGAGTGACTCACCTCCATGGTAACACATACCAGTTCCAACGCACACCATCAGAGGTACGAATGTCAAACCCTAATCCAAAGGTTTTGTTGAATGCTCAGGGAAATCCTTATGTGGAGGGGGATCCTAGTATGGGGTATAGTTTTGAGGATCTTCAACCTCGCTATACCTCACAACAGGTCCTGCCAGCTACTGTTCTGAATTCTGTAAATGTACCTCGTGTAACTACTGAACCTGCACCTCACTCTAAGCCTTTGAATAATAGTCAGAAATTTCATCAAATCAATCCCAAACTGAATAATGGTCAGTATAAACCTAAACCGAAGAACTGGGCCTCTCTCCTCCAATCTCAGAGTCCGTCTCTGGATATGAAACTTGATTATTTTCCTGATCTTCAGAGAGGTAAGGAAGCTATGATCGAGATTGACATAGAACTGACTGACATAGGGTTATGGAACAAATACTTGGTAGGTCATTTTTTAGATGGCAAGATGGCTTATCCTTTACTAGCTGCCACTGCTCGGAACCAATGGAAGGATCTTTTTGTGGCTATTAAATCAAATGTAGCAGGGTTTTATCTATTTGAATTTAAGGATGAACAGTCTAAGATGACTGTTCTAGAAGGAGGTCCTTACTTCTTCTCACAAAAATATCTGGTTCTCAAGGATTGGCATAGGATGATGAAACCGGCACAGGAGCAACCTGTCAAGGTACCTGCATGGGTTAAGTTTCATGATTTACCATTGGAACTATGGAACCAAGAATGCCTGAGCCGAGTAGCTAGCACAATTGGGAGACCCATACATGTTTTTTTTTTTGGGTAATGCCCTAGGGCAGTTAGCTTGAAAATAAAAGAGGTTAACCGAATGTACAGCCTATAAGGGGCATACCCCAGATAAGACAAAGTAAAAAAGAAAACGAAAATAATAAAGAGCGCCAAGTGGCTACATGGGTTGCCCGTGTCCATGCCCCGTCGAACAATCTATCCCAAGGAATAGAAAGTACAACGGGGAACGTAGACACGGGCGTGGCAAAAGCAGTAAATACTCGACACAACCCGTCGGTATAGGGTACAATCAGAGGCCCTCGAAGTCCTCGCAACTCATAGAGCAGCATAACAATAATAGATAATTGCAAATCGCAAATTGAATAACGATGAGCGCAATGGATACGATGATTTTCAGCCTAGCCGGGATACCGGGCTGGCTGCTTGGGATTGACTGGCCCAGCCTGGGTGACTGGCCCTCTGCTGCCCGGGCTGAAGGCAGGCTGTGCCCGACGACTTGCCTGCCCGGGCTGGTGCGTGACTGGCCTGGCTGGCCTGCCAGGATGTTGGCTGGCCCAGTTGAACCCGGGCAAAAAGCCCGGGCTGTTGACTGGCCGACGGCCTTTGAGCGGGCCAGATCTGGCCAGAAGGTGGTAGAAGGCTGGCCCAAGGGGTAGCCGGATGTGGAATGGGCGGAGCCACCGAAAAGGGGGTGGCCGAGCTGCTGCTGCTGCTGTTAACGGCGGCACCCACCGGAAAGGGGGTGGCCACCGGAATGGGTTTGGACGGGCCGAAACCTCCTCCGCATACCCCTGTTGTTGAACCAGTCCACCGCGTGGACTGAGACCGCCGGACTGTGGTTAAAGTAGAACGGCGGTGAAGGGCTCCGACTGTTACCAGATCTGGAACCCAGATTCGAACACCGGTGGGTTGATTGATGGACCTGCTTTAGTGGAGGGCGGTGGAGGAGAGCCTTTCTAGAGAGAGAGGCTCCCTTGCCCGGTTGCCGTCCGCCTGTGATGGCCGGACCAGAGGTGGCCGGCTGCAACTGCCGCCGGAATGGGAACCCAGCTTTGAACGCCGGTGATTCCTTTGCCGTGAATAATACCCACGAGCCAAACACTCTGGGTCATCTCCGAGAAGATGCATAACTGTGAAGTTGAGGTGGAGCCACGACTGTGGAAGATGGTCATCTCCGACTCAGTGTTGATGCTCGGAAATCAGATGTTGGAGAGATGGTGTTGGACCGATTCTCCTTGGAAGAGATGAAGATCGGCAGAGGAAAAGTGGGTTTGAGACCCCTTTCTCTGATGAACTTCTATCTTGAAGAAAATCAGTCCACTTGGCGGCACTGATTCAGACCGGCAGCTTGACCTTCTCTGAATCATAGCCGAGGTAGGTGAAGCTTTGAACAGCTTATTCACTCCAGAGCAAGAATTACCTCTGTAAATGGTAGAAACGGGAACAGTGTTTCAAGGGGAGTGCATTCTCTCTCTAGAATATAGAGAGAGAAGCTCTCAACCCTCTACGCAGCCCTAGACCCATACATGTTGATCAGGCCACGGCCAAGACTGCCAAACAACCTGGGCTTCTTAATACTAAGTCCACAACAGCTAGGATTTGTATAGAGGTTAGTGCTGAGCAGGATCTCCCTGATGAGGTCACAGTGTTGGTGGAAGGGGAATCTGTGGTTGTACCCATTGAATACCAAGTCCTCCCCCCCATTTGTAAACTATGTCATGTATTTGGATATTCCACGGAGCGGTGTGCAAAGACTGCAATCCACTCCTCCTCCCATCTCTTATCTGAAGTTAAGGTTGATTCTCCATCAGGCAATGGCAAGCAAAAAGCTGATCTAGAACAGCCAATAGTAGGTTCTATACTGCTTCAAGGAGGTTCCTCCAAAAGTAGCCCTCCCATATTACAGGAGCAGCAAGCTATCAACTCTGTGGCCTCTGGGAGTGAGTCAGAATCTGAAGAGAAGCTGTTGGAAGTTCTAGAAGGTGTGGTCAGCAGCTCTCATGAGGTTCCACAGCAGCAGCTTAAAATGGGAGTCATGAGTGATAAAACAGACTCATGCTACTCAGCAGGTCCAAGGGATGAACTGGTTTCAGATTTGAATCAAACTCCCACTCCTAAACCTCCTGATCCCCGGGGTGCAGAGGTAAGAGATGAAGCACCAAAAGAAGATCTAAAGGGAAGCTTTCAAAAGGTTCTATCCAGATCAGCACAAAGACGATTGCAAAAGCTTGCTAGGGAGCAGTCTCGAAGTTCCCTATCTAGGGGAAGGAATTAAACCCTCTGTATCCTTTTGTTAGGACAGTTTCTCGTACATTCATTTTGCTATTTTCATAATTAGTTCTGCTTGAAGTTGTTTCTTATGTCTATAAAATCTCTTAACATTGGTTTTTGGAACATACGGGGTATTAATGACCCAATCAAGCAAAAAGAGGTCAAATGTTTTGTGAATAAAAACGGTCTATCACTTTTTGGTTTATTAGACAGTCATGGCGATTTGGGGCGATTTCCTCCGCTCACTAGCCTGTTGAAGCAGACAGTCATGGCCGACGGTACGATCTCATTTGTAGATGGGATGGGCCTTCAAGCCCTAGATCGCCACTATCAGCGGTCTCTTTTTACAGCTAAGCCACAAAGCATCTCAACCTCTTCGAAACCTGAGAACTCATCTCGACTCGATCTTGGAGCCGATGATTCAACCACCATGTTGGAAGGGCTCGGTGGCAAAGCTGTTGACTCTAACGAAATGAGAAGGAAGCAGAGGAACCCCGTGGATTCTGCTCCTACTCACGGTCCTTAAGTAATTTCGACTACCAGTCGGTCCTCTCCTACCAAGACCCTTCACAAACCCTTCGATCTTTGCCCAGGTGCTTTTTCCCTGGATTCACCTCCTTCAGGTCTCGGTTCCACTCTCAGAAGTGCAGCACCTGATCCTGTCTCCGCTACCAATCCCCTTGGCATTAACGCCAAGCTTGAGCCGCAATTGGACGTTTCCAGTACTCCCAATCTCGGTGCTGCATCTGCTACTGCTTCAGAAGGTTTTGGGCCGTTCAGTCCAAAATCATCAAAGAACCCCAGCCCCTCTAGGAAGCTGCAGCAAGTCTTCGAAGAAGCTTTGCAAAGGGAAGCGGAGGAGAGAGCGGCCCAGTTGATTGTCAATCCTGAAACCGAAAAGGTACAACATCCTAACCCTAAGCCTCGAATTCTGATTAATGCCAGAGGAAACCCTTATGAGGAGGGGGATCCTAACTTGGGCTATAGCCTGGAGGACACCAAACCTCGCTATGGCTCTCGCAAACCTGACTCGAGGACTGCTTCTAATCCATTCAAACCAAAATTTGGTCAGGCTAAACCTAAACCTAAAAATTGGGCTTCATTACTTCAATCTCAGAGCCCTTCTTTGGATATGAAGCTTGAACATTTTCCTGATCTTCAGAGGGGCAAGGAAGCCATAGTTGAAATAGACATTGAATTAACTGATATTGGCATGTGGAATAGGTATTTGGTAGGTCACTTTCTGGATGGTAAAATGGATTATCCGTTACTGGTATCCACTGCCCGAAATCAGTGGAAAGATCTCTTTGTAGCTGTTAAACCTAATGTGGTAGGGTTCTATCTCTTTGAATTCAAAGATGAACAGGCTAAGATGATAGTCCTCGAGGGTGGTCCGTATTTTTTTTCACAGAAATACTTAGTACTCAAAGATTGGCATAGGATGATGAAACTTGCTCCTGAACAACCTGTCAGAATTCCTGCTTGGGTCAAATTTCATGACTTACCTTTTGAACTGTGGAATCAAGAGTGTTTAAGTCGGGTGGCTAGTACAATAGGGCGACCCTTGCATGTGGACCAGGCTACTGCTAAGACCGCCAAACAGCATGGCTTATTACATACTAAGTCCACTTCAGCAGGAAGATCATTCCTGGCTGGGAGCTTCTCTCTCTAGCCTAGAGAGAGAAAGCTCCCTTGGCCCGGTCAATCCAGCCGGCTGCCACCTCCGGCCAGCCGCAGCAGCAACAACAAGGAAGTCATCCGGGCAAGGGATCCTCTCTCCTTAGAGAGTCTCTCCTCCACCGCCCTCCACAGCCGGCAGCGCTCGGGCCGTCTCTCCTCCACCGCCCTCCACAGCTGGCAGCCCTCGGGCTGCTGCTCCGGCCAGATCTGGTTCGGTTGACCCCACTCTAGCCGGCCTCTATCAAGTCCGGTCCAACCTCACATTGGTCCAGTCGCCGTGGCTCAACAGCCGTAGGCATGGTATCCAACCTCAACCCCGCCGTGAACCGGCGGGTACCTTTATCGGGATCTGCACCGGGCAGATCTGAAAGTACAACGGCCATTACTGGCAAATCACAGCCAGGGCGCTGCAGTCGCCGTGGGGCTTAGCCGCCGCTGAGGGTCTTCACCGAGGTGCTCAACAGCCGTCGGTCCACCAGCCGGCCGCCGGGACCCCACCACGGGACTCAACAGCCGCCGTCTGGCTCACCTTCACGCCGCCAGTCAAGGACCTCTCCGGCCAGATCTGTCCAGTCAACCAGGTCGTGGTCAGGCCATCTCGGGCAGTGCGGGTTATGCACTGGCCATTATCTTTTATGTTTTCCGTAGTACGTATTGCGAGGACTTCGAGGGCCTCTAATTGTACCTTATACCGACGGTTGTTGTCGGGAATTTACTGCTATTGCCACGCCCGTGTCCAGGTTCCCCGTTGAACTTTCTATTCCTTGGGATAGTTTGTTCGGCGGGGGCAAGAACACGGGCAACCCATGTAGCCACTTGGCGCTCTTTATATTTTTTGCTTTGTCTTACCTGGGGTATGTCCCTTGTAGGCTGTACATTCGGTTAACCTCTTTTATATTTCAAGCTAACCGCCCTAGGGCATTACCCAAAAAAAAAAGTCCACTTCAGCTAGAATCTGTATTGAAGTCAGTGTTGAACTTGACCTCCCAGATGAGGTTGCAATCACTGTAGAAGGGGAGACTGTGTTGGTTCCTGTTGAGTATCAAGTCCTCCCCCCAACTTGTAAACATTGCCTCGTATTTGGTCATTCAACAGAACGCTGTACTAAAGGAGCTTCTTCCTCTCTGAAATCTGCCATCCAAGTTGAGTGTCAAGCAGGAAATGGCAAGCAGATAGCAGCTTTGGAAAAAGGTTCAATTGAACCCATTCAAGCACCATTGGACTCCTCCAAAGCTAGATCTCTGCCTAAGCAGTCACACACTAACAATTCAGTTGTTGTTGATTCAGTTCATATAGTGAGTGAGACTGATTCTGAGGGGGAATTGATAGGAGTTCTGGAAGGTATAGTCAGTAGCACACATGAAGCTGATAAGCAAGCTCAGTCCGAACCTTCAACTTCTGGAGTCCTTGGGTCTGGCATGGTTCTTGAGAATCAATCCCTCTCTCCAAGCCGCCGGATCCCCAAGGCTCAGAGGTAAGGGCCGAAGTCTCAAATGATGATCTCCAAGGGAAATTCCACAAGGTTCTTTCCCGTACAGCTCAAAAAAGAATGAAGAAGCTTGCACAGGAACAATCTCGAAGTTCTCATTCCAGGGGCAGGACCTAGCTCACCTGCATTCCCATCCTTTTGTCAGGGCAGTATCTTAATTCCTTCATATTCTGCCATTTACATTTTCCAGTTTGCTTTAAGGTTATTTTATGGCTCAACAACCTCTTACTATTGGTTTTTGGAACATTAGGGGTCTTAATGACCCAATTAAACAAAAAGAGGTTAAATGTTTTGTGAATAATAACAAGCTCTCACTTTTGGGTTTATTAGAGCATAAAATAAAGGAAGATAAGGCTGCAAGGGTGATGAAATACGTTTGCCCTCATTGGAATTTTGTGAACAACTATCCTCATGCTTCATTGGGCAGGATTTTTGTGTGTTTTTTTTTTTTTGGGTAATTTAGCTTGAAATTAAAAAAAGGTTAAGCGAATGTACAGCCTACAAGGGGCATACCCCAGGAGGAAAAGAAAGGAAAAAACAAAGAAGAGTGAAAAAAATGCGGTAAACCATGCACAACCCGCATGGAGAGTGAGATAGAGTAAATACATAACAACATGCTATGCGTACTGTAAAATGTGAAATTCGAAATTTGAAATTTGAACTACTACCTGGCACAACCCGCCAGGCTAGGAAATAAAGTAAATACGGTAGATAGTCTGGGTCAACGGTGACCACATGAAAACCAGCGCTGAGGAGAGATCCTCCTCCTCCTAGGCTGGGAAAAGAAACCCAAGAACCGAGACGCCCATCATTCCGAAGATAGCATAATACCCACTCAAAAGAAGTCAACTACTACAGAGGGACTCGGACCGAGAGAGGTTCGAACTGGAGATGTCTGCATCCGACAAGGCTACCCTGCTAAGCACCCTGCACACCACGCCCATTCCATCCAGACTATTACATTCTCACCCAAATCCCCTAGGCTCGCTAACAACGACTATAAGCGGAACAGGAAGAGGGACCACGAAAAGTAGCCCCCCAAACCTCAAGTGGACCAAGCTGCTCCTTTCGATCCGTGAACCACTAAATCTAATCAGAAACAGACTACGAAGCTACCCCTTTCGATTAGTGAGAATCCACCAATCTAGTCAATGACAGCTCTGGCAACTACCTTGCTCAATCAGACTCATCCATAATCTAATCATCGGCACCCACAGCTGCTGCTACTGCGAGACTGCCCCTTAACTAGGAGTATCCAATCTAATCAATAATAGTCACGACCACAAGAATACTACGCAGGTCCTCAGAGCTAAAAGTGCCGGCTCAAAGGATATGGAGGGCTCGACGAAGAGCCCGACCCCCGATTTCAGTCCAACAGATGATCGCCTATCGGGGGATGCAAAAACTAACAGAGAACTGGCCCAAAGTCCAGCAACAATATAAGTGCAAAAAAGTACATTGCCTGACATAAATTAAACTTCCCCACTGCCCGAGCCACCCAGCCAGCTTACCTGCCCGGGCTGGCCTGCCATCGGGTGGCTGCTGCCTGCTTCTGCTTCTGCCCGCAGCCTGCTGCTGCCTGCTGCTTGGCCCGGGCTGGCTGCTTGCCCGGGCAAGCTGCGGATGGCCTTCCCAGCGGCTGGATGAGGGTTGTCTCGAATCGCCCGGGCTGAAGCTGCTGCCTAGCCTCTGCCCGAGCAAAACAATCACTGGCTGCTACTGCTGCCCCCGCCCGAGCCACTCACAGATGGCCTGCCCGGGCGATTGGCCGGAAGGTTGACCGCTGCTGGCCTCGCCAGGCTAGCTGTGGGTGAGCCCCACGGTGGCTGGGCCCCACGGTGGCTGACTGGAGATGAACACCGGGCCAGGTGCCCGGGCTGGGCTGACGCCTCCTGCTGCTGCTGCCCGGGCTGGCTGGGATTGCCCGGGCTGATGAGCCCCACGACTGGGATTGCCCGGGCTGATGGCCCAAGCAGCAGGCCGGAGAGGGCCTTGAATGACGGCCTTGACTGGCGGCCACAGTGAGCCCCGGTGGCCTAAATGTGACCGTACCTGGATGTGGCCGAGCTTGTCGGAGATGTGAGCTTGCCCAGATCTGGGCGTTGACCGGCCGCCTGAAGGAAAACGACCGGCAACCATGGCTTTGCTGTTCAGGTTCGGGGGTTTGGCCTTGCTGGGTCTCCGTACATGTAGATCTCAGTGGTGAGTTCGCCCTGCTGCCGTGCCACTGTTCGAGCACTCATTGAAGCAGCAAGGGCCATCATTTCCGGCGAGGCCTGGTGCAGAAGGTAACCCATGAAGTTTTGACCCATGATTCCAAACTCAAAGCCACGGCGGTTGTTGTTTGACCAGTCCAGACGGAGGCCGGATCAGGTGGAGCTTGATTGGCCAGTAATGGCCATTGAACTTTCAGATCTGCCCGGTGCAGATCCCAATGAAGGTACCCGCCGGTGCACGGCGGGGTTGAGGTTGGAGGCAAGGCCCACGGCTGTGGAGCTTGGGTCTCTAAGGAGAGAGTATCCCTTGCCAGAAGGTGACTGCCATGGCCGGAGGGAGCCTGGGCCGAAGAAGGCCATCTATGGCTGCCCGATGGAGAGATAGAGGTGGCCGGTTGGAGGCGATGGAGGAGAGCAGGCCCTAAGAAGGGTTGCTCCCTTGCCGTCCTTGCTGTTGATGTTGCTGCTGGCCGGAGGTGGAGACCGGCGACCGGCTGGATCTGGACCGGGGGAGCTTTCTCTCTCTAGGTTAGAGAGAGAAGCTCCCCACACGAACTTCAGACATTTGTTGGTTAAGGGGGGCCTTGGTTCTTGGATTTTTGTGTGTTGGGACTCAAATGTTCTCCAAATCCAGGTTATTGATCAGGCTGACCTGTTTATCCATTGTGAAGTGCATCCTAAATGTGGAGACCCATCCTTCCTTGCAACCTTTGTATATGGTGAGAACAATTATTTAAATAGGCAAGCTCTTTGGTCTAGCCTACATCATCTAGGTTCTTCTTCCCCTTGGATAGTGCTTGGCGATTTCAATGTCATTAGATTTCCTAGAGAAAAAGTGGGGGGCACTGTTTCTTGGCCTCCTTATATGGATGAGTTTAATAATTGCTTGTATTCATTACAACTTGATGATCTTAGGTACTCTGGCTGCTTCTTCACTTGGGCCAACAAACAGGACCCCAATCATTTTGTCAGTACAAAACTGGATCGAGTGTTAGTTAATGAGCATTGGATGAGGGCCTTCAGTTGTTCCTCTGCTCATTTTCCCACTCCTGGGATATCTGATCATTCCTCGGCCATTACAACCATCCTTCCTGGGCATAGGAATTCTAGCAAACCTTTTAAATTCTTTGACTTCCTTGCTGACCACCCACAGTTTTTTGCTGTGGTACCAAAGGTTTGGCGAAGAGTAGTTATTGGGAATCCGATGTTCATTGTATGTGAGAAGCTCAAGATGTTGCAAAGTGAGTTTAAGTTAATTAATACTAGAGATTTTAGTGATGTCTCTGCTAGGGTTGTTGACACTAGACAACTCCTACAAAAATTTGCAGCATGCTTTGAGTTCTCATAACCCTGATCCTTCTCTGATTAGTCAGGAAAGAGTGGTTTACAATCAACTTCTCACAATGCTTAGAGCCGAGGAAAGTTTGGCTAAGCAAAAATCTAGGGTTCAATGGTTGAAGTTGGGTGACCAATGTACTTCTTATTTCTTCAAATCTGTGACCAACAGGAGAAATAGAAGTAAGTTAACCAGTTTGGTCTTAGAGGATGGGACTCTCTCCCATGACTTTGGGGTAATTAAGTCAAGTTTTGTTAACTTTTACACAGAGCTGCTCGGTACTGCCCATCCTGATTCTTACAATGGGCATAGCAGAATTCAGCAACTTGTCAATAGAAAACTTTCTGATAATCAAAAGTTGGCAATGATTGCTGAGATCACAGACCAAGAAATTAAGGACACATTTTGGTCCCTCAACCCCAACAAAGCCCCTGGTCCGGATGGCTACAATGTTGGGTTTTTTAGGAAAGCTTGGCCTATCATTGGCCATGAGGTCACAGCAGCTGTCAAGTCCTTTTTTAGGTCTGGGAAGCTGCTCAGGAAAGCCAACTCTACTGTGGTGGCTCTTGTTCCTAAGGTCCCTAATCCATCCAAGGTTGGGGATTTTAGGCCAATCTCATGTTGTAATACCATATACAAATGCATAGCTAGAATACTTTCTAAAAGATTGTAGCATGTCCTCCCTGTTCTAATTGACCCTGTTCAATCAGGGTTTGTTAAAGGGAGGAGGATCGCTGACAATATCTTCCTCACCCAAGAACTAATGAGAGGCTACCAAAAATCCTCATCAACTCCAAGATGTGCCCTTAAGGTAGATATAAGGAAAGCTTATGATAATGTAAGATGGGATTTTCTTTGGGATATTTTGTCCTCTATGAATTTCCATCCTACAATGATCAAATGGCTTCAAGCCTGTGTTACCACTGCTAACTACACTATATGCTTGAACGGGGAAAACACTGGTTATATCATAGGGCAAAAAGGTCTAAGGCAAGGTGACCCTCTGTCCTCATATCTCTTTGTCATTGTAATGGAGGTTCTCACCTGCTTACTTAGAGAGAAATCCATGCTACCTGGTTTTCACTTCCACTGGAGATGTCGGAATACTAAGATCATCAATCTCTGCTTTGCCGATGACCTCATGATTTTTTGTAAGGGTGAGTTGTCATCAATCTTCCACATTCAGGAAGCCCTCACTGAGTTCCAAACCTTGTCTGGTCTCTCTCCTAGCCCGGAGAAAAGTAGCATCTATTTCTCTGGAGTCAACAGCACCACTAGATTGGCTATTCTGGATGTCTTAGGATTTCAGGAGGGCACACTTCCTGTCAAATATCTTGGTGTGCCCCTCCTTTCTACTAAACTCAAGGCCTCTGATTGCCAACGGTTGGTGGAGAGCATCACTGCCAGGACTAAGACTTGGACTAATAGAGACCTAACCTATGCTGGTAGGGTTCAGTTAATTAAGAATGTTCTCTTTTCCATTCAAACGTATTGGTCCTCCCTGTTTATCCTTCCCAAAAAGGTAATCAAGGAGGTTGAGTCAATACTTAGGGCTTTCTTGTGGTCCGGACCCGACCTTAAAAAAACTGGGGCTAAAGTTTCGTGGGAGCATTTGTGTTCCCCTAAAGAGGAATCATTGCAAGTTTGGAACAAAGCAGCTATTGCAAAACATATCTGGTTTCTCATCTCTGGGGGAGAGCAGTCCATGTGGTGTCAATGGGTCAAGTCGTACTTGTTAAAAGGTAGGAGTTTTTGGACCTTGAAAATACCTGGTGATTGTATATGGGTTTGGAGGAAACTTTTGAATCTCAAACTTTTGGTTAAACCATATGTGCTTAATATACTTGGGAATGGGAATTCCACGTACTTGTGGCATGACAACTGGCACCCCCTTGGTCCTTTAATGGATAGATTTGGTCCCCGAATTGCATATGACGCTGGTATTCCACAGGATGCATTCGTGTCTCACATTATTAATAACTCAAATTGGGTGTTTCCCATTACTCAAACTTTTGATCTAAATGAGGTGAGAAGCACTCTACCTCCTCTTGTTCAAGCAAGGTTGAATGGGGCTGATCAAACAAGGTGGACTCTTAATTCCAATGGTCAGTTCACAGTTGCATCTCTATGGGACAAATTGAGAACCCCTTTTCCTAGGGTATTGTGGCATAAGGTAGTTTGGTTCTCGGCTCACATCCCAAAATGTAGCTTTCTCACATGGCTTGCCATTCAAAACAGGCTATCCACCACAGATAGACTTGTGTCATTTGGTCTTAACGTCTCCCCTCAGTGTGGTTTGTGTCAGGGGAGTGAAAGCCATGACCATCTTTTCTTTAATTGTCCATTTACCAATCAGGTGTGGAATTCCATTCAGGCTAAACTCCGACTGGGTGACCTTGTTGTCAGGTGTTAAGGGTAAATCCCTTAAAAGTGTGATAACTCGATTGGCCTTTACCGTAACTGTTTACCATATTTGGATTGAAAGGAATTTGAGGAAGTTCCAAAATCAATCCTGTTCCCGAGAGGTAGTTGTTCACAAAATTTCCATGATGGTAAGAGCTAGGATTTTATCACTTTCTAATTTGCCGCACTCTTAAGCAGATTGGATTGTACATGTGTGGAACACTGTTTAAGCTTATTCATTTCAGTTACTGATTCATTACTGTATCTATTGGACCTGACTTTCTTCAGTGGTTCTGTGTCTCATAAGGCAGGTTGAGAGGTATTGGCTGCTAGTACTTCTATATACAAGGTAATTATCTTAAGCTCATATTAGTGTTCTGGTGTAGCAGCAGCTTTTGTTTGAGGGGTACTATTTGCCCTCAGATCTCTTGAGCGTTCCAGTATATGTAGCAACTGTGAGATGAGTGTTTGAGCCTCATTCTTCTTGTGAGTGGAGGTAATAATTAGTGGGAGGCTCTTTGTGAGGGAGAGTGGAGGGAGTTTGGACCCTAGAGTAGTAGTGTGGGCAGTAAAGTTCTTGGCTCTCCCTTTTTTCTTCTGTGTCCCCATTGTTTGGGGGACCTGTTCTACTTCTGTGTCCCCATTGCTGCTGTCTGCTTTGTAGTAGTAGATTGCTGTGTGGTTAGAGCACAGAGAGCACAGCCAGATATTCCCAAGTCAGCTACAGCCCTGCTGTTCAGTTTCTGCATGTTCTGTTTTCTGAAAACCTTTTGATGTATTGCAGGACACAAGCTTGTAACCACTTGCCCCTGTTGCTATTCTGAAAACCATTTGATGTATTGCAGTAGTTAGTTGCCGCTGCTGTTAGTATTGAGATGGTTGTGGTTGTGCAACTTCACTCCCACCGCGTTGTTATGTTATGGTAATTCGTTTAAGTATTTTGTGAGGAGGATACAGCTGTTTGATGAGGTATGCTGAGAGAGTGCAATGATCTCTTACACAGCAAACTTCTGAAAATGCAGTCTGCTATGAAGGTGCAGACTTTTTTGTTATGTTTTGGACTGCTTCTGCTTTATATTGTTTTGCCTAACCAATTGGGGCTGTCATTGGGATCTCCCTTCACAGAGGGGGGCGTCCTCTACATGCATATTGTTTAGTTTCAATTGTCTGTGAGTGAATGGAAATGCGAGCTTCAGAAGTTTCTGGCTACTGCTGTTTTCTGGACTGCAATTGAACTGCTGATTCTGCTCCTGCATCAGTTCTGCATTAGTTCTGCATAGTGTTCTGTAGTGTAGTCCCAATGTTTTGCTGCATAGTGTTGTACCATCGGCTGTTCTGCTATTGCTCATTAGTTCTGCATAGTGTTGTACCATCGGCTGTTCCATTTTGTGTTCAGTTCAGCATTTGCTACAGCATTATACCATTTACTGATGACTGTACTGATCTGAACTGTTTGTGGCTTCCTGATGAGCCCCTACTTCAATTCAAGTCAACTTCTGAAGCTGCTATCCAGTTCTGAAGCTGCTGCAGCTGCTACTTTAGGGGCAGGTCCTGTTTTCAGATGGTGCCAATCTGTGGTACATTTACTTAGAGGCCTTGACTGCTCAGTTTGTCCAGCCATATTTACCTCCTTTTGTAGATGGATAGGAAACAATGTATACCCTTTTGTTTTGTTTCCATCTATTTAGTATGTTACCTACTGGTATTACCCCCCCCCCCCCCCCCCCCCCCCATGTAGCCAGTTGGCCTACCTTTTCATTTTCTCTTTCTTCCATTCTTTTCTTTGTTTTGTTTTCCTCCTGGGATATGCCCCTTGTAGGCTGTATATCCGGTTAGCCTTTTTTTTTTATTTTCAAGCTGATTTACCCAAAAAAAAAGATAAAGGAAGTTTGGGCTGGTAGAATCTTAAAATTCGTTTGTCCTAATTGGTGCTTTGTGAACAACTACCCCCAAGCTCCCAATTAGGCCTGTCAACGAGCCGGATCGGATCCGGATCCTATCCGAATCCGACGGATCCGAATCCGATCCGAATCCGATAAGACTCAAATCCGATAGTGGTAATCCGGATCCGATCCGAAAAATTTGGATTCGATCCGACAATCCGAATCCGATCCGAAAATTTTTTTACTTCAAAAATTTTAACCAAAAAAAAAATTTATTTTCCAAAAAAAAAATTTGAAAAAAAAAATAAAAAATTTAAAATAAAAATACAACTTCTAAAACATTTTTTGTTCAAAATAAAAAATTTACTGTTTTTTTTTTAAAAAAATTTAAAAATTTATAAAAAGTTAAAAAAAAGAAGAAGTTCGGATTCGGATCCGATCCGAAAAAATCCTGATCCGATCCGATCCGTAATAATCGGATTCGGATTACCGGATTACGGATTTCTGTTATCGGATTCGGATCAGATTTTTCGGATCGGATCCGATCCATTGACAGGCCTACTCCCAATGGTAGAATTTGTGTATGTTGGGATCCTAGTGTTTTGAATATCCAGGTTTTAGATCAGTCGGATCAATTTATTCATTGTGAAGTTCAGCCTAAGTGTGGTGGAGCAATCTTTTTTGCCACTTTTGTGTATGGAGCTAATAACTATGTGAATAGGCAGACCTTGTGGGCAAGACTCCATCATCTTAGCACCTCAATTCCTTGGATAGTGTTAGGGGATTTTAATGCTGTTAGGTTCCCAAATGAGAAGGTAGGAGGTACTTCCTCCTGGCCTCCTCATATGGATGAATTTAACCATTGTTTGTATGACCTTGAACTTGAGGTTCTTAGGTTCTCTGGATGCTTTCTCACTTGGGCCAATAGGCAAGACCCATCCCATTTTGTCAGTACTAAACTAGATAGAGCCTTAGTCAACGAACATTGGATGAAGGCTTTCACTAGTTCTTCTGCCCATTTTTCCCCCCCTGGGATTTCAGATCACTCTCCTGCCATTGTGAATATCACCCCGGGTCCTTTGAAATCTTTGAAACCCTTTAAATTCTTTGATTTTCTAGCTGATCATCCACAGTTTTTAACTGTGGTTCAGAAAATTTGGAGGAAAGTGATTATTGGGAATCCAATGTTCTGTGTTTGCGAAAAACTCAAGATGTTACAAGTGGAGTTTAAGCAACTTAACTCTAGGGAATTCAGTAATGTCTCTAATAGGGTTGCTGATGCTAGACAATGCCTTGAATCTTTACAGAAAAGTATGAGTTCTCATCAGATTACTCCCTCCATCATAAACCAAGAAAGAGAGGTGCACAGGCAACTCTTCACTTTACTTAGGGCTGAGGAAAGCTTGGCTAAACAAAAGTCAAGAATTCAATGGCTGAAACTTGGGGATCAATGCACCTCTTATTTCTTTAAAACTGTGAGTAACACAAGGAATCGAAGTAAAATTACTAGTCTGGTGTTGGATGATGGGTCTCTTACTCATGACATTCAAGACATTAAGAACAACTTTGTTGGGTTCTATACGGACTTGCTGGGAACAGCTCATTCTACCTCTTATCAGGGGCAAACTAGGATCCAACAGGTTGTCAATAGGAGACTTACAGATAGTCAAAGGACTGCCATGATTGCTGAGGTCACAGACCTTGAAATTAAGGATACCTTTTGGGCTCTTAATCCTAGCAAAGCCCCTGGTCCTGATGGCTATAATGCTGGGTTCTTCAAAAAGGCTTGGCCTATCATTGGTCATGAAGTAACTGTAGCAGTTAAGACTTTCTTTAGGTCTGGTAAATTGCTAAGGAAAATCAATTCTACCATTGTTGCACTGGTCCCTAAAGTTCCTAACCCATCTAAGGTTGGGGACTTTAGGCCCATTTCATGCTGTAATACCATTTACAAGTGCATCTCTAGGATACTGGCTAGAAGGTTGCAGACTGTCCTTCCAATGTTAATTGATCCTGTCCAATCAGGTTTTGTGAAAGGAAGGAGGATTGCGGATAATATTTTTCTAACTCAGGAGCTAATGAGAGGATATCATAAATCGTCACCATCTCCTCGATGTGCAATGAAAGTTGACATTATGAAGGCATATGATAATGTTAGGTGGGATTTCCTTTGGGATGTTCTATCCTCCATGAAGTTTCATCCCACAATGATTAAGTGGCTCCAAGCTTGTATTTCCACTGCGAATTACTCCCTTAGCATCAATGGGGAGGTCACAGGCTACATTGTAGGACAAAAAGGGCTTAGGCAGGGAGATCCTTTGTCTTCATACCTATTTGTGATTGTGATGGAGATTCTCACTTGTCTACTAAGAGAGAAATCCCTCCTTCCAGATTTTCATTTTCATTGGAGATGTGGGCGTACCAAGCTTATAAATCTATGCTTTGCTGATGATCTTATGATCTTTTGCAAAGGGGATCTAACCTCTATCAGTCATATCCAGGATGCCCTCTCTGAATTCCAAATCCTGTCGGGTCTCTCACCTAGCCCTGGAAAAAGTAGCATCTACTTTTCTGGGGTTAGTTTAAGCACTAGAATGGCCATTTTGGATGTCCTTAAGTTCAAGGAGGGCTCACTGCCTATCAGATATCTTGGGGTGCCTCTCCTCTCTACAAAACTTAAAGCCTCTGATTGTCAGTCCTTAGTGGATAGCATAACTGCTAAAACTAAGTCATGGACTAACAGAGACCTCACGTATGCTGGCAGGGTCCAGTTGATTAAGAACGTATTGTTCTCCATTCAAACTTATTGGTCCTCCTTGTTTATCATCCCCAAAAAGGTGATCAAGGAGGTTGAGTCAATTCTTAGAGCGTTTCTATGGTCTGGTCCCGACCTTAGGAAAACTGGGGCTAAGTTATCTTGGGAGGAAAACTGGGGCTAAGGTATCTTGGGAGCATCTGTGTTCTCCGAAACAAGAGGGAGGCCTTGGTTTCAAATCCATGCAGGTTTGGAATAAGGCGGCCATTGCCAAACACATTTGGTTCCTTATTTCTGGGGGGGAACAATCAATGTGGTGTCAGTGGGTCAAATCTTAGATTGACCGGGCCAAGGGAGCTTTCTCTCTCTAGGGATTGCACATGGGTTTGGAGGAAACTTCTGCATCTCAGACCATTGGTGAGGCCATATATACTTAGTGTAATAGGTAATGGCCAATCCACCTCCTTGTGGTGTATGATAATTGGCATCCACTTGGTCCTTTGTTAGCCAAATTTGGTCCCAGAATTGCTTATGATTCTGGAATTCCAAAGGAGGCTACTGTGTCTCACATTATCCAAAATTCATGATGGGCTTTTCCCATCACCCAAACTTTGGAGATCAATGAGGTAAGAAGTACTTTACCACCTCTTATTTCTTCCAGGTTGAGTAGGGATGATCATATTAGGTGGTCTCTCACTTCTAATGGCCAGTTCACAGTTGCTTCCCTTTGGGATAAACTAAGGACTCCCTTTCCAAAAGTTGTGTGGCATAGGTTGGTGTGGTTCTCAAGTCACATTCCGAAATGTAGTTTTATCACTTGGATAGCTATTCAGAATAGGCTTTCCACTGCAGATAGGTTGGTGTCTTTTGGCCTTCCTATTCCTGCCCAATGTAGTTTTTGTCAGGACTGTGAAAGTCACAATCACATATTCTTTAATTGCTCATTTACTAAGCAGGTGTGGGATTCTATTCAAACCAAATTACATGTCTCATGGACATCTAGAAATTGGTCCGAATGGGTCTCTTTTCTCTCTAATTCTAGAGGGAAATCTATAAAGGCTATTATCACTAAATTGGCCTTTACAGTCACTATTTACTACGTCTGGATTGAAAGGAATGCCAGGAAGTAGCCGAATATGGTTGGGGTTGAGAGCTTCTCTCTCTAGGAATAGAGAGAGAATGCACTCCCCTTTTACCAAAATCATATTTTTGTACCAAATCCACTGAATTGCTGGTGGTTAAGCTCTTCAATCCATGGTACATCTGGGTCAGAGGTAACTCAAGCTCAGGTTTACGGACCGATTCACTTCTGAATCTGGTCCAAAGTCTAGAAAGGGGTAATTTTTGTCCATATAATCTGTGAACAACAGATTTCATCTACGATTTCTATGGTCAATCGGCCATCATCCCAACCTAATCTGTCAACCACAGATGTTCATCTTCGACTTCCATGGTCAACCGGCGAGCACCGACGTCCAGCACCGACGTCCAGCCGAGTGTATGCTTCGAGCTGGTTTTCGATCTGCACGAGTGTGGGTTTCGATCTGCACGAGTGTATGATTAGAGCTGGTCTACTGGTGGCTTATCTGTCTGCCGGTCAGGGGAGTGCTTCGAGTTCCTTTTAGAGAGTACTCGGCAGTAAAAATTTCCGGTCATCGGAGGGCTTTGCACTTTGCTGGGTTATGTGCAGAAAATCTCCGGTCATCGGAGCTTGTCGGAATGGTGGATTGTTCGATTCCACAACCGTGGGTCCCTTCAACCGCTGCCGAAGTCAATTCCAGCCACCAAAGAACTCGTGGGGTGCGATAGGCGGCCGTCGATCTGGGTTGCCCAACTGGTGGTGGGCAGTCACAGTTCTGGGTCTGCCAGTCACAGTTCTGGGTCTCGCCTGAGGATGGGCTTTCCGATTCTCAGGTTGGATTATTGTTTAAAATCATGTTTTTAATCGATTTAATTGCTGGTAATGCATTAGCAGATCTGGTTGTTAGATCGCCATTATTAAATCGACTTTTGTGTTCAAAATTACTCACAAGTTGGATGATTAGACTGAGAAACCCAATGGGCAGTCACTGTTTGGACTGAGTTTGGGTTCATCTGTTGGATTTTGTTTAGCCTGGGTTCGGGCTGGTACTGTTGGGTTGCCCAATTTCGGGGCTATGGCTGTAGCATTTATGCTGGGTCTGTTTCTAATCCAAGTTTCCTTGCTTCTCTGGGCCGTTTGTTATAGCGTAGTTTGGCTGTGACTGTGATAGTTCTTATTAGATTGGTGGTTATGCACTGGTTGAAAAGGATGGTTATGGTTCTTTCTGCAGTTTTGTGTGCTTCATTTGTGATGCCAGATGATTCGGTGGTAATGCTCTGTTAATGGCGGATTTTTTCGAGGCCCTTGTACTGTTCCACTTTTAGGTTAGAGTGAGCCTTGTGTACTAGGTCGAGGGAGTATTAGACCGGTTAGTATGGGCATGGTGTACAAGGTACTTGGGGAGGTAGCCTTGTCGGATGTCGCATCTCCGGTTCGAGCCTCTTCTCGGAGCCCGGTCCTCTGCAAAATCTGTTCCTTAGAAGTGGGTGCTATGCTTGTTAATTCTGTGCTAGGTTGGAGTTTTGGAATCTTGGTCTGTTTAATCCTTCTCTGGAGACTAGTGGCTTTGAGTTTTGGATGAGGGCGGGTTTTTTTTTTTTTTGGTAAATTAGCTTGAAATTAAAAGAGGTTAAGCGAATATACAGCCTACAAGGGGCATACCCCAGGTAAGACAAAGCAAAAAGAAAACGACAAAAATTTAAAAAGCCAAGTGGTTACATGGGTTGCCCGTGTCCAAGCCCCGTCAAACAAACTATCCCAAGGAATAGAGGGTTCAACGGGAAAACTGGACACGGGCATGGTAATAGCAGAAAATCCACGACACAACCCGTCGGGATAGGGGTAAATTAGAGGCCCTCGAAGTCCTCGCAAGCACAGAAATAAGTAAGTAAGTCAGCTACTGCTACCAGAAGCAACCAGTAATACTAAAAGTAAACAGTAGTAGACTGTATGATAGATAAATGCCCGACCCACACTGCCCGGGATGGCAAAAATTTGTTGGCCAAGCCTGTGGTTGGCTGGCCTGGGCTGGCTGCCCGCTGCGTTGCCCGGGCTGGCTGATGATTGCCCGGGCTGGAAGGCCAACTGACCCCCGTGGCGGCTGACTGGATGAAGGCCGGGCCAAAAAACCACGGCTGTTGAAGTGGCCAGAGAGGGCCTTGACTGCCCGGGCTGGCGGCCCAGGCTGATGAGGATGCTGATGCTGACTGGGGCCGAAGGCCCAAGCTGCTGGCTGGACTGGCCTTACCAGCCTGCCAGGCTGCTGTCTGTCTGGATTGCCCGGGCTGGCCTTGCCTGGATGGCCTGGGCTACCGGCTGGCCTGCGTGGCCTTGAAAGCACCGCTGCCCGGCCTGCTTAGACGCCATCTATGGCATTTCATTGGACCAGATCGAGCCGACTGGTACCCATTGCAGAGACCGGGCTATAGAGCCCGGGGCCCGTCCAGTGATGGCCAGCTATGGCTGGCCGGAATTGTTCATCTTCTTCCTTGTGCAGCTGGTACTTTTGAGTTTGAGACCAACTCCATATAGATGACCCAACCGATCCAGAACCGACATGGTATTACTCCACCCGCCGTGACATCTTGACACATAACGGGAGGAAACTGATTTGTGGAGAGGTCAGAGCTCAGAGAAAGGACCCAAGCTCTGGAAGCACCTGCGCGAAGAACGAGTGTACAGGGGGTGCAGGGCTGTGCATCGATGAGGTTAGGGCCGGAGCCCGATTTGTACAGGAGGAGCAGTCCTGCGACCAACAGATCTGGGTTGGGTCGATCCGTGGCCGGAAGCTGCCCACTAGTGATGGCCAGACCGTAGTAGGCCTGCCGCTGCTGTCGCCGGAGCTGGACACCACGGCGGATGTTGAGCCTCACGGCGAGGTCGTGGTTGGAGGCCGGACCAGATCTAGAACGAACCAGATCTAGACCGTACCTGTTGTAGTTTGCCCGAGTGTGAAGCCCCGGTCCAGCGTTGGTCGGACTGGACCAGGTGATGGCCGTCGACTGCCGGATGTGGAGGGCAATGGAGGAAGTGTTGACCACGGCCGGAGCTGTTGCACCGAGCTGGAGCTGGTCGATTGAGGCCAGATCTTATCAATGGATGGCTTGACCAGTGGGTAGCCAGTTGGGGAACGGGCGATGGAGGAGAGCCCCTGTCGAGAGGGGGCTCCCTTGCCCTGCCGGATGTTGCTGCTGCTGCTGCCAGCCGGAGGTGGCAGCCGGTTGCCGGAGGGAGCTTTCTCTCTCTATCCTAGAGAGAGAAGCTCCCATCTAACAATAAAACTCAGAGTCAGTAATGAGGGCGGGTTGTTTTGGCGATCTTTGGACTTTGGATGAGAGTGTTTTAGACTGGATGGATTGGGCGTGGTGGGCAGGGTTGGGCCCTCTGTCAGATGCCGTCATCTCCGGTTCGAGCCTCTTGGTGCCTAGTTTCTCTGTTGTTGCTGTTCAACCCCCCGATGCCGAGGTGCTTTGTAGCTGCTATTATTCAGTAAAGGTTATCATTTGGTCATTTCTGATCGAGACTATTTATTTTATTTCCTAGCCTAGTGGGTAGTGTCAGGCAGTAGTTCGCTTACATGTTATTTATACTCGTATCACTACATATCATACCCGTTGTACTATCCTTCCGCTTAGATGGATAGTGCAACCGGGGTATGATCTCAACACATTTGGCAATTCTATTATCTTATTTACTTTACCACACTCTCCATGCGGGTTGTGCATGGGTTATCGCTTTTTTTTTCAATCTTGTTTTTTCCTTTTCTTTTCCTCCTGGGGTATGCCCCTTGTAGGCTGTACATTCGGTTAACCTTTTTTAATTTCAAGCTAATTTACCCAAAAAAAAAAAAGGAATGCCAGGAAGTTCCAGGGCATGTCCTGTTCTTGGGAAGTTGTTGTTCATAAAATACTTTCAATGATGAGAACAAGGATTCTATCTTTACCTAAACTCCAAGCAGAATGGATTGTGAATGACTGGTATAATGGAAGAAGTTAACTACTTTATGTTGTTCCTGCTGTGAGTATTTGTAAGCATTGTTCTTGTTTTCCTACTCTGACATGACAGGCTATAACAGGATATGCTCAAAGGAGAGACAGCAAGGGTCAAGGGCTCGCTCCTCTATGGTCAGGAGGGCTGTCTGCTGTTTTGGTAGTTTGTGCAGTTCAGCAGTTCAGATATTACTCCTACTTACACAAGTAGTTATCTTATACCTTGGTTTCTACCGGATCTGAAGGTGTGTAAGGGAGAGGAGGTAATTCTTGGTATAGTATTAGAGAGTGGGTGTGAGTACTATATTTACTTGCACTGTTAAGAGCAGCCTTGTTGCTCCATTATGTTAAGAACACCCTTCATGCTATCTTTGGATCAGATTCTGAACCTGATTTGCATGGTGTTATGGTGCATTTTCTGCTGCACCTCAGTGGATTAGGTGTTGGTGTCACTGTTTCTGCATTTTCTGCATTTGAGTTGCAGTTTCAGTTGTTAGTTGTTTTATGACTGTTGTCTGATGGAGTAATTGTTCAGTTTCTGCTTCTGATTTTGGTTCAGTAATTGTTTCTGCTGTCCAAATGCTTCCTGTTTTGATTGTCTAACCATTAGGGGCTGTCGTGGGATCTCCCTTCGCAGAGGGGGAATTCCTCTGCAGTGTGTTACCTGCCTACCTGCCTAATCTGCTACTGCTACTACTATTATGGTTCAGTTATGGTTCAGTTGTTTGCCTGCATGATGCTGATTCACTTCCATAAGCATCCTTGTGATGCACAAGGGTGCATGATGCTGATTGTCATGGAGTTTGCCCATTTTCTGCTTCTGATTTTGGTTCAGTAATTGTTTCTGCTGTCCAAATGCTTCCTGTTTTGATTGTCTAACCATTAGGGGCTGTCGTGGGATCTCCCTTCGCAGAGGGGGAATTCCTCTGCAGTGTGTTACCTGCCTACCTGCCTAATCTGCTACTGCTACTACTATTATGGTTCAGTTATGGTTCAGTTGTTTGCCTGCATGATGCTGATTAACTTCCATAAGCATCCTTGTGATGCACAAGGGTGCATGATGCTGATTGTCATGGAGTTTGCCCATTTTCTGCACCTGAGTGCAGGTTGTCCATTTTCTGATTGACTGAATATTCAGACTACTTGTATGAAGTGTATTTAGTGGAGGTTCATTTCTAATATCCACCTAACCAATAAGGGCTGTCATTGGGATCTCCCTTCGCAGAGGGGGACGTCCTCTGCATAATCCATGTTGTGTCCATGTTGTGTTGCTTGTACTAGTTGTTAACTAGATGGAGTTACCTTTTGTTAGAGGGCTTGTCCCTAGTTGTGATATGATCAAGCACCTGATTTCTGCACCTGTTCAAGCACCTGATTTCTGCACCTTTGCTACTATGGCACAAAGGCAATCCAGCAGGGCTGTGCTGCTGCTGGTTGTGTCCCCAAGTCAGAAGCTGCTGCTGCTGATGGTTGTGTCCACAATGGCATGCTGCTGCTGCTGCTAGCTGCATCAGTTCTGAATTGGTGTATCCTCTACCAGTTGATCATGACATGATTTCAGCATGTGGATCAGTTCTTGAGTGGATTCAAGTTTAAATTCAAGTTTAGTATTTTCAGTATGTTCAGTTATTTCAGTATCATGTATAGTGGTTATATCTCAGTTTCCTTGCTGTTAGAGGGATAGGAAACAGATGCTATTTACCTCTAGTCCTATGTAGCCGTTTGGAGTAGGCTTTCTTTTTTTTGTTTTCCTTTTCTTTTCTTTTCCTCCTGGGGTATACCCCTTGTAGGCTGTATATTCGGTTAGCCCCCCCTTTTTTATTTCAAGCTGATTTACCCAAAAAAAAACCATCACAAGTTTCACTGTTTTTCTTTTGCATGACTAGTAGTCTAAACACCTACTAACCGTCATGTTTTTCACCATCTTCTCTTCACATGAATAGTAGTCTTAAAACCTAACAGAGGGCCGGTTGAGAGCTTCTCTCTTTTGGTCTAGAGAGAGAATGCACTCCCCCCCCTTTACCAAATCAGATTTTTGAACAAGACCCACCGATTCACCTCTGAATCTGGTGCAAAGTCCACTCTGTGGACTGATTTCAACCACAAATTCCTTCTTGGAGGTTCGACATTGGTATTTCGACTGGATGCCCAATAGACCAGCTCCGGAGCTGAGTCAGAGCTGCTCAGTCCCGCTCGTCGGAATGGTGCTGGCCGGGCTAAGATCCACCTATGCCGGTGGAGTAGTTTGGCAGATCTACAATCATGTCGGTTGGTCGGTTTACCTCAACAACCGATTCCATTGCAAGCTACGGGGCAGAATTGCTGGAGTGGGTTCGGGCTGGTCAGACTAGTCTCCGGTTCATTTCAGTCAGATCTGCTCACCTCCGCTCCTCATCATCGCAGTAAGGCGGCGGTTTCACGGCAGTTCGCCGGAGATGGTAACACATTCAAGCCGTAGGAATCTGGAGTGGAGATGGCAGTTCGCCGGAGATGGTAACACATTCAAGCCGTAGGAATCTGGAGTGGAGATGGCAGTTCGCCGGAGACGGCAGTTCGCCGTACCATTTCATTCCAACGGCAGGTTTCAGCAAACAACACTAAAGGAGCAAGAGATCACGGCTGTTCATCTTCGCCGGCCACTTGAGATCACGTACGGTGGTTCGCCGGCCACTTGCGGCTGGGTTATGGGGTTCTCTTTGCGGCTGGGTTGCGGGGTACTCGGTTGGTCAGAGCTGCTGCCGGTGGCTCGCCGTACACGGTTGGTCAGTACATGAACCCCTCGAGGGGGCAGGTACCATCTAGACCTCATGTTCCTTATTGAGAAACCCAATGGGCAGTCATTGTTTGGACTGAGATTGGGTTCATCTGTTGGATCTTGTTTAGCCTGGGTTCGGGCGGGTACTGTTGGGTTGCCCATTTTTGGGGCTTTGGCTGTAGCATCTTTGCTGAGCCTGTTTATAATCCAAGTTTCCTTGCTCCTCTGGGCCGTTTGTTATAGCGTAGTTTGACTGTGATTATGATAGTTCTTATTAGATTGGTGGTTATGCACTGGTTGAAAAGGATGGTTATGGTTCTTTCTGCAGTTTTGCGTGCCTCATTTGATGCCAGATGATTCGGAGGTAATGCTCTGTTAATGGCGGATTTTCGAGGCCCTTGTACTGTTCCGCTTTTAGGTTAGAGTGAGCCTTGTGTACTAGGTCGTGAGAGTATTAGACCGGTTGGTTTGGGCATGGTGTACAAGGTACTTGGGGAGGTAGCCTTGTCGGATGTCGCAACTCTGGATCGAGCCTCTCGGAGCCCGGTCCTCTGCAATATCCGTTCCTTAGAAGTGGGGGCTATGCTTGTTATTTCTGTGCTAGGTTGGAGTATTGGAATCTTGGTCTGTTTAATCCTTCTCTGGAGACTAGTGGCTTTGGGTTTTGGATGAGGGCGGGTTGTTTTGGCGATCTTTGGCTTTGGATGAGAGTGTTTTAGACTGGATGGAATGGGCGTGGTGTGCAGGGTTGGGCCCTCAGTCGGATGCTGTCATCTCCGGTTCGAGCCTCTTGGTGCCTAGTTCCTCTGTTATTGCTGTTCAATCCCCCGATGCCGAGGTGCTTTGTAGCTGCTGTTATTCAGTTAAGGTTATATCATTTGGTCATTTCTGATCGAGACTATGTATTTTATTTCCTAGCCTGGCGGGTTGTGTCAGGCAGTATTTCGTTCTCATGTTATTTATATTCGTATCACTACATATCATACCCCGTTGTACTATCCTTCCGCTTCGATGGATAGTGCAACCGGGGTACGATTGATTATCTTATTTACTTTACCACACTCTCCATGCGGGTTGTGCATGGGTTATCACACTTTTTTCAATCTTGTTTTTTTTCCTTTCTTTTCCTCCTGGGGTATGCCCATTGTAGGCTGTACAGTCGGTTAACCTTTTTTAATTTCAAGCTAATTTAACCAAAAAAAAAAAGTCTTAAAACCTACTAACCATCACGTGTTTCACTGTTTTTCTTTTGCATGACTAGTAGTCTAAACACCTACTAACCGTCATGTGTTTCACCATCTTCTCTTCACAGGACTAGTAGTATAAAAACCTACTAACCGTCACGTGTTTCACTGTTCTTCTTTTGCATGACTAGTAGTCTAAACACCTACTAACCGTCATGTGTTTCACCATCTTCTATTAACATGACTAGTAGTCTAAAAACCTACTAATCGTCACGTGTTGCACTGTTTTTCTTTTGCATGACTAGTAGTCTAAACACCTACTAACCGTCATGTTTTAAACCATCTTCTCTTTTTTTTTGGGGGTAAAACAGCTTAAAATAAAAAGGGGGGCTAACCGAATATACAGCCTACAAGGGGCATACCCCATGAGGAAAGAAAAGAAAAGAAAAGAAAGAATATAAAAAAAAAAAGAGCGCCTACGCCAAATGGCTACATAGGACTAGAAGTAAGTAGAACGTCTGTTTCGTACCCATCTACAAAAGGGATACGAAACAGAACACATAAAAATGCTACTGAGCTACTAAATTCCATGCTACTATATTACATGCTATTCATCCAGCTATGACTGGGCAGTAGCCACACAGGACTGCAGCTTCTTCAAAACACTTGGAAAGGAGGAATGCAGGTCTTCAACAGGACATCCAGGTTCAGAACATTACAATCTGAACTTGGACATCAGCAAAACTTGAAGTGATACCCATGCACAACAGCAATAGGGCCACCATAACAGGAAGCATAACAGCTTAGCTGTCCAACAGAACTGCAGATTCAGAGAATCAGAACAGCAGACATAACAGATTCAGAACATCAGATTCTATCACACAGAACATCATGACAGAACTTCCTAAACCCACAGCAGCACACATCAGTCACTTCACTAGCTGGCCTTTTTTTTTTTTTTTGGTAAATCAGCTTGAAATATAAAAAGAGGCTAAGCGAATATACAGCCTACAAGGGGCATACCCCAGGAGGAAAGAAACAGAAAAATGAAAGAGTAAAGAAAATTACCTAAGCCAAGTGGCTACAAGAGATAACTAACATGCGGTGTTTCCAATCCATCTAGAAGAGGGAAGGAAAACAATGCCAATGCAAGACATTACAAAGCTTATAAAACTTATGCCAATCAAACTGACTGGACTAATTACAAGAACACAATTGAGCTTGGAAGCATATCAAATCTCAGCAGACTGCATAGAGCAGAAAGCTTATGGGAGCAGTATGACTTGCCAAAGGCACGTGCATCAGCAACACAAGGAGCACTTGCCAAAGACAGAGTTCGTTTGAGCATTTGCCAAATCTCAGCAGCAAAACAGAGGCTAAGCTGCAGCAGCAGCTTAGCAGCAACCTCAGATGTATGTTAATCCATAATCCACTATCTGACAGAGTTCGTTCAGTAAATGTATGCTTCATCAGTCAACTACTGAACCACAACAGCCATCAACAGTGTAACAGCATAGTCAGGCTCAGATCAGATCAGTTCAGCTAGGGACATGCCCTCTAGGAACAAGTCAGAAGCAGCAGATGAAAATGTGAGTGCTGGACATTGCAGAGGAATTCCCCCTCTGCGAAGGGAGATCCCAACGACAGCCCCTATTGGTTAGGCAAAAAATAATGCAAAAGCATGGATGGAACAATCCACAACCATTGTAGCCGTGATAAAAACTAACCAAACAACCAAAACTGCTACAAGAAGCAACAGGCTGAATCACAATTAGGGTGGTCAACAGTCAGAAACAGCAGCAGCAATCAGTCATAACAGGTATATAGGTCAACAAGTAACTAAAACTACAGCCCAGCCGTAGCCGGAGTAATATAGAAGCTCAGCAAACAGTAGCAGTAGCAGAACTAGGGTGGTCAACAGGCAACTAAAACCACAATTAGGGTGTTCAGCAAAACTGTAGACTTGCAATGGTTGAACCACAATTAATACAGAAGCTCACAAACAATAGCAGTAGCAGGAGTAACAGCAAGCTCACTAGCAGGAGTAACAACAAAACTGCTAAATAGGGTGTTCAACTACTGAAGCTCACTAGCAGTAGCAGAGCAGTACTGAGCCTGAACCACTATTAATACAGAACTTCAATTCAACCACATTTATTATGTTCTCCCTTGCACTACCTAGGGAAGCTCACAACAGCCCTATTCTAATCACTCATGTGCTAGGGTCCACCAACTCCCTCCCTAGATCTCACAAAACGCCCCCACTAAATATTACCTCCTCTCTCAAAGAAATGAAGGAGCACAAGCACACATCTCACACAATATGAGGTGGTTTCACACAGAGGGCCTTAATGGAACAGGAACCAAAATAGATTCAGAACAACAAGTTCTGAACCTTAGCAGTCCAAAAGAACTGACAGCATCAACAGAACTGCTATCAGACTACACAACAGCTGCTATGGAACTATCTAAATGAGGAACAACAGAACAATCATGCAGAGGACGTCTCCCTCTGCGAAGGGAGATCCCAACGACATCCCCAGTTGGTTAGGCATAAACGACAACATAGAACAACATCTGCTATGGAACAATAGCTGCTATGGAACTAACTATAAAAGGAACAACAGACTGTTACTTGCTGTACTTGATAATTGGACCTCATCAGGACACTTGGAATGGTGGACTGATGTTGCACTGACCTCATCAGCATAAACTGGACTCCCATGTACAGGTCAGTACATAACAGCAGAATTGAGTAGCATCAGCAGTGGTAGCAGTCCACTAAATAACTGGACTGCTATGGAACTAGCACAGAAAACACTTGCAAAACTGGACAGCATCTCTTGCAAAACTGGACAGCATCTCTTGTCCAGCATCAAAAGCCCTCAAGAACACAGCAGCATAACTGACAGTAAAACAATAGCTACAGAGTGCTTGTCAGATCAGTCGAAGAACTAACATAACAGTAATAATAATAATGTACATAATGTTGTTGGAAAACAACCAAGACAGGACAGTGCAACATCAGGACAGTGCACAACCAAGACAGGAGTGCAGTTGCAATACAACACCAAGACAGAAAAGTAATGAAGCAACTGAATTACAACACCAAGTCAGAAATGCCAAGCACTATAGTGCCCTGGCTTAAAAAGAACAATGTCCTTGGAAAGTATAGTGCTCACACCTTTACTCCCTCGGAACCTCACAACTCCTACTCTCTTTTCCCACTTCTCCCTCCACTGAACCTCACAAGATTCCCCCGCTAATTATTACCTCCTCTCACAAGGAATGATGGGGATTTAGCACTGAGCTCACAAGGGATGCACACAATATGGTAAGATCACTCAAATGCAATGAAATCCATGTAAACCTCCTAGAGCAAGGTAAAACATGAGTACAAAGTAGGAGATAACTAATTTCCAGATTTTTTTTTTGGGTAAAGCCCTAGGGCGGATAGCTTGAAATATAAAAGAGGTTAACCGAATGTACAGCCTACAAGGGGCATACCCCAGGTAAGACAAAGAAAAAATATAAAGAGCGCCAAGTGGCTACATGGGTTGCCCGTATTCTTGCCCCCGCCGAACAAACTATCCCAAGGAATAGAAAGTTCAACGGGGAACCTGGACACGGGCGCGGCAATAGCAGTAAATACCCGACACCAACCGTCGGTATAGGGTACAATTAGAGGCCCTCGAAGTCCTCGCAATACATACTACGCAAAACATAAAAGGCTACCCCCGATTTCAGTCCAACAGATGACCGCCTATCGGGGGTCGCCGAACAAACAATAAACTGGCCCGTTCGTCCAGCAACAGATTGACAATAAACAAATAAGTGCAAAGCGCAGAATCTGAAATCAAAGTACATGCAAGTCTCCCAGAATCTGCCCATCTCAACCTGCCAAGAAAGAAAGTCTTTGGAAAACAAATGCAACTTAATAACAAGAACTCATGCCACCCAATTCACAATCACACATGCACACTCCAAACCATGCCACATATATGATTATTCCAAGGTTATACCCCATTCTCTAATAAATCTAGTATCATGAGAGCCAAGCAGTTTGGGCAGGGACAGAAGTTTTCCTCTAACCATGTTATAGATTTTGTGAACTATTGCCTCCCATGTGCTAACAGTAGCTTGAAACTTCCTCATATTCCTCTCAATCCAAAGGTGATACACTGTAACAGTGAATATCAATCTGATGACAACACTCTTAAGGGATTTTCCCGTAAAAGCGGAGATGTGAGAGATCCAGGCTGCCCAAGATTGGGGGGGCCACCTCTCATCAACTCTTGCTAAAATAGCATTCCAGACTTGCGTGGAGAATACAAAATTAAAGAACAAATGGTCATGACTCTCACTACCAGGGCAGAGGCTACACTGAGAAGAAGGCTTAAGCCCAAAAAGAACAAGCCTATCCTCAGTGGAAAGTCTACCATGTATGGCAATCCAGGTAATGAAGCTGCACTTTGGGATATGGCCAGCAAACCAAATAGTTTTATGCCAAGTTACTTTGGGAAAAGGCTCTCTCAACTCCTCCCATAGAGAGGCTATGCTAAATTGTCCATTTGAGTTAAGAGTCCATCTTATTTGATCCCTTCCATTCCTCAAAGGGGGAAGCTGACGCCTGACTTCATTCAATTCCCAAGTTTGTGTGACTGGGAATGCCCAGGCAGAGCTGAGAATTATTTGGGAGACTTTGGCATTCAAGGTAATGCCAGAATCATACACAATTCTAGAACCAAACGTATTCAACAATGGGCCTAAAGGATGCCAATGATCATACCACAAGGATGTGATGTCCCCATTGCCTATAGCATGACGTATGAATGGTTGAACTAAATTTCTCAAATTAAGCAACTTTCTCCAAACCCAAGAGGGATCACTAGGCATCTTAAGACTCCAGAAGTTCCTACCCTTTAATAAATAGGATTTAACCCATTGACACCACATAGATTGCTCACCCCCTGAAATTAAGAACCATATGTGCTTAGCAACCGCAGCCTTTTTCCAAATTGCCATAGATTTAAAACCAAGACCCCCTTCATTCTTGGGAGCACAGAGATGCTCCCAAGCTACCTTAGCCCCAGTTCTTTTAAGGTCAGGGCCAGACCACAAAAAGGCCCTAAGTATAGACTCAACATCCTTAATGACCTTTTTTGGTAAAATGAACCGGGAGGACCAAAATGTTTGCATTGAGAACAATATGTTCTTTATAAGCTGCATTCTCCCAGCATAAGTAAGGTCCCTATTAGTCCAACATCTAGTTTTGGCAGTGATACTATCTACCAATCTCTGACAATCAATAGCCTTGAGCTTAGTAGATAGTAAAGGGACCCCCAGGTATCTCACCGGGAGGGAACCTTCCTGGAATCCAAGCTCCTGTAAAATAGTTTCCTTAACCCTCACACTAACACCCGAAAAAGAATATACTACTCTTCCCCGGGCTAGGGGAGAGGCCAGAAAGAGCCTCAAACTCAATCAACGCATCCCGAATGTGTTTGACAGATGGAAGCTCCCCTTTGCAAAATATCATTAGGTCATCGGCAAAGCAAAGGTTAATCAACTGATTATCTTTACATCTCCAGTGAAAGTGAAAATCCGGGAGATGAGATTTCTCCTTAAGTAGAGCTGTAAAAACTTCCATCACAATAACAAAGAGATATGAGGACAGAGGATCCCCTGCCTCAGACCCTTCCTACCCTTAATGTAACCAGTCACTTCTCCATTGATAGAAAGAGAGTAATTAGCAGTGGTTACACATGCTTGAAGCCACTTGATCATGGTAGGATGGAAGTTCATTGCAGAAAGAACATCCCACAGGAACTCCCACCTAACATGATCATAAGCTTTCATTATGTCAACTTTCATGGCACACCTAGAAGAAGGTGATGACTTGTGATAACCTCTCATGAGTTCTTGAGTGAGGAATATGTTATCTGCTATTCTCCGACCTTTCACAAAGCCTGACTGGATCGGATCTATGAGAAGAGAAAGAACAGATTGCAATCTCTTGGCTAGAATCCTAGAGATGCATTTGTAGATGGTATTGCAGCATGATATGGGCCTAAAGTCACCTACCTTGGAAGGGTTTTGTACCTTAGGGACAAGAGCTACAATGGTGGAGTTAACTTTGGTGAGCAATTGTCCAGACCTGAAGAAATTCTGGACAGCTGACGTGACCTCATACCCAATGATAGGCCAAGCTTTCCTAAAAAACCCTGCATTGTACCCATCAGGGCCCGGGGCCTTGGTTGGATTAAGAGACCAAAAGGTTTCCCTGATCTCCAAATCTGACACCGGAGAGACCATCCGAATACTTTGTTCAAAACTGAGTTTATTTCTGATTAATTGCACAACTCTATTTGGACCCAAATGAGGTGTGGGGTGCGGAGTGCCAAATAATGTCGCGTAAAAGTTAACGAACTCCGTTTTGATAACCTGAAGATCATGAGTGATAGAGCTGTCACTAAGAACTAAGCTTGTTATTTTGCTCCTATTTCTCCTATTACTAACAGCTTTAAAGAAATAGGAAGTGCACTGATCTCCAAGTTTCAACCATTGTATTCGCGACTTTTGCTTGGCAAAGCTTTCCTCAGCTCTAAGCAACATGATGTATTGCCTGTGTACCACTCTCTCCTGTTCTATGGCAGGACTATTATTTGGATGAGATCCAATAATAGCTTGAATGGTTTCTAAGTCCTGCTTAATGGCACACACCCTCTCAGAGATGCCACTGAATTCAACTTTATTAAGTTGCTTCAGCTCCTGTTGTAGGTGTTTAAGTTTCTCACACACACAGAACATAGGATTGCCAATTACAATTGACCTCCAAACCCTCTGCACAATTGCAAGGAATTGTGGATGGTCTGCAAGGAAATCAAAGAACCTGAAGGGTTTAATCGACTTCCTTGGGTTAGGCTGTACACATACCACTGCTGGAGAATGGTCTGAGATACCAGGGACCAAAAAATGGGCGGATGATTGGGTAAAAGTCTTCATCCATGGCTCATTCACTAACACTCTATCAAGTTTAGAGGCTACAAAATGAGGAGGGACCTGTTTATTTGACCAAGTGAATAAGCACCCGGTGAACCTAAGGTCATCAAGTTCAGAGGCAAACAAACAGCGATTGATGTCATCCATGAGTGGTGACCTCTGAGAATTACCCCCAACTTTCTCCCTAGGGTGCCTAATAGCATTAAAGTCACCCAGGACCACCCAAGGTGAAGAGGTCCTGAACTGACTAAGACATTGCCAAAGGGATCTTCGCTCCAACAAATAATTAGCCCCATACACCATAGTGACCAAAAAGAGTGCACTCCCATCCTTGGGTTGGACCTCGCAGTGAATGTATTGATCGGACTGACCTAACACTGTAAGAGATATTACTTCAGGGTCCCAACCCACAAAAATCCTACCTAAAGCCGCATGAGAGTAATTATTCACAAAACACCAATCAGGACATATGTAATTAGTGATTCCGTCTGCCCAAACAGCCCTAATTTTATGCTCAAGAAAGCCAACTAGATTAAGTTTATTAGAGCTCACAAAGGATTTAACTTCTTTTTGTTTAATGGGGTCATTCAACCCACGCATATTCCAAAACCCTAAATTGAAAGCTTGCACAGGCATACAAAAACAACTTGATGCAGAGATGGAAAGAATAAGTACTGCAAATACTCAAAAGGATACGAAAAGGATATCAATTATTCTTTGCATGGGGGCGGGATTTAATGCCCTCCATTGACTCCTCCTTTGCTTGCTTCTTCAATCTCTTCTTAGCAGACTTGGATAAGTATTCATTGAAGCCAGTGCTGCCCTTGGAAACCAGATCAGCCACTTCCTTGCTGCCAGAACCTAACTGATCGGGTGGCTCAGGAGCAAGGGAGTAATCAGGCTCAAATTGATCTTTACCCAGAGAGGTTATTGACTTGATATGTTGTTTCAATTCCCCTTCATCCTGATTGCTACTCTCTACCCCTCCTAAAATTACTAGAAGCTGATCTTCCGAAACACTGAGCTCCTCCTTAGTGGAGTAGGCAGCAGGTGAGGATGGTTTGCTAGCACAGTCAACCTTATGATCATCTTCCTCAACATTAGGCACAATCACAGCTTGAACTGTAGGTTGTGGGGGAGATGAAGATGAGGAAGGTTTGCTAGCACATTTGCTTGTGTGATGGCCAAATACATGACAAGTGTCACATTTGGGAGGAAGTACTTGATACTCTATTGGAACAACAACAGATTCTCCAGCAACAATGACCATGACCTCATCCGGAAGAACCTGCTCAGCACTCACTTCTATACAGATTCTAGCCCTAGTGGATTTAGTGTGGAGGAGGCCAGGCTGCTTGGCCGTCTTGGCTGTGGCTTGGTCTACATGAAGTGGCTTCCCAATTGTACTTGCAACTCGACTCAAGCACTCCTGATTCCAAAGCTCAAGAGGGAGATCATGAAATTTAACCCACGCTGGTATTTTGGAAGGTTGATCTTGAGCAGGCTTCATCATCCTGTGCCAATCTTTAAGAACAAGATACTTTTGAGAGAAGAAGTAAGGTCCTCCTTCTAGAACTTGAATTTTTGCTTGTTCATCTCTGAATTCAAACAAGTAGAACCCAGCTACATTAGTCTTGACTGCCACAAAGAGATCTTTCCACTGATTCCGCGCAGTTGAGACCAGCAGACGGTAAGGCATCTGCCCATCTAGGAAGTGACCAAACAAATACTTGTTCCATTTCCCTACCTCAGTTAGCTCTATGTCGATTTCAACCATAGCTTCTTTACCTCTCTGCAGATCAGGAAAATACTCTAATTTCATATCCTGAGAAGGGCTCTGTGACTGCAGAAGAGAGGCCCAATCCTTAGGTTTAGGCTTAACCTGACCAGCCCTCTGTTTGGAATTGAATTGATGCATATGGATAGGGTGAACCTAATTCCAAAGAGAGGTTTGGGGGTCTTGATTGGGTAGAGTGTTGCCTTGATTTTGAGAGTGAGGTATACTGGTATTAAGATTATGTGTAGTGGAACTAGGAGTAAAATCCGTAAACGGATGGAATGAACCATTAGCACGAATCCTAGCCCTAGGTCGAGCATCTTCTGCACTATAACCCATATTGGGATCTCCTTCCTCATAAGGATTTCCCCTGGCATTGTACAGAATCTTAGGGTTAGGACCAGAATTTTGTACCTGCTTTTGTTGGCTGTCAAACTGGGCGGCCTTGACCTGTAGATGGGAGGATCGTTCCTCTGCTTCCCGGATTAGGGCTTGCTCAAAGACTTGTTGAAGCTTACGAGATGGACTCGAATTTTTTGTCGAATTAGGGCTGAATTCCCCAAATACGGTTGTAGATGGAGGAGTTTGTTTCTCAGCTTCCCTCCATGACTGTTGGATATTTTGCAGTTTGGCTGTAACTACATCTAGGATAAATGGGTCTTCCGAATTGTTGAGCTCGTCCTCCAGATGACCCACGATTTCAAGCATTCGAGCTTCGGATGCCGAACGCACACCCTCCTTCTGGGGCACCTGTTGTGGCTTGTGAACTGGTCTCAGCTGGTTGTGCTTGGGGCTGTGAACCTTAGTAATGGATTGGGGATCTGAAAGAATAGGGATGGAGCTGTTAGGGTTTCCGGATTGCTGTGGAAGAAGTTGATTCGAATTGATTTGTTCCGAAATACTCTTCTGCTTTCTCCTCATTTCATTGGAGTCTAGAGCTTTGTACCCAAACCCTTCTGCCATGGTCACCGTACCGTCTGCCATGGATAGTCGCCTAAATCGCCTACATCGCTTTCGTCGAGAGCTTCCTCTTGTTGCAACACTTAGGGGTGTCTTCAATTGTTCCTCTGCCCATTTCTCCGCTCCTGGGATATCTGATCATTCCCCTGCCATTACATCCATTCACCATCTTCTCTTCATATGACTAGTAGTCTAAAAACCACTAACCGTCACGTGTTTCACTGTTTTTCTTTTGCATGACTAGTAGTCTAAACACCTACTAACCGTCATGTGTTTCACCATCTTCTCTTCATATGACTAGTAGTCTAAAAACCTACTAACCGTCACGTGTTTCACTATTTTTCTTTTGCATGACTAGTAGTCTAAACACCTACTAACCGTCATGTGTTTCACCATCTTCTTTTCACAGGACTAGTAGTATAAAACCTACTAACCGTCACGTGTTTCACTGTTCTTCTTTTGCATGACTAGTAGTCTAAACACCTACTAACCGTCATGTGTTTCACCATCTTGTCTTCACATGACTAGTAGTCGAAAAACCTAATACTCGTCACATGTTTCACTGTTTTTCTTTCTTTCTTTTTTTTTTGGGTAAAACAGCTTGAAATAAAAAGAGGCTAACCAAATATAAAGCCTACAAAGGGCATACCCCAGGAGGAAAAAAAAAGAAAAGAAAGAAAGTTTGAGAAAATTGAAATCTAAGCCAAGTGGCAACAAGGATTGGATTGTTGTAATCTAGATGGAGACAAAACAAACTATATCAACATTTGTTTCCTACCCATCTACAAAAGGGAAACAGCTACAACATATATTTGTACCATCCTTGTACGAACAGTAAAAGCTGTCCTCACACACCAGCAGCAAACTTGAACTCATTTGAGCAAACTTAGAACAACTTAGAACTTGAAAGTGCTGGACTGTGTCCACCTTAAATATAGCCAAGTTACAGGACAGAACTTGCTGAACACCAAAAAAAGACTGTTTTTCTTTTGCATGACTTTTTTTTTTTTGGGTAAATTAGCTTGAAATTAAAAAAAGGTTAACCGAATGTACAGCCTACAAGGGGCATACCCCAGGAGGAAAAGAAAAGGAAAAAAACAAGATTGAAAAAAGTGCGATAACCCATGCACAACCCGCATGGAGAGTGTGGTAAAGTAAATAAGATAATAGAATTGCCATGTGTTGAGATCATACCCCGGTTGCACTATCTATCTAAGCGGAAGGATAGAACAACGGGGTATGATATGTAATGATACGAGTATAAATAACATGAAAGCGAACTACTGCCTGACACAACCCGCCAAGCTAGGAAATAAAATAAAAGTCTCGATCGGAAATGACCAAATGATAACCTTTATTGAAAAAAATAGCAGCTACAAAGCACCTCGGCATCGGGGGGTTGAACAGCAACAACAGAGGAACTAGGCACCAAGAGGCTCGAACCGGTATGACGGCATCCTACAGAGGGCCCAACCCTGCACACCACGCCCATTCCATCCAATCTAAAACACTCTCATCCAAAGTCCAAAGATCGCCCAAAACAACCCGCCCTCATCCAAAACCCAAAGCCACTAGTCTCCAGAGAAGGATTAAACAGACCAAGATTCCAATACTCCAACCTAGCACAGAATTAACAAGCATAGCACCCACTTCTTTTGCATGACTTGTAGTCTAAAAACCTACTAACCGTCTCGTGGTTCACTTGTTTTTCGTTAACATGACTTGTAGCCTAAAAACCTACTAACCGTCACGTGTTTCACTGTTTTTCTTTTGCATGACTAGTAGTCTAAACACCTACTAACCGTCATGTGTTTCACCATCTTCTCTTCACAGGACTAGTAGTATAAAAACCTACTAACCGTCACGTGTTTCACTGTTCTTCTTTTGCATGACTTGTAGTCTAAACACCTACTAACCGTCATGTGTTTCACCATCTTCTCTTCACATGACTAGTAGTCTAAAAACCTATTAATCGTCATGTGTTGCACTCTTTTACTTTCGCATGACTAGTAGTCTAAACACCTACTAACCGTCATGTGTTTCACCATCTTCTCTTCAAATGACTAGTAGTCTAAAAACCTACAAGCCGTCACGTGTTTCACTGTATTTCTTTTGCATTACTAGTAGTCTAAACACCTACTAACCGTCATGTTTTTCACCATCTTCTCTTCACATGACTAGTAGTCTAAAAACCACTAACCGTCAAGTGTTTCACTGTTTTTCTTTTGCATGACTAGTAGTCTAAACACCTACTAACCGTCATGTGTTTCACCATCTTCTCTTCATATGACTAGTAGTCTAAAAAACCTACTAACCGTCACGTGTTTCACTGTTTTTCTTTTGCATTACTAGTAGTCTAAACACCTACTAACCGTCATGTTTTTCACCATCTTCTCTTCACATGAGTAGTAGTCTTAAAACCTACTAACCATCACGTGTTTCACTATTCTTCTTTTGCATGACTAGTAGTCTAAACACCTACTAACCGTCATGTGTTTCACCATCTTCTCTTCACATGACTAGTAGTCTAAAAACCTACTAATCGTCACGTGTTGCACTGTTTTTCTTTTGCATGACTAGTAGTCTAAACACCTACTAACCGTCATGTTTTTTACAATCTTCTCTTCACATGAATAGTAGTCTTAAAACCACTAACCGTTACGTGTTTCACTGTTTTTCTTTTGCATGATTAGTAGTCTAAACACCTACTAACCGTCATGTTTTTCACCATCTTCTCTTCACATGACTAGTAGTCTAAAAACCACTAACCGTCACGTGTTTTACTGTTTTTCTTTTGCATGACTAGTAGTCCAAACACCAACTAACCGTCATGTGTTTCACCATCTTCTCTTCACAAGACTTTTTTTTTTTTTGGGTAAAACAGCTTGAAATAAAATGGGGGGGCTAACCGAATATACAGCCTACAAGGGGCATACCCTAGTAGGAAAGAAAAGAAAAGAAAAGAAAGAATATAAAAAAAAAGAGCGCCTACGCCAAACGGCTACATAGGACTAGAAGTAAGTAGAACGTCTATTTCGTACCCATCTACAAGAGGGATACGAAACAGAACACATAATGCTACTGAGCTACTAAATTCCATGCTACTATATTACATGCTATTCATCCAGCTATGACTGGGCAGTAGCCACACAGGACTGCAGCTTCTTCAAAACACTTGGAAAGGAGGAATGCAGGTCTTCAACAGGACATCCAGGTTCAGAACATTACAATCTGAACTTGGACATCAGCAAAACTTGAAGAGATACCCATGCACAACTGCAATAGGGCCACCATAACAGGAAGCATAACAGCTTAGCTGTCCAACAGAACTGCAGATTCAGAGAATCAGAACAGCAGACATAACAGATTCAGAACATTAGATTCTATCACACAGAACATCATGACAGAACTTCCTAAACCCACAGCAGCACACAGCAGTCACTTCACTAGCTGGCCTTAATGGAACAGGAACCAAAACAGATTCAGAACAACAAGTTCTGAACCTTAGCAGTCCAAAAGAACTGACAGCATCAACAGAACTGCTATCAGACTACACAACAGCTGCTATGGAACTATCTAAATGAGGAACAACAGAACAATCATGCAGAGGACGTCCCCCTCTGCGAAGGGAGATCCCAACGACATCCCCAATTGGTTAGGCATAAACGAAAACATAGAACAACATCTGCTATGGAACAATAGCTGCTATGGAACTAACTATAAGAGGAACAACAGACTGTTTTTTTTTTGGGTAAATCAGCTTGAAATTAAAAGAGGTTAACCGAATGTACAGCCTACAAGGGGCATACCCCAGGAGGAAAAGAAAACAAAACAAAAAGATTAAGAAAAATGCGTTAACCATGCACAACCCGCATGGAGAGTAGGATATTGTAAATAAAATAACAAAAGTGTCGAAGTGTAGAAATCATACCCCCGTAGTACTATCTATTTAAGTAGAAGGATAGTACTACGGGGTATGATATGAAGTGGTACGACCGTAAATTACATGATATGAACTAAAATTGAACTACCACCTGGCACAACCCGCCAGGGTAGGAAGTAAAGTACATAGTCACGGCCAGAGATGACCACATGATAACCAACACTGAGGAGAACGGCAGCAAAGCAACACGGCTTCAAAGCAAGCTGAACGGCTACAACGCCCGAACCACCTGATGTCAACCAAGTACCAACTACCACCTCCTCCAAAGTTGGGATAAGCAAACCAAGAACCTACTACATCCAACAGACCCAGAGAGCATGCAAAGTACCCACTCAAAGAGATCAGCTACTACAGAGGGACTAGGAACCGAGAAGAGGCTCGAACCGGAGATGTCTGCATCCGACAGGGCTACCCTGCCAAGTACCCTGCACACCACGCTCATCCATCCAGACTACTACACCCTCAGCCTAAACCCCTAGGCTCGCTAACGACTAACAGCGGGACAGAAAGATGAACCACACGAAGTGGCCACACGAACCGTAGGAGGGCCAAGCTGCATCTTTCGATCAGCGCCAAACCGCCAATCTAGTCAAAAAAACAACCTGCAAAGATGTCCCTTTCAATCAGTGGACGACCACCAATCTAATCATGGACAGCCCCGGCTGCTACCTCGCTCAACCAGAATCCACACCAATCTAATCAGTGGCAGCCGCAAGGCAACCCCTTTCAATCAACACAAACTCTAATCTAATCAATGATAGCTACACCCAACCATACTACGCACAACTACCGGGCTAAGAAGCAAAGGATCTAGGAATATAACGCGGCTCGACAGAGAGCCCAAACACTCGATCTCAGTCCAACAGGTGACTGCCCGTCGAGGTACACAGTAAATCACATTAAACTGGCCCTAATGTCCAGCAGCAAGTATTGATTGCCGGGCTGCTACCAGCCAGCCCGTGAGCAAAATCAGTTTGTTCTGCTGAGGTATGACCATCAATTAAGGCGAGTACAAACCTCAATTGAATCTGATAGGATGCAGGGCTCCGGCTGCCGCTTGCTGCCTGCCTGGTGTTAGGTTGCAGGGCTGGCCCGGCAGGACTGACTGGCCTGGCGAACCAGCTACCCACCGACGGCCATTTGGACAGTGAAAACCCCCTTTCGATTTGAGATGTCAGGCGGTTGGCCTTGACTCCGACTGCCGAGAAGCTTGGGCCGGCCGACGGCCAAGGCTATGATGACCGGCCCTCCGGCGCCGGAGTGAATATGAAAATCAGTTACCCACTGCTGAGTAATGGACCGGATCTGGTAATCGCTCCCACCGCCGTGGTCGAAATGCCCCACCGCCGTGTCGTCGGTGAGATACAGCCCTGACCCGTACTACCCGTACAGCTATAGGGGTCAACGCTCCAGTCCGTTGAGGACGACGGGGAACCCTATCTCCGGCGTCGTCCACCGCTGTGAAGACTAAGCTCCCTGTGACGGCCGGGACCTGAACTTGGTTGAACCGAGCCAGTGGACTGACCGAAGTCTGATTCCTCAAGGACAGCCCCACTGCTGTTGAATAGGGACTCTCCTTTCCCAGTTAGGTGACTGGATCGGAGATATATGGCCGGACCAGAGAGGTGGCCGGATATGGGTTGGCGGTGGAGGAGAACTTCTCTAGAGAGAGAAGTTCCCTTGCCGTTAAGAAGCCCTGCTGTTGATGTGGTTCCTCACATTTCTTTCAATCCAAATCTGGTAGACTGTGATAGTAAAACTCAATTTAGTGAGAACATCTTGGATAGATCTCCCTCTTGTATTAGTGAGAAGGGAGACCCAATCAGCCCAAGTTCTAGAGGTCCAAGAGACATGAAGCTTGGATTGAATGAACAACAGACTGTTACTTGCTGTACTTGATAATTGGACCTCATCAGGACACTTGGAATGGTGGACTGATGTTGCACTGACCTCATCAGCATAAACTGGACTCCCATGTACAAGTCAGTACATAACAGCAGAATTGAGTAGCATCAGCAGTGGTAGCAGTCCACTAAATAACTGGACTGCTATGGAACTAGCACAGAAAACACTTGCAAAACAGGACAGCATCTCTTGCAAAACTGGACAGCATCTCTTGTCCAGCATCAAAAGCTCTCAAGAACACAACAGCATAACTGACAGTAAAACAGTAGCTACAGAGTGCTTGTCAGATCAGTCGAAGAACTACCATAACAGTAATAATAATAATGTACATAATGTTGTTGGAAAACAACCAAGACAGGACATCTCCAGTTCGAGCCTCTCTCGGTCCGAGTCCCTCTGTAGTAGTTGACTTCTGTTGAGTGGGTATTATGCTAGCTTCGGGGTGATGGGCTTCTCGGTTCTTGGTCTTTTATCCCAGCCTTGGAGGAGGAGGATCTCTCCTCAGCACTGGTTATCATGTGGTCACCGTTGACCATGACTATCTACCGTACTTACTCTATTTCCTAGCCTGGCGGGTTGTGCCAGGTAGTAGTTCAATTTCACATTTCACGTATTACAGTACGCATAGCATTTTGTTATGTATTTACTATATCTCACTCTCCATGCGGGTTGTGCATGGTTTACCGCACTTTTTTCACTCTTATTTGTTTTCCTTTTTTTTTCCTCCTGGGGTATGCCCCTTGGAAGCTGTACATTCGCTTAACCTTTTTTAATTTCAAGCTAATTTACCCAAAAAAAAAAAGACAGGACAGTGCAACATCAGGACAGTGCACAACCAAGACAGGAGTGCAGTTGCAATACAACACCAAGACAGAAAAGTAATGAAGCAACTGAATTACAACACCAAGTCAGAAATGCCAAGCACTATAGTGCCCTGGCTTAAAAAGAACAATGTCCTTGGAAAGTATAGTGCTCACACCTTTACTCCCTCGGAACCTCACAACTCCTACTCTCTTTTCCCTCTTCTCCCTCCACTGAACCTCACAAGATTCCCCCGCTAATTATTACCTCCTCTCACAAGGAATGATGGGGATTTAGAACTGAGCTCACAAGGGATGCACACAATATGGTAAGATCACTCAAATGCAATGAAATCCATGTAAACCTCCTAGAGCAAGGTAAAACATGACTACAAAGTAGGAGATAACTAATTTCCAGATTTGAAATCAAAGTACATGCAAGTCTCCCAGAATCTGCCAAGCTCAACCTGCCAAGAAAGAAAGTCTTTGGAAAACAAATGCAACTTAATAACAAGAACTCATGCCACCCAATTCACAATCACACATGCACACTCCAATCCATGCCACATATATGATTTTTTTTTGGGTAAATCAGCTTGAAATATAAAAAGAGGCAAAGCGAATATACAGCCTACAAGGGGCATACCCCAGGAGGAAAGAAACAGAAAAAGGAAAGAGTAAAGAAAATTACCTAAGCCAAGTGGCTACAAGAGATAACTAACATGCGGTGTTTCCAATCCATCTAGAAGAGGGAAGGAAAACAACGCCAATGCAAGACATTACAAAGCTTATAAAACTTATGCCAATCAAACTGACTGGACTAATTACAAGAACACAATTGAGCTTGGAAGCATATCAAATCTCAGCAGACTGCATAGAGCAGAAAGCTTGTGGGAGCAGTATGACTTGCCAAAGGCAAGTGCATCGTCAAAAGCTGAACATGAGCATCAGCAGTAGCAACACAAGGAGCACTTGCCAAAGACAGAGTTCGTTTGAGCATTTGCCAAATCTCAGCAGCAAAACAGAGGCTAAGCTGCAGCAGCAGCTTAGCAGCAACCTCAGATGTATGTTAATCCATAATCCACTATCTGACAGAGTTCGTTCAGTAAATGTATGCTTCATCAGTCAATTACTGAACCACAGCAGCCATCAACAGTGCAACAGCATAGTAAGGCTCAGATCAGATCAGTTCAGCTAGGGACATGCCCTCTAGGAACAAGTCAGAAGCAGCAGATGAAAATGTGAGTGCTGGACATTGCAGAGGAATTCCCCCTCTGCGAAGGGAGATCCCAACGACAGCCCCTATTGGTTAGGCAAAAAATAATGCAAAAGCATGGATGGAACAATCCACAACCATTGTAGCCGTGATAAAAAATAACAAAAACTAACCAAATAACCAAAACTGCTACAAGAAGCAACAGGCTGAATCATAATTAGGGTGGTCAACAGTCAGAAACAGCAGCAGCAATCAGTCATAACAGGTATTTAGGTCAACAAGTAACTAAAACTACAGCCCAGCCGTAGCAGGAGTAATATAGAAGCTCAGCAAATAGTAGCAGTAGCAGAACTAGGGTGGTCAACAGGCAACTAAAACCACAATTAGGGTGTTCAGCAAAACTGTAGACTTGCAATGGTTGAACCACAATTAATACAGAAGCTCACAAACAGTAGCAGTAGCAGGAGTAACAGCAAGCTCACTAGCAGGAGTAACAACAAAACTGCTAAATAGGGTGTTCAACTACTGAAGCTCACTAGCAGTAGCAGAGCAGTACTGAGCCTGAACCACTATTAATACAGAACTTCAATTCAACCACATTTATTATGTTCTCCCTTGCACTACCTAGGGAAGCTCACAACAGCCCTATTCTAATCACTCATGTGCTAGGGTCCACCAACTCCCTCCCTAGATCTCACAAAACGCCCCCACTAAATATTACCTCCTCTCTCAAAGAAATGAAGGAGCACAAGCACACATCTCACCAGATAGCACACATCTCACACACTATGAGGAGGTTTCACACAGAGTCTCCAATAAACCTCACCAAAGAATAAGGTATATACCTGCTAAATAGGAGTAATACACAAAATGGGAAGCTACAGCAACCTGCCAGAACTCAGAGTTCTGACTGTTACTGTAGATATCCAGCAGCTATTGCTAGCACTTGTCCTGAATCATGTTGAAGTCCTGCTCTCCTCTCAAATAGCTCCTCAACTCTTTTTAAATAGGAGTACTATCTGAACTGCTCTTAACTGCACAAACTACCAAAATAGTAGTTAACTTGACCATAGAGGAGCCAGCCCTTGACCCTTGCTGTCCCTCCTTTGAAAATATCCTGCTATAGCCTGTCATGTCAGAGTAGGAAAACAAGAATAATGCTTACAAATATTCACAGTAGGAACAACATAAAGTAGTTAATTTACCCAAAAAACATAAAGTAGTTAACTTCTGCCATTTTACCAGTCATTCACAATCCATTCTGCTTGAAGTTTAGGTATAGATAGAATCCTTGTTCTCATCATTGAAAGTATTTTATGAACAACAACTTCCCAAGAACAGGACATGCCCTGGAACTTCCTGGCATTCCTTTCAATCCAGATGTAGTAAATAGTGAATGTAAAGGCCAATTTAGTGATAATAGCCTTTATAGATGTCCCTCTAGAATTAGAGAGAAAAGAGATCCATTCGGACCAAGTTCTAGATGTCCATGAGACATGTAGTTTGGTTTGAATAGAATCCCACACCTGCTTAGTAAACGAGCAATTAAAGAATATGTGATTGTGACTTTCACAGTCTTGACAAAAACTACATTGGGCAGGAATAGGAAGGCCAAAAGACAACAACCTATCTGCAGTGGAAAGCCTATTCTGAATAGCTATCCATGTGATAAAACTACATTTCGGAATGTGACCTGAGAACCACACCAACCTATGCCACACAACTTTTGGAAAGGGAGTCCTTAGTTTATCCCAAAGGGAAGCAACTGTGAACTGGCCATTAGAAGTGAGAGACCACCTAATATGATCATCCCTACTCAGCCTGGAAGAAATAAGAGGTGGTAAAGTACTTCTTACCTCATTGATCTCCAAAGTTTGGGTGATGGGAAAAGCCCAGCATGAATTTTGGATAATGTGAGACACAGTAGCCTCCTTTGGAATTCCAGAATCATAAGCAATTCTGGGACCAAATTTGGCTAACAAAGGACCAAGTGGATGCCAATTATCATACCACAAGGAGGTGGATTGACCATTACCTATTACACTAAGTATATATGGCCTCACCAATGGTCTGAGATGCAGAAGTTTCCTCCAAACCCATGTGCAATCCCCAGGTACTTTCAAATTCCAAAAGTTTCTACCCCGTATTAAATAAGATTTGACCCACTGACACCACATTGATTGTTCCCCCCCCCCGAAATAAGGAACCAAATGTGTTTGGCAATGGCCGCCTTATTCCAAACCTGCATGGATTTGAAACCAAGGCCTCCCTCTTGTTTCGGAGAACACAGATGCTCCCAAGATACCTTAGCCCCAGTTTTCCTAAGGTCGGGACCAGACCATAGAAACGCTCTAAGAATTGACTCAACCTCCTTGATCACCTTTTTGGGGATGATAAACAAGGAGGACCAATAAGTTTGAATGGAGAACAATACGTTCTTAATCAACTGGACCCTGCCAGCATACGTGAGGTCTCTGTTAGTCCATGACTTAGTTTTAGCAGTTATGCTATCCACTAAGGACTGACAATCAGAGGCTTTAAGTTTTGTAGAGAGGAGAGGCACCCCAAGATATCTGATAGGCAGTGAGCCCTCCTTGAACTTAAGGACATCCAAGATGGCCATTCTAGTGCTTAAACTAACCCCAGAAAAGTAGATGCTATTTTTGCCAGGGCTAGGTGAGAGACCCGACAGGATTTGGAATTCAGAGAGGGCATCCTGGATATGACTGATAGAGGTTAGATCCCCTTTGCAAAAGATCATAAGATCATCAGCAAAGCATAGATTTATAAGCTTGGTACGCCCACATCTCCAATGAAAATGAAAATCGGGAAGGAGGGATTTCTCTGTTAGGAGACAAGTGAGAATCTCCATCATAATCACAAATAGGTATGAAGACAAAGGATCTTCCTGCCTAAGCCCTTTTTGTCCTACAATGTAGCCTGTGACCTCCCCATTGATGCTAAGGGAATAATTCGCAGTGGAAATAAAAGCTTGGAGCCACCTAATCATTATGGGATGAAAATTCATGGAGGATAGAACATCCCAAAGGCAATCCCACCTAACATTATCGTATGCCTTCATAATGTCAACTTTCATTGCACATCGAGGAGATGGTGACGATTTATGATATCCTCTCATTAGCTCCTGAGTTAGAAAAATATTATCCGCAATCCTCCTTCCTTTCACAAATCCTGATTGGACAGGATCAATTAACATTGGAAGGACAGTCTGCAACGTTCTAGCCAGTATCCTAGAGATGCACTTGTAAATGGTATTACAGCATGAAATGGGCCTAAAGTCCCCAACCTTAGATGGGTTAGGAACTTTAGGGACCAGTGCAACAATGGTAGAATTGATTTTCCTTAGCAATCTACCAGACCTAAAGAAAGTCTTAACTGCTACAGTTACTTCATGACCAATGATAGGCCAAGCCTTTTTGAAGAACCCAGCATTATAGCCATCAGGACCAGGGGCTTTGCTAGGATTAAGAGCCCAAAATGTATCCTTAATTTCAAGGTCTGTGACCTCAGCAATCATGGCAGTCCTTTGACTGTCTGTAAGTCTCCTATTGACAACCTGTTGGATTCTAGTTTGCCCCTGATAAGAGGTAGAAAGAGCTGTTCCCAGCAAGTCCGTATAGAACCCAACAAAGTTGTTCTTAATGTCTTGAATGTCATGAGTAAGAGACCCATCATCCAACACCAGACTAGTAATTTTACTTCGATTCCTTGTGTTACTAACAGTTTTAAAGAAATAAGAGGTGCATTGATCCCCAATTGCAAATCTGGTATTCACAGTCTATGTGTACCAATTGTGGCTTGAAAGAAATCATAGAAAGTTCCAAAATATTAGTTGCCCCCCAGGAGTGGTTGCAAACAAGATTTCAAATGAAGTTAGATGTAAGTTGTTATCCCTCTCATTCAAGGGGCCATCTCATTTACTTTCAATGTGGAACATTCATGTCTGAAGTAAGTATAATTGGGAGTCTGTAAGGCACTCTTACTCATGTGCTAACATTTGCAGGTCAGAGATCAAGGGGGGGGGCTTTCATAGTCTCCCCATATCAGTATAATCATGTTTACTGCTCTGTAGCAGCAAAGAGGGATGGAGCCAGGCTGTTGCTGAGATCTACCAAGGTAGCAAGGAGGAATGGAGCCAGTAGGGAGGGATGGAGCTAGGTGCTAACTGCATTCAGAGTGCAAACTGGAGGCAGTCAAAATCTCAAATAATGTCAGGTCATTGGTCAAGGGGTGCAGCCTCAAAGCTATATCCCTTGGTCAGCAAGAGCAACCAACAACTGCAGTAAATCTCAAGGGGTTTCCCCTTGATCTAACTTGGTCCAGAGTTGACTCTGAGGCTGCATCAGAAGCACTCAGTTGGTTGTACAGCAAGTCATTGGTCATGGGGGATACAGCTTCATGCTCCTCCTTGGTCACAGAAACAGAAGCAGAAGCAGGGGAGTGCAGGATTCAGCAACCTGCCTGAGAGCAGGACTTCAGAAGCAAAGCAGTGCTTGGCCTTCTATTACTACTAAGTACTCAGGTAGTTACCTTATCTCTTTTACGTATCTTGGTGCATTGAGCGTTCCTACTATATTGAGTGCAATCCTTGTGAGCTGAGTGTTCTAGCCCCTTCCATCATTGTGAGAGGAGGTAATATTTAGCGGGGGCATTATGTGAGGTTTAGTTGAGGGAGTATAAGGTTTCCCTGTTTTGGCATTGTTTAGAGAGTGGGAGTTGGGAGTTTTGGCATTGTAATTTTAGTGTGATCATTTATGCTGCACCTGTTGTCTGCTATTGTGACTAATGGTTCAGTAGTTAGTTGACTGATGACTGATTCTGATGTTGTTCTGCTGTTGCCATGGTTCAGTAGTTAGTTGGATAGGTGGAGTTCATTTATGTATTAAGTTGCTGCTGCTAGGGATTGTTTTACCTGCTGCTGTAACTGCATAGTATTGTTATACCTCCTGTTTTGCTGATTTCACTTCAGAAGTTTGTGCCTGCTGCTGCTGTTCTGTGCTCTTCTGAAATGTTGGGAGTCAGGAGGCTGCTAGTTAGTTATGCTTCCTGTTTTGATTGCCTAACCATAGGGGCTGTCGTGGGATCTCCCTTCGCAGAGGGGGAATTCCTCTGCAATTATGGTTCAGTTGATAGTTGTGCAGTTCAAAAGTTAGAGCTGGACTGCTGTCAACCAGTGCATAACCATTCGATTATTTCTGCTCAGAAGTTAGGCTTCAGAAGTCTGATCTGGTGGGCCATTGCGTCTGCTGAGAGCTACAAGGTTCAAGGTATGAGAGGAGAGTATGCAAGGTTCAAGCTACAAGGTTCAGTTTAGTGCATTTTGTGATGCATCAGTTCTGCACCAGTTCTGCACTCAGCTGCCCAGCTACCAGCCAACACACAACTTAGTGCATTTTGTGATGCATCAGTTCAGCACCAGTTCTGCACTCAGCTGCCAACTAGCAGCTAGCAGTTCTGCACTCATGTGTCCTTGTGGTGTCCCCAAGTCCAGCTGCCCAGTAGCTAGCAGTTCTGCACTGTGGTTGTTGTTTGCGGCTGCTGAACTGATAGACCATGTTGTGTAGACTGATTTACTCATGACTGTTGATAGACCATTTTGATAGTCCAATTACTGATGGCTGTGCTGAGTCCCCAAGTCAGAAGCTGCTGATGGCAAGTGATGGTTGAGTGCTCTCTATTGCTACCAAAGACTGTGTATTAACTCTCAAGTTTAATATATTGGTTTATGAGTTAGCTTCTTTCAAGTTTAATGTATTAACTCTCCAGGACTGCACTTCTTAGTGCCTTACTTGGGTCACTTCTTAGGCGTTGTTTTCCTTCCCTCTTGCAAGATGGATCGGAAACAACGCTCATCATGTAGCCATTTGGCGTTGTCAATTTTCTTACTCTTGTTGGTTTTCTTTTTCTTTTCCTCCTGGTTTATGCCCCTTGTAGGCTGTATATCCGGTTATCCTTTTTTTCTATTTCAAGCTATTTTACCCAAAAAAAAAAGTTTCAGCCATTGAATTCTTGACTTTTGTTTAGCCAAGCTTTCCTCAGCCCTAAGTAAAGTGAAGAGTTGCCTGTGCACCACTCTTTCTTGGTGTATGATGGAGGGAGTAATCTGATGAGAGCTCATGCTTTTCTGTAAAGATTCAAGGCATTGTCTAGCATCAGCAACCCTATTAGAGACATTACTGAATTCCCTAGAGTTAAGTTGCTTAAACTCCTCTTGTAACATCTTGAGTTTTTCGCAAACACAGAACATTGGATTCCCAATAATCACTTTCCTCCAAATTTTCTGAACCACATTTAAAAACTGTGGATGATCAGCTAGAAAATCAAAGAACTTAAAGGGTTTCAAAGATTTCAAAGGACCCGGGGTGATATTCACAATGGCAGGAGAATGATCTGAAATCCCTGGGGGGGGAAAATGGGCAGAAGAACTTGTGAAAGCCTTCATCCAATGTTCGTTGACTATGGCTCTATCTAGCTTAGTACTGACAAAATGGGATGGGTCTTGCCTGTTGGCCCAAGTGAGAAAGCATCCAGAGAACCTAAGATCCTCTAGTTCAAGGTCATACAAACAATGATTAAATTCATCCATATGAGGAGGCCAGGAGGAAGTACCTCCTACCTTCTCATTTGGGAACCTAACAGCATTAAAATCCCCTAACACTATCCAAGGAACTGAGGTGCTAAGATGATGGAGTCTTGCCCACAAGGTCTGCCTATTCACATAGTTATTAGCTCCATACACAAAAGTTGCAAAAAAGATTGCTCCACCACACTTAGGCTGAACTTCACAATGAATAAATTGATCCGACTGATCTAAAACCTGAATATTCAAAACACTAGGGTCCCAACATTCACAAATTCTACCATTGGGAGCTTGGGGGTAGTTGTTCACAAAGCACCAATTAGGACAAACGAAGTTTAAGATTCTACCAGCCCAAACTTCCTTTATCTTATGTTCTAATAAACCAAAAAGTGATAGACCGTTTTTATTCACAAAACATTTGACCTCTTTTTGCTTAATTGGGTCATTAATACCCCGTAGGTTCCAAAAACCAACGTTAAGAGATTTTATAGACATAAGAAACAACTTCAAAGGAACCGGTTGGGGAGCTTCTCTCTCTAGCTTAGAGAGAGAAAGCAACCCTTCGGCCCAGGCAGCCCCCCAGCCATGGCAGCCAGGCCTCCGGCCGGCCACCAACAGCAGCAGCCAAGGCCACTGGCCATTAGAAGCAGCAGCTACGGGCTAAGGAGGTACGCCTGGCCACCACGCCGGTCTCCCACTACGATGGTAGCAGAAGCAGCCATGTCGGGCAAGGGAGCCCCTCGCACGACAGGGGCTCTCCTCCACCGCCCTCCCACTCCGGTCTGAAGCTCATCGCCATGGCTTCGTCCTACCTCAACCCCGCCGTGAACCGGTGGGTTCTATCTCAGATCTACTTTGAGCAGATCTGAACCAACCTCAACCCGGCAACACCACGAAGCCGGCCTTCATCCGACTACCACTACTGCTGGTCCGGCCAGCCTCTTATTGGCAAGTCATGGCTTAACAGCCCTCTACCAGGTCCGGCCTCCTCTGGTCCAGCCTTCAATCCCACGGCCTGGCCTTCTCACGGAGACCCCGGCCATTTCAGATCTGGAAGTGCGCCGGCCATGTCCGGCGACACTGTTCATCTTCTTCAACGAACCCAACTGGCCAGCCGCAGCAGTAGCAACACAGCTGGCTGCAGCAGTCCACAACTGGCCTTCGAAGGCCGTTCCACCCACGGCCGACCGTCTCAGGCTCGGCCAGTACAGCAATTTAGCCCCGTGGCTGAGCTGCTTTATTTTCAACCAATCGCCATTGGGGGCGGCGCCGTCCAGATCTGGCCCGTTCAGATCCGGGCGTTCAACAGGCCGCCGGCAGTGGTCACTCCACTGTGGGTTCCTATTCCCACCACGAACAACCGCCGTGGCCTCCAGCCGCCGTGGCCTCAATAGCCTGGGCCGTCAGTCAGCCTGCCTGGGCCGTCAGCCAGCCTGCCTGCTTGGCCAGCCTGCCTGCCTGGCAGCTGCCAGCCCCGCCAGGCAGCCATTCGGACAGCCGCCTGGGCAATCCAGCCTGCCTGGCCACTATTATTTCATATGTCCTGCCTGCCTGCACTCAGCAAACAGCAGGCAGCCACTGTTATTTACTGTTTTCTAGGTTAATCACTGTATTTCCTATGTATTGCGAGGACTTCGAGGGCCTCTGATTGTACCCTAAACCGACGGTTGGAGTCGGGTATCTACTGTTTTGCCACGCCCGTGTCCAGGTTCCCCGTTGAACTTTCTATTCCTTGGGATAGTTTGTTCGGCGGGGGTAAGGACACGGGCACCCCATGTAGCCACTTGGCGTCCATTATATTTTTCATTTTCATTTTTTTGTTTTGTCTTACCTGGGGTATGCCCCTTGTAGGCTGTACATTCGGTTAACCTCTTTTATTTTCAAGCTATCCGCCCTAGGGCTTTACCCAAAAAAAAGAAACAACTTCAAGCAGAACTAATTATGAAAATAATAACAAAGAGAAGTAAAATACATAGTCTCAGGCAAGGGAACTTCTCTCTCTAGAGAAGTTCTCCTCCATTGCCTATCCCACTTCCGGCCACCTCTGGTCCGGCCAAACCACAACCGGCCACCTCTGGTCCGTCCGGCCAACCGACAGCCGGCAGCAGCCACAAGGCTGGCCCGTACAGGCCAGATCTAGATCTGGGTCAGCAACAACAAGGCAGCAGCAGGCCGCCGGGCTCCCACCTCCGGCCAGCAGCAGTAGCAGTAAGACGGCAAGGGAACAACCCTTCTTAGGGAGTGCTCTCCTCCATCGCCACCCACAAGCAGCAACCTCAGGCCGTACCAAAAGCTCCGGCCAGATCGGGTTCGACCATCCTCTATCTGGTCCGGCCTCCATCTGGACTGGGCAACAACAACCCGTGGCTCCACCACTGTGGGGTTTCGTTTCCATCCCCAGCAGCAGCCCCGGCCACAGCAGCAGTAGCTACGGGCAAGCCAGATTTGTTTGAGCAGTCACCACAGGGCCGGCTCTCGGCTCTCCTCGAGCAGTTTGGTCCGGCCTCCCTCTGGACCAGCCACCATCCACGACTCCATCACCGCCGTGGCTTTACCAGCCCCTGGCCGCCGGGTAGCTCCACGGGCCGGCCACCAACAGCAACAACAACGGGCAGATCTAGCCCGCTCCCCACTACTGCCCGGTCACCGCCTAGCCTTGGGCGTAGCTTTGGTCCGTAATCACTGGATCGAAGCTACGGTTTGTTCTTGCTCTACCAAGCCTCGCCGGAGATGATGGCCTGTTGCTTCAATTTGTGCTCGTACAGTGGCACAGCAACATCGCTTCACTACCACTGAGGTCTAGAAGAGCAGATCTAAACAGCCCGGGCAGTGGCGCAGGTCGTGGCTAACCCACCGTGGCCATGGCCACCATCTCCAGCTTAACCCAGCCGCCGTGAGGTGGCCTGCCTCAGGTGACCTCCATTCATCAGCCGCCGTCAACCGCCATTGTCAGGCAGCCCGGGCCGTGGCTCAACAGCCATGGCTCATCGCCACAGCGTGGCAGTCAGCCATAACTAGCCTGGTGAGTCCAGCCTAGCACCGTACCAGCTTCCTTTCAGCCAGCCTGGGCATCCAGCCCGGGCATCCAGCCTGGGCAACCAGCCAACCAGCCAGCTCGGGCAGGCCATCAGTAAGTGGCTCGGGCGGGGGAGGCAGCAGTGGCTGCCAGTGTTTGTTCTGCTCGGGCAGAGGCTAGGCAGCAGCTTCAGCCCGGGCGTTACAAGCCAACCTTCGACCAGCCGTTGCGTAGGTCATCCAGCCAGCCCAGGCGAGCAGCCAGCCCGGGCCAAGCAGCAGGCAGCAGGCAGCACCAACAGCCAGCAGTCGCCCGATGGCAGGCCAGCTTGGACAGGTAAGTTGGCTGGGGGGCTCGGGCAGGGGGGAAGTTTGTATATTGTAAACCAATGTAATCCACTAGCTTTTAGCTTGTTCCTGGACTTTCGGGCCAGTACACTGTTAGTTTTGCTACCCCCGATAGGCAGTCATCTGTTGGATTGAAATCGGGGGCCAGGCTTTTTGTTGAGCCTTTTATCCCTTGACCCTGCGGTTTTAGCCCTGAGGTTTTGCGTAGTATTCCTGTGGTCGTGGCAACTTTTGTTTGGATTGGATTCTCCTAGTTAAGGGGCTATCTCGCAGTAGCAGCAGCTGTGGGCGCCGATGATTAGATTATGGATTGAGTCTGATTGAGCATGGTAGTTGCCGGAGTTATCTTGACTAGATTGGTGGATTCTCGCTGATTGAAAGGGTAGCTTCGTAGTCTGGTTCTGATTAGAGTTAGTGGTCTGCACTGATCGAAAAGAGCAGATTGGTCCGCTTGGGGTTGGGTGGCTGCTTTTGCGGTCTCTCCTTCTGTTCCGCTTAGAGTCGTTAGCGAGCCTAGGGGATATGGCGAGGTTGTAGTAGTCTGGTTGGAATGGGCGTGGTGTGCAGGGTACTTAGCAGGGTCCTTGCCGGATGCCGTCATCGCCAGTTCGTTTTCCCTTGGTCCATGTCCCTCTGTAGTAGTTGACTTCTGTTGAGTGGGTATTATGCTTGCTTCGGGGTGAACGGCGTCAGGGTTCTTGGTTTGCTTAGCCCAGCTTTGGAGGAGGAGAATCTCTCCTCAGCGCTGGTTATCACGCGGTCACAGTTGACCATGACTATCTACGTTACTTACTTTATTCCCTAGCCTGGCGGGTTGTGCCAGTAGAAGTTCAATTTCTAGTTCATTTTCACTTCATTTATCTCAGTACACATGGCTTTGTCATGTCATTACTTTTCATTGCTCTCCATGCGGGTTGTGCATGGTTTACCGCAATTTTTTCACTCTTGTTTTTTTTCCTTTTCTTTTCCTCCTGGGGTATGCCCCTTGTAGGCTGTACATTCGCTTAATCTTTTTTTAATTTCAAGCTAAGTTACCCAAAAAAAAAAATTATGAAAATAGCAAAATGAAAGTACGAGAAACTGTCCTAACAAAAGAATACGGAGAGATTAATGCCTTCCCCTAGATAGGGAACTTCGAGACTGCTCCCTACCAAGCTTTTTCAATCGTCTTTGCGCTGATCGGGATAGAACCTTTTGAAAGCTTCCCTTTAGATCTTCTTTTGGTGCTTCATCTCTTACCTCTACACCCCGGGGATCAGGAGGTTTAGGAGTGGGAGTTTGATTCAAATCTGAAACCAGTTCATCCCTTGGACCTGCTGAGTGGCATGAGTCTGTTTTACCACTCATAACTCCCATTTTAAGCTGCTGCTGTGGAACCTCATGAGAGCTGCTGACCACATCCAGCAGCTTCTCTTCAGATTCAGAGTAACTCCCAGAGGCCACAGAGTTGATAGCTTGCTGCTCCTGCAGTATGGGAGGGCTACTTTTGGAGGAACCTCCTTGAAGCAGTATAGAACCTGCTGTTGGCTGTTCTAGATCAGCTTTTTGCTTGCCATTTTTTTTTTGGGTAAAACAGCTTGAAATTAAAAAGAGATTAAACGAATATACAGCCTACAAGGGGCATACCCCAGGAGGAAGAAAAGAAAACCAAAAGAAAAAATTGCAATTGCCAAGTGGCTACATGGGTTAGAAGATACACGCTGTTTTCAATCCATCTAGAAGAGGGAGGGAAAACAACGCCAAGGAGATACCACAAAATCATAACAGACTGTAGCACTGCAAAACTTACACTAAACATGACACCTATTACAAATTCCTGAAAGTGACCAGATTTGCACATGAGAACTTCTGTACACAATATGGACACCTGACAGTCCTGCATCACACCTGACAGTGCAGTCCAATATGGAAATGCAGATCCAATCTGCACGTTACTTCTGTGTCTGCTAACTCTCAGCAACAGCTTTCATTAAGTGTCCCCAATGGCCTGCTGTCCATGAAGTGTCCCCAAACCAAAATAATGCCTAAACTGGACAGTTTCAATGGAGCCTTCAATGACTTGAGACTTCTGAAGACCAACCCAACTTCTGACTTAGCACAACAGCTGAACTTGGACTGCCCAGAAACAGCAGCCCACATATTGGACTGCCCAGAAACAGCAGCCCACATATTACAAACCATGCACAACTGCTATTGAACTAACTATTGAACTAACTATTGGACTGCTATTGAACTAACTATTCAACATGCAGAGGACGTCCCCCTCTGCGAAGGGAGATCCCAATGACAGCCCCTATTGGTTAGGCAAACAATATAAAATGCAGAAGTGCAGAAGTGCAGAAATGCAGAAATGAACTTGGACCAACAGCTGCTATTGCACTTTCACAGTCCAAAAGCAAGGGACATGCATTCAGATGTATCTTCTGAGGCAGCTAGTAGCTAGCCGCTAGTAGCAACTGAAAGCTGAAAGCATGGCCAACAAGTCAGTCTGTAACAACTGAAAGCTATAACAGAACTGAAGCATAAAAGGGCACTTGTTCCAACTGAAGCAGTTTCAGAACAATCAGATTCTGAACTTTACCATACTAAAAATGGAGGCCACTTAAACAGCCACTAAGATCAGGCAATACAAACACAGCCCAGAACCACAAAACAAAAGCAGTGCAGCAGCAGTAAGGCAGGCTGCTGCTATCTGAAACTCACAAGTAATCCCTAGTAACCACACACCTCTCACTCTCTAGATCAAAACCAAGAGCTGGGTATCCACTTTCTCCCTCTACTAATCCTCTCATGATTCCCCCACTAATTATTACCTCCTCTCACAAGGAATGATGGGGTACTAGCACACAACTCACTGGGATATCTCACAATATAGTAGGGACACACAACTGATGTACATTCCAAGGCAGTCAAAGGGTAAGTTAACCACCTGAATACTTAGAAGTAATAGGATTCTGACTGCTTAACCCTTCTGAATCATCCCTTGGACTATGACTGCTGAACTATGACAGCCTCTCCTGCCCAGAAAGCCACCTCTGATATGAGTCTGTCCAGAAAATGAACCTGCCCATCTGAAACATACAGCTAGCGAGGTACATTAGACTTAACTCACAACATTATTCCACTCATTTACAATCAACTCTGCTTGTGAATGGGGAAGATTAGAAAGTGATAAAAGCCGTGCTCTCACCATGTTGCAAATTTTATGAACAATTATCTCCCAAGTACATGATTGATTCTGGAATTTCCTCAAATTTCTTTCAATCCAGATATGATAAACGGTTACTGTAAACCCCAATCTAGTAACTACACTTTTGAGAGTTTTGCCCTTAAAACTTGATAACAGAGTTACCCAGTCTGCCCAAGGTCTAGCAGGCCAAGTGACATGGAGCTTGGCCTGAATGGTATCCCACACCTGACTAGTGAAAGGGCAATTAAAAAGGAGATGATCGTGACTTTCACTCCCTTGACACAAACCGCAAAGTGGGGAAACATTCAGACCAAATGACACGAGTCTATCCGCAGTGGCTAGCCTATTTTGAATGGCAAGCCATGTGATAAAGCTGCATTTTGGTACATGCGCAGAGAACCACACTATCTTATACCACAAGGCCTTAGGAAAGGGGGATCTCAACTTGTCCCATAGGGAGGAAATTGTGAACTGCCCATTGGAAGTAAGTGTCCACCTTTTCTGATCTGCCCCATTCAACCTGGACTGAACCAGAGGTGGCAAAGTGTTTCTCACCTCATTTAGTTCAAACGTTTGGGTAATGGGAAAAATCCAATTTGAACCATCTATAATGCGAGAGACGAAGGCATCACGTGGGATGCCAGAGTCATACACAATCCTAGGACCAAATCTATCCGTTAAAGGACCGAGAGGATGCCAATTATCATTCCACAAAGATATTGAATTCCCATTACCTAGTATGCAAAGGACATAAGGTTTAACTAAGGGCCTGAGATTCAGAAGCTTCCTCCAGCCCCATGTACAATCACTAGGTAATTTGAGATGCCAAAAACTCCTACCTTTTATTAAGTATGATTTGACCCATTGACACCACATGGATTGTTCTCCCCCAGAGATTAGGAACCAAATATGTTTTGCGATGGCAGCCTTGTTCCAAACTTGTAAAGATTTGAAACCAAGACCCCCTTCCTCTTTAGGGGAGCACAAATGCTCCCAAGAAACTTTAGCTCCAGTTTTCTTTAGATCAGGGCCAGACCAAAGAAAAGCCCTAAGAATTGACTCAATTTCCTTGATTACCTTTTTGGGGAGGATAAACAAGGAAGACCAGTATGTTTGTATGGAGAATAGCACATTCTTAATAAGTTGAACCCTACCAGCATAGGTGAGGTCTCTATTGGTCCAAGTCTTAGTCCTAGCAGTATGTTTGTATGTTTTGCTTGCCATTGCCTGATGAAGAATCAACCTTAACTTCAGATAAGAGATGGGAGGAGGAGTGGATTGCACTCTTTGCACACCGCTCCGTGGAATGTCCAAATACATGACATAGCTTACAAATGGGGGGGAGGACTTGGTATTCAATGGGTACAACCACAGATTCCCCTTCCACCAACACTGTGACCTCATCAGGGAGATCCTGCTCAGCACTAACTTCTATACAAATCCTAGCTGTTGTGGACTTAGTATTACTGTTTATGCTGGACTTGGACTAATTGTTATCCATAGTAGCTTTGTTGTTCAAAATGGCAGGTTGTTTCACTCAAGGTTTGTATCAGTCACTGTGCTGGCTGCTTCACTCAAGTTTTGTACAGCAACATCTCAGCTGTCTCAAGGGGTTTATACTGCTATTACTTCAATCCTAGCAGGTTTATACCTTAATCTTTTCGTTACAAGTTTGAAGTGTGTCCCACTATATCGTGTGTTATTCTAGTGAGTTGTGTGCTTGGGCCCCATCATTCTCCTTTGCGAGTGGAGGTAATAAATAGCGGGGGACTCATGTGAGGAATAGCGGAGGGAGTTGATGGATACCTTTATTCCCTATACTTGTGAGTAAAAGATGAGCGGGAGGTCAGTTTTCAAGGGTGTTAGTAGCCAGTGAGACCTCATATTTAGTCTGGGAATTCATATTCTATTGCTATAGTTTGGGATTGGTTACTGTTTTGTGCAATTCAGATAAGTTCTGTTAATGCCATCGGCTTTATGTGCTGAGATGTTACAGCTTCAGTTTTAGGTTCAATTTTCTGCCTTTTGATGGGCTGTTACGTAGCATCAGACCTGCTTGCTTGAAACTAAACTGCCTTTTGTCTATTGCTGAAGTTAAAGAGTTTTCAACTGTGGTATCTTACGTTTCAGCGGCTGTTTTTTTGTTTGTGTCCATTGTACTACCTGTTATGGACTCGTATACCATCTAGATCAAGCAGGCATGTTGCATACTTACTTGGATTCTGATGTACCTCGGTTCTTTTACATCTAAACATGTTGCATTCCCAGCTGCTGCTGCAGTTGTCATCTGTCTTGCTAGCTAGCTGTTATGTTCTGTTATGGTGATGTTTTACCAGCTAGTTGTTGCATTTTGTTAGACCATTTCACTAATGACTGTTGCTGAACTGTTTTTTTTTGGGTAAAGCCCTAGGGCGGTTAGCTTGAAAATAAAAGAGGTTAACCGAATGTACAGCCTACAAGGGGCATACCCCAGGTAAGACAAAGCAAAAAATATAAAGAGCGCCAAGTGGCTACATGGGTTGCCCGTGTTCATGCCCCCGTCGAACAATCTATCCCAAGGAATGGAACGTACAACAGGAAACCTAGACACGGGCGTGGCAGAAGCAGTAAATACCCGACACAACCCGTCGGTATAGGGTACAATCCGAGGCCCTCGAAGTCCTCGCAACTCATACAACTGAAAACATAAACGATAACAATAACAGCCAGTGCACAATAGTAGATAATTGCAAATTGAATAACGAAGAGCGCACTGACTGCGATGATTTTCAGTCTAGCCGGGATACCGGGCTGGCTGCTTGGGGTTGACTGGCCTGGGCTGGTTGACTGGCCCTGACCTGCAAGGACTGCCCGATGACGTAGGGCCCGTGCCGGGCCATGATCTGTGACGGCCGGACTGACTCCGGCAGCCGACCTCGAAACCGGCGAGCCACCGTGGCTCGAACTCGAAACCACCTGGCTGAGCCATCGCCGGCGACGGCATGACAGCCCCTTCAATGTATTGTAGATCTCCATGAAGGTTTGGCTCTATTGCCAAGCCACTGATCGAGCAGAAAATCTCCAATCCATTAGGCTCCGAACCTGGGATTGATGACTGCCCAACTAGCGTGTCCGGCGACCCACTGCCGGTAGTTCATCCTGTGCAGCTTACCATATGCAGCTTCATCTTGGGAATGAGTAGCCCATCCCGCAACACCAGCCACAATTGATTACTCGGATGCAATTCGGTGAAGACAGCCATGGACTATTACTCCCCACCGCCGTACCACCAGAGAAAGGAGAGATCTTAGTACTTCCCCCTTTTTTCATTTTCCAACCCATTCGGCTGGATGTGGCACTGTCTATCTACCAAAATTTCTGGAAAAACTCCCTGCCATACCAACAATCTGTAACCAACGAGAGCTTAGATTGAACCACCAGAATAATCGGTGGGCGGCGAAATCAAAAGAACTGGTTTCTGGTGCCAAGCGAGATAACCCAGCCGAGAACCCACTTCAGCCGAGATCCCCTTCTCTCGCTTTGGTAATAGCCCGCGGCTGTGTTGCTCTGCCTCGGAATAACCGAAGAGAGCTTAATTACTTCATAATCGGTGAAATGTGGCATAGATATGAAGATGTGGGTTTAGGCAACCCAGATCCCCTTTCCTTGTTGAAACTCTAGCCTGTGGTGGCTGAAGAAATCAACAGGTAGAGGGTGAATCAATAAGTCCCACTTCAATAATCAGTGGGTTGTGATAGTTGGTCCGGACCAAAGATGGCCGGATATGGATTTGGGCGGTAGAGGAGAGCTTCTCTAGAGAGAGAAGTTCCCTTGCCCATGGCTGATTGGGTCTTCCTTCGTAATGGTTGGTTTGCTGAACTGTTTTGTGTCCCTATTTCAACTCAAGTAAAGATCTGAAGCTGCTGCTTTAGGAGCAGGTTCTGTTTTCAGTTATGTGCCATTCTGTGGTAGTTTTACTTAGATTATGCCTAACCATCGGGGGCTGTCAATGGGATCTTTCTTCGCAGAGGGGGACGTCCTCTGTATTGTATTGTATATGCTCTACTTAGTGACTGTGTTTAGCTATTCTGGTTTAGTTTGGACTGCTGCTGATAGTTGTGTCCCCAAGTCAGAAGCTGTACTGCATGAGTTCTGATTTGTTGTTACACACCTTCAGAGGATACACAAAGCTAGCTGCCAGTTGATCATGGCTAGCTGCCAGGATACACATGGTTCTGCTAGCTGCTACACACCTTCAGAGGATACACAAGTCTGAAGCCAGTTGACCATGGTAGAGGATACACCTGTTGACTGAGGTCAGTTCCAGCAGTAGCAGGTGGTTGCTGAGGTTCAGTTCAGACATGAGGATGCTCATGATTTCAGCATGTGGATCAGTTCTTGAGTGGATTCCACTGTCTAAATTATGTTCAGTATTCTCTTCTTTGAATGCAGTTGAAATTTGTAATTGAAACATGTATTTCAGTATCATGTATAGGGGTTGTATCTCAGTTTCCTTGCTGGTTACCAATCACGTATATTGGTTGTAATCATTTTGTCATTTGTTTTGTATCCCTCTGTTAGATGGATAGGAAACAGGTGCTCTATTTACCTCTAGTCCTATGTAGCCGTTTGGCGTAGGCTTTCTTTTTTTTGTCTTTCTTTTCTTTTTCCTCCTGGGGTATGCCCCTTGTAGGCTGTATATTCGGTTAGCCCCCCCCTTTTTTATTTCAAGCTGATTTACCCAAAAAAAAAAGCCCAGGTTGTTTGGCAGTCTTGGCCGTGGCCTGATCAACATGTATGGGTCTCCCTATTGTGCTAGCTACTCGGCCCAGGCATTCTTGGTTCCATAGTTCCAATGGCAGATCATGAAACTTTACCCAGGCAGGTACCTTGACAGGTTGCTCCTGTGCCGGTTTCATCATCCTATGCCAATCCTTGAGAACCAGATATTTCTGTGAGAAGAAGTAAGGACCTCCTTCAAGAACAGTCATCTTAGACTGTTCATCCTTAAATTCAAATAGATAAAACCCTGCTACATTTGATTTAACAGCCACAAAAAGATCCTTCCATTGGTTCCGAGCAGTGGCAACTAGTAAAGGATAAGCCATCTTGCCATCTAAAAAATGACCTACCAAGTATCTATTCCATAACCCTATGTCAGTCAGTTCTATGTCAATCTCGATCATAGCTTCCTTACCTCTCTGAAGATCAGGAAAATAATCAAGTTTCATATCCAGAGACGGACTCTGAGATTGGAGGAGAGAGGCCCAGTTCTTCGGTTTAGGTTTATACTGACCATTATTCAGTTTGGGATTGATTTGATGATATTTCTGACTATTATTCAAAGGCTTAGAGAGAGGTGCAGGTTCAGTAGTTACACGTGGTACATTTATAGAATTCAGAACAGTAGCTGGCAGGACCTACTGTGAGGTATAGCGAGGTTGAGGATCCTCAAAACTATACCCCATATCAGGATCCCCTTCCATATAAGGATTTCCCCGAGGATTAGGGTTTGACATTCGTACCTCTGATGGTGTGCGTTGGAACTGGTATGTGTTACCATGGAGGTGAGTCACTCGTGCTCGTGCTTCAGCTTCCTTCTTCAATCCATTCTCGAATAATGCTTGCTGAGTTTTCCGGGCAGCCATGGGGCTACTATGCGTTTTAGGGCTAGTCGCCCCAGAGCCATTCGATGTTGATGGAGGAACCGAGCTCTTCAAGGTGGCGTGAGGATCTCCTTCCACATAAGGGTTTCCCCTGGCATTGTACAGAATCTTAGGGCTTGCTTCCCGGATTAGGGCTTGCTCAAAAACCTGTTGAAGCTTACGAGATGGACTCGAATTTTTTGTTGATTTAGGGCTAAGTTCCCCAAAGACGGTTGTAGATGGAGGAGTTTGCTTCTCAGCTTCCCTCCATGACTGTTGGATATTTTGCAGTTTGGCTGTAACTACATCCAGAATGAATGGGTCTTCCGAATTGTTGAGCTCGTCCTCCAGATGACCCACGATTTCTAGCATTCGAGCTTCGGATGCCGAACGCACACCCCCCTTCTGGGGCACCTGTTGTGGCTTGTGAACTGGTCCCAGCTGGTTGTTCTTGGGGCTGTGAACCCTAGAAACGGATTGCTGTGGAAGAAGTTGGGTCGAACTGATTTGTTCCGAAATACTCTTCTACTTTCTCCTCATTTCATTGGAGTCTAGAGCTTTGTACCCAAGCCCTTCTGCCATGGTCACCGTACCGTCTGCCATGGAGAGTCGAAGTTCCTCCGAGTCTAGGGCTTTAAACCCCAATCCATCAGCAAATGGGATCGTACCGTCGGCCATGGAACTTTGTTAGCAGACGAGAGAGGAGAGAAACTTCAGATCGCCCCAAATCGCCATGCTTGTCAGAAATCGCCCTTGTCAGAGTGAAATAAAAATCTCTTACCACATATATGATTATTCCAAGGTTATACCCCATTCTCTAATAAATCTAGTATCATGAGAGCCAAGCAGTTTGGGCAGGGACAGAAGTTTTCCTCTAACCATGTTATAGATTTTGTGAACTATTGCCTCCCATGTGCTAGCAGTAGCTTAAAACTTCCTCATATTCCTCTCAATCCAAAGGTGATACACTGTAACAGTGAATATCAATCTGATGACAACACTCTTAAGGGATTTTCCCGTAAAAGCGGAGATGTGAGAGATCCAGGCTGCCCAAGATTGGGGGGGCCACCTCTCATCAACTCTTGCTAAAATAGCATTCCAGGCTTGCGTGGAGAATACACAATTAAAGAACAAATGGTCATGACTCTCACTACCAAGGCAGAGGCTACACTGAGAAGAAGGCTTAAGCCCAAAAAGAACAAGCCTATCCTCAGTGGAAAGTCTACCATGTATGGCAATCCAGGTAATGAAGCTGCACTTTGGGATATGGCCAGCAAACCAAATAGTTTTATGCCAAGTTACTTTGGGAAAAGGCTCTCTCAACTCCTCCCATAGAGAGGCTATGCTAAATTGTCCATTTGAGTTAAGAGTCCATCTTATTTGATCCCTTCCATTCCTCAAAGGGGGAAGCTGACGCCTGACTTCATTCAATTCCCAAGTTTGTGTGACTGGGAATGCCCAGGCAGAGCTGAGAATTATTTGGGAGACTTTGGCATTCAAGGTAATGCCAGAATCATACACAATTCTGGAATCAAACGTATTCAACAATGGGCCTAAAGGATGCCAATGATCATACCACAAGGATGTGATGTCCCCATTGCCTATATAGCATGACGTATGAATGGTTGAACTAAATTTCTCAAATTAAGCAACTTTCTCCAAACCCAAGAGGGATCACTAGGCATCTTAAGACTCCAGAAGTTCCTACCCTTTAATAAATAGGATTTAACCCATTGACACCACATAGATTGCTCACCCCCTGAAATTAAGAACCATATGTGCTTAGCAACCGCAGCCTTTTTCCAAATTGCCATAGATTTAAAACCAAGACCCCCTTCATTCTTGGGAGCACAGAGATGCTCCCAAGCTACCTTAGCCCCAGTTCTTTTAAGGTCAGGGCCAGACCACAAAAAGGCCCTAAGTATAGACTCAACATCCTTAATGACCTTTTTTGGTAAAATGAACAGGGAGGACCAAAATGTTTGCATTGAGAACAATATGTTCTTTATAAGCTGCATTCTCCCAGCATAAGTAAGGTCCCTATTAGTCCAACATCTAGTTTTGGCAGTGATACTATCTACCAATCTCTGACAATCAATAGCCTTGAGCTTAGTAGATAGTAAAGGGACCCCCAGGTATCTCACCGGGAGGGAACCTTCCTGGAATCCAAGCTCCTGTAAAATAGTTTCCTTAACCCTCACACTAACACCCGAAAAGAATATACTACTCTTCCCCGGGCTAGGGGAGAGGCCAGAAAGAGCCTCAAACTCAGTCAACGCATCCCGAATGTGTTTGACAGATGGAAGCTCCCCTTTGCAAAATATCATTAGGTCATCGGCAAAGCAAAGGTTAATCAACTGATTATCTTTACATCTCCAGTGAAAGTGAAAATCCGGGAGATGAGATTTTTTTTTTTTGGGTAAAATAGCATGAAATAGAAAAAAGGGTAACCGGATATACAGCCTACAAGGGGCATACCCCAGGAGGAAAAGAAAAGAAAACAAAAAAGAGTAAGAAAATTGATCACGCCAAATGGCTACAAGACATTGATGAGGAGCTATGTTTCCAATCCATCTAGTAAGAGGGAACGGAAACACTGCCAATTGTTACCAACAAAAAGATTACGCCCAAGGCATCTAAAAGTGCTATTAAAGGCATCTAATAGTATTGTTTCCTTAGAGCACTTGAACTGGACACTTACACACTTTACAAGCACATGGTTTCTAATAGTATTGTTTCCTGACAAGCACTTGAACTGGACGATTCCAGAAAGCAGGACACTTGCACACTTGCACTCATCGTATATAGCAGAACAGTCTGCCCCCAATCTGTGATCTGCCCTTCACATATGCTGAAGCTTGATAGGTGAAACAATCTGTGATGTGATTTGTTCTCCTCCTAGCAAAGCAATACACGCTCCAAGGGACAACCCCAGAGGATAGGTGAAACTGAAGGAACACAAATCCAACACAGCAATTACAATGTAAAACCAATAGCTTGTTATGCTGCATACAAACTAGGTGGTACAATGTATCACTAGCAGATCAGAACAAAAGAATCTACTAAGGTATCTACTACTGGACTGCATATAAAACAGCAGCAGAACTGCACAACAAGTCCCAACTGAGCCTTCATCTAATAAGCCTTCAACTGATATTGCTAGCAGCAGAACAGTCAAGCTTCAAACTGATGCAGCTTCAGAACTGCTGCTGTCACAGAACAGCAGCAGTCCATCACACAAAACAAAACAAAATGCAGAGGACGTCCCCCTCTGCGAAGGGAGATCCCAATGACAGCCCCTATTGGTTAGGCGACTAGTATAAATGAACAACCACTAAATAAACTTAATACAGCTTCTGAATATACAGCAGTCAACAACTACATTCAACATCTGAACTGAAAATGGACACTTGACATAGAACTGGACAATGGACATCACAAGGGTTCTTATCAGCATCCTTGTGCATCCCAATGATATTGAAAGGGTGCAGTTCTTAAGCCAAAACAGTACATCAGATTCATAACAGCAGCCAAAACAGGACCTATCAGAACATCATAACATCATAACAGAAGCAAGAAGCTTTTGGGTACCACAATTCCCTCTGAAAACTCACTCCATCAGCAAAACAAGAGGTATAACAAAACTATGCAGTTACAGCAGCAGGTATAGCAAACCTTAGCAGCAGTAACTTAATGCATAAATGAACTCCACCAATCCAACTAACTACTGAACGAACCATCAGTCAACAGTAAATAACTACTGAACCATAACAACAGTAGACAACAGGTGCAGTATAAATGATCACCGTGAAATTACCCTGAAATTACAAAGCCAAAACTCCCAACTCCCACTCTCTATACAATGCCAAAACAGGGAAACCTTATTCTCCCTCAACTAAACCTCACATAATGCCCCCGCTAAATATTACCTCCTCTCACAAAGACGGAAGGGGCTAGAACACTCAGCTCACAAGGATTGCACTCAATATAGTAGGAACTCTCAAAGCACCAAGGAACCTAAAAGAGATAAGGTAACTACCTGAGTACTTAGTAGTAATAGAAGGCCAAGCAGGCAGGTTGCTGCACTCCCCTGCTTCTGCTTCTGTTTCTGTGACCAAGGAGGAGCATGAAGCTGTATCCCCCTTGACCAATGACTTGCTGTACAACCACCTGAGTGCTTCTGATGCAGCCTCAGAGACAACTCTGGATCAAGTTAGATCAAGGGGAAACCCCTTGAGATTTACCTGCTAGAATAGAAGTAATAGAAGCCATAACAGGCTGCAGCCACAACAGGCCCCCTTTGAGTGATGTGGATTCTCATTTGAACCCCAATCCTGCTGACCAAACCTGCAACATCTAATGCCACAATATGAATACACTAACACACAACTACCCCATTACCCATTGATGCCCCACACTCTATTAAACCTATTATTTTGTGAGCCTACGGGTAACTTTGGCAACGACAGCAATCTACCCTTTACCATGTTAAAGATTTTGTGAACAACCACTTCCCAGGTGCTAGTTGTATTTTGAAACTTCCTTAAGTTCCTTTCAATCCAAATATGATATACTGTAGTAGTAAAAATCAACTTAGAGACGATATTCCTTAGAGATTTTCCCCTAAAAGAGGAGAAGTGGGTAATCCATGCTGGCCAAGGCCTAGGGGACCAACTCGTATCCATCTTTTCCAACATAGCATTCCAAACCCGTGTGGAAAAACTACAGTTGAAGAACAAATGATCATGGGTTTCACTACCCTGGCAAAAACTGCATTGGGAGATTGATTTAATCCCAAAGAGAACTAATCTATCCTCCGTGGAGAGTCTACCCTGGATGGCCAGCCATGTAATGAAGCTACACTTAGGAATATGCCCAGCAAACCAAACAGCCTTATGCCAATTTACCTTGGGGAAAGGAGCCCTCAATTCCTCCCAAAGAGAGGCTATACTAAACTGTCCAGATGCATTCAGAGTCCATCTAACTTGGTCCCTGGAGCCACGCAAAGGTGGAAGATGCCGTCTAACTTCATTCAACTCCCATGTTTGCGTGATTGGGAAGGTCCAACCAGAATTGTGAACTATGAGGGACACTTTGGCATTCAAAGGAAGGCCAGAGTCATAAACAATTCTGGAACCAAACTTATCCAACAGAGGGCCTAACGGGTGCCAAAGGTCAAACCACATGGATGTGTTCTCCCCATTACCAACTAAGTGACGTATGAAGGGTTGGACTAAATGTCTTAGATTAAGTAATCTCCGCCAAACCCAAGAGGGATTAGCAGGCATTTTAAGGCTCCAAAAGTTCCTACCCTTTAATAAGTAGGATTTAACCCATTGGCACCACATGGATTGCTCTCCCCCGGAGATCAAGTACCATATATGCTTGGCCACCGCAGCCTTATTCCACACCTCCATAGATTTGAAGCCAAGACCCCCCTCATCTTTAGGGGCGCATAACTTCTCCCAAGCAATCTTAGCCCCTGATCTTTTAAGGTCAGGGCAAGACCATAAAAAGGCCCTAAGGATAGATTCAACTTCCTTGATGACCTTTTTTGGTAAAATGAACAGGGAGGACCAATACGTTTGCATCGAGAACAAGATGTTCTTGATAAGCTGGACTCTCCCCGCATAAGTAAGGTCCCTATTGGTCCAACTTCTAGTTTTGGCAGTGATACTATCAACCAGCCTTTGGCAGTCTACAGCTTTAAGCTTTGTAGATAACAATGGAACTCCCAGATATCTCACTGGAAGGGAACCCTCCCGAAATCCCAAATCCTGCAAAATATTCTCCTTAACTCCCACACTAACACCAGAGAAGAATATGCTACTCTTACCTGTGCTAGGGGAGAGACCAGAAAGAGCCTCAAACTCATTCAATGCTTCCTTGATGAGTTTAATCGAAGAAGACTCTCCCTTGCAAAATATCATTAGATCATCAGCAAAGCACAGATTTATCAATTGATTAGTTTTACATCTCCAGTGATAATGAAAGCCCGGGAGCTGGGCTTTCTCCTTAAGTAAACTCGTAAGCACTTCCATCACAATAACAAAGAGATACGGGGATAACGGATCCCCCTGTCTCAGCCCCTTCTTCCCTTTAATGTACCCCGTCACTTCCCCATTGATACATAGGGAATAGTTTGCAGTGGTTACACATGCTTGAAGCCACTTAATCATTGTAGGATGGAAGTTCATGGCGGACAGGACGTCCCAAATAAATTCCCACCTAACATGGTCATATGCTTTCATAATATCAACTTTCATGGCACACCTAGGGGAAGGAGAGGACTTGTGATACCCTCTCATGAGTTCTTGGGTAAGGAAAATGTTATCTGCAATTCTCCTTCCTTTCACAAATCCTGATTGGACCGGATCTATGAGCAAAGGAAGAGCAGATTGCAATCTCTTGGCTAGAATCCGAGAGATGCATTTGTAAATAGTATTGCAGCATGAAATGGGCCTAAAGTCACCCACCCTGGAAGGGTTTGGAACCTTAGGAACAAGAGCTACAATAGTGGAATTAGCTTTAGTGAGCAGTTGTCCAGACCTGAATAAGTTCTGGACAGCTGAGGTTACCTCTCTCCCAATAACAGACCATGCCTTCCTAAAAAACCCTCCATTATACCCATCCGGGCCAGGTGCTTTGGTGGGGTTAATAGACCACATGGTCTCCTTAATCTCCAAGTCTGTGACAGGGGAGACCATATTAAGACTATGCTCAGGGCTGAGTTTATTTCTGATTAATTGACACACTCTAGTTGGACCCAGATGAGGTGTGAGATGGGACGTTCCAAAAAGAGTTGTGTAAAAGTTAACAAACTGTTCTTTGATGACCATAAGATCATGTGAGGTAGATCCATCATTTAATTCTAAGCTTGTTATTTTGCTCCTATTCCTCCTATTGGTCACAGCTTTAAAGAAATAGGACGTACATTGATCTCCAAGTTTCAACCATTGTATTCGAGACTTTTGTTTAGCTAAGCTTTCCTCAGCCCTAAGCAACGTGATGTATTGTTTGTGTACCGCTCTCTCTTGTTCTATGGCAGCACTATTATTAGGATGAGAGCCTATAATTATTTGTATGTTTTCTAAGGCTTGCTTAGTGGCACTCACCCTCTCAGAGATGCCACTAAACTCTTCCTTATTAAGCTGCTTCAAATCCTTTTGAAGGCGTTTAAGCTTCTCACACACACAGAACATGGGGTTCCCAAGTACAATTGTCCTCCAGCTCCTCTGGACAATTGTAAGGAATTGAGGGTGGTCAGCAAGGAAGTCAAAAAACCTGAAGGGTTTAATTGACCTTCTTGGGTTGGGCTGGACGAACACCACACCTGGAGAATGATCTGAGATTCCAGGCACCAAAAATTGAGCCGATGATTGAGAATATGTTCTCATCCAAGGCTCATTCACTAATACCCTATCAATTTTGGAAGCCACAAAATGAGGAGGGACCCGCTTATTGGACCACGTAAATAAGCACCCTGAAAATCTAAGGTCATCAAGCTCGGAGGAGAACAAACAGTGATTAATGTCATCCATGGGAGGATACCACTGTACATTCCCCCCAACTTTCTCCCTAGGATACCTAATAGCATTAAAGTCACCAAGGACCACCCAGGGAGAAGAGGTCCTAAACTGAGAAAGGCTAATCCAAAGAGATCTACGGTCTGAGATAGAGTTTGCCCCATAGACCATTGTGACCAAAAATGATGCACTCCCATCTTTTGGATGGACCTGACAGTGAATAAATTGATCAGTCTGATATAACACTGTAATAGACAAGACACCAGGGTCCCATCCAACAAAAATCCTTCCTAAAGCAGCATGGGGGTAATTGTTCACAAAGCTCCAACCAGGGCAGATGAATTGGGTGATTCTATCTGCCCAAGTTGCCCTTATTTTATGCTCAAGTAAACCAACAAGACTCAACTTATTAGTGTTCACAAAAGATCTTGCTTCTTTCTGCTTAATTGGGTCATTCAGACCACGGATGTTCCAAAAACCTAAATTGAAAGTTTGAAAAGACATTGGAAACTAAATCACAAAGTAACAACAAGAAGCATAGCTTGACAGAAATAAAGCTACAGTTATTCAAAAGGATACCAAAAGGATATCATTTATTCCGTCTTTTGGAGTTGCTACTCCACTTTTTGTTATTGTTTTTTCCACCGGACTTGTTGAAACCCTTGGAACTCTGAAAGGGAGCCTTTCCCTTTACTTCTTTAGACTTATCATCCGGAGGAATTGGTTTAGCTTGCGGATCAAGTTGAGCAGGGAATACCTCCGGGTCTAGATCATTATATGTATTACTTGGACTTGTCTCCAAGCTACAATTGAGAGCCCCTGTATCCATCATCACCTCAAAAGGAATATCAGTATTGAAATTCAGCTCCTCCTCTTCTGGGTCACTTTCATCTATGTCCTCTTTTGAGACCTTAGGCATTGACGTATCCACCACAGCCACCACAGGTATTGTAACTGCCTCCAGTGCTACTGAACCCCCTACATCGATAGAGATTCCTTTACTAACAGCATGCCAATCCTCCTTCAGAACTTCATGACCCTGAGCTTTCTTATTAAGGATGGACTTTGAACATTTAGCGGTTGCATGTCCAAAAACCCCACATTCTGAGCAAACCGGAGGCATTAGCTGGTACTCCACCCTAACTGATACACTCTCCCCATCCACTGTGACCTGTATGTCATCTGGTAGTACATCAGCAGCCTCTATTTCCACACACACCCTAGCATATGCAAGCCTAGACCTCTTTTCTGTAGCTCGATCAACGTATTTGGGCTGTCCTATTGCACTAGCCACCCTGCTTAGTCCCACTTCTGTCCAACACTCTAGGGGCAAGTTATGAAGCTTAACCCAAGACGGGATAGAGGACGGAGAAATCTTAGTTGGATTCATCATTCTTCTCCATTTCTGCAGAACAAGGAATTTTTGGGAGAAGAACCAAGGCCCCCCTTCTAGGACTGCAAGTTGGCAAGCTTCATCTTTAAATTCAAAATATAAGAATCCTGCATTATCTGACTTAACTGACAGCAGGCCATAGTTAGTGTTTTTTCCCCACTGTTTATGAGCAGTTGAATTTGCCAGTCGAAAATCCATCCTACCATCTAGGAAATGACCAACCAAACAATGTGACCAACAATTCTCATCCAAGTGAGTAACATCAAGTTCAACAACAGCATTTTTCCCTCTCTTTAATTCTGGATAGAAATCTAACTTCATATTACTTGAGGGCCCTTGAGACCTAAATAGGGAGGCCCAATTCTTATTAGTTTGAGATGTACGATTCATGGCTTTAGGCTGAGCAGGATTAGTACTTGTTGATGCATGAGACACTGGGTTAGGTACAACACCCAACTTAGTTCTAGTATCCTCGACAGGAAACCCTAGATTAGGGTCTCCTTCTACATATGGATTAGGGTTAGTTTTCCGAACCTGTGCAGGTGTACGCTCGAATTGGTAAGTGTTTCCATGCAAATGCGTGACTCGAGCTCTTGCTTCTGCTTCCTTTTCCAGTTTCTCCTCAAATAATGCCTGCTGCACCTTCTGTGCAGCAATAGTGTTAACCCCAGGCCCCTTCGAAGGCAGGACTGATCCCATGGCAGCTTCAGCTTCAACCCTCAAACCTTCCTCCAAAAACACCTGTTGTAGCTTCCTAGCCGAACCAGGGCTTTTACACGATTTAGGGCTGAGCTCCCCAAATCTATGAGGAGAAGCTTGCGGCCCAGCTCTTGAGATCGAGGGACCATCATCAACCTCTCCTGAGGTACCATCAGTAGGCTTCTTGAGATTAGGATTACCTGGTTCGAGGCCCAGATGGGAGTGTATCGTCTGAATGGAGCCTCTGACGATCTTCTTTCCATGATTGTTGAATGGTCTGTAGTTTAGCTGTAACGACATCAAGAACGAAAGGATCCTCCGAATTGTTGAGCTCATCCTCCAGGTGACCCACAATCTCGAGCATCCGAGCTTCGGATTCCCTCTGCTTTTGTTCGTTCTGATAGGCCTGTTGGAGTTTACGAGCAGGGCTCGTCTTGATGTGTTTTGAACTGTGGGTTCCAAATTTAATTTGGGGATCTGATGTTGCAGTCGATTTGGGTGGGGGTGGGGTTTGCTCGGAGAGAACTGTGCCTTCACCATGCTGTACTGAGCTCTTCTGCCTACGGCGAAGCTCATTTGAATCCTGGGCCTTGCTGCCCAACCCTTCAGAGATTGTGCCGTCTGATATGGTGACCCTTGATGTTGAAGTCGAATGAGACTGCTGAGGTTTCGTATTTTCTGAAACCTGTTGTAGTCGCCGAACTTCAGTAGAATCCATGGCCTGAAGGCCCAGACCGTCCGCCATTGAAGAAGATCACTGGAAGAATTGGATCTCAGAAATCGCCATTGGACTTGTCAGAAATCGCCCTGTGTCAGAGCCTTTTGGAGTTTTTGTTGTTCGGGAGATGAGATTTCTCCTTAAGTAGAGCTGTAAAAACTTCCATCACAATAACAAAGAGATATGAGGACAGAGGATCCCCCTGCCTCAGACCCTTCCTACCCTTAATGTAACCAGTCACTTCTCCATTGATAGAAAGAGAGTAATTAGCAGTGGTTACACATGCTTGAAGCCACTTGATCATGGTAGGATGGAAGTTCATTGCAGAAAGAACATCCCACAGGAACTCCCACTTAACATGATCATAAGCTTTCATTATGTCAACTTTCATGGCACACCTAGAAGAAGGTGATGACTTGTGATAACCTCTCATGAGTTCTTGAGTGAGGAATATGTTATCTGCTATTCTCCGACCTTTCACAAAGCCTGACTGGACCGGATCTATGAGAAGAGAAAGAACAGATTGCAATCTCTTGGCTAGAATCCTAGAGATGCATTTGTAGATGGTATTTTTTTGGGTAATGCCCTAGGGCGGTTAGCTTGAAAATAAAAGAGGTTAACCGAATGTACAGCCTATAAGGGGCATACCCCAGATAAGACAAAGTAAAAAAGAAAACGAAAATAATAAAGAGCGCCAAGTGGCTACATGGGTTGCCCGTGTCCATGCCCCGTCGAACAATCTATCCCAAGGAATAGAAAGTACAACGGGGAACGTAGACACGGGCGTGGCAAAAGCAGTAAATACCCGACACAACCCGTCGGTATAGGGTACAATCAGAGGCCCTCGAAGTCCTCGCAACTCATAGAGCAGCATAACAATAATAGATAATTGCAAATCGCAAATTGAATAACGATGAGCACAATGGATACGATGATTTTCAGCCTAGCCGGGATACCGGGCTGGCTGCTTGGGATTGACTGGCCCAGCCTGGGTGACTGGCTGGCCCAGTTGAACCCGGGCAAAAAGCCCGGGCTGTTGACTGGCCGACGGCCTTTGAGCGGGCCAGAAGGTGGTAGAAGGCTGGCCCAAGGGGTAGCCGGATGTGGAATGGGCGGAGCCACCGGAAAGGGGGTGGCCGAGCTACTGCTGCTGCTGTTAACGGCGGCACCCACCGGAAAGGGGGTGGCCACCGGAATGGGTTTGGACGGGCCGAAACCTCCTCCGCATACCCCTGTTGTTGAACCAGTCCACCGCGTGGACTGAGACCGCCGGACTGTGGTTAAAGTAGAACGGCGGTGAAGGGCTCCGACTGTTACCAGATCTGGAACCCAGATTCGAACACCGGTGGGTTGATTGATGGACCTGCTTTAGTGGAGGGCGGTGGAGGAGAGCCTTTCTAGAGAGAGAGGCTCCCTTGCCCGGTTGCCGTCCGCCTGTGATGGCCGGACCAGAGGTGGCCGGCTGCAACTGCCGCCGTTATGGGAACCCAGCTTTGAACGCCGGTGATTCCTTTGCCGTGAATAATACCCACGAGCCAAACACTCTGGGTCATCTCCGAGAAGATGCATAACTGTGAAGTTGAGGTGGAGCCACGACTGTGGAAGATGGTCATCTCCGACTCAGTGTTGATGCTCGGAAATCAGATGTTGGAGAGATGGTGTTGGACCGATTCTCCTTGGAAGAGATGAAGATCGGCAGAGGAAAAGTGGGTTTGAGACCCCTTTCTCTGATGAACTTCTATCTTGAAGAAAATCAGTCCACTTGGCGGCACTGATTCAGACCGGCAGCTTGACCTTCTCTGAATCATAGCCGAGGTAGGTGAAGCTTTGAACAGCTTATTCACTCCAGAGCAAGAATTACCTCTGTAAATGGTAGAAACGAGAACAGTGTTTCAAGGGAACAGTGTTTCATTTGTAGATGGTATTGCAGCATGATATGGGCCTAAAGTCACCTACCTTGGAAGGGTTTTGTACCTTAGGGACAAGAGCTACAATGGTGGAGTTAACTTTGGTGAGCAATTGTCCAGACCTGAAGAAATTCTGGACAGCTGACGTGACCTCATACCCAATGATAGGCAAAGCTTTCCTAAAAAACCCTGCATTGTACCCATCAGGGCCCGGGGCCTTGGTTGGATTAAGAGACCAAAAGGTTTCCCTGATCTCCAAATCTGACACCGGAGAGACCATCCGAATACTTTGTTCAAAACTGAGTTTATTTCTGATTAATTGCACAACTCTATTTGGACCCAAATGAGGTGTGGGGTGTGGAGTGCCAAATAATGTCGCGTAAAAGTTAACGAACTCCGTTTTGATAACCTGAAGATCATGAGTGATAGAGCTGTCACTAAGAACTAAGCTTGTTCTTTTGCTCCTATTTCTCCTATTACTAACAGCTTTAAAGAAATAGGAAGTGCATTGATCTCCAAGTTTCAACCATTGTATTCGCGACTTTTGCTTGGCTAAGCTTTCCTCAGCTCTAAGCAACATGATGTATTGCCTGTGTACCACTCTCTCCTGTTCTATGGCAGGACTATTATTTGGATGAGATCCAATAATAGCTTGAATGGTTTCTAAGTCCTGCTTAATGGCACACACCCTTTTTTTTTTTGGGTAAATTAGCTTGAAATTAAAAGAGGTTAAGCGAATATACAGCCTACAAGGGGCATACCCCAGGTAAGACAAAGCAAAAAGAAAACGACAAAAATATAAAAAGCCAAGTGGCTACATGGGTTGCCCGTGTCCAAGCCCCGTCAAACAAACTATCCCAAGGAATAGAGGGTTCAACGGGAAACCTGGACACGGGCATGGTAATAGCAGAAAATCCACGACACAACCCGTCGGGATAGGGGTAGATTAGAGGCCCTCGAAGTCCTCGCAAGCACAGAAATAAGTAAGTAAGTCAGCTACTGCTACCAGAAGCAACCAGTAATACTAAAAGTAAACAGTAGTAGACTGTATGATAGATAAATGCCCGAGATGCCACTGAATTCAACTTTATTAAGTTGCTTCAGCTCCTGTTGTAGGTGTTTAAGTTTCTCACACACACAGAACATAGGATTGCCAATTACAATTGACCTCCAAACCCTCTGCACAATTGCAAGGAATTGTGGATGGTCTGCAAGGAAATCAAAGAACCTGAAGGGTTTAATCGACTTCCTTGGGTTAGGCTGTACACATACCACTGCTGGAGAATGGTCTGAGATACCAGGGACCAAAAAATGGGCGGATGATTGGGTAAAAGTCTTCATCCATGGCTCATTCACTAACACTCTATCAAGTTTAGAGGCTACAAAATGAGGAGGGACCTGTTTATTTGACCAAGTGAATAAGCACCCGGTGAACCTAAGGTCATCAAGTTCAGAGGCAAACAAACAGCGATTGATGTCATCCATGAGTGGTGACCTCTGAGAATTACCCCCAACTTTCTCCCTAGGGTGCCTAATAGCATTAAAGTCACCCAGGACCACCCAAGGTGAAGAGGTCCTGAATTGACTAAGACATTGCCAAAGGGATCTTCGCTCCAACAAAGAATTAGCCCCATACACCATAGTGACCAAAAAGAGTGCACTCCCATCCTTGGGTTGGACCTCGCAGTGAATGTATTGATCGGACTGACCTAACACTGTAAGAGATATTACTTCAGGGTCCCAACCCACAAAAATCCTACCTAAAGCCGCATGAGAGTAATTATTCACAAAACACCAATCAGGACATATGTAATTAGTGATTCTGTCTGCCCAAACAGCCCTAATTTTATGCTCAAGAAAGCCAACTAGATTAAGTTTATTAGAGCTCACAAAGGATTTAACTTCTTTTTGTTTAATGGGGTCATTCAACCCACGCATATTCCAAAACCCTAAATTGAAAGCTTGCACAGGCATACAAAAACAACTTGATGCAGAGATGGAAAGAATAAGTACTGCAAATACTCAAAAGGATACGAAAAGGATATCAATTATTCTTTGCATGGAGGCGGGATTTAATGCCCTCCATTGACTCCTCCTTTGCTTGCTTCTTCAATCTCTTCTTAGCAGACTTGGATAAGTATTCATTGAAGCCAGTGCTGCCCTTGGAAACCAGATCAGCCACTTCCTTGCTGCCAGAACCTAACTGATCGGGTGGCTCAGGAGCAAGGGAGTAATCAGGCTCAGATTGATCTTTACCCAGAGAGGTTATTGACTTGATATGTTGTTTCAATTCCCCTTCATCCTGATTGCTACTCTCTACCCCTCCTAAAATTACTAGAAGCTGATCTTCCGAAACACTGAGCTCCTCCTCAGTGGAGTAGGCAGCAGGTGAGGATGGTTTGCTAGCACAGTCAACCTTATGATCATCTTCCTCAACATTAGGCACAATCACAGCTTGAACTGTAGGTTGTGGGGGAGATGAAGATGAGGAAGGTTTGCTAGCACATTTGCTTGTGTGATGGCCAAATACATGACAAGTGTCACATTTGGGAGGAAGTACTTGATACTCTATTGGAACAACAACAGATTCTCCAGCAACAATGACCATGACCTCATCCGGAAGAACCTGCTCAGCACTCACTTCTATACAGATTCTAGCCCTAGTGGATTTAGTGTGGAGGAGGCCAGGCTGCTTGGCCGTCTTGGCTGTGGCTTGGTCTACATGAAGTGGCTTCCCAATTGTACTTGCAACTCGACTCAAGCACTCCTGATTCCAAAGCTCAAGAGGGAGATCATGAAATTTAACCCACGCTGGTATTTTGGAAGGTTGATCCTGAGCAGGCTTCATCATCCTGTGCCAATCTTTAAGAACAAGATACTTTTGAGAGAAGAAGTAAGGTCCTCCTTCTAGAACTTGAATTTTTGCTTGTTCATCTCTGAATTCAAACAAGTAGAACCCAGCTACATTAGTCTTGACTGCCACAAAGAGATCTTTCCACTGATTCCGCGCAGTTGAGACCAGCAGACGGTAAGGCATCTGCCCATCTAGGAAGTGACCAAACAAATACTTGTTCCATTTCCCTACCTCAGTTAGCTCTATGTCGATTTCAACCATAGCTTCTTTACCTCTCTGAAGATCAGGAAAATACTCTAATTTCATATCCTGAGAAGGGCTCTGTGACTGCAGAAGAGAGGCCCAATCCTTAGGTTTAGGCTTAACCTGACCAGCCCTCTGTTTGGAATTGAATTGATGCATATGGATAGGGTGAACCTAATTCCAAAGAGAGGTTTGGGGGTCTTGATTGGGTAGAGTGTTGCCTTGATTTTGAGAGTGAGGTATACTGGTATTAAGATTATGTGTAGTGGAACTAGGAGTAAAATCCGTAACCGGATGGAATGAACCATTAGCACGAATCCCAGCCCTAGGTCGAGCATCTTCTGCACTATAACCCATATTGGGATCTCCTTCCTCATAAGGATTTCCCCTGGCATTGTACAGAATCTTAGGGTTAGGACCAGAATTTTGTACTTGCTTTTGTTGGCTGTCAAACTGGGCGGCCTTGACCTGTAGATGGGAGGCTCGTTCCTCTGCTTCCCGGATTAGGGCTTGCTCAAAGACTTGTTGAAGCTTACGAGATGGACTCGAATTTTTTGTCGAATTAGGGCTGAATTCCCCAAATACGGTTGTAGATGGAGGAGTTTGTTTCTCAGCTTCCCTCCATGACTGTTGGATATTTTACAGTTTGGCTGTAACTACATCTAGGATAAATGGGTCTTCCGAATTGTTGAGCTCGTCCTCCAGATGACCCACGATTTCAAGCATTCGAGCTTCGGATGCCGACCGCACACCCTCCTTCTGGGGCACCTGTTGTGGCTTGTGAACTGGTCTCAGCTGGTTGTGCTTGGGGCTGTGAACCTTAATAATGGATTGGGGATCTGAAAGAATAGGGATGGAGCTGTTAGGGTTTCCGGATTGCTGTGGAAGAAGTTGATTCGAACTGATTTGTTCCGAAATACTCTTCTGCTTTCTCCTCATTTCATTAGAGTCTAGAGCTTTGTACCCAAGCCCTTCTGCCATGGTCACCGTACAATCCATGTAGTTTGTTTTGTCTCCATCTAGATTACAACAATCCAATCCATGTAGCCACTTGGCTTAGATTTCAATTTTCTCAAACTTTCTTTCTTTTCTTTTTTTTCCTCATGGGCTATATGCCCTTTGTAGGCTTTATATTCGGTTAGCCTCTTTTTATTTCAAGCTGTTTTACCCAAAAAAAAAAAAAGAAAGAAAAACAGTGAAACACGTGACGAGTATTAGGTTTTCCGACTACTAGTCATGTGAAGACAAGATGGTGAAACACATGACGGTTAGTAGGTGTTTAGACTACTAGTCATGCAAAAGAAGAACAGTGAAACACGTGACGGTTAGTAGGTTTTAGACTACAAGTCTTCACAAGACTTGCTGCCTAAAATCCTACAAACCGTCACGTGTTTCACTGTTTTTATTTTGCATGAATAGAAGTCTAAACACCTACTAACCGTCATGTATTTCACCATCTTATCTTCACTTGACTAGTAGTCTAAAAACCCCTTAACCGTTATGTGTTTCAATGTTTTTCTTTTGCATGACTAGTCGTCTAAACACCTACAAACCGTCACGTGTTTCACCATCTTCTCTTGACAGGAGTAGTAGTCTAAAAAGCCACTAACCGTCACGTGTTTCACTTTTTTTTTCTTTTGCATGACTAGTAGTCTAAACACTTACTAACCGTCATGTTTTTCACCATCTTCTCTTCACAGAAATAGTAGTCTAAAAACCTACTAACCGTCACGTGTTTCACTGTTTTTCTTTTGCATGACTAGTAGTCTAAACACCTACTAACCGTCATGTGTTTCACCATCTTCACTTCACAGGACTAGTAGTATAAAAACCTATTAACCGTCACGTGTTTCACTGTTCTTCTTTTGCATGACTAGTAGTCTAAACACCTACTAACTGTCATGTGTTTCACCATGTCTTCACATGACTAGTAGTCGAAAAACCTACTACTCGTCACGTGTTTCACTGTTTTTCTTTTGCATGACTTGTAGTCTAAAAACCTACTAACCGTCTCGTGGTTCACTGTTTTTCTTTAACATGACTTGTAGTCTAAAATCCTACTAACCGTCACGTGTTTCACTGTTTTTCTTTTGCATGACTAGTAGTCTAAACACCTACTAACCGTCATGTGTTTCACCATCTTCTCTTCACAGGACTAGTAGTCTAAAAACCTACTAACCGTCACGTGTTTCACTGTTCTTCTTTTGCATGACTTGTAGTCTAAACACCTACTAACCGTCATGTATTTCACCATCTTCTCTTCACATGACAAGTAGTCTAAAAACCTACTAATCGTCACGTGTTGCACTCTTTTACTTTCGCATGACTAGTAGTCTAAACACCTACTAACCGTCATGTGTTTTTTTTTTTGGTAAAACAGCATTAAATAGAAAAAAAAAGGCACGGATATACAGCCTACAAGGGGCATACCCCAGGAGGAAAAGAAAAAACCAAGTAAGAAAATGACTATGCCAGATGGCTACATGACTAGAGAATAACCTAATAGACGATGTTTCCAGCCCATCTAGAAGAGGGGAAGAAAACAACGCAATGACAACAGGGAGCTTTGCTCCGTAACATAACATGACAACAATATGACAACAATACCCAGCAAGCAGATGCAGTGGTGCAACAATTCCCCAGTGGCGTGTCCATGAAGTGTCCCCAACGGGCTGCTGCTCTTCTGCCATCAGAGCTGCTCTTGCTGCTGTGTCCATGAAGTGTCCCCAATGTTGTTGAATGCTTCACCATACAACAACAACAACTGATTGCTTCACCAAAATAATGCCTAAACTGGACAGTTTCAATGGAGTCTTCAATTACTTGAGACTTCTGAAGACCAACCCAACTTCTGACTTCTGACTTCTGAAGTCACAGCAGCATCAGTTCACAACTGCATAACAAAACTTGGGCAAATACGAAATTGGAATCAAATCACTGTATTGACAACAAACTAACAAAGAACAAAATTATCAAACAAGAAAACCATGCACAACCAGCTGAAGTGCAGGAGCTGCTATTGAACTAACTATTGAACTAACTATTCAACATGCAGAGGACGTCCCCCTTTGCGAAGGGAGATCCCACGACAGCCCCTATTGGTTAGGCAAAACAATAAGGAAAGCCGTAGTAAAAGGAAGCACAACAACTGAATGCTTCACCATACATTTCACTACTAGAACCAACAACTAGTGAACCATAACAGAAACTGCTGCAATCAACCCTTGCAAAACATGGGTAACTGCTGCAATCTACTACTGAACCATAACAGACCTTAACAGACCATAACAGAGGCAGAGAAGTGCAGAAATGTAGAAATGAACTTGGACCAACAGCTGCTTTTGCACTTTCACAGTCCAAAATGCAGAAATGCTGTGCCCATCAGACTTTCATCAGGCTTCTATGGCTAACATCAGATTCTGAGATAACAGCTGCAGAGGACCAAAACAACTGAAGCTCCAACCTGCAATAATCAAATTCTGAACCATGGCTAACATCAGATTCTGAGATTCAGAACAACAGTCATAACAGGTACCACAGGTTCAGACCAACAGCTACTTGGATAAAACAGAACATCAGCTCCATGGATTGCACACAATATAGAATGGGTATAGCTACTGAACCATAAAAAGAACATCAGCTGTAACAATTGCAGAAATAAGAACATAGCTGCCACAAAAGAGACTAAACTAAACTCCCCAGTACAAGGACGCAATATAGTACTCACACTACTACACCCTCGAAATCTCACACCTCCCACTCTCTTATCCACTGCCAAGAACAATGAAACCCACCAATATAGTACACAGCTCCCTTACAAGGACAGTTGGGACTATAGTCAGCTCCATGGATTGCACACAATATAGAATGGACTCTCACTTGCTTTGGATTTCCAGGATAACCTGAACAAGCCTAGCCACACATATCATAGACTAGCCACACACAAGACCCCTCTAGAAATTATAGTGCTCACCCCTCTACTCCCTCGGAACCTTACACCTCCCACTCACTTAACTAACCAAGAATAAGGTGACCCTCTTCACCCTCACTGAACCTCACCCAATTCCTTCTTGATATCTCCTCTCACAGTATGGAAGGAGAACACACAAGCAATTAACCCTCAACGGAGTAAGGTAACTACCTGGTTACATAGCAATAATAGGAGAGCACATAGTGGGAGCTTGAGGTCCAATCTGGGTATCCTCACAATTGTTATACCTGCACAGAATGTATCTAAAAGGATGTCCAGGAAAGCAGGGCCATTAATCATGGCCACAAGTATCATAACCACCAATATCAATATCAAGTACCTCATTACCCAGTGATGCCCCAAACTGTAATAAACCTATCATTTTGTGAGCCTACGGGCAACTTAGGCAGCGACAGTAATCTACCCTTAACCATGTTAAAGGCTTTGTGAACAACAACTTCCCAGGTGCTAGTGATAGTCTGAAACTTCCTCAAGTTTCTCTCTATCCAAAGATGATACTGTGGCAGTGAATATGAGTTTAGTAACAACATTCCTTAGAGTTTTTCCCCTAAAAGAGGAGAAATGGGTAATCCATGCTGGCCAAGACTTTGGGGGCCAACTTGTATCAATTTTTTCCAACATGGCATTCCAAACCCTTGTGGAGAATCCACAATTAAAAAACAAATGGTCATGGCTTTCACTACCATGACAAAAACTGCACTGAGAAATTGATTTGATCCCAAATAGAACTAATCTATCCTCAGTGGAGAGTCTACCCTGGATGGCCAGCCACGTAATGAAGCTACTCTTAGGTATATGGCCAGAGAACCAAACAGCCTTGTGCCAATTTACTTTGGGGAATGGAACTCTCAATTTCTCCCATAGAGAGGCTATGCTAAACTGACCTGTTGTATTAAGAGTCCATTTTACTTGGTCTCTGGAACCTCTCAGAGGAGGGAGAAGTTGTCTAACCTCATTCAACTCCCACGTTTGCGTGATTGGGAAAGCCCAACCAGAGTTATGTACTATGCTGGACACTTTGGCAGTCAATGGAAACCCAGAGTCATAAACCAATCTGGCACCAAACTTATCCAACAAAGGGCCCAAAGGGTGCCACAGGTCATACCACAGGGAAGTATTCTCCCCATTACCAATAACCGTCATACCACAGGTCATACCTACTAACCGTCATGTTTTTCACCATCTTCTCTTCACATGACTAGTAGTCTAAAAACCACTAACCGTCACGTGTTTTACTGTTTTTCTTTTGCATGACTAGTAGTCCAAACACCTACTAACCGTCATGTGCTTTACCATCTTCTCTTCACAAGAATTGCTGTCTAAAATCCTACTAACCGTCAAGTGTTTCACTGTTTTTATTTTGCATGACTAGAAGTCTAAACACCTACTAACCGTCATGTGTTTCACCATCTTATCTTCTTTTTTTTTTGGGGTAAATTAGCTTGAAATTAAAAGAGGTTAACCGAATGTACAGCCTACAAGGGGCATACCCCAGGAGGAAAAGAAAAGGAAAAAAAGAAGATTGAAAAAAGTGCGATAACCCATGCACAATCCGCATGGAGAGTAAGATAGAGTAAGTAAAATAACAAAGTACCATGTGTGTTGAGTTTATACCCCCGTTGCACTATCCATCTAAGCGGAAGGATAGTTCAACGGGGTATGATAAGTAATGATACGATATGTAATAATCATAAAAGCAAACTACTACTTGTCACATCCCGCCAAGTTAGGAAATAAAATAAATAGTCACGGTCATAAATGACCAAAAGAGAACCATCACTGAGGACTTGCAGCACAAAGCAAATCGGCATCAAGTAAGCTGAACAGCTACTACAAGGAACCAGGCACCAAGAAGAGGCTTGAACCAGAGATGTCGCCATCCGACAGGGGGCCCCACCCTGCACACCACGCCCATTCCATCTGGCCTAATACTCCCTCATCCAATCCTAAGGCTCGCCAGAACCAACCCGCTCTCAGCCAACTGGTAATGACCACAGACTCCAGATAAGGGATAAGCAATCCAAGATACTAAATCTCAAACTAAACCCAGAGTAACTAGCATAGAACCCACTTCTAAAGAACAGCTACTACAGAGGGATGAGGCACTGAGAAGAGGCTCGAACTGGAGATGACGGCATCCGACAAGGTTACCCTCCCAAGTACCCTGCACACCACGCCCATTCCATCCAGACTACTACACCCTCAACCTAATCCCCGAGGCTCGCTATAATCTAAAAGGGGGACAGATCAAGAACCAAAACAGCGCATAACCACTGAAAAGCGGCCACTTGATCCGCAGGTGAAACCAAGCTGCCCCTTTCAATCAATGCATGACCACCAATCTAATCAAAGACAGCCAACGAAGTATCCCTTTCAATCAGAGCACGACTACCAATCTAATCGATGACAACCCGCAAGCTACCCCTTTCGATCAGAGCACGACCACCAATCTAGTCGAAGATAACTCCAGTCTCACCACACTACGCTAAGGAACTAGGCCAACGAAACAAAGAATCATGGAATTAATAGAGCTCCACAACAAGTTGCACAGCATTTGAGCCCCAAACCACAAACTTCAATTCTCGTAAACCCCAGTTGGACAGCTATTAAAGTAATATGATAATGTAACACTATTAAAGTAATATGAGAATGAAACAAAATTGGCTGTCCCTACATAGACAAACAAACCTGCCACCAATATGCCAATACCGATGATTAATGGGTGGCCCCCTTGTAAACGGCAACACCCACGTGATTACTATAAAAGATGCAACTTTTCAGAAGCCCAAGAAATCCCCACATGCACCAACAGAGCGTGGAGTCCAGTTGCTTCATCTTCGCATGGAACAATCACAACAGACCTCCATTGAAGCACCAATGGAAGCCCAGTAACCCATTTTACAGCTACCATAGCAGTACATAGGGCGAGCTCCAACGAGAAGGCCATCCCACGAGATTGAACAAAGCAGCACTCACGCAAAACAAGAGACCCATACGAGGATTACCCCCACCGCCGTGTCATCGTCAACACTTAGCGAGAACGGGATCTGATTCGCAGAAGTGATACAAAGTAAAATCGCTACGGATGAAGCCCACCTTCAATAATAGCTTTAGATGAACTGAGTATTCAACCCATCTCCACGACAACGAGTTTCCACCGCCGTATTCAACCCACGAACTGAATATAAAACCCATGAACTGAATATAATCCGGAGCGCTACACGAGCAGATCTTCCACCGCCGTATTCATCTCCTCATTGTGAACCAGAACTGTTTAAAGCAGCAACGAGTTTCCCTATTTGATTCAGATTCCATAGCACCACCTCGCATTTGATTCAGATTCCCTAATAGTGTGAATCTAGTCCTGAACGGAGCAGTGATAGATGGCCGGACCAGAGGTGGCCGGATATAGGTTGGCCGGACCAGGATTGGCCGGATATGGGTTGGGCGGTGGAGGAGAACTTCTCTAGAGAGAGAAGTTCCCTTTTTTTTTTTTTTTTGGGTAACTTAGCTTGAAATTAAAAAAGGTTAAGCGAATATACAGCCTACAAGGGGCATACCCCAGGAGGAAAAGAAAAGGAAAACAAATAAGAGTGACAAAAGTGCGATAAACCATGCACAACCCGCATGGAAAGTAGGATAATAATATACATAACAAAATGCTATGTGTACTGAAATACGTGAAATGTGAAATTGAACTAGTACCTGGCACAACCCGCCAGGCTAGGAAATAAAGTAAATAAAGTAGATAGTCAAGGTCAACGGTGACCACATGATAACCGGCGCTGAGGAGAGATCCTCCTCCTCCTAGGCTGGGATAAGAAGACCGAAGAACCTATCTGCCCACCACCCTGAGGCTAGCATAATACCCACTCAACAGAAGTCAACTACTACAGAGGGACTCGGACCGAGAGAGGCTCGAACTGGAGATGTCGGCATCCGACAAGGCTACCCTGCCAAGTACCCTGCACACCACGCCCATTCCATCCAGACTACTACATCCTCGCCCAAATCCCCTAGGCTCGCTAACGACTATAAGCGGAACAGGAAGAGGGACCACCAAAGGTAGCCACTCAAACCACAAGTGGACCAAGCTGCTCTTTTCGATCAGTGCAACCACTAAAACTAATCAAAAACAGACTACGAAGCTACCCTTTTCAATCAGTGAGAATCCACCAATCTAGTCAATGACAACTCCGGCAACTACCTTGCTCAATCAGACCCTCCATAATCTAATCATCGACACCCACAGCTGCTGCTACTGCGAGACTGCCCCTTAACTAGGAGAATCCAATCTAATCAATAGTAGCCACGACCACTAGAATACTACGCAAATCCTCAGAGCTAAAACATAGGCTCAAGGGATATAGAGGGCTCGACGAAAAGCCCGACCCCCGATTTCAGTCCAACAGATGACTGCCTATCGAGGGTTGCAAAACTAACAGTGACCTGGCCCAAAATCCAGATACTAACAGTAAACTGGCCCACTAGTCCAGCAACAATGTAATTGTAAAGCGCAAAATGAATAACGGTGAGAGAAATGGATACATCCCTCACTGCCCGACGGCTTGCCTGCCCTGGCAGGCCTGCCAACGGGCCGGCTGCTACCAAACTGGCCCGCGGCTGTTGAGGACCTGGCCCCAAACTGGCCCACTGCTGTTGAGGCCCATGGCCGGCTGTGGGTTGGCCCGACCAGAACGGCAAGGATGAGTGGCCTGGACTGGCCGGGCCCGGCCTGACTTGCCTCCGGCGAGGACTGAGTCTCCGCCGTAACCTCCCGGCGTAACCTTCCGGCTGGCTGCTGCAGTGAGTTTGGGTTTCTCCGGCGTAACCCTCCTGCGAGGACTGAGCCCGAAACCCTCAATGAACGGCGGAGCCGAGATCCGACCATGGACGAACCCCGCCTCCGTACTAGCGTTGCCGGTCGATTGTTGAGGAGTTCAGAACTCCGATGGTGGTGATGGAGTAGATCGTACGGCGATTGAGCTCAAACGAAGTGTAGCTCCGGCCGCTTGTAGCTCCGGCCGCCGTGTAGACAGACCCCTGGACTAGAAGACGTAAGTCAATAGACCGATGGTGGTTATGTAGTAGATCGGACGGCGATCAACGGGACCTGGGCTCGAGTTCTGAGAAGGAAAACCCAGTTGACCCTCCGACTGGATGTCGGAACTGCTCCAGTATTGTTGTTAATGGGAGGCGATGGAGGAGATCATTCCCTAAGGAGGGATTATCCCTTGCCGTCCTTTATTCCTTGCCGGCGCCGAATGAAACTGAGCCGGCTAATTTTGGTCAGAGGGAGCTTTCTCTCTCTAGGTTAGAGAGAGAAGCTCCCATTCTACTCTTATTTGTTCAAAAGAAACCCCTGAGAGAAGTTCCCTTGCCCTATACCCCTCATCAATTCCTGAGTTAGGAATACCATCTTATCTTCACTTGACTAGTAGTCTAAAAACCCAATAACCGTTATGTGATTCAATGTTTTTCTTTTGCATGACTAGTCGTCTAAACACCTACAAACCGTCACGTGTTTCACCATCTTCTCTCGACAGGAGTAGTAGTCTAAAAAGCCACTAACCGTCACGTGTTTCACTTTTTTTTCTTTTGCATGACTTGTAGTCTAAACACTTACTAACCATCATGTTTTTCACCATCTTCTCTTCACAGAAATAGTAGACTAAAAACCTACTAACCGTCACGTGTTTCACTGTTTTAACATTGAAAGTGTGCACTGTGAGCCGACTTGGGAGCTTCTCTCTCTAGCCTAGAGAGAGAAAGCTCCTTTGGACCGGTCAAAATCCAGCCGGCCCGCCAAACAAGGCCCAGCCACCGGGCAGCAGCCATCTCCCGGGCAAGGGATACTCTCTTCTTAGAGAGGCTCTCCTCCACCGCCCTCAACAACCGGCGACCACCGCTATCCTCCACCACCCTCCTCTCCGGACAGATCTGGTGCGGTCTCACCACCTGCCTGGCCTTCGTCTGGATCGGTCAAACTTCACTATGGGCCGGAGCTCCACAACCGTGGGCTTCGCCTCCAACCATATCCCCGCCGTGAACCGGCGGGTATCATTTGGGATCTGTTCCGGCGACCTTCGGTTGCTGTTCAGTCCGTGAACCGGCGAGTTCCACATCGCCGTCGAGCTCAACCGAGGAGCTCAACTACCACATAGAAGACCCAGAGCAGATCTGCTTCTTCGTTCACGCTCAGATCCATCTACAGCAACGGCGACGGCGACGGCGACCTTGGGTTGCTGTTCAGTCCGGCGACGGCTACCTTGGGTTGCTGTTCAGTCCGGTTGCTGTTAGCTAGCGGTCTGAACCACAGCCACCAGCTGCCGGTCCTTGTGGGCCGCGACAGTCGTGAACCACGCCATCAGTCAACAGCCGTGGGCCAGTTTGGGCCAGGCCATGCCGGCAGTGGTCACTCCACTGTGGGTTCCTCTTCCCACCACGAACAACCGCCGTGGCCTCCATCACCGCCGTGGCCTCCAGCCGCCGTGGCCTCCATCACAGCCGTGGCTTTTTCAGCACGGGCAAAACAGCCAGCCCGGGCAAACAGCAACCACCACGGCAGTCAGCAGGGATTTTTGGCCCTACGAGCCTCATCAGCCCGGCCAAGGAGCCGGTCCTACAGCCTAGCAGCCCGCTAGGCCAGCCCAGCAGCTTGGGCATTTTTTTTGCTCGGGCAGTCATGCAGTTTATAGCTTATTGCTCTATTTTCTGCTACTGTATTGAATGCTAAGTGTAGTAGCTGTTGTTTATTCTGATGTAGTATGTCAGACCATGGTCTTGATAGTTTTCTGCTACTGCACACAACCAATGTATGTATTGCGAGGACTTCGAGGGCCTCTGATTGTACGCCGTGTCCAGATTCCCCGTTGAACTTTCTATTCCTTGGGATAGTTTGTTCGGCGGGGGCAAGGACACGGGCAACCCACGTAGCCACTTGGCGCCTTTATAATTTTCATTTCCTTTTGTTTTGTCTTACCTGGGGTATGCCCCTTGTAGGCTGTATATTCGGTTAACCCCTTTTATTTTCAAGCTAAACGCCCTAGGGCATTACCCAAAAAAAAACACCTAATAACAGTCATGTGTTTCACCATCTTCTCTTCAAATGACTAGTAGTCTAAAAACCAACTAGCCGTCACGTGTTTCACTGTTTTTCTTTTGCATGACTAGTAGTCTAAACACATACTAACCGTCATGTTTTTCACCATCTTATCTTCACATGACAATTAGTCTAAAAACCTACTTACCATCACGTGTTTCATTGTTTTTCTTTTGCATGACTAGTAGTCTAAACACCTACTAACCGTCATGTGTTTTCACCATCTTCTCTTCACAGGACTAGTAGTATAAAAACCTACTAACCGACACGTGTTTCACTGTTCTTCTTTTGCATGACTAGTAGTCAAAACACCTACTAACCGTCATATGTTTCACCATCTTGTCTTCACATGACTAGTATTCGAAAAACCTACTACTCGTCACGTGTTGCACTATTTTACTTTCGCATGACTAGTAGTCTAAACACCTACTAACCGTCATGTGTTTCACCATCTTCTCTTCAAATGACTGGTAGTCCAAAAACCTACAAGCAGTCACGTGCTTCACTGTTTTTCTATTGCATGACTAGTAGACTAAACACCTACTAACCGTCATATTTTTCAACATCTTCTCTTCACAGGACTAGTAGTCTAAAAACCACTAACCGTCACGTATTTCACTGTTTTTCTTTTGCATGACTAGTAGTCTAAACACCTACTAACCATCATGTGTTTCACCATCTTCTCTTCATATGACTAGTAGTCTAAAACCTACTAACCGTCACGTGTTTCACTGTTTTTCTTGTGCATGACTAGTAGTCTAAAGACATACTAACCGTCATGTGTTTCACCATATTCTCTTCATATGACTAGTAGTCTAAAAACCTACTAACCGTCCCCTGTTTCACTGTTTTTCTTGTGCATGACTAGTAGTCTAAACACCTACTAACCGTCATGTTTTTCACCATCTTCTCTTCACATGAATAGTAGTCTTAAAATCTACTAACCGTCACGTGTTTCACTGTATTTCTATGGCATGACTAGTAGACTAAACACCTACTAACAGTCATGTGTTTCACCATCTTCTCTTCAAATGACTAGTAGCCTAAAAACCTACTAGCCGTCACGTGTTTCATTGTTTTTCTTTTGCATGACTAGTAGTCAAAACACCTACTAACCGTCATGTGTTTCACCATCTTCTCTTCACAGGACTAGTAGTATAAAAACCTACTAACCGTCACGTGTTTCACTGTTCTTCTTTTGCATGACTAGTAGTTAAAACACCTACTAAACGTCATGTGTTTCACCATATTCTCTTCACATGACTAGTAGTCTAAAAACCTACTAATCGTCACGTGTTGCACTGTTTTTCTTTTGCATGACTAGTAGTCTAAACACCTACTAGCCGTCATGTTTTTCACCATCTTCTCTTCATATGACTAGTAGTCTAAAAACCTCTAACCGTCACGTGTTTCACTGTTTTTCTTTTCCACGACTAGTAGTCTAAACACCTACTAACCGTCATGTGTTTCACCATCTTCTCTTCATATGACTAGTAGTCTAAAAACCTACTAACCGTCACGTGTTTCACTGTTTTTCTTTTGCACGACTAGTAGTCTAAACACCTACTAACCGTCATGTGTTTCACCATCTTCTCTTCAAATGACTAGTAGTATAAAAACCTACTAGCCGTCACGTGTTTCACTGTTTTTCTTTTGCATGACAAGTAGTCTAAACATCAACTAACCGTCATGTGTTTCACCATCTTCTCTTCACAGGACTAGTAGTATAAAAACCTACTAACCGTCACGTGTTTCACTGTTCCTCTTTTGCATGACTAGTAGTCTAAACACCTACTAATCGTCATGTGTTTCACCATCTTCTCTTCACATGACTAGTAGTCTAAAAACCTACTAATCGTCACGTGTTGCACTGTTTTTCTTTTGCATGACTAGTAGTCTAAACACCTACTAACCGTCATGTTTTTCACCATCTTCTCTTCATATGACTACTAGTCTAAAAACCACTAACCGTCACGTGTTTCACTGTTTTTCTTTTACATGACTTGTAGTCTAAACACCTACTAACCGTCATGTGTTTCACCATCTTCTCTTCTTATGGCTAGCAGTCTAAAAACCTACTAACCGTCACGTGTTTCACTGTTTTTCTTTTGCATGACTAGTAGTCTAAACACCTACTAACCGTCATGTGTTTCACCATCTTCTCTTCATATGGCTAGCAGTCTAAAAACCTACTAACCGTCACGTGTTTCACTGTTTTCCTTTTGCAAGACTAGTAGTCTAAACACCTACTAACCGTCATGTTTTTCACAATCTTCTATTCACATGAATAGTAGTCTTAAAACCACTAACCGTTACGTGTTTCACTGTTTTTCTTTTGCATGACTAGTAGTCTAAACACCTACTAACCGTCATGTTTTTCACCATCTTCTTTTCTCATGACTAGTAGTCTAAAAACCACTAACCGTCACGTGTTTTACTGTTTTTCTTTTGCATGACTAGTAGTCCAAACACCTACTAACCGTCAAGTGTTTCACCATCTTCTCTTCACAAGACTTGTTGTCTAAAATCTTACTAACCGTCACGTGTTTCACTGTTTTTATTTTCATGACTAGAAGTCTAAACACCTACTAACCGTCATGTGTTTCACCATCTTATCTTCACTTGACTAGTAGGCTAAAAACCCACTACCCGTTACGTGTTTCAACGTTTTTCTTTTGCATGACTAGTCGTCTAAACAACTACAAACCGTCACGTGTTTCACCATCTTCTCTTGACAGGAGTAGTAGTCTAAAAAGCCACTAACCGTCACGTGTTTCACTTTTTTTTATCTTTTGCATGACTATTAGTCTAAACACTTACTAACCGTCATGTTTTTCACCATCTTCTCTTCACAGAAATAGTAGTCTAAAAACCTACTAACCGTCACGTGTTTTACTGTTTTTCTTTTGTATGACTAGTAGTCTAAACACCTACTAACAGTCATGTGTTTCACAATCTTCTCTTCAAATGACGAGTAGTCTAAAAACCTACTAGCCGTCACGTGTTTCACTGTTCTTCTTTTGCATGACTAGTAGTCTAAACACCTACTAACCGTCATGTGTTTCTCGTATTCTCTTCACATGACTAGTAGTCTAAAAACCTACTAATCGTCACGTGTTGCACCGTTTTTCTTTTGCATCACTAGTAGTCTAAACACCTACTAATAGTCATGTGTTTCACCATCTTCTCTTCAAATGACTAGTAGTCTAAAAACCTACTAGCCGTCACGTGTTTCATTGTTTTTCTTTTGCATGACTAGTAGTCAAAACACCTACTAACCGTCATGTGTTTCACCATCTTCTCTTCACAGGACTAGTAGTATAAAAACCTACTAACCGTCACGTGTTTCACTGTTCTTCTTTTGCATGACTAGTAGTTTAAACACCTACTAAACGTCATGTGTTTCACCATATTCTCTTCACATGACTAGTAGTCTAAAAACCTACTAATCGTCACGTGTTGCACTGTTTTTCTTTTGCATGACTAGTAGTCTAAACACCTACTAGCCGTCATGTTTTTCACCATCTTCTCTTCATATGACTAGTAGTCTAAAAACCTCTAACCGTCACGTGTTTCACTGTTTTTCTTTTCCACGACTAGTAGTCTAAACACCTACTAACCGTCATGTGTTTCACCATCTTCTCTTCATATGACTAGTAGTCTAAAAACCTACTAACCGTCACGTGTTTCACTGTTTTTCTTTTGCACGACTAGTAGTCTAAACACCTACTAACCGTCATGTGTTTCACCATCTTCTCTTCAAATGACTAGTAGTATAAAAACATACTAGCCGTAACGTGTTTCACTGTTTTTCTTTTGCATGACAAGTAGTCTAAACATCAACTAACCGTCATGTGTTTCACCATCTTCTCTTCACAGGACTAGTAGTATAAAAACCTACTAACCGTCACGTGTTTCACTGTTCCTCTTTTGCATGACTAGTAGTCTAAACACCTACTAATCGTCATGTGTTTCACCATCTTCTCTTCACATGACTAGTAGTCTAAAAACCTACTAATCGTCACGTGTTGCACTGTTTTTCTTTTGCATGACTAGTAGTCTAAACACCTACTAACCGTCATGTTTTTCACCATCTTCTCTTCATATGACTACTAGTCTAAAAACCACTAACCGTCACGTGTTTCACTGTTTTTCTTTTACATGACTTGTAGTCTAAACACCTACTAACCGTCATGTGTTTCACCATCTTCTCTTCATATGGCTAGCAGTCTAAAAACCTACTAACCGTCACGTGTTTCACTGTTTTTCTTTTGCATGACTAGTAGTCTAAACACCTACTAACCGTCATGTGTTTCACCATCTTCTCTTCATATGGCTAGCAGTCTAAAAACCTACTAACCGTCACGTGTTTCACTGTTTTCCTTTTGCAAGACTAGTAGTCTAAACACCTACTAACCGTCATGTTTTTCACAATCTTCTATTCACATGAATAGTAGTCTTAAAACCACTAACCGTTACGTGTTTCACTGTTTTTCTTTTGCATGACTAGTAGTCTAAACACCTACTAACCGTCATGTTTTTCACCATCTTCTTTTCTCATGACTAGTAGTCTAAAAACCACTAACCGTCACGTGTTTTACTGTTTTTCTTTTGCATGACTAGTAGTCCAAACACCTACTAACCGTCAAGTGTTTCACCATCTTCTCTTCACAAGACTTGTTGTCTAAAATCTTACTAACCGTCACGTGTTTCACTGTTTTTATTTTCATGACTAGAAGTCTAAACACCTACTAACCGTCATGTGTTTCACCATCTTATCTTCACTTGACTAGTAGGCTAAAAACCCACTACCCGTTACGTGTTTCAACGTTTTTCTTTTGCATGACTAGTCGTCTAAACAACTACAAACCGTCACGTGTTTCACCATCTTCTCTTGACAGGAGTAGTAGTCTAAAAAGCCACTAACCGTCACGTGTTTCACTTTTTTTTATCTTTTGCATGACTATTAGTCTAAACACTTACTAACCGTCATGTTTTTCACCATCTTCTCTTCACAGAAATAGTAGTCTAAAAACCTACTAACCGTCACGTGTTTTACTGTTTTTCTTTTGTATGACTAGTAGTCTAAACACCTACTAACAGTCATGTGTTTCACAATCTTCTCTTCAAATGACGAGTAGTCTAAAAACCTACTAGCCGTCACGTGTTTCACTGTTCTTCTTTTGCATGACTAGTAGTCTAAACACCTACTAACCGTCATGTGTTTCTCGTATTCTCTTCACATGACTAGTAGTCTAAAAACCTACTAATCGTCACGTGTTGCACCGTTTTTCTTTTGCATCACTAGTAGTCTAAACACCTACTAATAGTCATGTGTTTCACCATCTTCTCTTCAAATGACTAGTAGTCTAAAAACCTACTAGCCGTCACGTGTTTCATTGTTTTTCTTTTGCATGACTAGTAGTCTAAACACCTACTAACCGTCATGTTTTTCACCATCTTCTTTTCTCATGACTAGTAGTCTAAAAACCACTAACCGTCACGTGTTTTACTGTTTTTCTTTTGCATGACTAGTAGTCCAAACACCTACTAACCGTCAAGTGTTTCACCATCTTCTCTTCACAAGACTTGTTGTCTAAAATCCTACTAACCGTCACGTGTTTCACTGTTTTTATTTTGCATGACTAGAAGTCTATACACCTACTAACCGTCATGTGTTTCACCATCTTATCTTCACTTGACTAGTAGGCTAAAAACCCACTACCCGTTACGTGTTTCAACGTTTTTCTTTTGCATGACTAGTCGTCTAAACAACTACAAACCGTCACGTGTTTCACCATCTTCTCTTGACAGCAGTAGTAGTCTAAAAAGCCACTAACCGTCACGTGTTTCACTTTTTTTTATCTTTTGCATGACTATTAGTCTAAACACTTACTAACCGTCATGTTTTTCACCATCTTCTCTTCACAGAAATAGTAGTCTAAAAACCTACTAACCGTCACGTGTTTTACTGTTTTTCTTTTGTATGACTAGTAGTCTAAACACCTACTAACAGTCATGTGTTTCACAATCTTCTCTTCAAATGACGAGTAGTCTAAAAACCTACTAGCCGTCACGTGTTTCACTGTTCTTCTTTTGCATGACTAGTAGTCTAAACACCTACTAACCGTCATGTGTTTCTCGTATTCTCTTCACATGACTAGTAGTCTAAAAACCTACTAATCGTCACGTGTTGCACCGTTTTTCTTTTGCATCACTAGTAGTCTAAACACCTACTAACAGTCATGTGTTTCACCATCTTCTCTTCAAATGACTAGTAGTCTAAAAACCTACTAGCCGTCACGTGTTTCATTGTTTTTCTTTTGCATGACTAGTAGTCTAAACACCTACTAACCGTCATGTGTTTCACCATCTTCTACTCACATGACTAGTAGTCTAAAAACCTACTAATCGTCACGTGTTGCACTGTTTTTCTTGTGCATGACTAGTAGTCTAAACACCTACTAACCGTCATGTTTTTCACCATCTTCTCTTCACATGAATAGTAGTCTTAAAACCTATTAACCGTCACGTGTTCCACTGTATTTCTATGGCATGACTAGTAGTCTAAACACCTACTAACAGTCATGTGTTTCACCATCTTCTCTTCAAATGACTAGTAGCCTAAAAAACCTACTAGCCGTCACGTGTTTCATTGTTTTTCTTTTGCATGACTAGTAGTCTAAACATCTACTAACCGTCATGTGTTTCACCATCTTCTCTTCACAGGACTAGTAGTATAAAAACCTAATAACCGTCACGTGTTTCACTGTTCTTCTTTTGCATGACTAGTAGTCTAAACACCTACTAAACGTCATGTGTTTCACCATATTCTCTTCACATGACTAGTAGTCTAAAAACCTACTAATCGTCACGTGTTGCACTGTTTTTCTTTTGCATGACTAGTAGTCTAAACACCTACTAGCCGTCATGTTTTTCACCATCTTCTCTTCATATGACTAGTAGTCTAAAAACCTCTAACCGTCACGTGTTTCACTGTTTTTCTTTTCCATGACTAGTAGTCTAAACACCTACTAACCGTCATGTGTTTCACCATCTTCTCTTCATATGACTAGTAGTCTAAAAACCTACTAACCGTCACGTGTTTCACTGTTTTTCTTTTGCACGACTAGTAGTCTAAACACCTACTAACCGTCATGTGTTTCACCATCTTCTCTTCAAATGACTAGTAGTCTAAAAACCTACTAGCCGTCACGTGTTTCACTATTTTTCTTTTGCATGACAAGTAGTCTAAACATCAACTAACCGTCATGTGTTTCACCATCTTCTCTTCACAGGACTAGTAGTATAAAAACCTACTAACCGTCACGTGTTTCACTGTTCCTCTTTTGCATGACTAGTAGTCTAAACTCCTACTAATCGTCATGTGTTTCACCATCTTCTCTTCACATGACTAGTAGTCTAAAAACCTACTAATCGTCACGTGTTGCACTGTTTTTCTTTTGCATGACTAGTAGTCTAAACACCTACTAACCGTCATGTTTTTCACCATCTTCTCTTCATATGACTACTAGTCTAAAAACCACTAACCGTCACGTGTTTCACTGTTTTTCTTTTGCATGACTTGTAGTCTAAACACCTACTAACCGTCATGTGTTTCACCATCTTCTCTTCATATGGCTAGCAGTCTAAAAACCTACTAACCGTCACGTGTTTCACTGTTTTCCTTTTGCAAGACTAGTAGTCTAAACACCTACTAACCGTCATGTTTTTCACAATCTTCTATTCACATGAATAGTAGTCTTAAAACCACTAACCGTTACGTGTTTCACTGTTTTTCATTTGCATGACTAGTAGTCTAAACACCTACTAACCGTCATGTTTTTCACCATCTTCTTTTCTCATGACTAGTAGTCTAAAAACCACTAACCGTCACGTGTTTTACTGTTTTTCTTTTGCATGACTAGTAGTCCAACACCTACTAACCGTCAAGTGTTTCACCATCTTCTCTTCACAAGACTTGTTGTCTAAAATCCTACTAACCGTCACGTGTTTCACTGTTTTTATTTTGCATTACTAGAAGTCTAAACACCTACTAACCGTCATGTGTTTCACCATCTTATCTTCACTTGACTAGTAGGCTAAAAACCCACTAACCGTTACGTGTTTCAACGTTTTTCTTTTGCATGACTAGTCGTCTAAACAACTACAAACCGTCACGTGTTTCACCATCTTCTCTTGACAGGAGTAGTAGTCTAAAAAGCCACTAACCGTCACGTGTTTCACTTTTTTTTATCTTTTGCATGACTATTAGTCTAAACACTTACTAACCGTCATGTTTTTCACCATCTTTTCTTCACAGAAATAGTAGTCTAAAAACCTACTAACCGTCACGTGTTTTACTGTTTTTCTTTTGTATGACTAGTAGTCTAAACACCTACTAACAGTCATGTGTTTCACAATCTTCTCTTCAAATGACGAGTAGTCTAAAAACCTACTAGCCGTCACGTGTTTCACTGTTCTTCTTTTGCATGACTAGTAGTCTAAACACCTACTAACCGTCATGTGTTTCACCGTATTCTCTTCACATGACTAGTAGTCTAAAAACCTACTAATCGTCACGTGTTGCACCGTTTTTCTTTTGCATGACTAGTAGTCTAAACACCTACTAACAGTCATGTGTTTCACCATCTTCTCTTCAAATGACTAGTAGTCTAAAAACCTACTAGCCGTCACGTGTTTCATTGTTTTTCTTTTGCATGACTAGTAGTCTAAACACCTACTAACCGTCATGTGTTTCACCATCTTCTCCTGACATGACTAGTAGTCTAAAAACCTACTAATCGTCACGTGTTGCACTGTTTTTCTTGTGCATGACTAGTAGTCTAAACACCTACTAACCGTCATGTTTTTCACCATCTTCTCTTCACATGAATAGTAGTCTTAAAACCTACTAACCGTCACGTGTTTCACTGTATTTCTATGGCATGACTAGTAGTCTAAACACCTACTAACAGTCATGTGTTTCACCATCTTCTCTTCAAATGACTAGTAGTCTAAAAACCTACTAGCCGTCACGTGTTTCATTGTTTTTTTTCTTTTGCATGACTAGTAGTCTAAACACCTACTAAACGTCATGTGTTTCACCATCTTCTCTTCACAGGACTATTAGTATAAAACCTAATAACCGTCACGTGTTTCACTATTCTTCTTTTGCATGACTAGTAGTCTAAACACCTACTAAACGTCATGTGTTTCACCATATTCTCTTCACATGACTAGTAGTCTAAAAACCTACTAATCGTCACGTGTTGCACTGTTTTTCTTTTGCATGACTAGTAGTCTAAAAACCTCTAACCGTCACGTGTTTCACTGTTTTTCTTTTGCATGACTAGTAGTCTAAACACCTACTAACCGTCATGTGTTTCACCATCTTCTCTTCATATGACTAGTAGTCTAAAAACCTACTAACCGTCACATGTTTCACTGTTTTTCTTTTGCATGACTAGTAGTCTAAACACCTACTAACCGTCATGTGTTTCACCATCTTTTCTTCACAGGACTAGTAGTATAAAAACCTACTAACCGTCTCGCGTTTCACTGTTCCTCTTTTTTTTTTCTTTTTTTTTTTTTGGGTAAATTAGCTTGAAATTAAAAAATGTTAACCGAATGTACAGCCTACAAAGGGCATACCCCAGGAGAAAAAGAAAATGAAAAAAAAAACAAGAATGACAAAAGTGCGGTAACCATGCACAACCCGCATGGAGAGTTAGATAAAGTAAATACATGGAGAAGCCATGTGAACGCTAAGTAAAGTAAATAAAGCTAAATGAAATAGAGCTACCACCTGGCACAACCCGCCAGGCTAGGAAATAAGGTAAGTAAAATAAATAGTCGAGGTCAGAGATGACCACATGATAACCAACACTGAGGAGAAGCCACCAAGTAAGACGGCTACCAAGCAAGCTGAACGGCTACTACAGAGGAACAAGGCATCAAGAGGCTCGTACCAGAGCTGACGGCATCCGACAAGGCCCCGCTGCAAGAGCCCTGCACACCACGCCCAATCCTTCCAGCCTAACTCTCCCTCATCCTAACCTAAGGCTCGCCAAAACTACCCACTGAACCAACTACCCAGTAACCTCCACCACCAAAGCTGGGATAAGAAAACCAAGAACCTAGTACTTCCAAACCCAAGGCTAGCATAATAATCACTCAAAGAGATCAGCTACTACAGAGGGACACGAACCGAGAGAGGTATGACTCCCCCCTGACCCTAATCCCCTAGGCTCGCTAACGACTAAAAGCGGAAAGTAAGAGGAACCCCAGAAGAGGCCACTCAAACCCCAAGCGGTCCAAGCTGCCCCTCGCTCAACCAGAAACCATCCACAGATCTAATCAGAGCACCCGCAGCTGCTGCTACTGCAAAACTACCCCTTTCAACCAGAACAGAATCTAATCAAAGACAACTCAGGCAGCTATCCTGCTCAACCAGAACCATCCACAGATCTAATCAGAGCACCCGCAGCTGCTGCTACTGCAAGACTACCCCTTTCAACCAGAACAGAATCTAATCTAATCAAAGATAGCCACGACCACAAGAAACTACACAACCGCAGGCTAAAAGAACAGGTACTAGGGATATGAGGCTCAACCAAGGGCCTAACCCCCGATTTCAGTCCAACAGATGACCGCCTATCGGGGATCACCGAACAAACAGTAAACTGACCCGTTCGTCCAGTAACAAATTGACATAAACAAATAAGTGCAAAGCGCATATTGAATATCGAAAAGCGCAATGGATACGAATTATGGAGGTGCTAGTTGCTTGCTGCCCGGGCTGGAGGCAGGCTGTGCCCGACGGCTTGCCTGCCCGGGCTGGCCTTTGAATGGCCGGCGGAGAGAGGCGCCACCGCTGCTGCTGTTAATGGCGGCAGCCACCAGCAGCCACCGCAGCCCCCATGTGGCCGATGGCTGTAGAGGCCCCGACGAACCTTGGCCGGAAGAAATTTGCCCGGGCCGGCTGATTGCCCGGACGGCTGGACTCCACGGCGGATAGTGGGTCCACGGCGGGGATGGAAGACACGGCTGCTGAGCCACGATGGATTACTAACGAGCAGCCAGGCTGTGTTCTGGCTGAGCCACCTTGACAGGCGGCGTGAAGGTGAGTCCCGCGGTGGGGTTCCAGCGGCCGGCTGGTGAACCGACGGCTGTTGAAGACCCTCGGTTGAGCTCGTCGGATGAGGTTGAAGACCGTCTGGTGGTGGTTGAGCTCCTCCGTAGAGCTCGTCAGTGATGGATGACGGCGTCGGTTTGATTTCAGATCTGCCCGGAGCAGATCCCAAATGGTACCCGCCGGTTCACGGCGGGGATGAGGTTGGAGACGAAGCACACGGCTGTGGAGCTCCGGACCGTTGTGAAGCTTGACCGGACCAGCTGAAGGCCGGCCAGGTGGTGTAACCGAGCCAGATCCGTCCGGCGCGGAGGGCGGTGGAGGAGGCCTGTGGAGGAGAGCCTCTCTAAGGAGAGAGGATCCCTTGCCCGGATGGTGGCTGCTGCCCGGCGTGGCTGCAATCTTGTGGTGGCTGCCGGCTGATTTGGCTGGGTCAGAGGGAGCTTTCTCTCTCTAGGAACAAACCCAACTTCTACCACCAGTACGCGCCACTGTTCCTCTTTTGCATGACTAGTAGTCTAAACACCTACTAACCGTCATGTTTTTCACCTACTAACCGTCATATGTTTCACCATCTTCTCTTCACATGACTAGTAGTCCAAAAACCTACTAATCGTCACGTGTTGCACTGTTTTTCTTTTGCATGAATAGTAGTCTAAACACCTACTAACCGTCATGTTTTTCACCATCTTCTCTTCACAAGACTTGTTGTCTAAAATCCTACTAATCGTCACGTGTTTCACTGTTTTTATTTTTCATGACTAGAAGTCTAAACACCTATTAACCGTCATGTGTTTCACCATCTTATCTTCACTTGACTAGTAGTCTAAAAACCCACTAACCGTTACGTGTTTCAATGTTTTTCTTTTGCATGACTAGTCGTCTAAACACCTACAAACTGTCACGTGTTTCACCATCTTCTCTTGACAGGAGTAGTAGTCTAAAAAGCCACTAACCGTCACGTGTTTCACTTTTTTTTTCTTTTGCATGACTAGTAGTTGTAGACACCCCAATCTGGGTCTCCCAATTGTTTTACTTTATTTTACGATTTTCTTGTTTCCCCGATGATGAAATCGGATCAAACAGAGCTTGGATTAGGGAATTGGATTAGGCTTGGAACGCTTAGAAACCTTGCTTGAACCCTTTGAACCCCTTCTAAACCTTCAGTCAAACCCTAAAACCAGAGTTGACCCTCGCGCGAGTCTTCTTGTCCCTCGTGCGACACTCAGCCTGCCACGTGTAGTCAAAGTCAAACTGTTGACTGTTTGACCCTCGCGCGACACTCATGGACCCTCGCGCGATGGTTCTCTCCTGTCCCTATCACAGAATCCAGCTGGACTTGTGATGATTGCTTGGCACATGGGTTCCCATGGGCTGGAACCCCGTTCTCCTCAGCTGAACGGCGTGCTGGCAGGCTCTAGCCCCATGCAAACTCCCAACCACTCTCTCACCTTGTTGGCTAGCCTCACAACCAAGTGGTGACCAGCCTTGGTGGCTGGTCCTAAGGCCTTGTTTGGCCCCTAACTCAGCCTTGCATTCCCCCTATAAATACCCCCATTGGTCTTCCATTTAAAGGGTTCCAAAAAAATTGCCTAAGGAAGTCATTAGTCATTCTACAAATCCTACATTAGCTAGCACAAAATTCCTAACTCTCAAACTACTTCCTAAACCACTGAACTTGGTGTGTTCATACACTCTTTTTTTTTTTTTTGGGTAAAATAGCTTGAAATAAAAAAGAGGATAACCGGATGTACAGCCTACAAGGGGCATACCCCAGGAGGAAAGAAAGAGAAAATCAAAGGTAGAAAAGATTGTCTTAAGCCAAGCGGCTACAATGACTAAGTAATGAGATCCACATGTTTCAATGCCATCTTAGAGATGGGAGAAAAACACATGCCAAAAGATGAGGTTACAGAACTAAATGAAGTGTTCCTCTTACAACACTTGTTCAGTTCTGGGGTTCTTTCAAAAGATAAACTACTGAACTGAACATTACAAGCTTAAGAGATTATGCTCAATCAACATGGTAAACTGGCTTCAGCCTTGTGAACTTGGTGAGCCTTCAACTAATAAGAAATGATGCAGCCTCAGCACTGATGCAGTCCAGCTTCAGAAGATAAACTACTGAACTGAACATATCTATACTCTGCTGCAATGACAACTGAACTGATTACCACATTACAAGCTTCAGAGATTATGCTCAATCAACATGGTAAACTGGCTTCAGCCTAGTGCATGACTTGGGTCATGGGACACAACATCACAGACCTAGCAAGGCTAGGTGGGTAGTTGGGAGTTGTTGTGCAACTTGGTGAGCCTTCAACTGATGCAGCTTCAGCACTGCTGCTGCAGCATACTTGGACTACACTTCTGAACTTGAACCATACTATACAATACTGACTACACTTCTGAACTTGAACCATACTATACAATACTGAAAGCAAATACAAAACAATACAAAACAATACAAAACAGAGGACGTCCCCCTCTGTGAAGGGAGATCCCATTGACAGCCCCCGATGGTTAGGCAAAAAAACAGAATTGATGCAGAATTGGAGCAGAACATTCCATGATGACTACATTCAGAACTGAAGCTGAACATTACAGACCATAACAGAACTAATGCAGAACTGATAACACCTGACAATGCTGCTATGTTTACTTCTGAACCTGCTACAACAGTCAGAATCTGAACAGACAAGAATACAAGCTACCAACTGAACCATAATTGCAGAGGAATTCCCCCTCTGCGAAGGGAGATCCCACGACAACCCCTATGGTTAGGCAATCCACAAAACCATACCATCAGTCATCAGTCAACTAACAACTGAACCAAATGCAGAAAATGCAGAAAATGTTATTTCAATGACACCATGCAAATCAGGTTCAGAATCTGTGAAGAATCTGAAATTAAGCTATATACCTGCTAGTATAGAAGTAATAGCAGAATAAACCCATTGAGGTAATTGAGATGTTGATGTACAGAAGCAGTCAGCACAGTGACTGCTGAACCTTTCTGTACCAAGATAACAATATATGAGTATATGAGTTGAAGCTGAACCCCCTTGAGCTAGGACCTGCAAAAAACAATATATGAGTAGAAGTATGTCCCAATATAACAAGTCTATTTAATTTAAGCATGAATATTCCACAGAGACAGTAAATGAGAGGGCCCTTTGATAGACAAAGACAACAATCTGCATCTAACTTCATGTGAAATTTTGTTAGCAACCACTCCCAGGGGGCAGCTAATGTTCTGGAACTTTCTAAAATTCCTCTCGAGCCAAAATTGGTGCACATAGACTGTAAACACCAGCTTAGCAACTGTGACAGCCATGGATTTACCTTTTAAATTGGACAATTTACTTACCCATTGCTGCCAAGAAGACAACCCTTCCATTGAGGGGCATTTAGAGGAAAGGATACCTCTAATCTGTGTAGCTATGGGACACTCAAAAAATAGGTGATCGTGGGACTCTACACCTGTACAAAAACTACAGATGGATGTGGATTTCATGCCAAACATAACAAGTCTGTCCTCAGTAGATAATCTATTCTGAATGGCCAACCAAGATATCACACTACACTTCGGATTGTGCCCTGAAAACCAAACTACTGTATTCCAGGTGATTACAGGGAAATGAGGTCTCAAATGCTCCCAAAGAGAGGAGATAGTAAATTTCCCAGAGGCAGTGAGGGTCCAAATGCATCTATCATCTATGGCGGCATTGATTTGGACAGTTTGTAGTTCAGATCTCACTTCATTAAGATCAGGAGACTGAGTCATAGGGAATGCCCACTGATTATCCCTAATAATCGCTTGCACAGTGACATCTTTTGTAAGCCCAGAATCATAGGCTATCCTAGGACCAAATCTTGGTAAGAGGGGCCCGAGGGGATGCCAATTGTCAAACCACAGAGATGTTAATTGGCCATTCCCAATTTTGTATTTAATGTGAGGCTGGACATGTGGTCTAAGATTGAGGATTTTCCTCCAAACCCAAGATGGGTCACCTGGAGTTTTAACACTCCAGAAACTCCTGCCCTTAAGTAAATAAGATTTGACCCATTGGCACCACATAGATTGTTCCCCCCCCGAGACAAGGAACCAAATGTGTTTGGCCACAGCAGCCTTATTCCAGATCTCCATAGACTTAAAGCCCAATCCACCTTCCCTGGCAGGGGAACAAAGGTGTTCCCATGAGACTTTGGCACCAGTCCTCTTTAGGTCAGGACCAGTCCAAAAGAAACCTCGAAGGATTGATTCGATCTCCTTAATTACCTTTTTAGGGATAATAAAGAGAGATGACCAATAAGTTTGCATAGAAAAGAGTATTGACTTGATCAATTGTATCCTACCAGCATAAGACAGGTATCTAAGGGTCCATGATTTTGTTTTGGCAACAATCCTATCCACCATGACTTTACAGTCTGAGTGTTTGAGCTTGGTAGATAGAAGTGGTACCCCCAGGTATCTTACAGGTAAGGTCCCTTCCCGAAAGCCCAATATAGTGAGAATGGAGGATTTGGTGGTAGGATACACTCTTGGTAGCAAGGTCACACCAATCAACCTCATCTACTCCCAAACCCTTTCCAAGCAAAGGTATAATGTTTAAGCTGTTTCTGTTTTGATCCCTGAGGGGGGCTGACAGGACCAAGGCTGGTAATCAATACCATGTCCTGGTCCTAAAGCCAGCAAAGTTACAAGAATTCGTGGCAGCCACACCCTCGCGCGACGGTCTCCTATACTCGCGCGACACTCGTGTTAGCAAGAGAAAGGACCTCGTGGGGAAGGGAAGCTAGCCCTTTTCTGTTTTGCAGTGTATTTATGTCTGTTGTATCTTACTCTGATTTTTAGATCACTGTTATGCATGCAAAACAAAATACAGTAGCTAGTTTATTGGCTTTAAACAGTTTGGAATGCCCTTGGGACCCCCTGAATCTGTCTCAGGACCCCAAGCATGCAAAGCAATTCCTGGAAGTCCAGTCAGGAATGTCGCGCGAGACTCAGTCTCTGTCGCGCGACAGTCCTGTAATCTCCATGAATAGCCCTTGCATGGGTAACTAGGCCCTTGGCCTCTGTTTTGATACCCCCACTGTTTAGGGGTTGTGTTTCAATTCATTTGGCTCCTGTTTGGAGTATTATGTAATAATTAGTATTTTACAGTCTTTCAATAAACTGCTTGGTTTGCTTCCTGGGTGTGCACTGGTCCTTCCAGAGCCCAGAAGGGGATGATTTTGGGACTGTGGTGAGATGACAACGCTCGCGCGAGGATCAGTGTGTCTCGCGCGATGGTTGACTTGCATGCAGATCTGTTCATGCATGCAAGTTGATCATCGTGCAGGGCAAATCTGCCCCGAGCCTGGTTTTGGCATCTGATCGCTGTCTCAAGTTCATTCCATCTATTATTCATCATGCTATCCGTCCATGCCAATATTTGATCACATCTTGCAAAGTGTTACAGTTTTAATCCCCGATTAACTGTTCCCCCGCCCTAATTGGCTAAAATCAATTAAAAGAGGAAGAATCACAAATGTTTTCGTAAAAATGCCTAAAGTAGAGACCGATCTCCGGATTGGGCGAGAGAGGTGCCATAAAACCCTTCCCCTCTCGTAACCTGGCTCCCGAACCCAGATATGGTTATGACGGACTGGTTTCCTTCACTTTTTCAAACAAAGCGCGGCAGGTGCTTCGAAATACGGTTCCTTGAGTGTCGGACCTTCAAAACTCAAGTGGCGACTCTGTATTTTCGAGCGCTTGCCACCTGCGCTCGCGCTCCCTCGATTATCAAGAAAAAGGGCCGCAATGGCGAAAAGGAACGAAATCCTTTCTCTCCGAGGGCATGCTGCCCACAGTGGCGACTCTGCTGGGGATAAATCGAACCAATATTAATTCACACTTAGGATTTAATACGCTTGGGAACAATCCCTTAAAAGCCTGTCAAAGCGGTGAGCTTCGCGCTGCCGAAGGTTGGAACGGTGATTTAACAGGACCTCGTGTCCGGCCATTCTAATCTGGGGCTTTTTCGATTGTTCGCTTGCGTAGTTTCTTCTAAAGATGGACTAAATAAAGTGAGCCAAATTTGAAAAAGCATTTTTACGACTTTGTGATTCTTCTTCTTTTAACCAAATTTTAGCATCTCATTTGCATCGATGTGGGAAAAGCCTCGTCGGAACGTTTTGGCAATCCGGCACGGTTTACCGGAGCCCGGGGCGCCCGAATGACCGACAACCTTTGACGATAATGGGTCATGCTACCGTTCGACTGTTATTTTGCGAAAAACGCGGGTAACGGGAGGTATATCTGTGGCCCTAGTCCGAGGAACCTGTTACGAACCAAAACCGGCCTATTGCATATACAGAGCATTAGAACTCTCCCAATTAATTATTGATTAGATTAGACTCTATCCTAGTTAGGGGTAGCCCGCAGTAGCAGCAGCTGTAGGAGCCGATGATTAGATTATGGATGGAGTTTGATTGAGCAAGGTAGTTGCCGGAGCAGTCATTGACTAGATTGGTGGTTCCTCACTGATTGAAAGGGGTTGCTTTGCAGTCTGTTTCTTATTAGGTTTGGTGGTTGCACTGATCGAAAAGAGCAGATTGGTCCACTTGAGGTTCGAGTGGCTACTTTTGGTGGCCTCTCTTTCTGTTCCGCTTTGAGTCGTTAGCGAGCCTAGGGGATTTGGGCGAGGATGTAGTAGTCAGGGTGGAATGGGCGTGGTGTGCAGGGTACTTAGCAGGGTAGCCTTGTCGGATGCCGTCATCCCCTGGTCGAGCCTCTCTCTGCCCGAGTTCCTCTGTAGTAGTTGACTTCTGTTGAGCGGGTATTATGCTTGCTTTGGGGTGATGGATGTCTCGGGTCTTGATTTTCTTAGCCCAGCCTAGGAGGATGAGGATCTCTCCTCAGCGTTGGTTTTCATGTGGTCCACGTTGACCATAACTATCTACTTCATTTACTTTATTTCCTAGCCTGGCGGGTTGTGCCAGGAATAGTTCAATTTCATATCAGTACATTTCATGGTTATGTCACTTTATTTTACTCTCCATGCGGGTTGTGCATGGTTACTGTACTTTTATCATTCTTTTTTTTTTTTTTCCTTTCTTTTCCTCCTGGGGTATGCCCCTTGTAGGCTGTACATTCGATTAACCTTTTTTAATTTCAAGCTAAATTACCCAAAAAAAAAAAAAAAACTCTCCCAATTAGGACAAGTACCTACAGGTTAAGATCTACTTGCATCTAACCCTCTAAATGCCTACGTGTTACCGCTTTCCTTATTGCATGAACTGTACATACATTCTTGTTCAGCGTAGAAGCATGCCTAGGATGGCTCCTAGGTTCTCAATTTGTTCCAAGTCTGTCTTCAGGCTTAGTAGGACATTGTTATGGCCCGATGAGGAGTCGTGTACCTCAATGGTGCGCGTTATCATCTTTTAAATCCTTTACAGCGGGACTTTAGGAAATCGGAAGCTTTTCTACACCTTTGCCCGTCTACCTGTTTAGGGTTTCAAACAAAACGAAGAACCACGGAGTAAGATACCATGATGCTTACACCAAAAGGTAACAAGTGCCTCGTCACTTACACCGCCCGGCTAATAGCACAGTGCTGCTTACGCCAACCTGGTTATGGCATCATGATACTCATGCCGAGTCGTTCTGGCTTCAAAAACTTGAGACCCCGAATATCGAAACAGACAAAGGTTTATACTCCTTTTGACATCCTTTAGGACCGCTCGTTCCAGACAAGGATACTTCTTCAAAAAGAATTCTGAGGGCCTAGAAGCAGTGTCCAAAACGTCGTGAGACAGACTTGTCTTCCGGTTCTAGAGTCTAGGGTGACACTCTCGACGTTGACTGCATCCGCTTTAGTCTTTTATTTAGATTAAAGTTACTGCAGGACCCTTATTAAACCTCCTTTTCCCTTGCAAGCAAAGATCTGAATCATTGCACCACCGAGGAAAGTATCGAGGCCAGTCGCCAAACCCGCTTGGGAACGTCTGCATCTGGGTCCGGTCCAAAGGCTCGTCAGGTTACGGTCCCAGTCAGTCATCACGGAAGACTCTCGGCGCTCACCTCCAGCAGCACAGCACTCAGAATCTCAGTCAGGTTCTCAGTCAGGTTCACCACGGGCTTCACAGGAAGGACGTCCGACTACCCCGGTATCCGCCTCAAGCACCTCTGAAACGCCTGTCACAATGGAACAGCCGCAACCAGAACCCCTTACCTTGGAAGCCATGCTCATGAACCTCCAAGACAGCATCACCGCTATGCAACAGAGGGCAGCTCAGACCGACACTAATATTGCTCGCTTGAACGACCTCATCCACACTCGCCTTCCTCCCCCTCTCGAGGAAGAAGGTGAGGACGATGAGTCTGACCAGGAGCAACCTGTCTTGGTTCCAGATCCGCTTCACGCAGGACGCCTCATCGTCTTGAACCCGAGGGAAGCTCGCAGGCCCTCTGCAAACCTTGCAGGCGGTAGATTGCCTCCAAACCCAGAAGGACCAGCTCCGAATCCAGAGATGGTTGTACTCATGGCCAAGATGGCCAAACTGGAGGAATCCATTGCCAAAACAGAAAAAATCAGTGCCGGAGGGATCGACCTGGATCGCCTTTGCCTGTATCCCAACGCCAAGCTTCCTGAAAAGTTCAAAATGCCAGACTTGGCTAAATTCGATGGGAGCGGTGACCCTAGGACCCATCTCTACGGCTACCATGCCGCCATGAAACTTCTTTCTGTTGAGCCGGAGGCCATGTCACAGCTCTTTCCTCAGACCCTCTCGGGCCCTGCTTTCCATTGGTTCTTGTCACTCGACATTGCCAAGAGGAGGACTTGGGAAGACATTGGGACTGCGTTTATTTCGCAGTACAATTACAACTCCCAACTGAAAATGACTACCCGGGAACTTGAATCCACTAAGATGGAGGCTAAGGAGACCTTCGCAGACTTTGTCAAAAGGTGGAGGGCTAAGGCTGCACAGATGACTGATCGCCCAAGCGAGAAGGACCAGCTCTGTATCATTTCCCGCAACCTCCAACCAGACTACGCTAGGCACTTGGTTCTAGCTCAGGCCTCTGCTAACTTTGAAACCTTCTTTGACTCTGGCCTGGCCATCGAAGATGCTCTGCAGTGTGGAATTCTATCAAAGGGGGAATCCTCGCATGCCCCCAAGTCAAAGCCTCGGGCTTATTCTGGAAACGCCAATGCGCTGTTCGGGACAGGGACTTATTCCAACACGGCAACTGCCGGTACCAATGCCGCTTCCTCCAGCGCTGCTAATCACATTGCGGATGTCAATCAAGTTCAAAATCCATAGAATAACCGACCTCGGAACCAACCCCGCAGCTTTTCCGCTATCGAGGCACCTCTATCCTCGGTCTTGGAAAAGTTGGTCAAATCAGGGCATCTGAAGCCCCTGGATCCAACTCCTCTACCCAAGAACCCTTCACCCGGCTTCAAAGCCAATCTTTACTGTGCTTACCATCAAGGAGCGGGTCATCTCACTGACTCCTGCTTTCGCCTCCGTCATGCGATCCAGGATCTCATTGACGATGGCACACTGGAGACCCCTCCACCACCTCAGAAACCCAATGTCATTGCCAACTCTCTCCCTAAGCACAACGCTGTACCACATATCAACCAGATATCTCTCAGCTCCACTTATATCAACCCTACCTCCACCATATATAACCCCACTGACTATATAGCCTCAGCCGATCAACCCAGGCCCATCGTGCCTTTCTCGCTCGAGCCGTCCACCGAGGTTTCTTATATACAATTGATTGAAGGCCAACTTGTTGATGCAGATGCACCTTCGGAACTTTTACAAGCCGGATCATCTATCTCCGAAGAATCGGTCAGCTCCCTCTTCCATCAGTCGATCCCTGCTGTGCAAATCAACTCTGCTTCGTCGCTTGACAGCCCATACGCAACCATCGCTGGCCCATTTCCTGATCCCTACCAGCCTTGGCTGCCTCCTTCAGATGATAACATGCAAGCTACTGGCTGGGCCATAGCAGACCATTGGGACTATGCCACTCCTCTCCTCAACGAGTGGTCCACCCTTGGAATGGACGGGATTCTTCCACAGCCCGGAAATGTCCCATTTGATCAAGCCTGGTATGATGGTTGGTTGGCCGGTTATGAAGCGGCCTTGCTTGACCCTTTAGACGGTTTCTCCTTGTACATGCTATTCAACCCGATCGAACCTCTAGTTCCCGAAGAGGAATATTACTGGGATCCTGAGCCAACCTGGTTTGCTCCCATGGATGTTGACCCTAACCCTCTGCAAGGCTATGCCACGCCGGACTACATGCTTCACTACGCGGAGGATGAACTTGTCCAGGAAGATCCACGAGCTTTGGGAGACCACATTTCCCTCTTTAGTTCGGTCTTTGATTCGGTTTGTGATACTAACCCCGACACTGACCATGACCCCTGTTCCTACATTGTCAACGAAGAAAATCCGCGCCCTCAGGTGCCTTACCCCAACAACAAGGACTGCAGCATCATGGTTACAGACCGCGCTCCGCCCGCTAATCTGTGGGAAGTTAACGACATAGTAGACGTCCAAGTTGGGAATGAAGTCTGGGCTGTCAATCGTACCCTGGCTGATACTGGTCTCTGGGATGTTCCCTTCATTGCAAATCCGGGGCCTATTGCTGAAGTGGCTGCTGTGAAAGATTTGGGCTTCTGGGACTCCTTGCTGATGAAAGATCTGGCTAAGGATCTGGGCTTAGACATGGAAGTGCCCGTCTCTGCACCAACTACTGACAAGGGGAAGCGCAAACTGAGAGATGTCCCCGCCGACCTTTGGGATGTGAAGGAAAGCCCTCAACTCGTGCCCTCTCTGGGAAGCGTCCACAATGTCACAAGGAGCGGACGGATTTTTCAGCCTGCTAATCTGCAGGCCGGGAATTCCTCCAATCCTGCCAATCAAAGGAACGAGCCTGTTTCTTTCCCAAGGTCTGCACCTCTTGAGGTATCAGCCGGCAATCCGGTTCCTGATCTGGTTCAGCGGCAACTTGAGCGGATTCTTGCCGCTATTTCTATCTGGGGACTGATCTGTTCATCCAAGGAGCATCGTCAGAGGCTGTGTCACGCCCTATCCCGCCTTGAAGTCCAGGCCGACGTCACGCCAGAGGCGATGGTATCTCTCATCCTCCCTCCAACCTCCGAGCATACGGTAATCTTCACGGACAAAGATCTGCCAGTCGAAGGAGTCGACCACAATCGCCCCTTGCATATCACCGTCAAGTGTCGAGGACTCTGGGTCCCGACCGTCCTCATTGACAACGGCTCCGCCATCAATGTCTGCCCTCTGAGGGTCGCTTATCGTCTGGGGCTCACCAAGAAGGATCTGGCACCTTCCAATCTGGCTGTCAAGGCATATGACGGCACCCGTCGCGTGGTTGAAGGTATTTTAAAGCTCAAACTCGATGCTGAGGGTTTTGAGATGGACGTGGAGTTCCATGTCGTGGACATTCCTGCAACCTTCAATCTTCTGTTGGGTAGGCCATGGCTTCATCGGTCTGACATCATGGCTGTGCCATCCACCCTCCACCAAAAGGTTATTCTGGGGCTACCCACTGGTACTCTAACCATCTGCGGGGATTCAGGCATCCGCCCGCTCAAGGAGGACGGGACTCCCGTTCTGGGAATTCAACACGGCGAAGAAGACGTCGACCTTGGAGGTTTCTCTTTCGATACTTCAGGAGTGGTAATGGCTATCAACGTAGACGGAAATTTCCTCATAAGCTCTGTCGCGCTGGACATTATGAGAAGGATGTCTCACTTTCCAGGCATTGGTTTAGGCTCTCGCCGTCAAGGGGTCCCGGAGTTCCCTACTTTTCCTTTCAACGAGGGCCGCTTCGGTTTGGGGTATATCGCCCCTGCCGAAGATGCCAAACGGAGGAAATATATGGGAAAACCTCGGATCCTCTGCAGCGGTCCCAAATTCGTACGTGAAGTCGGGAATGCCACTTACACCGGGCAGGCTGAGCCCTTCGTTCATTCCAAAACCGGGGAGCTGCTGCCTGGGTTTGAGATCTTCGCTGATGACACCTGGTCAAGCAGTGATGATGAACCAGCGAAGGAAGAATTCAAGAGGAAGCTTAATCAGCTGAAGACCAAGACTGACTGGCTGGGATCTATCGATCAGGGAAATCTGGAGCTGCTGTTCCAGGAGTTCTCTCAAGTGGGTTTGGTTGGAGAAGCTGAAGAAGCCGAAGTGCTCATGCTCGGGCCCGACGCCCTCGAGGACCCCACCTCTCTCATTGTGAAAGCCGAGGGCTCCTTGAATAATTGCATTTTCAGGCCACGCTTAACTTGCATTGACGACACGTCTGAGTCTGAGTCTGAGTCTGAGTCTGAGTCAGAGTCTGTCCCGTCCTCTAAGTCTAGCTCTGAGTCGGAGTTTGTGCCTCTGGGCCCTCCACGTCATAGCTTTTATTTCGAGTTCGACTCTCTTGTACTTGGTAACCCTTCAGGGGCTTGTGAAATGAACGAAGCATCTTCTGACTATTTCAGTGATCTTTATATAAACTGTGTTGACCCTGACGATGAGGGGATAGATTTCGATGGGGACATTCCCAAGGAAATCCGTGCCTTCATCGAAAGGGAGGACGAAAGGCATGCTCAGCCATTAAAAGAAGAAATAGTTTCTATAAATTTGAAAGATGAAAATGATCCCCGAATGGTTCAAGTGGGCTCCACACTTTCGCCAGAGGAGCATCGTGATTTCAAAGAGCTGCTCACCGAGTTCAGTGACGTCTTTGCGTGGTCCCATCGAGATATGCCCGGAATTGATCCCGAGATCGTGGAGCATCACATTCCTTTATTCCCGGATGCCAAGCCTGTGAAGCAGAAACTCCGACGGATGAGACCAGATTGGGTCCAGAAGATTAAGGAGGAGCTTACCAAGCAGATTGACGCTGGCTTACTCGTGGTCTCTCAGTATCCCACGTGGGTTGCCAACATCGTCCCTGTCCCTAAGAAGAATGGCCAAATTCGAGTTTGCGTTGACTTTCGGGACTTGAACAAAGCGAGCCCCAAAGACGATTTTCCCTTGCCACACATCGATGTGCTTATGGACAACACTGCGGGGCACGCTTTGCTCTCGTTCATGGATGGCTTCTCTGGCTGGTCATGCTGAATGGGGGACTTATTGCTACCTGGTCATGCCTTTTGGGTTGAAGAACGCTGGACCCACTTATCAGCGAGCTGCTACCACTATCCTACACGATATGATGCACAAAGAAGTCGAGGTCTACGTTGATGATATGATCGCCAAGTCCAAAACTCGAGAAGGTCATATTCCTGTACTTAGGAAGTTCTTCGAGAGATTACGGAAGTTCCGCATGCGTCTAAATCCTCAGAAGTGCACCTTTGGGGTTACAGCGGGTAAGATGCTCGGTTTCATGATCACTTCTCGTGGAATTGAGGTCGACCCATCCAAAATCAAGGCAGTCCTCGAGATGAAGCCACCAGATTCTGAAAAGGGAGTGCGAAGCTTTTTGGGAAAGGTACAGTTCATCAGCAGATTCATCGCTAAGTTAACATTAACTTGCGAGCCGATGTTCCGTCTATTGAAGAAGAATACCCCATTCGTTTGGACAGACAAGTGCCAGGCGGCTTTCACCTCCATTCAAACCTATCTGCAAAACCCTCCGGTTTTGATGCCACCGGTGCCAGGGAAACCCTTGATACTTTACTTGTCCGTGAATCCTTCGTCTATGGGGTGTTTGCTGGCTCAAGAGGGAGGAAAAGGAGTCGAAAAGGCCATTTACTACCTGAGCAAGAAGATGGTTGGCGCTGAAGAACGCTACACTGCCCTCGAAAAGACGTGTTGGGCTCTTGTTTGGGCATCCAAGAAATTAAGACACTACATGCTGGCTTACCCAGTGAAGTTGATTTCTCGAATGGATCCTCTCAAATATCTATTTGAGAAACCTGCGCTTACTGGTAAGTTAGCACGTTGGTTGCTATTGCTCGCAGAGTTCGACCTCGAATATGTCACTAGGAAATCTGTCAAAGGGCGCGCGGTCGCCGAATTTCTGGCTGATCATCCCGTTGGGGGGCCAGAGGACTCAGATTTTACGTTTCCGGATGAAGGAGTGATGGCAGTGGTCGAAGACACCTGGACTCTTTACTTTGATGGGGCAGCCAATCAGAAGGGATACGGGATTGGGGTTTTGCTTATAACCCCCGATGGTGCTCATATTCCGCTTGCATTCAAACTCAATTTCGATGTCACGAACAACCAAGCTGAATATGAGGCTTGCATTGTTGGCATGGAAGCGGCCCTTACGCTCGGTGTTGAAAGGCTTGAGGTTATTGGTGACTCCAACCTTGTCGTTTCTCAGGCTAACGGAGACTGGAAAGTTCGGGAGGACAGATTGAAGCCTTATCACCAAGACTTGGAGGACCTCATTCCTCGCTTCAACAAGGTCACGTTCACGCACATCCCTCGGATGAAGAACCAGTTCGCCGATGCTCTAGCAACTCTGGCTTCCATGATCGAGCTTCCGGTTGGTATCAAGCTTCGTCCTATTCTAATTGAACAGCGAGACTTGCCTGCTTATCAATATGTCAACGCCGTCGATGATGTTGATGACGGCCTACCCTGGTATCACGATGTCTGGAACTTCGTCGAAAGTGGTCAGTTTCCAGCCAACGCCACCAAAAAGGATCGAACGACACTCCGAAGAATGGCCGCTCAGTACATTATCTATGGCGGAAGACTGTATCGAAGATCCCACTGCGGAATGCATAAGCTCTGTGTCAACGGCTCTGAGGCCATTAAAATCATGGAGGAAATTCACGAAGGAATTTGTGGCCCTCACATGAGTGGGGTCATGCTTGCCAGGAAAATCTTACGACAGGGATACTTTTGGTCTACCATGGAGTCCCAATGCGTGGATTATGTACGCCGTTGCCATAGGTGTCAAATCCATGCCAATCTCATGCATGTCCCTCCTTCTAAACTATTTGGCATGACATCGCCTTGGCCCTTTTCTGTCTGGGGTATTGACGTCATCGGCATGATCAAGCCTTCTGCTTCGAACAGGCATCGGTTCATTTTGGTGGCAATAGATTACTTCACCAAGTGGGTCGAGGCTGAATCTTATAAGACCCTGACGGCGGTTCAGGTTGCTCAGTTTATCCGAAAGAACATCATCTATCGATACGGGGTTCCACAGGCGTTTTTTTCTGACAATGGTGTCCACTTCAAAGGCAGGGTGTTGGAACTTTTCGAGGAATTCCAAATCCAGGTTCATCATTCAACGGTCTATCGCCCTCAGACAAATGGGGCGGTTGAGGCAGCCAACAAGAACATCGAGACTATCATCAAGAAATCCGCGGAGTCCGCCAGGGACTGGCACGAGCAGCTGCCTCTAGCTCTTTGGGGGTACCGCACGTCAATTCGAACATCAACGGGGGCCACCCCTTTTTCTCTGGTTTACGGGATGGAAGCTGTCCTTCCCATCGAGCTGGAAGTGCCGACTTTGAGGATCATGGCTGAATGTGAACTCGCGGAGTTCGAATGGCTTAGCGGGAGGTTTGTCGAACTCATGCTCTTTGACGAGAGAAGGCTCCGTGCCTTGTATCATGTTCAGGGTTATCAGCGCAGGATTGCTCGGGCATTCAACAAGAAGGTGAAGTCTCGTGACTTGGCTGAAGGGGACATGGTTACAAAGGAAGTCCGAGCTCCCATTTTCGATCTACGTGGCAAGTTCCGCCCGAAGCGCGCAGGACCTTACATTATCAAGACCATCCTCTCGGGTGGAGCGGCTCAGCTCATCGATCTGGACGGCAACGAGTTCAACACTCTGGTCAACCTGGATCAACTTAAACGTTACTACCCTTGAGAGAAGCTCGTTGGGCCGAAAACCACAAGGGTGGGCGGTCCCAAGCAAAAATTAGAGCAAGCCTGCTAGACTGAAAACCCAAGGGGGCAGTTTAGGCAAAAATAAATAGGCATTCAATCAAAAGCTCGCTAGGCTGGAAACCTGCAAAGGCAGTCCTAGGCAAAATTTAGAGCGCAAAAGGAGAGCCAAAACACATGAGCGAACCCTAGCCTGAACTACGTTTTGACCTGATTCCCTAGCTTGGGATAAGTAGGCAATCTCTCTGTGAGATTCGGTCACAATCAATCAGCTCGATCCAGGTTGTTCATTCCGGAGCATACCTCAACTTTCAAACAACATGGCGTTCAACACTTGGACTAAAAGGGGAAAATTTTTAATCTTTCACCTTTATTCAAAACTATTATTTTTATTACATAGGCTGAGCAGAGCCCTAAGAAAAACAGTAAAGCATCAAAAACAGAACGAAATGCTAGAGGCCCTCACGGGCTCACAGTTTGTTCTAGATCATTGGATTTGAGTCGGTAGTCAGTCGTCTCCTTGCGACCTCTTCTCTTAACCATGCTACATAGCGATGTTTGAGTCTTGTGCGCTGAAGTCGTCTTCTGCTCCTCCGAGTTCTCTCAAACCCCAGTTATGTTCATACTGCTAGATGTTGGGCTGTAAAAGCTGGAATGTGGAAGTCTTCTACCCCACTCGATGAAAGCCTTGGCTCATGCCCGGTTGCGGATTATACGACCTGGGATGTAGAACGTGAAACTGGACAGCCCAGCAATCACCATTCTCTCAAAACCTGCAGAGTGCAGAGCCATATCCGGAATGTTCAAAGCCCTGTGCCGCCAGACGATCTCGCGCGGAGACATCTCTCTCATGAAGGTGTGCCACTCCTCCTCAGACATTTCTGGATACAGCATTCCCCTTTGGTGCATCCGCCCGGGCAGACGGGGCCAGTCCGCTTCAGGAGCCGAGATTAGCCCAAGCTTGTCACATAGCCACAACTGCATGAGTGAAAAGACAAGTAAGGAGCCACATAAGTCCGAGCGAAAGAAAACAAGTAAGGAGCTACCATACAGCCTTAGCTGAGAGTCGAGGTAAAAAAAAAAAATAAACTGTGCGAAAACCGGAAAAAGGTGAGCTGAGTGAGATTTTACCTGTAACAGGATTGGACTACCGCCGAATGTGTTTGTCTGACCTGTGGCTACCAAATCCAAACCAATGAGTGTCTCAGTGAGCACCAAAGGCACCACGTTCTTCCGAGCACCCATCTCCGCAGCCACGTGTACCAGCGAGGGGTCGGGCCGTCCATACGGAGACACCAGCAGGTATGCGGCCAGTACGCTGACTGACACGGCAAATCGACGTCGAGCCTGCAGAGCCGTATCCGCTGGATCGCCGTCGGGTCCGTACCGTTCCATTAGGCGCGCAATGTTTATTTGTCCGCCGATCAACAGGCTTTCCGCCGCACTCCTGGGGATGTTCAGACACGTCTTCAACAGCTTTGACATGCTTTGCCCGTAAGGTGGCACGACGATTACGCTCGAAGCAAAGCCTTGGAGGTACGCTTGGAATTCTTCAACGGTCGGACACAACTCGTTGTCCCCAAATCGGAACACATGGACGTCCCGGTCCCAAAACTGCAGGGCTGCTCTCAGAATTTCGGGGCGGAGCCTTACGCTTTTTAAGAAGCGAAACGCCGCCAACCCATGGGAACGGAAGCATAGCCAATCACTCGCGACAAATTCTTCAAGCCACGTGCCAATTAAGGTGGGGAGATGATTTGCCATTTGGGAGAACAGTGCTAGAATTTTCCCACGGAAGCACATCCTTCCTTCAGGGGCTCACCCCTCTTTATAAGCCAAGGAAGGAGGCATGCCTTTCCTATTTGATGAGGTGGCCTTGCAAGGTGTCCCTCCACTTGCTAAAAATCAAGGGGACATCTCTGGGGAAAGCCAGGAACCCCCTGCACGCCCAGACCTGCTGACAAAGCCTGCCACCCCTTTTTGTCCGAATGGGTCAAGACTGGCCACTGCAACAGGGATTCTCCATCGCGCGAGGGTCATGGAGTGTCGCGCGACAGTTGTTATTCGCGCGATGGTTTTGAGTGCTCGCGCGAGTATTCAATTTCATTCGACACAGTAGGGCAGGCTACTGCCTTTTTGGGGTCATTTTTCGGATTCTGACTCGGGCCAGATTTTGAAATTTTGATGCTTCCAGTAGGTCATTATGAGTATTTATGGCTACATCGAAGCGTTGTTTGTTCAAATTACACGTTCAATGACGAGTTCGGTCTCTCGAAGGAATAACGGCCGGGTAATTCAAAGGTTTTATTTAGCCGATCAAGCCGGGCAAAGTGGCATACAGTTTACAGAGCAAGTACAGAAAAGCGGGGCCTAATGGCTTTACTAATTACAATTTGTTTTCCCACGGGATTCAGAAATATCCCCTCAGTCTTGCTTCAACTTCAACACGGAGTCATCTTACGTAACGCTTTTCCAGCCACGTCCTGAAATCTGGAACTGATTCCTTCAACGTCCTATCGCCCCAGTTATCTCTGTGGCAGCGCAAATCCCAGGAAGTGAACGCGGGGATGTCAAAGTCTTCCGCTCCGTATCGTTTGTATCCTTGGTTCCTTCCAAGCTGGCGGAGCGTACGCCCAGGGATGTAAAATGTGAAACTTGACAGGCCGGCGAGTATTACTCTCTTGTATCCCGCCGATTTGAGCGTCATTGCTGGGAGGTTTAACCAGAGGCACCTCCAGACTATATCTTCAGAATGCAGATCATTCAAGAAGGCAAACCATATCTCCACCGGCAAGTCGGGGAATATCATCGGTCTCGCAACCAACAATCTGGGAAACTCTTCAAAGCCAGCCTGTGGCTCTTCCAAGACCCCGATTTTGTCTGCCAGCCAGAGCTGCATGAGAACGGAGGATGAGTCAGAAATCAAATACGGCCCAAGCGCTTGGATTAAAGTCGAAAATGCGAGAAATTATGTCGAATGGGAATTTACCTGGAGCAAGATAGGACATCCGCTGAAGGAATCGGCTTGCCCAAGTTTCAGCATGTCCAAACCCAGGAGCGTCTCCGCTAGGACCACGGGCATAATGTTTTTCCCGTTATCCATTTGCAAGGCAATGCTCACCAGCTTGGGATTTACCCCTCCGTCGACGGGAATCAGCATATACGCGGCCAGTGTGCATATAGACAAGACGAAGCGTCGTTGAGCTTCCCCGACGTAGTCTCCCAAGCCAGCCTCCGGGCCGTACAGCTCGATTAGGTGGAGGATGTTCAGCTCGCCGTTTCGAATGATGCTGGCTGTCATTGCCGCCGGAATATTGAGCTTTTCCCGTAAAATTTGCCCCATGTCTTCATGGACGGGCGGCACGGCAAGAACGTCTAGATTGGCGAACCCCGGGGCGTATGCCTGGAACTCTTCTATCGTGGGACACATTTCATCTTCACGGAATCGGAAGACATGCACGATGGGGTCCCAGAAGGGCAATGCGGCTTGAATGATCTCGACGCATGGTCGAGCGAACCGGAGATCTCGAATCGAAGATAAACAGCGAGACCGGGGACTCGCCCAATTTATGGTTTCCTCTCTCATTAGCCAAGGATCAAGGGCTTCCATTAGAGAGTCTCCCATTTTTAGTCAAGTTGAAAAGGGGTGTACACTTCATTAAGTCTAAAAATCTTTCTTCAAATAGCCAAGGAGTTGGTGAGACCAAGGCATAGGTGTCCTACCACCTTGCATGGCAGAACAGCCTTCCTTCTGCAAGCCCAGAACAACTTTCAAGACGTGGAAGTTATGAACAGCTCCATGCCAATAATTTGGTCAAACAAAGGCTGCTTAACAGGAGTTGACTCTCGCGCGACATTCCCAATGCATCGCGCAACATATATTCCTCGCGCGGTAGTTACACACCATCGCGCGACGGTTGGTCTGCAGTTTTGACAGATTTCAGCAGCTACTGTCCAAATTGGTCGATTTTCATTGCAAGGGTCATTGGGTACTTTTGATGATTCCAGCAAGTCATCATAGGCATGTGTGACTGTATCCAAGCAACGGATCACGAATGCCGTGCTCAACGAAGATTTTGGACCCTCGGAGGCCCGTTTCAAGTTCAAACCAGGGTTTCGGAAGTTCGGAACTCGTTCCAGAGATTCTAGCCTATTTTGGTCATGCCATACGGGTCATTTGGACCTTAAGTGACTGTATGGAGGTGTCGGTTTCAGTCCGGGACATAATCGAGTCATCTTTCGACGCTTCATACCATTTTTGCGTTATTTTGAGCATTCTTCGGTATAAGTCCATTCTTGGGGCGTTTCGTTCGAATCCGTCAATTGGCGCAGGTCATGTTGGCCACCATTGATCGTTTAAAGGTGTCGTTTTCATCTCTTTCAAGGTATCGTGAGTCTTGGCGTATACTACCCAAAATTTCATTGTTTCCTGTATCCTCGTATCCTGATTGTGTCTTAGGGTATTTCGTCCTTTTTCTCTCAGAGTTAGGCTGTTTTATACACTCATACGTGTCTGTGTGTGGCCTCGATGTGTTGTCAATGCAAGTTTGGTATTAGTGGCGGGTTTTACTGATTCTTATGCACAATGAGAAGCTCTAAAACTTTGGGATGCAACTTTTATGTACTAAAACCGTGATCTATCCATGTCAAAAGCGGAAGGACTACTGTATCTCTGGCCCTCGGTCGATCAAAGCTACTAAGTCAAAACAGGGCACATGCGCCCGCCAATCAAAAAGAGGCACGCAGGCTCTCAAAATGTCTATCCGTCAAAAGCTATCTACTTGGGCACGCAGGCCCTAAATCAAAAGCAAAAAGGGTAACGGAGGCCTCGTCAATGCTCCTCAAGCCCATCGTCACTGTCTGAAGTATCGTGCAGCTCCAGGGGATCATCTCTATACCTCGGATCGTCAATGGAGTCGTCAGAGCCACTGCTGGTGGACAAGTGCTCCTCGCCCTCTCCCTTTGCCTCTTCTTCCTCTCCCTTATCTTCCTCATCTTCGGAAGTCGGACTCATGATCAATTTCAGCCTGCGAGTCGGGCCCGGCTTCTCCAACGTCGGCTTCTCGCGCCTCTTCAGTTGGTACCGAAGCTCAGCTTGCCTCGCGGCCTGCTTGGCTTCCTCCTCGCGTGCACGCGCTGTCTGTAAACCCCTCGTCTGTCGTCGTGTGGTGGTAACCGGAGGCGCGGATTTCTGTGCCACCACCTTCTTCGGTGGCGGATCTCGCGCACTCTTCCACCTAGGGTTCCTCTTTCCCTCCACCTGCATTATCATTGCATTTCAAAGCATCAGTATCTATTGCACATTTTGTATTTCTGTATTGAAAACAGGTACATCTATCAAGCTATCAAAGCAGGAACGTATCGAAAACAGGAATGTATCGAAAGCTGAAATGTATCGTTTCATACCTGAGTCCTCTGAACAACGGCTGGCTGAGTCGGCTGTGACATCGGTGCCTGGTACTGCAACTCCAATGGCGTGCCGCTCGCTGCCTTTCTCACTGCATTCTCCAGCGCCAGCATGCTTCGAACGGCTTCGTTCACCCACTCAATTGGCACCTGCATGCAATTCAAGTTTATCAGACTATTCAGCAAATAATTCAAGCATTTGAAGTTCAAAAGTAATGTTGGAAACTGATTCTTACCGACACGGTCACAGGAACAGGCTCCGTCCTCGCAGGGGCTAACTGAAACTCTGCAGGATTCCCCTGACTGTCAACAACGGGAATCCTCCACAGCAGCGCAGGGAGTCCGCCAACTGCCGGTCCGCTCGGGGCTCGCCTGGCCCGGCTCTCACCCCCTCTCCGTCCCTCTCCGGCTGCTCTCCTCTCCTCAGCGGCCCCCGCGGCCTGGCCTCGCGCCTCTCTCCGGCCACGGACCCCAATGGACCCGCCAGGAAGTCTCGCTGGTAGACTGCATAGTCCCTACCAGGACGCAGGTATCGCTCAAGCCCGGCGTCCGGCCTCGTGTACCTCTCCAGCTCGGCCCGCGTGTACTCTCCTGTGTGTGAAGCTCGAGCTGGTAGCGGCCCTGGCACCCAGAACTCAGGATAACCAAGTGACTGGCGCGTCACTCGGTCTCCCAAGTACCACTGCCAACCAAAGGCAGACTCTAACAGCACCCTGCTGGCCGTGACAGCTCTGCTCCTGGCCAAGTACTCAGGCTCTGGCTCCGCCCTCCTCCAGGGATCCCAATTGACCTGTGATTCGAAGCAAGCGGGCAATGCAAGCAATTGATCAGCGACAGCATTAAAGCAGTGAAACGAATACACATCTAATACTTATGATTGTGTGTTCATACCTGTGACGCTCTGAGCTCGTCTAGGTATAACCTGAAGGCGTTGAGCTCGCCTCTTCCCTCCTTCTTCCCGGTGCTCTCCTTGCTCCACTTCGACGCGCGAGGGAGAGTGCTCAAGTCTGGATGCTTACACTTCGGCGGGTACATCCGCAAAACCTCGTATGCCCAAAGCTGCAAGGTTTAGACAAGTTCGAACGTTAGTCAAGGCATACAGTATTTGAAATCGAAGCAGTCAAGCAGACTAAACAATGGACGAGCATAGTCAAATTGTGCTTAAAGGGATTAGGATTGTACCTCCCAGACCCTCCAATAGCCGGCCGTGCTCTTGCCCGTCCTCGACGAGTCGCCGAAAAAGAGGTAGGCCGTCCCAAGAGCCGCTCCGCCCCAGTCAAAGCGCGAGGCTGTCCTCAGGTCCCTCAACGCAGGCAAGTAAGAAAGATGGACGTTGCTTCGCCTGTTCGGGTACAACGTGGCACCAAACAGGTATAGCAGGAACGCCCGGGCCATCTGCTCCGCCTCCCGGTCATTCGACACCTCCTTCCTCAGGTAGCCCTTGAACTGGTCGTACCTTGCCATTCCCCCCTCTACCTTGGGCACTCTGCCCAAAAACCACTCCAGCGCAGCCTGATCCTCCTGGATCCCTGAGTCAAACGGAATGGGCTCGCCCCCAATCCTCAGCCCTGTGATCGCTGCAAAGTCAGCAGGCGTCACCGTCATCTCCCCAGGAGGTAGGTGGAAGGTATTGGTGGTATCCCTCCACCTCTCAGCAAGTGCAACGAGGACGGCATGGTCAATCCTCGCCGGGGTCAAGATCCGCACAAACTCCCCTAACCCTGCCTCGTCCACCAGCCGCCTCACTCTCCCCGGCAGCCCCTCGTACAGCTGCAAAGACATGCACGCGCCCCCAAAGCCGCGGATGTCCCTCTGTTTAGCTCCAGCCTGTTTCAGATACAAAGACAAGCAGCAAATGGTTCGTCAGTACTTGGGAGGTTCATTCTCAAGTTCTAGGTAATCAATGAAGCCTACGACAGATGGTTGGTTCAAGTTATTACATATTGGGCCTATACTACAGAAATACGTGGCTTTAGCATGCTTCGGTTCGCAAGATCGTTCATGCAAATTCTAAGTTCAAGCATGTTCTAAGCAAGCATCGAATGTGAACTATCAGAGCAAGAATATCGAAATCAAATCACAAAGGGTGTTTTCTGAGAATATACCTCCATCCATGTCGCTGCAATGTGGGCCCGGGGATCTCTCAACACCAGCTCGTCGTCGTAGTCTCTCTGCGACGGTGCGCGGGCCGCAACGCCCGACGGCACAAAAAGGTGCGGTATGGGAAGCACGTATGCCCCCGCTGAAAAGCCCGGCCGGCTCGTGTTCTTCGCCTCCTCCACGGCCGTAACCCTAGGCCCCTGCGCCTCAACTCGGGATCTCTCCTCGGCCTCTGCGTCTCTCAGAAGCTCCTCTCTCTCCAGTCTCTCTCTCTCGGCCTTCTCAACGGCCTCCGACGCCTCAATGGCCCGTGCACGGTCCTCTCTGGCCTTTAGGACCAATTCCCCAACCAGGGGGTTGTCCTCTAACAGTCTCGCCAGTGCCTCGTCAGTCAGGTACTCGGCAACGTCATGTCTAGTGATCGGCACGTGTCTCGACGACGTGGCCGCGGTTGACTCCGGCCTGAACAACACATCCTCCTCCCGGATTGGCATCTCCGCGATCTCTTCCTCAACAACAGCCCCTTTACCTTTCGCCGAATCCCTCGGCGGGGACCCGGACGGCTCAACAGTGTCATCTCCTCCCTTACTGCCACTGACTCCTCCAGCATCAACCATCGCGCGAGGCTCCTCCTCGGTCGCGCGATGGTGCTCGTCAACACCAGCCTTTCCTGTGTTCAATGGACTCACTCCGGACACCACTGACCCCTCTACGGCCATGACCGGATCCAGCCGCTCAACGCTGTGGCTCACAACCCCAGGCTCAACAGTCGCGCGAGCCCCTCGCTCTGTCGCGCGACTCTCGTCGCCACCAACAGTCGCCTGTTCGCGACCCTGTTCGCCATCTCCGCCGCCTGCCGCCGCTGCACCGGCATCTGTACCAACCTCCGCCACCATCTGATCGGCTGTTTCTGGACCCATTGGCCTTTCTCGGTCCTCCGGTTGATCAATAACGTCGCCGCCGCCTCTGTCACCACCCTGATCTGCCATGAATGGATGGTCAAGGTTGGGTTTGTCGTTTTTAGTGGACGAAATCAAGGTTTGAGAGGGATTCGAGAAGAGAGATGAGAGTTTGAGAGAGTTTCGAAACTCCGGAACTGTTTTGGCACTGTTTCTGTAACGTCCCGCGGACGTTTAAACGATTGGAACGGGTTTGGGCCGGGTCTGGGCCTGTTCAGGCCCAAGCCCTAACTTCAGACCCTCGCGCGACTATTCTCGAGTGTCGCGCGACACTTCTTTTGGGCTGCAGGCCCAATCCGAATTCTGAGACCGGCCCAATCTCAAATAATCCCTCGTTGAGATCCATAACATGTTGATATGTTATCAATAAATTTGAGGGTCATTTTGGAAGCTTTGCCTTCGGACCCGAAGAATTTGGTATCCCCAGCAGTGGTCCGATCAAAACAATGACGATCTATCCGTCCGAACAATCAACAGCGACGATCTATCCGTCCGATCAATCCACAGCGACGATCTATCCGTCCGATCAATCAACAGCGACGATCTATCCGTCCGATCAATCAACAGCGACGATCTATCCGTCCGATCAATCAACAGCGACGATCTATCCGTCCGATCAATCCACAGCGACGATCTATCCGTCCGATCAATCAACAGCGACGATCTATCCGTCCGATCAATCCACAGCGACGATCTATCCGTCCGATCAATCCACAGCGACGATCTATCCGTCCGATCAATCCACAGCGACGATCTATCCGTCCGATCAATCCACAGCGACGATCTATCCGTCCGATCAATCCACAGCGACGATCTATCCGTCCAACTTCCAATCTCTCCCCTTGGTGCACGGTATTTTTATATACTCGTCTGCATTTTCTATTTAATCGGCTTTTGGGCGGATTTGGTGGGTGTCTAGAAATCTTTGACGTTACCCGTACCAGTCAATGGTGCTCCGCGTGCCGTCAAAGAGGGACTACTGTAGACACCCCAATCTGGGTCTCCCAATTGTTTTACTTTATTTTACGATTTTCTTGTTTCCCCGATGATGAAATCGGATCAAACAGAGCTTGGATTAGGGAATTGGATTAGGCTTGGGACGCTTAGAAACCTTGCTTGAACCCTTTGAACCCCTTCTAAACCTTCAGTCAAACCCTAAAACCAGAGTTGACCCTCGCGCGAGTCTTCTTGTCCCTCGTGCGACACTCAGCCTGCCACGTGTAGTCAAAGTCAAACTGTTGACTGTTTGACCCTCGCGCGATGGTTCTCTCCTGTCCCTATCACAGAATCCAGCTGGACTTGTGATGATTGCTTGGCACATGGGTTCCCATGGGCTGGAACCCCGTTCTCCTCAGCTGAACGGCGTGCTGGCTGGCTCTAGCCCCATGCAAACTCCCAACCACTCTCTCACCTTGTTGGCTAGCCTCACAACCAAGTGGTGACCAGCCTTGGTGGCTGGTCCTAAGGCCTTGTTTGGCCCCTAACTCAGCCTTGCATTCCCCCTATAAATACCCCCATTGGTCTTCCATTTAAAGGGTTCCAAAAAAATTGCCTAAGGAAGTCATTAGTCATTCTACAAATCCTACATTAGCTAGCACAAAATTCCTAACTCTCAAACTACTTCCTAAACCACTGAACTTGGTGTGTTCATACACTCTTGGTAGCAAGGTCACACCAATCAACCTCATCTACTCCCAAACCCTTTCCAAGCAAAGGTATAATGTTTAAGCTGTTTCTATTTTGATCCCTGAGGGGGGCTGACAGGACCAAGGCTGGTAATCAATACCATGTCCTGGTCCTAAAGCCAGCAAAGTTACAAGAATTCGTGGCAGCCACACCCTCGCGCGACGGTCCCCTATACTCGCGCGACACTCGTGTTAGCAAGAGAAAGGACCTCGTGGGGAAGGGAAGCTAGCCCTTTTCTGTTTTGCAGTGTATTTATGTCTGTTGTATCTTACTCTGATTTTTAGATCACTGTTATGCATGCAAAACAAAATACAGTAGCTAGTTTATTGGCTTTAAACAGTTTGGAATGCCCTTGGGACCCCCTGAATCTGTCTCAAGACCCCAAGCATGCAAAGCAATTCCTGGAAGTCCAGTCAGGAATGTCGCGCGAGACTCAGTCTCTGTCGCGCGACAGTCCTGTAATCTCCATGAATAGCCCTTGCATGGGTAACTAGGCCCTTGGCCTCTGTTTTGATACCCCCACTGTTTAGGGGTTGTGTTTCAATTCATTTGGCTCCTGTTTGGAGTATTATGTAATAATTAGTATTTTACAGTCTTTCAATAAACTGCTTGGTTTGCTTCCTGGGTGTGCACTGGTCTTTCCAGAGCCCAGAAGGGGATGATTTTGGGACTGTGGTGAGATGACAACGCTCGCGCGAGGATCAGTGTGTCTCGCGCGATGGTTGACTTACATGCAGATCTGTTCATGCATGCAAGTTGATCATCGTGCAGGGCAAATCTGCCCCGAGCCTGGTTTTGGCATCTGATCGCTGTCTCAAGTTCATTCCATCTATTATTCATCATGCTATCCGTCCATGCCAATATTTGATCACATCTTGCAAAGTGTTACAGTTTTAATCCCCGATTAACTGTTCCCCCGCCCTAATTGGCTAAAATCAATTAAAAGAGGAAGAATCACAAATGTTTTCATAAAAATGCCTAAAGTAGAGACTGATCTCCGGATTGGGCGAGAGAGGTGCCATAAAACCCTTCCCCTCTCGTAACCTGGCTCCCGAACCCAGATATGGTTATGACGGACTGGTTTCCTTCACTTTTTCAAACAAAGCGCGGCAGGTGCTTCGAAATACGGTTCCTTGAGTGTCGGACCTTCAAAACTCAAGTGGCGACTCTGTATTTTCGAGCGCTTGCCACCTGCGCTCGCGCTCCCTCGATTATCAAGAAAAAGGGCCGCAATGGCGAAAAGGAACGAAATCCTTTCTCTCCGAGGGCATGCTGCCCACAGTAGTCTAAACACTTACTAACCTTCATGTTTTTCACCATCTTCTCTTCACAGAAATAGTAGTCTAAAAACCTACTAACCGTCACGTGTTTTATTGTTTTTCTTTTGTATGACTAGTAGTCTAAACACCTACTAACAGTCATGTGTTTCCCCATCTTCTCTTCAAATGACGAGTAGTCTAAAACCTACTAGCCGTCACGTGTTTCACTGTTCTTCTTTTGCATGACTAGTAGTCTAAACACCTACTAACCGTCATGTGTTTCACCATATTCTCTTCACATGACTAGTAGTCTAAAAACCGACTAATCGTCACGTGTTGCACTGTTTTTCTTTTGCATGACTAGTAGTCTAAACACCTACTAACAGTCATGTGTTTCACCATCTTCTCTTCAAATGACTAGTAGTCTAAAAACCTACTAGCCGTCACGTGTTTCACTGTTCTTCTTTTGCATGACTGGTAGTCCAAACACCTACTAACCGTCATGTGTTTCACCATATTCTCTTCACATGACTAGTAGTCTAAAAACCTACTAATCGTCACGTGTTGCACTGTTTTTCTTTTGCATGACTAGTAGTCTAAACACCTACTAACAGTCATGTGTTTCACCATCTTCTCTTCAAATGACTAGTTGTCTAAAAACCTACTAGCCGTCACGTGTTTCATTGTTTTTCTTTTGCATGACTAGTAGTCTAAACACCTACTAACCGTCATGTGTTTCACCATCTTCTCTTCACATGACTAGTAGTCTAAAAACCTACTAATCGTCACGTGTTGCACTGTTTTTTTTTGGGTAATTTAGCTTGAAATTAAAAAAAGGTTAAGCGAATGTACAGCCTACAAGGGGCATACCCCAGGAGGAAAAGAAAGGAAAAAACAAAGAAGAGTGAAAAAAGTGCGGTAAACCATGCACAACCCGCATGGAGAGTGTGATAGAGTAAATACATAACAACATGCTATGCGTACTGTAAAATGTGAAATTCGAAATTTGAAATTTGAACTACTACCTGGCACAACCCGCCAGGCTAGGAAATAAAGTAAATACGGTAGATAGTCTGGGTCAACGGTGACCACATGAAAACCAGCGCTGAGGAGAGATCCTCCTCCTCCTAGGCTGGGAAAAGAAACCCAAGAACCGAGACGCCCATCATTCCGAAGATAGCATAATACCCACTCAAAAGAAGTCAACTACTACAGAGGGACTCGGACCGAGAGAGGTTCGAACTGGAGATGTCTGCATCCGACAAGGCTACCCTGCTAAGCACCCTACACACCACGCCCATTCCATCCAGACTACTACTTTCTCACCCAAATACCCTAGGCTCGCTAACGACTATAAGCGGAACAGGAAGAGGGACCACGAAAAGTAGCCCCCCAAACCTCAAGTGGACCAAGCTGCTCCTTTCGATCCGTGAACCACTAAATCTAATCAGAAACAGACTACGAAGCTACCCCTTTCGATCAGTGAGAATCCACCAATCTAGTCAATGACAGCTCCGGCAACTACCTTGCTCAATCAGACTCATCCATAATCTAATCATCGGCACCCACAGCTACTGCTACTGCGAGACTGCCCCTTAACTAGGAGTATCCAATCTAATCAATAATAGTCACGACCACAAGAATACTAGGCAGGTCCTCAGAGCTAAAAGTGCCGGCTCAAAGGATATGGAGGGCTCGACGAAGAGCCCGACCCCCGATTTCAGTCCAACAGATGACCGCCTATCGGGGGATGCAAAAACTAACAGAGAACTGGCCCAAAGTCCAGCAACAATATAAGTGCAAAAAAGTACATTGCCTGACATAAATTAAACTTCCACATCGCCGAGCCACCCGGCTTACTCGCCGGCTCGCATCGGTGGCCGCGCTCGCTTCGCCGCAGCTCGCCGCTGCTGCCGCTGCCTGGCCGGCTGCTTGCCCGGCAAGCTGCGCGATGGCCTTCCTGGGCCGGATGAGGGTTGTCTCGACCGCCCGGCCAAGCTGCCGCCAGCCTCTGCCCGAGCAAAACAATCACTGCCGCTATCGCTGCCCGAGCCACGCACGGTGGCTTGCCCCGGGCTGGAAATCGGGCCGGTGGCTCTTGCCCGGCCAATGCCCGAGCCGGAGTAGGTGCTAGGTCGGCCTCGCCAGCAGGGGTGAGCTCACGGTGGCGCACCACCATGAACACCGCCAGTGCCCGGCCGGGCCGACGCCTCGCCGCCGCTGCCCGGCCGGGTTGATTGCCGGCCGATGAGCCCCACGACCGATTGCCTGTGCCGATGGCCCAAGCAAAGAGCCGGAGAGGGCCTTGAATGACGGCCTTGACTGGCGGCCACAGTGAGCCCCGGTGGCCTAAATGTGACCGTACCTGGATGTGGCCGACCTTGTCGGAGATGTGAGCTTGCCCAGATATGGGCGTTGACCGGCCGCCTGAAGGAAAACGACTGGCAACAATGGCTTTGCTGTTCAGGTTCGGGGGTTTGGCCTTGCTGGGTCTCCGTACATGTAGATCTCAGTGGTGAGTTCGCCCTGCTGCCGTGCCACTGTTCGAGCACTCATTGAAGCAGCAAGGGCCATCATCTCCGGCGAGGCCTGGTGCAGAAGGTAACCCATGAAGTTTTGACCCATGATTCCAAACTCAAAGCCACGGCGGTTGTTGTTTGACCGGTCCAGACGGAGGCCGGACCAGGTGGAGCTTGATTGGCCAGTAATGGCCGTTGAACTTTCAGATCTGCCCGGTGCAGATCCCAATGAAGGTACCCGCCGGTGCACGGCGGGGTTGAGGTTGGAGGCGAGGCCCACGGCTGTGGAGCTTGGGTCTCTAAGGAGAGAGTATCCCTTGCCCAGAAGGTGACTGCCATGGCCGGAGGGAGCCTGGGCCGGAGAAGGCCAGCTATGGCTGCCCGATGGAGAGATAGAGGTGGCCGGTTGGAGGTTGGAGGCGAAGGAGGAGAGCAGGCCCTAAGAAGGGTTGATCCCTTGCCGTCCTTGCTGTTGATGTTGCTGCTGGCCGGAGGTGGAGACCGGCGACCGGCTGGATCTGGACCGGGGGAGCTTTCTCTCTCTAGGTTAAAGAGAGAAGCTCCCCACACGAACTTCAGACCACGTATTGTGTTTTTTAAGTCTCAAGGGCTGGGTGTTGCACTGTTTTTCTTGTGCATGACTAGTAGTCTAAAAACTTACTAACCGTCATGTTTTTCACCATCTTCTCTTCACAGAAATAGTAGTCTAAAAACCTACTAACCGTCACGTGTTTTACTGTTTTTCTTTTGTATGACTAGTAGTCTAAACACCTACTAACAGTCATGTGTTTCACCATCTTCTCTTCAAATGACGAGTATTCTAAAAACCTACTAGCCGTCACGTGTTTCACTGTTTTTCTTTTGCATGACTAGTAGTCTAAACACCTACTAACCGTCATGTTTTTCACCATCTTATCTTCACATGACTATTAGTCTAAAAACCTACTAACCTTCACGTGTTTCACTGTTTTTCTTTTGCATGACTAGTAGTCTAAACACCTACTAACCGTCATGTGTTTCACCATCTTCTTTAGACAGGACTAGTAGTATAAAAACCTACTAACCGTCAAAAGTTTCACAGTTCTTCTTTTGCATGAGTAGTAGTCTAAACACCTACTAACCGTCATGTGTTTCACCAACTTGTCTTCACATGACTAGTAGTCGAAAAACCTACTACTCGTCACGTGTTTCACTGTTTTTCTTTTGCATGACTTGTAGTCTAAAAACATACTAAACGTCTCGTGGTTCACTGTTTTTCTTTAACATGACTTGTAGTCTAAAATCCTACTAACCGTCACGTGTTTCACTGTTTTTCTTTTGCATGACTAGTAGTCTAAACACCTACTAACCGTCATGTGTTTCACCATCTTCTCTTCACAGGACTAGTAGTCTAAAAACCTACTAACAGTCACGTGTTTCACTGTTCTTCTTTTGCATGACTTGTAGTCTAAACACCTACTAACCGTCATGTGTTTCACCATCTTCTATTCACATGACTAGTAGTCCAAAAACCTACTAATCGACACGTGTTGCACTCTTTTACTTTCGCATGCCTAGTAGTCTAAACACCTACTAACCGTCATGTGTTTCACCATCTTCTTTAGACAGGACTAGTAGTATAAAAACCTACTAACCGTCAAAAGTTTCACAGTTCTTCTTTTGCATGAGTAGTAGTCTAAACACCTACTAACCGTCATGTGTTTCACCAACTTGTCTTCACATGACTAGTAGTCGAAAAACCTACTACTCGTCACGTGTTTCACTGTTTTTCTTTTGCATGACTTGTAGTCTAAAAACATACTAAACGTCTCGTGGTTCACTGTTTTTCTTTAACATGACTTGTAGTCTAAAATCCTACTAACCGTCACGTGTTTCACTGTTTTTCTTTTGCATGACTAGTAGTCTAAACACCTACTAACCGTCATGTGTTTCACCATCTTCTCTTCACAGGACTAGTAGTCTAAAAACCTACTAACAGTCACGTGTTTCACTGTTCTTCTTTTGCATGACTTGTAGTCTAAACACCTACTAACCGTCATGTGTTTCACCATCTTCTATTCACATGACTAGTAGTCCAAAAACCTACTAATCGACACGTGTTGCACTCTTTTACTTTCGCATGCCTAGTAGTCTAAACACCTACTAACCGTCATGTGTTTCACCATCTTCTCTTCAAATGACTTGTAGTCTAAAAACCTACAAGCCGTCACGTGTTTCACTATTTTTCTTTTGCATGACTAGTAGACTAAACACCTACTAACCGGCATGTTTTTCACCATCTTCTCTTCACATGACTTGTAGTCTTAAAACCACTAGCCGTCACGTGTTTCACTGTTTTTCTTTTGCATGACTAGTTGTCTAAACACCTACTAACCGTCATGTGTTTCACCATCTTCTCTTCATATGACTAGTAGTCTAAAAACCTACTAACCGTCACGTGTTTCACTGTTTTTCTTTTGCATGACTAGTTGTCTAAACACCTACTAACCGTCATGTGTTTCACCATCTTCTCCTCTCATGAATAGTAGTCTAAAAACCTACTAACCGTCACGTGTTTCACTGTATTTCTTTTGCATGACTAGTAGTCTAAACACCTACTAACCATCATGTTTTTTACCATCTTATCTTCACATGACTATTAGTCTAAAAACCTACTAACCATCACGTGTTTCACTGTTTTTCTTTTGCATGACTAGTAGTCTAAACACCTACTAACCGTCATGTGTTTCACCATCTTCTTTTCACAGGACTAGTAATATAAAAACCTACTAACCGTCAAAACTTTCAGAGTTCTTCTTTTGCATGAGTAGTAGTCTAAACACCTACTAACCGTCATGTGTTTCACCAACTTGTCTTCACATGACTAGTAGTCGAAAAACCTACTACTCGTCACGTGTTTCACTGTTTTTCTTTTGCATGACTTGTAGTCTAAAAACCTACTAACCGTCTCGTGGTTCACTGTTTTCTTTAACAAGACTTGTAGTCTAAAATCCTACTAAACGTCACGTGTTTCACTGTTTTTCTTTTGCATGACTAGTAGTCTAAACACCTACTAACCGTCATGTGTTTCACCATCTTCTCTTCACAGGACTAGTAGTCTAAAACCCTCCAAACCGTCACGTGTTTCACTGTTCTTCTTTTGCATGACTTGTAGTCTAAACACCTACTAACCGTCATGTGTTTCACCATCTTCTATTAACAAGACTAGTAGTATAAAAACCTAATAATCGTCACGTGTTGCACTCTTTTTTACTTTCGCATGCCTAGTAGTCTAAACACCTACTAACCGTCATGTGTTTCACCATCTTCTCTTCAAATGACTTGTAGTCTAAAAACCTACAAGCCGTCACGTGTTTCACTGTTTTTCTTTTGCATGACTAGTAGACTAACACCTACTAACCGGCATGTTTTTCACCATCTTCTCTTCACATGACTAGTAATCTTAAAACCACTAGCCGTCACATGTTTTAATGTTTTTCTTTTGCATGACTAGTTGTCTAAACACCTACTAACCGTCATGTGTTTCACCATCATCTCTTCATATGAATAATAGTCTAAAAACCTACTAACCGTAACGTGTTTCACTGGTTTTCTTTTGCATGAATAGTTGTCTAAACACCTACTAACCGTCATGTGTTTCACCATCTTCTCCTCTCATGAATAGTAGTCTAAAAACCTATTCACCGTCACGTGTTTCACTGTATTTCTTTTGCATGACTAGTAGTCTAAACACCAACTAACCTTCATGTTTTTCACCATCTTCTCTACACATGACTAGTAGTCTAAAAACCATTAACCGTCAAGTGTTTCACTGTATTTCTTTTGCATGACTAGTAGTCTAAACACCTACTAACCGTCATGTGTTTTACCATCTTCTCTTCATATGACTAGTAGTCTAAAAACCTACTAACCGTCACGTGTTTCACTGTTTTTCTTGTGCATGACTAGTAGTCTAAACACATACTAACCGTCATGTGTTTCACCATCTTCTCTTCATACGACTAGTAGTCTAAAAACCTACTAACCCTCACATGTTTCACTGTTTTTCTTGTGCATGACTAGTAGTCTAAACACCTACTAACCGTCATGTTTTTCACCATCTTCTCTTCACATTAATATTAGTCTTAAAACCTACTAACCATCACGTGTTTCACTGTATTTCTATGGCATGACTAGTAGTCTAAACACCTAGTAACAGTCATGTGTTTCACCATCTTCTCTTCAAATGACTAGTAGTCTAAAAACCTACTAACCGTAACGTGTTTCACTGTTTTTCTTTTGCATGACTAGTTTTCTAAACACCTACTAACCGTCATGTGTTTCACCATCTTCTCCTCTCATGAATAGTAGTCTAAAAACCGATTAACCATCATGTGTTTTACCATCTTCTCTTCATATGACTAGTAGTCTAAAAACCTACTAACCGTCACGTGTTTTACTGTTTTTCTTGTGCATGACTAGTAGTCTAAACACATACTAACCGTCATGTTTTTCACCATCTTCTCTTCATACGACTACTAGTCAAAAAACCTACTAACCGTAACGTGTTTCAATGTTTTTCTTTTGCATGACTAGTTGTCTAAACACCTACTAACCGTCATGTGTTTCACCATCTTCTCCTCTCATGAATAGTAGTCTAAAAACCTATTAACCGTCACGTGTTTCACTGTATTTCTTTTGCATGACTAGTAGTCTAAACACCAACTAACCGTCATGTTTTCACCATCTTCTCTTCACATGACTAGTAGTCTTAAAACCACTAACCGTCAAGTGTGTCACTGTATTTCTTTTGCATGTCTAGTAGTCTAAACACCTACTAACCGTCATGTGTTTTACCATCTTCTCTTTATATGACTAGTAGTCTAAAAACCTACTAACCGTCACGTGTTTCACTGTTTTTCTTGTGCATGACTAGTAGTCTAAACACATACTAACCGTCATGTGTTTCACCATCTTCTCTTCATAAGAATAGTAGTCTAAAAACCTACTAACCCTCACCTGTTGCACTGTTTTTCTTGTGCATGACTAGTAGTCTAAACACCTACTAACCGTCATGTTTTTCACCATCTTCTCTTCACATTAATATTAGTCTTAAAACCTACTAACCGTCACGTGTTTCACTGTATTTCTATGGCATGGCTAGTAGTCTAAACACATACTAACAGTCATGTGTTTCACCATCTTCTCTTCAAATTACTAGTAGTCTAAAAACCTACTAGCCGTCACGTGTTTCACTGTTTTTCTTTTGCATGACTAGTAGTCTAAACACATAGTAACCGTCATGTGTTTCAACATCTTCTCTTTATACGACTAGTAGTCTAAAAACCTACTAACCCTCACCTGTTTCACTGTTTTTCTTGTGCATGACTAGTAGTCCAAATACCTACTAACCGTCATGTTTTTCACCATCTTCTCTTCACATGAATATTAGTATTAAAACCTACTAATCGTCACGTGTTGCACTGTATTTCTTTTGCATGACTAGTAGTCTAAACACCTACTAACAGTCATGTATTTCACCATCTTCTCTTCAAATGACTAGTAGTCTAAAACCTACTAGCCGTCACGTGTTTCATTGTTTTTCTTTTGCATGACTAGTAGTCTAAACACCTACTAACCGTCATGTGTTTCACCATCTTCTCTTCACATGACTAGTTGTCTAAAAACCTACTAATCGTCACGTGGTGCACTGTTTTTCTTGTGCATGACTAGTAGTCTAAACACTTACTAACCGTCATGTTTTTCACCATCTTCTCTTCACAGAAATAGTAGTCTAAAAACCTACTAACCGTCACGTGTTTTACTGTTTTTCTTTTGTATGACTAAAAGTCTAAACACCTACTAACAGTCATGTGTTTCACCATCTACTATTCACATGACTAGTAGTCTCAAAACCTACTAATCGTCACGTGTTGCACTCTTTTACTTTCGCATGCCTAGTAGTCTAAATACCTACTAACCGTCATGTGTTTCACCATCTTCTCTTCAAATGACTTGTAGTCTAAAAACCTACAAGCCGTCACGTGTTTCACTGTTTTTCTTTTGCATGACTAGTAGACTAAACACCTACTAACCGGCATGTTTTTCACCATATTCTCTTCACATGACTAGTAGTCTTAAAACCACTAGCCGTCACGTGTTTCACTGTTTTTCTTTTGCATGACTAGTTGTCTAAACACCTACTAACCGTCATGTGTTTCACCATCTTCTCTTCATATGACTAGTAGTCTAAAAACCTACTAACCGTCACGTGTTTCACTGTTTTTCTTTTGCATGACTAGTTGTCTAAACACCTACTAACCGTCATGTGTTTCACCATCTTCTCCTCTCATGAATAGTCTAAAAACCTACTAACCGTCTCGTGTTTCATTGTATTTCTTTTGCATGACTTGTAGTTTAAACACCTACTAACCGTCATGTTTTTCACCATCTTATCTTCACATGACTATTAGTCTAAAAACCTACTAACCATCACGTGTTTCACTGTTTTTTTTTTGCATGACTAGTAGTCTAAACACCTACTAACCGTCATGTGTTTCACCATCTTCTTTTCACAGGACTAGTAGTATAAAAACCTACTAACCGTCAAAAGTTTCACAGTTCTTCTTTTGCATGAGTAGTAGTCTAAACACCTACTAACCGTCATGTGTTTCACCAACTTGTCTTCACATGACTAGTAGTCGAAAAACCTACTACTCGTTACGTGTTTCACTGTTTTTCTTTAACATGACTTGTAGTCTAAAATCCTACTAACCGTCACGTGTTTCACTGTTTTTCTTTTGCATGACTAGTAGTCTAAACACCTACTAACCGTCATGTGTTTCACCATCTTCTCTTCACAGGACTAGCAGTCTAAAAACCTACTAACCGTCACGTGTTTCACTGTTCTTCTTTTGCATGACTTGTAGTCTATACACCTACTAACCGTCATGTGTTTCACCATCTTCTCTTCATATGACTAGTAGTCTAAAAACCTACTAACCGTCACGTGTTTCACTGTTTTTCTTGTGCATGACTGGTAGTCTAAACACATACTAACCGTCATGTGTTTCACCATCTTCTATTCATACGACTAGTAGTCTAAAAACCTACTAACCCTCACCTGTTTCACTGTTTTTCTTGTGCATGACTAGTAGTCTTAACACCTAATAACAGTCATGTTTTTCACCATCTTCTCTTCACATGAATATTTGTCTTAAAACCTACTAACCGTCACGTGTTTCACGGTATTTCTATGGCATGGCTAATAGTCTAAACACCTACTAACAGTCATGTGTTTCACCATCTTCTCTTTTTTTTTTTGGGTAAATCAGCTTGAAAATAAAAGGGGGGGGACCGAATATACAGCCTACTAGGGGCATACCCCAGGAGGAAAAGAAAAGAATAGAAAAGAAAGAAAACAAGAGAGAGCCTACGCCAAACGGCTACATAGGACTAGAAGAAAATAGAACATCTGTTTCCTACCCATCTAACAGAGGGATACAAAACCGATGGCAAAATGATTACATAGGTTTTAAACTTGGACTTGAATTTGAACTTGGAACTTGGGATACAGGACTTGTGCAAAACCTTAGAACTTCAGCAAACTTCAATTCTGCTGCACTTCAATCTTATGAGCAGAATTGCTCAACCAACTACAGGACAAGTACAGCAGTCCAACATCAGAACTGAATTGTTCCAAGAACATCCACACCTGAGCAGCCAAAACAGCTGCTGCCATTACAGAAAGAAGAGCAGCAGCAGAAACAGCTGATCCACATACTGAACTGAGTCTCAGAATCAGAACAGCAGCCATAGCAGGTTAGACCTATACACAGCAGCCACAGAAGCAGCCAGCAACAAAACTGGGAGCTATCAGCAACTTGACTTGAATTGAAAAGGGCCGGTTCAGAACTGTACAGCTGAACTGGACTGGACAGCAACAAGCCTGGAAGATGACAGGTCCTGGACTGAATCCAGCATAATTACAGCTCAAAACAATAACCAAACGAGATACCTAGTGACTATGCAGAGGACGTCCCCCTCTGCGAAGGGAGATCCCAACGACAGCCCCTATTGGTTAGGCAAAATAAAGGAGAAGCTTCACCCATAATATGCACAAAGCAGATTTAAGCTAAGCAACCAATGCATAACATGAACTAAATTGATGTACGAACTAGAGTGATAAACCAGTTACAACTAGGACTAAAAATACTAGACTTGTAACCACTGATCTAGACAGCAGCAACCAAACAGCTGCAGCACTGACTTGTGATTCGTGACAGCATCACCACACCAGCAGGATGCAGAACTAGGCTTGAACAACTGTGCAGAACTGGACTTGAACAATCTGGTCCCTCAAAACTTGAAATTGAACAACTTGGAACTTGATCAACCTGACTGCAGAACTAGACAATACTCTGTATGTGTTCAACAACTGAACTACTGAACGTCAATATAACACAGATTAATTTGGAGCTGCAACTGATATGAATTCCTAGGGAAATGTGGACCTGACACACACCTCCTCTTCTGAACACTCATATGCTAGGATCCACCAACTCCCTCCCAGCCCTCACAAAACGCCCCACTGCATGTACCACCTCTCTCAAAGAAATGAAGAGGCACAAGCACACAACTCACAGGTAGCACACATCTCACACTATGAGGAAGATTCACACAATTTAATCTCACCAAAGAATAAGATATATACCTGCTAATTAGAAGTAATATAAACAGAAATGGAAAGCTATTCAAGCTCTTGATGATATTTCTTACATCCAGCCAGTCACATCCTGCCAAGAAATATATTCTTTGGAAAACAAATGCAACTCCAAACAAGAAAACACATGCAGCACAATTCACAATACACATGCACAATCACCATGCAATATATGATTATTCCAAAGTGATACCCCATTCTCTGGTAAATCTAGTATCATTAGAGCCTGGAGGTAATTTGGGCAGGGACAGAAGTCTACTCTTAACCATGTTATAAATTTTGTGAACTATTGCCTCCCAGGAGCTAGTAGTAGCTTGAAACTTCCTCATGTTCCTCTCAATCCAAAGATGATACACTGTAACAGTGAATATCAATCTGATAACAACACTCTTCAGAGATTTTCCTTTAAAAGTGGATAAGTGAGAGATCCAGGCTGCCCAAGACTGTGGGGGCCACCTCTCATCAATTCTTGCTAAAACAGCATTCCAAACTTTCGCGGAGAATACACAGTTAAAGAACAAATGGTCATGGCTTTCACTGCCAGTGCAGAAGGAGCACTGAGAAGAAGGTTTAATCCCAAAAAGAACAAGCCTATCCTCAGTGGAAAGTCTTCCTTGGATGGCAATCCAAGTAATGAAGCTACATTTTGGAATATGGCCAGGAAACCAAACTGTTTTGTGCCAAGTTACTTTGGGAAATGGCTCTCTCAATTCCTCCCACAAAGAGGCAATGCTAAATTGTCCATTTGGGTTAAGAGTCCATCTAATTTGGTCCCTACCATTCCTCACTGAGGGAAGTTGGGATGTGACTTCATTCAGCTCCCAAGTTTGTGTGACCGGGAATGCCCAAGCAGAGTTGAGAATTATTTGAGACACTTTGGCATTCAAGGGAAGGCCAGAATCATACACAATTCTGGAACCAAACCAGTTCAATAAAGGGCCTAAAGGATGCCACTGATCATGCCACAGGGATGTGGTGTCCCCATTGCCGATAATGTGAAGTATGAATGGTTGAACTAAGTTCCTCAGATTAAGCAACTTCCTCCAAACCCAGGACTAGTAGTCTAAAAACCTACTAGCCGTCACGTGTTTCACTGTTTTTCTTTTGCATGGCTAGTAGTCTAAACACATAGTAACCGTCATGTGTTTCACCATCTTCTCTTCATACGACTAGTAGTCTAAAAACCTACTAACCCTCACCTGTTTCACTGTTTTTCTTGTGCATGACTAGTAGTCTAAATACCTACTAACCGTCATGTTTTTCACCATCTTCTCTTCACATGAATATTAGTATTAAAACCTACTAATCGTCACGTGTTGCACTGTATTTCTTTTGCATGACTAGTAGTCTAAACACCTACTAACAGTCATGTATTTCACCATCTTCTCTTCAAATGACTAGTAGTCTAAAAACCTACTAGCCGTCACGTGTTTCATTGTTTTTCTTTTGCATGACTAGTAGTCTAAACACCTACTAACCGTCATGTGTTTCACCATCTTCTCTTCACATGACTAGTAGTCTAAAAACCTACTAATCGTCACGTGTTGCACTGTTTTTCTTGTGCATGACTAGTAGTCTAAACACTTACTAACCGTCATGTTTTTCACCATCTTCTCTTCACAGAAATAGTAGTCTAAAAACCTACTTACCGTCACGTGTTTTACTGTTTTTCTTTTGTATGACTAAAAGTCTAAACACCTACTAACAGTCATGTGTTTCACCATCTTCTATTCACATGACTAGTAGTCTTAAAAACCTACTAATCGTCACGTGTTGCACTCTTTTACTTTCGCATGCCTAGTAGTCTAAATACCTACTAACCGTCATGTGTTTCACCATCTTCTCTTCAAATGACTTGTAGTCTAAAAACCTACAAGCCGTCACGTGTTTCACTGTTTTTCTTTTGCATGACTAGTAGACTAAAAAACCTACTAACCGGCATGTTTTTCACCATATTCTCTTCACATGACTAGTAGTCTTAAAACCACTAGCCGTCACGTGTTTCACTGTTTTTCTTTTGCATGACTAGTTGTCTAAACACCTACTAACCGTCATGTGTTTCACCATCTTCTCTCCATATGACTAGTAGTCTAAAAACCTACTAACCGTCACGTGTTTCACTATTTTTCTTTTGCATGACTAGTTGTCTAAACACCTACTAACCGTCATGTGTTTCACCATCTTCTCCTCTCATGAATAGTCTAAAAACCTACTAACCGTCACGTGTTTCACTGTATTTCTTTTGCATGACTAGTAGTCTAAACACCTACTAACCGTCATGTTTTTCACCATCTTATCTTCACATGACTATTAGTCTAAAAACCTACTAACCATCACGTGTTTCACTGTTTTTCTTTTGCATGACTAGTAGTCTAAACACCTACTAACCATCATGTGTTTCACCATCTTCTTTTCACAGGACTAGTAGTATAAAAACCTACTAACCGTCAAAAGTTTCACAGTTCTTCTTTTGCATGAGTAGTAGTCTAAACACCTACTAACCGTCATGTGTTTCACCAACTTGTCTTCACATGACTAGTAGTCGAAAAACCTACTACTCGTTACGTGTTTCACTGTTTTTCTTTAACATGACTTGTAGTCTAAAATCCTACTAACCGTCACGTGTTTCACTGTTTTTCTTTTGCATGACTAGTAGTCTAAACACCTACTAACCGTCATGTGTTTCACCATCTTCTCTTCTTTTGGGTAAATCAGCTTGAAATAAAAAGGGGGGGCTAACCGAATATACAGCCTACAAGGGGCATGAAAAGGAAAAAATATAAAACAAGAGATCGCCTACGCCAAACGGCTACATAGGACTAGAAGTAAATAGAACGTCTGTTTCGTACTCATCTAAAAGAGGGATACGAAACAGAACACATAATGCTACTGAACTAGTAAATTTCATGCTAATAAATTACATGCTATTCTTTCAAAACACTTGGACAACAGCTAACAGAACTGCTGCACTTGATAATTGGACCTCATCAGGGCTGGTCTTGAACAGGTTTAGAACAGGTTCAGAACACCAGTTCTGTTGTTCTGAACTTGGACATGAACAACAGAACTGCTATCAGAACTACACAGCAGCTGCTGCACTTGATCATCAGGACACTTGGAAGGAATGGTGAACCACTTACAAAAGGGGAACAACAATAGTAGCTCCAAAAACAGAACTGATAGCACTAGACTTGAACTTGGAATTCTGAACATGCCTATACAAAAGAAGTGTTCCCCTTGACTAGCTTCAGAACTGATGGCTTCAACAATAGCAATAGCTTCAGAATGCAATCCATCAGGTTCTAATTCTGCTAGCTCTCATGTAGCACAAAGCGGTTCATAACAGCTCATTACAAGGGTAGCTCTCTTAGGTGGCAAACACAGGTATCCATGACAATCAACATCATGCACAGGAAACTGAACAAGGCTGACTATACAAGACTGAAAACATATACTAAACTATACAGAGGACGTCCCCCTCTGTGAAGGGAGATCCCATTGACAGCCCCCGATGGTTAGGCATAACTGAAAACAAAACCAGCTACAACTTGAACTGAAAACAGAACAGCCAAAACAGGTTCAGAACATTTTAAGGAACTGAGGATAGAGTGCAGTTGTGACCTTAACTGAGGATAGGAACTGAACATTCTACATTACAACTTCTGACCTTAAAACAAACTTCAATACAATCAGAACAATAGAGTGCAGTAGTGTTTATGAAGTGTCCCCAATGTGTTCATGAACCATTTCTAGACTAACTGAATGGCAACTGCTGCCATCAGTCCAGAAGTAACAACTGAAATAACAGATGCATCCCAAAAGGTGCCCTCTAACAAAAGGTAACTCCAAGCAAAACAGAAACAGTCTGAACTTGAACATATACTTCTGAAAACAGATGCATCCCAAATACTGAAAATAGTCTGAACTTGAACATAAACTTCTGAACCTGCTACAACAAAACAGATGCATGGGAATGGACAATGGTCTGTCAGAGCAGGTTCAGAACCGTCCAAACAGGATCAGAACAATGCAGAGGAATTCCCCCTCTGCGAAGGGAGATCCCACGACAGCCCCTAATGGTTAGGCAATGAAAATAGGAAGCATTGGACTAAAACTGTTACTTAATTTACTGAACCAACAGTAAACTAAATCAGGTGCAGCAAGTCAGGCTGCTCTTGACAGTACAAATCTTAACAGTCCACACTACAACTAGGACAGATTCGCTTACTTGCTATTCCCCTCAGATACAGCAGAATTTGAATCATGTAGCACCAACAAAGATTAAGGTAACTACCTGAATAATAGAAGTAAATATATCCTGACTGCACTAGTCTATGCTCTGCTGACTCATGTAAAGACCATTGAGCATAGCCCCTGGTGCTTCATTTCTGGCTACAGGCCCCTTTGAATGTGGATCCAGTCTTCTAGTTGGTGCCTCTTGTTGAAGCATGTTGATCTCATTAAGATCAAGGAGGAGCATGAAGCTGTATCCCCCTTGACCAATGACCTGCAAATGTGATAGTATGTTAGTATCATAAAACCAAGGGAAGACCCATAATATGTTAGTGCTTGAAGTACACCACTAAACAATGTTCCATTGGATTTTTAATTGTCTAGAAAGAGGACCACTAGGTAAGTTAGCCAAGGACAAAAGCCTAGACCTTATATCATTGCAGATTTTATGAGCAATTACAATGGGGGAGCAGGACGAGTTCTGGAACTTTCTGTGGTTCCTTTCCATCCAGATATGATGAACATATATAGTGAAAGCCAGCTTTGCAATGGTGTTGGCCAAAGACTTACCTCTCAAACTAGAGAGGCAATCCACCCAAGTCTGCCAGTTCTGATGTCCTTGCAAGTGGGGGACTTTGGGAGACAAGATACCCCTGACTTGGGTAGCCATAGGGCACTCAAAAAATAGATGGGCATGGTTTTCTATGTCAGGGCACAATATACATTGGGAGGTGGATTTGAGCCCAAACAGGACAAGCCTATCCTCAGTGTTTAATCTTTGAAGAAGGGCCATCCAAGTAATTAGACTACACCTCGGTATATGGCCTGGAAACCATACAACCTTATGCCATGTAACCATGGGAAAGTGAGTTCTAAGGTTGTCCCATAGGGATGAGATGGAGAACTCCCCTGACTTAGTTAGTGCCCAAATGCATTTATCCTTGGTAGCTGTATTGACAGTAATTATATGCAAACCAGTTCTTATTTCATTAAGTTCAAGGGTTTGGGTTTGGGTGACAGGGAAGGCCCACTGGTTGTTATGGATTATTTGTTGAACAGTGGCATCCCTTACTATTCCAGAATCATAGATAATTCTAGGATCAAATCTTGGGAGTAGTGGTCCTAGGGGATGCCAGTTGTCGTACCATAATGAGGTAGACATTCCATCCCCTAACTTGTACAGAATGTGAGGCTGAACAAGGGGTCTCAAGGATAGGATTTTCCTCCACACCCAGGAAGGTTCACCATCTTCTCTTCACAGGACTAGTAGTCTAAAAACCTACTAACCGTCACGTGTTTCACTGTTCTTCTTTTGCATGACTTGTAGTCTAAACACCTACTAACCGTCATGTGTTTCACCATCTTCTATTCACATGACTAGTAGTCTAAAAACCTACTAATCGTCACGTGTTGCACTCTTTTACTTTCGCATGCCTAGTAGTCTAAACACCTACTAACCATCATGTGTTTCACCATCTTCTCTTCAAATGACTTGTAGTCTAAAAACCTACAAGCCGTCACGTGTTTCACTGTTTTTCTTTTGCATGACTAGTAGACTAAACACCTACTAACCGGCATGCTTTTCACCATCTTCTCTTCACATGACTAGTAGTCTTAAAACCACTAGCCGTCACGTGTTTCACTGTTTTTCTTTTGCATGACTAGTTGTCTAAACACCTACTAACCGTCATGTGTTTCACCATCTTCTCTTCATATGAATAGTAGTCTAAAAACCTACTAACCGTCACGTGTTTCACTGTTTTTCTTTTGCATGACTAGTTGTCTAAACACCTACTTACCGGCATGTGTTTCACCATCTTCTCCTCTCATGAGTAGTAGTCTAAAAACCTATTAACCGTCACTTGTTTCACTGTATTTCTTTTGCATGACTAGTAATCTAAACACCAACTAACCGTCATGTTTTTTCACCATCTTCTCTTCACATGACTAGTAGTTTAAAAACCACTAACCGTCAAGTGTTTCACTGTATTTCTTTTGCATGACTAGTAGTCTAAACACCTACTAACCGTCATGTGTTTCACCATCTTCTCTTCATATGACTAGTAGTCTAAAAACCTACTAACCGTCACGTGTTTCACTGTTTTTCTTGTGCATGACTGGTAGTCTAAACACATACTAACCGTCATGTGTTTCACCATCTTCTATTCATACGACCAGTAGTCTAAAAACCTACTAACCCTCACCTGTTTCACTGTTTTTCTTGTGCATGACTAGTAGTCTTAACACCTAATAACAGTCATGTTTTTCACCATCTTCTCTTCACATGAATATTAGTCTTAAAACCTACTAACCGTCACGTGTTTCACTGTATTTCTATGGCATGGCTAGTAGTCTAAACACTTACTAACAGTCATGTGTTTCACCATCTTCTCTTCAAATGACTAGTAGTCTAAAAACCTACTAGCCGTCACGTGTTTCACTGTTTTTCTTTTGCATGACTAGTAGTCTAAACACATAGTAACCGTCATGTGTTTCACCATCTTCTCTTCATACGACTAGTAGTCTAAAAACCTACTAACCCTCACCTGTTTCACTGTTTTTCTTGTGCATGACTAGTAGTCTAAATACCTACTAACCGTCATGTTTTTCACCATCTTCTCTTCACATGAATATTAGTATTAAAACCTACTAACCGTCACGTGTTGCACTGTATTTCTTTTGCATGACTAGTAGTCTAAACACCTACTAACAGTCATGTATTTCACCATCTTCTCTTCAAATGACTAGTAGTCTAAAAACCTACTAGCCGTCACGTGTTTCATTGTTTTTCTTTTGCATGACTAGTAGTTTAAACACCTACTAACCGTCATGTGTTTCACCATCTTCCGTTCATTTGACTAGTAGTCTAAAAACCTAATAACCGTCTTGTGTTTCACTGTTTTTCTTTTGCATGACTAGTAGTCTAAACACCTACAAACCGTCATGTTTTTCACCATCTTCCCTTAACATGACAAGTAGTCTAAAACCTACTAACCGTCACGCGTTTCAATGTTTCTCTTTTGCATGATTTGTGTTCTAAACACCTACTAACCGTCATGTGTTTCATCATCAACTCTTCAAAGGAAATAGTAGTCTAAAAACATACTAACCGTCACGTGTTTCACTGTTTTTTCTTTTGCATGACTAGTAGTCTAAACACCTACTAACCGTCATGTTTTTCACCATCTTCTTCACATGACTAGTAGTCTAAAACCTACTAACCGTCACGTGTTTCACTGTATTTCTTTTGTATGACTAGTAGTCTAAACACCTACTAACCGTCATGTGTTTCACCATCTTCTCTTTACATGACTAGTAGTCCAAAAACCTACTAATCGTCACGTATTGCACTGTTTTTCTTTTGCATGACTAGTAGTCTAAACACCTACTAACCGTCATGTGTTTCACCATCTTCTCTTTACATGACTAGTAGTCTAAAACCTCTTAACCGTCACGTGTTTCACTGTTTTTCTTTTGCATGACTAGTAGTCTAAACACCTACTAACCGTCATGTGTTTCATCATCTTCTCTTCACATGACTAGTAGTCTTAAAACCTACTAACCGTCACGTGTTTCCGTAAGGTATAGTACTGTTTTGTTGTCTAAACACCTGGTTAACCGCCATGGCTTTCACAATCTTCTCTTCACAAGACTAGTAGTCTAAAAATCTATTAGCCGTTACGTGTTTCACAGTATTTCTTTTGGATGACTAGTAGTCTAAACACCTACTAACCGTCATGTTTTTCACCATCTTCTCTTCACAAGACTAGTAGTCTAAAAATCTACTAACCGTCATTTGTTTCACTGTTTTTCTTTTGCATGACTAGTAGTCTAAACACCTACTAACCGTCATGTTTTTCACCATCTTCTCTTCACAAGACTAGTAGTCTAAAAATCTACTAACCGTCACGTGTTTCACTGTATTTCTTTTGTATGATTAGTGGTCTAAACACCTATTAACCGTCATGAGTTTCACCATCTTCTCTTCACATGACTTGTAGTCTAAAAACCTACTAACCGTCACGTGTTTCACTGTTTTTCTTTTGCATGACTAGTAGTCTAAACACCTACTAACCGTCATGTGTTTGACCATCTTTTCTTCACATGACTAGTAGTCTTAAAAACAATAGCCGTCACGTGTTTCACTGTTTTTCTTTTGCATGACTAGTTGTCTAAACACCTACTAACCGTCATGTGTTTCACCATCTTCTCTTCACATGACTAGTAGTCTAAAAACCTACTAACCGTCATGTGTTTCACTGTTTTTCTTTTGCATGACTAGTAGTCTAAACACCTACTAACCGTCATGTGTTTCACCATCTTCTCTTCACATGACTAGTAGTCTAAAAACCTACTAACCGTCACGTGTTTCACTGTTTTTCTTTTGCATGACTAGTAGTCTAAACACCTACTAACCGTCATGTTTTTCACCATCTTCTCTTCACAGGACTAGTAGTCTAAAATCCTACTAACCGTCCCGTGTTTCACTGTTTTTTTTTTGCATGACTAGTAGTCTAAACACCTACTAACCGTCATGTGTTTCACCATCTTGTTTTGACAGGAATAGTAGTCTTAAAACCTACTAACCGTCACGTGTTTCACTGTTTTTCTTTTGCATGACTAGTAGTCTAAACACGTACTAACCGTCATGTGTTTCACCATATTCTCTTCACATGACTAGTAGTCTAAACACGTACTAACCGTCATGTGTTTCACCATATTCTCTTCACATGACTAGTAGTCTAAAAACCTACTAACCGTCACGTGTTTCATTGTTTTTCTGTTGCATGACTAGTAGTCTAAACACCTGCCAACCGTCATGTGTTTCACCATCTTCTCTTCACATGACTAGTAGTCTTAAAACCTACTAACCGTCAAGTGTTTCACTGTTTTTCTTTTGCATGACTAGTAGTCTAAACACCTACTAACCGTCATGTGTTTCACCATCTTCTCTTCACATGACTAGTAGTCCAAAACCTACTAACCGTCACATGTTTCAATGTTTTTCTTATGCATGACTAGTAGTCTAAACTACTACTATCCGTCCTGTGTTTCACTATCTTCTCTTCACATGACTAGTAGTCTAAAACCAACTAACCGTCACGTGTTCCACTGTTTTTCATTTGCATGACTAGTACTCTAAAGACCTACTAACCGTCATGTGTTTTACCATCTTCTCTTCGCATGACTAGTAGTCTAAAAACCTACTAACCGTCATGTGTTCCACTATTTTTCTTTTGCATGACTAGTTGTATAAACACCTACTAACCGTCATGTGTTTCACCATCTTCTCTTCATATGACTAGTAGTCTAAAAACCTACTAACCGTCACGTGTTTCACTGTTTTTCTTTTGCATGACTAGTTGTCTAAACACCTACTAACCGTCATGTGTTTCACCATCTTCTCCTCTCATGAATAGTCTAAAAACCTACTAACCGTCACGTGTTTCACTGTTTTTCTTTTGCATGACTAGTAGACTAAACACCTACTAACCGGCATGTTTTTCACCATCTTCTCTTCACATGACTAGTAGTTTTAAAACCACTAGCCGTCACGTGTTTCACTGTTTTTCTTTTGCATGACTAGTTGTCTAAACACCTACTAACCATCATGTGTTTCACCATCTTCTCTTCATATGAATAGTAGTCTAAAAACCTACTAACCGTCACGTGTTTCACTGTTTTTCTTTTGCATTGAATAGTTGTCTAAACACCTACTAACCGTCATGTGTTTCACCATCTTCTCCTCTCATGAATAGTCTAAAAACCGACTAACCGTCACGTGTTTCACTGTTTTTCTTTTGCATGACTAGTAGACTAAACACCTACTAACCGGCATGTTTTTCACCATCTTCTCTTCACATGACTAGTAGTCTTAAAACCACTAGCCGTCACGTGTTTCACTGTTTTTCTTTTGCATGACTAGTTGTCTAAACACCTACTAACCATCATGTGTTTCACCATCTTCTCTTCATATGAATAGTAGTCTAAAAACCTACTAACTGTCACGTGTTTCACTGTTTTTCTTTTGCATGACTAGTTGTCTAAACACCTACTAACCGTCACGTGTTTCACTGTTCTTCTTTTGCATGACTTGTAGTCTAAACACCTACTAACCGTCATGTTTTTCACCATCTTCTATTCACATGACTAGTAGTCTAAAAACCTACTAATCGTCACGTGTTGCATTCTTTTACTTTCGCATGCCTAGTAGTCTAAACACCTACTAACCATCATGTGTTTCACCATCTTCTCTTCAAATGACTTGTAGTCTAAAAACCTACAAGCCGTCACGTGTTTCACTGTTTTTCTTTTGCATGACTATTAGACTAAACACCTACTAACCAGCATGTTTTTCACCATCTTCTCTTCACATGACTAGTAGTCTTAAAACCACTAGCCGTCACGTGTTTCACTGTTTTTTTTTTTGCATGACTAGTTGTCTAAACACCTACTAACCGTCATGTGTTTCACCATCTTCTATTCACATGACTAGTAGTCTAAAAACCTACTAATCGTCACGTGTTGCACTCTTTTACTTTCGCATGCCTAGTAGTCTAAACACCTACTAACCATCATGTGTTTCACCATCTTCTCTTCAAATGACTTGTAGTCTAAAAACCTACAAGCCGTCACGTGTTTCACTGTTTTTCTTTTGCATGACTAGTAGACTAAACACCTACTAACCGGCATGTTTTTCACCATCTTCTCTTCACATGACTAGTAGTCTTAAAACCACTAGCCGTCACGTGTTTCACTGTTTTTCTTTTGCATGACTAGTTGTCTAAACACCTACTAACCGTCATGTGTTTCACCATCTTCTCTTCATATGACTAGTAGTCTAAAAACCTACTAACCGTCATGTGTTTCACTGTTTTTCTTTTGCATGACTAGTTGTCTAAACACCTACTAACCGTCATGTGTTTCACCATCTTCTCCTCTCATGAATAGTCTAAAAACCTACTAACCGTCACGTGTTTCACTGTATTTCTTTTGCATGACTAGTAGTCTAAACACCTACTAACCGTCATGTTTTTCACCATCTTATCTTCACATGACTATTAGTCTAAAAACCTACTAACCATCACGTGTTTCACTGTTTTTCTTTTGCATGACTAGTAGTCTAAACACCTACTAACCGTCATGTGTTTCACCATATTCTTTTCACAGGACTAGTAGTATAAAAACCTACTAACCGTCAAAAGTTTCACAGTTCTTCTTTTGCATGAGTAGTAGTCTAAACACCTACTAACCGTCATGTGTTTCACCAACTTGTCTTCACATGACTAGTAGTCGAAAAACCTACTACTCGTTACGTGTTTCGCTGTTTTTCTTTAACATGACTTGTAGTCTAAAATCCTACTAACCGTCACGTGTTTCACTGTTTTTCTTTTGCATGACTAGTAGTCTAAACACCTACTAACCGTCATGTGTTTCACCATCTTCTCTTCACAGGACTAGTAGTCTAAAAACCTACTAACCGTCACGTGTTTCACTGTTCTTCTTTTGCATGACTTGTAGTCTAAACACCTACTAACCGTCATGTGTTTCACCATCTTCTATTCACATGACTAGTAGTCTAAAAACCTACTAATCGTCACGTGTTGCACTCTTTTACTTTCGCATGCCTAGTAGTCTAAACACCTACTAACCATCATGTGTTTCACCATCTTCTCTTCAAATGACTTGTAGTCTAAAAACCTACAAGCCGTCACGTGTTTCACTGTTTTTCATTTGCATGACTAGTAGACTAAACACCTACTAACCGGCATGTTTTTCACCATCTTCTCTTCACATGACTAGTAGTCTTAAAACCACTAGCCGTCACGTGTTTCACTGTTTTTCTTTTGCATGACTAGTTGTCTAAACACCTACTAACCGCCATGTGTTTCACCATCTTCTCTTCATATGACTAGTAGTCTAAAAACCTACTAACCGTCACGTGTTTCACTGTTCTTCTTTTGCATGACTAGTAGTCTAAACACCTACTAACCTTCTTGTGTTTCACCAAATTCTCTTCACATGCCTAGTAGTCTAAAAACCTACTAATCGTCACGTGTTGCACTGTTTTTCTTTTGAATGACTAGTAGTCTAAACACCTACTAACCGTCACGTGTTTCACTATCTTCTCTTCAAAAGACTAGTAGTATAAAAACCTACTAACCGTCAAGTGTTTCAATGTTCTTCTTTTGCATGACTAGTAGTCTACACACCTACTAACCGTCATGTGTTTCACCATCTTCTCTTCATATGACTAGTAGTCTAAAACCTAGTAACCTTCACGTGTTTCACTGTTTTTCTTGTGCATGACTAGTAGTCTAAACACATACTAACCGTCATGTGTTTCACCATCTTCTCTTCATATGACTAGTAGTCTAAAAACCTACTAACCGTCACCGGTTTCACTGTTTTTGTTGTGCATGACTAGTAGTCTAAACACCTACTAACCGTCATGTTTTTCACCATCTTCTCTTCACATGAATATTAGTCTTAAAACCTATTAACCGTCACGTGTTTCACTATATTTCTATGGCAAGACTAGTAGTCTAAACACCTACTAACAGTCATGTGTTTCACCATCTTCTCTTCAAATGACTAGTAGTCTAAAAACCTACTAGCCGTCACGTGTTTCACTGTTTTTCATTTGCATGACTAGTAGTCTAAACACCTACTAACCGTCATGTGTTTCACCATCTTCTCTTCAAATGACTAGTAGTATAAAAACCTACTAACCGTCACGTATTTCACTGTTCTTCTTTTGCATGACTAGTAGTCTAAACACCTACTAACCGTCATTTCTTTCACCATATTCTCTTCACATGACTAGTAGTCTAAAAACCTACTAATCGTCACGTGTTGCACTGTTTTTCTTTTGCATGACTAGTAGTCTAAACACCTACTAACCGTCATGTTTTTCACCATCTTCTCTTCATATGACTAGTAGTCTAAAAACCACTAACAAACACATACTAACCGTCATGTGTTTCACCATCTTCTCTTCAAATGACTAGTAGTATAAAAACCTACTAACCGTCACGTATTTCACTGTTCTTCTTTTGCATGACTAGTAGTCTAAACACCTACTAACCGTCATGTCTTTCACCATATTCTCTTCACATGACTAGTAGTCTAAAAACCTACTAATCGTCACGTGTTGCACTGTTTTTCTTTTGCATGACAAGTAGTCTAAACACCTACTAACCGTCATGTTTTTCACCATCTTCTCTTCATTTGACTAGTAGTCTAAAAACCACTAACCGTCACGTGTTTCACTGTTTTTCTTTTGCATGACTAGTAGTCTAAACACCTACTAACCGTCATGTGTTTCACCATCTTCTCTTCATATGACTAGTAGTCTAAAAACCACTTAACCGTCACATGTTTCACTGTTTTTCTTTTGCATGACTGGTAGTCTAAACACCTACTAACCGTCATGTTTTTCACAATCTTCTCTTCACATGAATAGTAGTCTTAAAACCACTAACCGTTACGTGTTTCACTGTTTTTCTTTTGCATGACTAGTAGTCTAAACACCTACTAACCGTCATGTTTTTCACAATCTTCTCTTCACATGAATATTAGTCTTAAAACCACTAACCGTCACGTGTTTCACTGTTTTTCTTTTGAATGACTAGTAGTCTAAACACCTAATAACCGTCATGTGTTTCACCATCTTCTCTTCATATGACTAGTAGTCTAAAACCTACTAACCATCACGTGTTTCACTGTTTTTCTTTTGCATGACTAGTAGTCTAAACACCTACTAACCGTCATGTTTTTCACAATCTTCACTCCACATGAATAGTAGTCTTAAAACCCGTAGAAAGACTTGATAAAAAAGTCAAGGGAACTTCTCTCTCTAGAGAAGTTCTCCTCCACCGCCTAACCTATATCCGGCCATTCCTGGTCCGACCATCTTTATCCGGCCACCTCTGGTCCGGCCAACTGTCACTGCTCCGTCCAGGGGTAAACTACTACAATATCCTATCCATTGCCCCCGTTTCTCTAGCTCGGTTCGTCACAGATCAGGTCCTGACCATCGCAAGTAGCTCCTTAGTCTACACAGCGGTGCTCGTGGGTCCTATTACGGGACAAGAAATCATCGGAGGGTATTTACTCGCCGGAAATGGGTACTGTTCAAAACCCATGTAAAAGGGGGAAGTACCTTTCTCGGTGGCACGGCGGTGGGTTTGTCCATGGCTGTCTTCACCAAACTTCAATCGATTACCCATTGCAACTGGTGGTGGGTTCATTTACTCAACAGATCCAGTTCGGAGCAGTCATCATTCCGAGGTTCGGAGTTCGGCACTATCGGGCCTCGCCGGTGATGTTGGATGTGCTTGAGCAGTGGTGAATTAGTCAGCAATTTGTTGGACCTCCATTCGGCAGGGCAGGCCAGCCGGCAGCAGCAGGCAGCAACTACAACTTCCCCCCCTACTCGGTCGGCGAGACGGGCCGCATGGGCTCGCCCGGCCGCCGCGAGATCGGCCACGGCAAGCTCGCCTGGCGCGCCATCCGCCCGATGCTGCCGACCGCGGCCGAGTTCCCCTACACGATCCGCATCGTGCAGCTTCTGCCCGGGCGATTCGAGTCTTCCTTCATCCAGCAGGCGGCAGCAACCAGTTGCAGCGGCAGGCAGTGGCAGCAGGCTGCAGGCAGCAGCAGCAGCAGGCATCAGCCCGCCCGATGGCAGGCCAGCTAGGGCAGGCAAGCCGGCTGGTGGCTCGGGCAGTGGGGTGGTATCCCTTCTCTTACCTTTATGCAATGCAACTAAGCTCATTGCACTTATCAATCCATTGTCATATTGTTGCTGGACTTATGGGCCAGTTTACTGTTAGATTTTGCATCCCCCGATAGGCGGTCATATGTTGGACTGAAATCGGGGGCGGGCTCTTCGTCGAGCCCTCTGTATCCCTTGAGCCATGGCTTTTAGCCCTGAGGAGTTGCGTAGTATTCTTGTGGTCGTGGCTACTATTGATTAGATTGGATTATCCTAGTTAAGGGGCAGTCTCGCAGTAGCAGCAGCTGTGGGCCCCGATGATTAGATTATGGACGAGTCTGATCGAGCAAGGTAGTTGCCGGAGCTGTCGTTGACTAGATTGGTGGATTCTCACTGATCGAAAAGGATAGTTTTGCAATCTGTTTCTGATTAGATTTAGTGGTTGCACGGATCGATTAGAGCTGTTTGGTCCACTTGTGGTTTGGGGGGCTACTTTTGGTGGTCCCTCTTCCTGTTCCACTTATAGCCGTTAGCGAGCCTAGGGGATTTGGGTGAGGATGTAGTAGTCTGGATGGAATGGGCGTGGTGCTTAGCAGGGTAGCCTTGTCGGATGCCGACATCTCCAGTTCGAACCTCTCTCGGTCCGTGTCCCTCTGTAGTAGTTGACTTCTTTGAGTGGGTATTTTGCTAGCTTCGGGGTGAGGGGCTTCTCGGGTCTTGGATTTCTTATCCCAGCCTTGGAGGAGGAGGATCTCTCCTCAGCGCTGGTTATCATGTGGTCACCGTTGACCATGACTATCTATTTTATTTACATTAACTCCTATCCTGGCGGGTTGTGCCGAATTAGCATTTCATTTCATTTCATTTACTACATGGTTCTACTCAGACCCATTTGTATTGTTACTTTAACTAACTCTCCATGCGGGTTGTGCATGGTTACCGTACTTTTTCCATTCTTGTTTTTCCTTTTTCTTTTTCCTTTTCCTCCCCGGGTATGCCCCTTTAGCTGTACTGTATTCATTCGCTTAACATCTTCCCCAAAAAAGTCTTAAAACCACATGTGTTTCACTGTTTTCTTTTGCATGACTAGTAGTTCTAAAAACCTACTAACCATCATGTTTTTCACCTAACCGTCATGTGTTTTACTGTTTTTCTTTTGCATGACTAGTACTCTAACCTCCTAACCGTCATGTGTTTCACCATCATACCTAAAAATCCTACTAATCACGTGTTTCACTTCATGACTAGAAGTCTGACTTCATTGTTTCAGTCTTATCTTCACTTGACTAGTAGTCTAAAAACACCTACTAGCCACGTGTTTCAATGTTTTTCTTTTGCATGACTAGTAGTCTCACCACAAACCGTCAAACCGTCATGTACATCTTCTCTTGACTTGTAGTAGTCCAAAAACCCACTGTTACGTTTTCACTGTTTTTCTCAATTGCATGACTAGTAGTCTAAATACCTACTAACCGTCCATGTTTTTCACCATCTTCTCTTGACATGAATAGTACTCTTAAAACCTACTAAACGTCACGTGTTTCATTCTCATGACTAGTAGTCTAAACCCTACTAACCGTCCATGTGTTTTCACCATCTTCTCTTCACATTGTAGTCTCAAAAACATAAATCCAACCGTCACTGTTTCACTTTGTTTTTCTTTGCAGACTAGTCTAAACACTTACAACTAACCGTCATGTTTTCACCATCTTCTCTTCAGATATAGTCTAAAAACTACTAACCGTCACGTTTTCACTGTTTTTCTTTTGCAATAACCGTTACTATCATAGTGTATTTCACCATCTTGTCTTTCTTCCCTTCTCTAGAAACCTACTACTCGTCACGTGTTGCACTCTTTTACTTTTGCATGACTAGTAGTACTAAACACCTACTAACAATGTTCTAAGTTACTACTCTATCATATTCTTCTTCACATGTATTAGTCTAAAAACCTAACCTAACTAACCGTCACGTGTTTCACTTTGTTTTTCTTTTGCATCCATGACTAATAGTTCACACCTACTACCGTAGTGTTTCTAAAAACCACATACAGTAGTATAAAAACCTACTAACCGTCACGTGTTTCTGTTCACTGTTTTCTTTTGCCTTTTCACTTTTTCTAAACACCTTTTAGACCATCTTGTCTTCACATGACTAGTAGTCGTCACGTGTTGCACTCTTTTACTTTTGCTTGACAGTAATCGAAACACTACTAACTCGTATGTTGCGCTCTTTTACTTGTGCTTGTCATCTCACACCATCTTCTCTTCATATGTGTAGTCTCGCACAATATGACTGCATACTAACTACTAGCCTTGTCAATGATAGGCACCATCTTCTTCTACTAGTATGTGTCTCCACCGGCACCTACTAAAATGTAAATCATTTTTCACTTTGCACCGACAGTCTTCTAACCGTCATATTTTTCACCATCTTATCCTCACATAAATTAGTATAGTCACATGCGTACTATAACATTTTGTCACGTGTTTCTAAACACTGCATCTTTTTCTCCATCCTAGTATGTCTTTTTCTTTTGCATGACTAGTAGACTAAAATGAGTAGTAGTCTAAACACCTACTAACCGTTGTCTGTTTCCTAGTAGTCTAAATACCTAACAACCGTCACGTGTTTTACTTTATTCTTTCTTCATTAGTGTCCACACCTACTCCGTATATGTGTCTCTTCTCTTCACAATGACCTACCTAACGACGTGTTGCCTATTTTTCTTTTGCATGACTAGTAATCTAAACACTTACTAACCGTCATGTGTTTCACCATCTTATCTTCACATGGAATAGTAGTCTAAAAACCCACTAACCGTCACGTGTTTCACTGTTTTTCTTTTGCATGACGAGTAGTCTAAACACCTACTAACCGTCATATGTTTTCCTCGTTGTCAGCACAGTAGTAGTCTAAAAAGCCACTAACCGTCACGTGTTTCATTTTTCTTTCTTTGTAACTAACTAGTAATCTAAACACCTACTAACCGTCATGTGTTTCACCATCTTCTCTTTCACATGACTAGTAGTCTAAAACCTATTAACTCAACTTTTGTATGACGTCCACCTACTAAGTCATTGCACTCAAATGACTGTTCTAAAACCTACTAGCCGTCACGTGTTTTTGTGCATGACTACTAGTGTAAACACCTACTAACCGTCATGTTTTTCACCACAAGACCGAACTGTAGTAAAAACAAAAACCCAACTAGCTAACCGTACGTTTTCACTCGTATTCTTGCATTGTGCAGTCTAGTCTAAACACCTACTATCTGTCGTTTTTCACCATCTTCTTCACATGACTATAGTAGTCTAAAACCTACTAACCGTCACGTGTATCACTGTTTTTCTTCCATCTTTTCTTCACTAGTAGTCTAAACACCTACTAACCGTCATGTGTTTTCACCATCTTCTACACGACTATTAGTCTAAAAACCTACTAACCGCGTGTTTCACTGTTTCGCTTTTTTCTCTTATAGTGCATGTGTTTCAGACTAATAGTCCTAAAACCTTAACCGTCACGTGTTTCACTGCTTTTCTTAAACAACTACTAACCGTCAAGTGTTTAACTGTTTTTCTTTTGCAAACTAACCCTCACGTGTTTCACTATTTTTATTTTGTATGACAAGAAGTCCGCAATCGCAATTGAGTTAGAAAAAATAAGAACGTGTTTCAACTGTTTCTTTGGAGGCTTGCACTACCCCTTTCCATCTTCTCTTCACATGAATAGTCTTAGATCACTGTGTTTCTTTTGCATGAATAGTATACTAAACACCTACTAACCGTCATGTGTTTTCACCATCTTGTCTTTTCACTGTATTTCTATGGCATGACGAGTAGTCTAAACACCTACTTTCACCACCGTAGTAGTCTAAAAACCTATAACCCAAATACGTGTGTTTCGTTGAAAATCGAGTGCGTGACACTAGTAGTCTAAACACCATACTAACCCGTCGTGTTTTTTCACCATCTTCTCTTCAAATGACTAGTTGTCAAAACCTACTAGCCGTCATGTGTTTCTCCTTTTTTCTTTTCATACTTCATACTGTATATACACTAACTAGTGTATGTCTGTGCCTCAAGGCACGACTCGAACGATCAACACACGCAAATAAATTCTGGACACCTATTAACCGTCAAGTGTTTGATCATCTTCTCTTCCCATTACTAGTAGTCTAAAACCTACTAATCGTCACGTGTTTCACTGTTTTTCTTTTGCATGACTATTAATTTAAACACCTACTAACCGTCATGTGTTTCGACATCTTCTCTTCACATGACTGGTAGTCTAAAATCCTACCAACCGTCACGTGTTTCACTGTGTCACGTGTTTCACTATTTTTCTTTTGCATGACTCGTAGTCTAAACACCTACTAACCGTCATGTGTTTCACCATCATACTTCACATGACTAGTAGTCTAAAAACCTACTAACCGTCATGTGTTTCACTGTTTTTCTTTTGCATGACTAGTAGTCTAAACACCTACTAACTATCATGTGTTTCACCATCTTCTCTTCATATGACTAGTAATAGTAGTCCTAAAACCTAAAACCGTCGTCACGTGTTTCACTCACTTTTTTTCTTCTTTGCATGACTAGTAGTCTAACCGTCATGTGTTTCAGAAATTTTAATCATATGTCATATCAAGTAGTCTAAAACCCTACTAACCGTCAAGTATTTCACCAATCATCTCTTCACATGACTAGTAGTCTTAACACCTATTTCACAAAACTAGTAGTCTAAACACCTACTAACCGTCACGTGTTTCACTCTTTTTCTTTAGTGTTTTTCCTTTGCATGACTAGTAGTCTAAACACCTACTAACCGTCATGTGTTTCACCGTCTTCTCTTCAGATGACTAGTAGTCTAAAAACCTACTAACCGACACGTGTTTCACTGTTTTTAGTTTGCTTGACCGTTCACCATCTTCTCTTCACATAAATAGTAGTCCCTACTAACCGTCACGTGTTTCACCGTTTTTCTTTTGCATGACCATACATCTTTCTTCTCTTCATCTTCTTCACATGAACAATCCGTATGCAACAGACTGAAAGGACTAATTTTTCAGTTTCGTTATCTTAATTGCACACCTTCAAAGTTCTTATCACTTAGTAATCAGTAGTCTTTTCATCTATTAGGAATCACTACTCTCATTTTACATGACTTGTAGTCTAAACACCTATTAACCGTCATGTGTTTCACCACATTTTGTTCACATGACTAGTAGTCTAAAACCTACTAACCGTCGCGTATTTCACTGTTTTTCTTTTGTATGACTAGTAGTCTAAACACCTACTAACAGTCATGCATTTCACCCTCTTTTATTCGCAAGACTAGTAGTTGAAAAACCTACTGATCGTCACGTATTTCAGTGTTTTCTTTTTGCATAACTAATAGTCTAAACACCTACTAACCGTCATAATTTTCACCATCTTCTCTTCACATGACTAGTAGTGTAAAAACCTACTAACCGTCACGTGTTGCATTGTTTTTCTTTTGCATGACTAATAGTCCAAACACCTACCATCATGTGTTTCACCATCTTCTATTCACAAGACTAGTAGTCTTAAAACCTACTACCGTCACGTGTTTCACTATTTTTCTTTTAAATGACTAGTAGTCTAAACACCTACTAACCAACATGTGTTTCACCATCTTCTCTGTCTAAAAATATACTAACCATCACGTGTTTAACTGTATTACTAGTAGTCTAAAACCTACCAACCGTCACGTGTTTCACTGTTCTTGTTGAGAGGTAAGCGCCTCGCCTATTTCAATGAGATGGGCGGCGAGCACCATGACTAGTAGTCTAAACACCTATTAACTAAACCACCTACTAACCGTCATGTTTTCACCATCTTCTCTTCATATGACTAGTAGTCTAAAAACCTACTAACCGTCACATGTTTCACTGTTTTTGTTTCTTCTTTTGCATGACTAGTAGTCTAAACACCTACTAACTCGGTGAATAGTATACTAACCGTCACGTGTTCGTGTTTCACTGTTATTCTTTTGCATGACTACTAGTGTAAACACCTACTAACCGTTGTGTTTCTCCATCTTCTCTTCACTACATGACTAGTTGTCTAAAACCTACTTAACCGTCACGTGTGTTTCTTGTTCTTTTTTGTGCACTAGTAGTCTAGTCTAAACACCTGTCATTGTCACCATTGACTTAAAAACCTACTAACCGCTTCACATACATAGTAGTCTAAACACCTAAACACCTCTCTTACACATTTGTATTTCTTTTGGCCTAGTAGTCTTAAAACCTGTTTTAACACCATAGTTCTCACCTTCATCTTCCATCTTCACAATGAATAGTTGTCTAAAAACCTACTAACCGTCGTGTGTTTCACTATTCACATGACTTGTAGTCTAAAACCTACTAACCGTCATCATCTTCTTTTCACAATCTTCTCTTCACATGCCTAGTAGTCTAAAAACCTACTAATCGTCACGTCTTCTAATATTCTAAACACCTACTAACCGTTTTGTATTTTTCTCATGTGGTCACTTCCACTAACCGTCACGTGTTTCATTGTATTTCTTTTGCATGACTAGTAGTCTAAACACCTACTCACCGTCATGTGTATGAATAGTATTCTTATAAACTACTAACCGTCACGTGTTTCTTTGTTTTTCTCTGTTTTTCTTTTGCATTAGTAGTCTAAACACCTACTCACCGTCATGTGTTTCACCATGTTCTCTTCACATGAGCCTAAAACCTACTAACCGTCACGTGTTTCACTTGCTTTCTTTTGCATGACTAGTAGTCTAAACACCTACTAACCGTCATCTGTTTCACTATTTTACCTACTAACCCTCACGTGTTTAACTGTTTTTCTTTAGCATAACTAGTAGTCTAATACACACCTAACCGTCATGTTTTTCACCATCTTCTCTTCACATGAATAGTAGTCTAAAACCTACTAACCGTGACGTATTTCCAGCAACGTAACTACTAGGTATCACAACTCTGTCACTAGTAGTCTACTACTAGCCGTCACGTGTTTTCACTGTTTTTCTTTTGCATGACTTCATCTTCTCTTCACAGGACTAGTAGTATGAAAACCTACCCGTAACGTGTTTCACTGTTTTTCTTTTGCATGACTAGTAGTCTAAAGACATACACTGTTTTTCTTGTGCATGACTACTAGTGACCTACTAACCGTCATTTTTTCACCATCTTCTTTGATGAATAGCATACTAATCGTCATGTGTTTGCACTTGTTGTATTTCTTTTGTAGTCTAAACACCTACTAACCGTCAAGTATTTTCACCATCTTCTCTTCACAATGACTAGTAGTCTAAAACCTACTAACCGTCACGTGTTTACCTTTTTCTTTTGCATACTAGTAGTCTAAACACCTACTAACCGTCATGTATGTCACCATCTTCTCTTCACATGACTAGTGTAGACACCTCCCAAGTTTCACTATTTTTCCTTCACATGACTAGTAGTCTAAACACCAACTAACCGTCATGTGTTTCACCATCTTGTTTTGACAGGAATAGTAGTCTTAAAACCTACTAACCGTCACGTGTTTCACTGTTTTTCTTTTGCATGACTAGTAGTCTAAACACGTACTAACCGTCATGTGTTTCACCATATTCTCTTCACATGACTAGTAGTCTAAAAACCTACTAACCGTCACGTGTTTCATTGTTTTTCTGTTGCATGACTAGTAGTCTAAACACCTGCCAACCGTCATGTGTTTCCTTATTTTTGTTTTGCATGACTAGTAGTCTAAACACCTACTAACCGTCATGTTTTTCACCTTCTTCCCTAAATATAACTAGTAGTCTAAAACCTACTAACCGTCACGTGTTTCACTGTTTTTCTTTTGCATGACTAGTAGTCTAAACACCTTCTAACCGTCATGTGTTTCATCATAAAAACCTACTAACCGTCAAGTGTTTCACTGTTTTTCTTTTGCATGACTAGTAGTCTAAACACCTACTAACCGTCATGTGTTTCACCATCTTCTCTTCACATGACTAGTAGTCCAAAACCTACTAACCGTCACATGTTTCAATGTTTTTCTTATGCATGATTAGTAGTCTAAACACCTACTAACCGTCACATGTTTCAATGTTTTTCTTTTGCATGATTAGTAGTCTAAACACCTACTAACCGTCATGTGTTTCACCGTCATCTCTTCACATGACTAGTAGTCTAAAAACCTACTAACCGTCACGTGTTTCACTGTTTTTCTTTTGCATGACTAGTAGTCTAAAAACCTACTAACCGTCACGTGTTTCACTGTTTTTCTTTTGCATGACTAGTAGTCTAAACACCTACTAACCGTCATGTGTTTCACCATATTCTCTTCACATGACTAGTAGTCTAAAAACCTACTAACCGTCACGTGTTTCAATGACTAGTAGTCTAAACACCTACTAACCGTCGTGTTCACCATCTTCTCTTCACATGTAGTAGTCTAAAACCTACTAACCGTCACGTTTCTCATTTTTGGCATGACTAGTAGTCTAAACACCTACTAACTGTCATGTTTTTCACCATCTTCACTTCACATGATTAGTAGTCTAAACACCTACTAACCGTCAAGTGTTTCACCGTCATCTCTTCACATGACTAGTAGTCTAAAAAGCTACTAACCGTCACGTGTTTCACTGTTTTTCTTTTGCATGACAATTAGTCTAAAAACCTACTAACCGTCATGTTTTTCACCATCTTCTCTTCACAGTACTAGTAGTCTAAAATCCTACTAACCGTCACGTGTTTCACTGTTTTTCTTTTGCATGACTAATAGTCTAAACACCTACTAACCTTCATGTGTTTCACTATCTTCTCTTCATATGACTAGTAGTCTAAAAACCTACTAATCGTCACCTATTAAACGTCACGTGTTTTACTGTTTTTCTTTTGCATGACTAGTAGTCTAAACACCTACTAACCGTCATGTTTTTCACCATCTTCCCTGTGTTTCACCATCTTCTCTTCACATGACTAGTAGTCTAAAAACTTACTAACTGTCACGTGTTTCGCTGTCTTTCTTTTGCATGACTAGTAGTCTAAACATCTACTAACACTCATGTTTTTCACCATCTTCTCTTCATATGACTAGTAGTCTAAAACCTACTAACCGTCATGTGTTTCACTGTTTTTCTTTTGCATGACTAGTAGTCTAAACACCTACTAACCGTCATGTTTTTCACCATCTTCTCTTCACATGACTAGTAGTCTAAAAACCTACTAACCGTCACGTGTTGCATTATTTTTCTTTTGCATGACTAGTAGTCTAAACACCTACTAACCTTCATGTGTTTCACCATCTTCTCTTCACATGACTAGTAGTCTAAAACCCTACTAACCGTCACGTGTTTCACTGTTTTGCTTTTGCATGACTAGTAGTCTAAACACCTACTAACCGTCATGTGTTTCACCATCTTCTCTTGATATGACTAGTAGTCTAAACACCTACTAACCGTCATGTTTTTCACCATCTTCTCTTCACATGACTAGTAGTCTAAAAACTTACTAACCGTCACGTGTTTAACTGTTTTTCTTTTGCATGACTAGTAGTCTAAACACTAGTAGTCTAAAACCTACTAACCGTCACGTGTTTCACCTACTAACCGTCATGTTTTTCACAATTTTCTCTTCACATGAATAGTAGTCTTAAAACCACTAACCGTTACGTGTTTCACTGTTTTTCTTTTGCATGACCAGTAGTCTAAATACCTACTAACCGTCATGTGTTTCACCATCTTCTCTTCATATGACTAGTAGTCTAAAAACCTACTAACCGTCTAACCGAATATACAGCCTACAAGGGGCATACCCCAGGAGGAAAAGAAAAGAAAAGGAAAACAAAAGAAAGCCTACGCCAAACGGCTACATAGGACTAGAGGTAAGTAGAGCATCTGTTTCCTATCCATCTAATAGAGGTATACAAAACAAATGGCAAAATGATTACAACCATATACGTGATTGGTAACCAGCAAGGAAACTGAGATATAATCACTACACATGATACTGAATTAACTGAAATAACTGAAATACAGATGCTGAAATAACTAAACTTGAATTTGAACTTGAATCCATTCAAGAACTGATCCACATGCTGAAATCGTGTCTGAACTTCTGGAATTGAACCTCAGTCAACAGGTGATGATCATTGAGACCTCTAGCAACTAGGACTTGTGTATGGATCCAGCCTTCTACTTGGTGCCTTGTGTATCTTCTAAAGCAGCTAGCTGGCTGGGCAGCTGGACTTGGGGACACAACAAGGATACATGAAAGTTGTGTGTTACAAAATGCACTAACATTGCATATTGCACTCTTGTAACTTCTGACTGCTGGATGGAAAGAGCAGTGGTCTACTAGATCAGACTGATGAAAATGCATCACAAAATGCACTAAATTGACATTGCATACTTCACAATACAGACTGATGAAAATGCATCACAAAATGCACTAGACTGATGAACCTTGCATACTCTCCTCTCATGACATTGCACATTGCACTCTTGTAACTTCTGACTCTACCAGATCAGAGGACGTCCCCCTCTGCGAAGGGAGATCCCAATGACAGCCCCTATTGGTTAGGCGAGAAAACCACAAAACAAACTAGAAGCCATAGAAATGATAAGCCAACTGAACTGATGCAGAATTGCAGAACTAATGACATCATTCCAACATTCCTACATTCAGAATTGCAGAACTGAAGACAACATTCTAACATTCCTACAATAAGTATAATGATAAGCCAACTGAACCTTTCAGAACATCATAACATCAGAACTGATGCAGGGATTCCAACAGAACTGATGCAGAAGACTAAAACAGAACTAATGCAGAACTGATAACATTACAAACTGAACCATAAACATATTTAAAAACAATTGAGCCATAATTGCAGAGGAATTCCCCCTCTGCGAAGGGAGATCCCACGACAGCCCCTAATGGTTAGGCAATCAAAAGAGGAAGCTTTTAGAACTGCACCTCAACTGAACACAGGGGATAAGATAACTACCTGTGTATGTAGGAGTAATACATGAACCTTGCAGGCAGGTTGCTGAGTCCTGCTCTCCCCTGCTTCTGCTTCTGTTTTTGTGTGCATCGACCTCATTAAGATCAAGGAGGAGCATGAAGCTGTATCCCCCTTGACCAATGACCTGCTACACTCAGCAAAGGAGCCACACAGGACAGGCACAAAAGCACAGCTGAAACTTCTGAAACTTTCAAAACAGACTGCACTTTCAAAACAGTTCAAAACATAACAATAAAGTCTGCAACTTCTTGGATATCTATCAGACTTCTATACAACATGCAGAAATGCTGAGCATCTAGCTGTGATGCATAGAACAGTGATGCATAGAACAGATTGAGGAACAGAACAGAACAGCAAACTGGACAGCCATGTCAGTCATTTGGACTAACAGTCATTTGAACAAGAATCTATGCACTGCAGTTCATGGAAGCAGTCATATATGCATTGCTACTAAAGGTATACCACACAGAATATGCACTGGATATGCTTCATTGGATATGCTACAGCTAGTCAGTCAACAGTCAACTAACTCCTGAACCAAACCAACCAAATGCAGAAAATGCACTACAGAAAATGCACCACAGAGGTGCAGCAGTAAATGCACTACATAATAATCCAATGCTCCATCACCAACACACCACTAAGATGGAGCAGTGCACCACAGAACCAGTCAAGTGAAGGTGCAGCAGAAAATGCACCATAACACCATGCAAATCAGGTTCAGAATCTGATCCAAAGATAGCATGAAGGGTGTTCTTAACATAAAGGAGCAACAAGACTGCTCTTAACAGTAGGACAGATTTGCCTACAAGCTATACCACTCAGATAAAGCTAGGAGAAGCATTGAAAGCCTTCCTAGCTTTATGTTACCATGAGTGTAATCAATGACCAACTATATTCCATTCATGTGCAATCCACCCTGCCCGAAAAGGAGGCAAGGTAGGTAATGATAAAAGTCGGGACCTCACCATGGAGAAAATTTCCTGAGCAACAACCTCCCAAGAGGAAGATACACCTTGAAACTTCCTCACATTCCTCTCAATCCAAACGAGGTAAACAGTAGTTGTAAAGACCAACTTCACCATCTTCTCTTCATATGACTAGTAGTCTAAAAACCTACTAACCGTCACGTGTTTCACTGTTTTTCTTGTGCATGACTACTAGTGTAAACACCTACTAACCGTCATGTGTTTCACCATCTTCTTTTCATATGACTAGTAGTCTAAAAACCTACTAACCGTCACATGTTTCACTATTTTTCTTGTGCATGACTAGTACTCTAAACACCTACTAACCGTCATGTTTTTCACCATCATCTCTTCACATATTCTAGTAGTCTTAAAACCTTCTAACCATCGCGTGTTTCACTGTTTTTCTTTTGCATGACTAGTAGTCTAAACACCTACTAACCGTCATGTTTTTCTCCATCTTCTCTTCAAATGACTAGTAGTCTAAAAACCCACTAGCCATCACGTGTTTCTCTGTTTTTCTTTTGCATGACTAGTAGTCTAAACACCTACTAACCGTCATGTGTTTCACCATCTTCTCTTGACAGGACTAGTAGTATAAAATCTTAATAACCGTCACGTGTTTCACTGTTCTTCTTTTGCATGACTAGTAGTCTAATGAGATCGATGGTCACAGAAACAGAAGCAGAAGCAGGGGAGAGCAGGATTCAGCAAGAGAAACAGAAGCAGAAGCAGGGGAGAAGCAGAAGCAGAAGCAGGATTCAGCAACCTGCCTGTTGTCCAGCCACAGTCACAGTGACAAGACAAGTGCAGTCAGGTTATATTTACTTCTATTATTCAGGTAGTTACCTTAATCTTTGTTGGTGCTACATGGATTCAAATTCGGCTGTATCTGAGTGGAAAAGCAAGTAGGCAAATCTGTCCTAGCTGTTGTGTGGACTGTTAAGATTTGTACTATCAAGAGCAGCCTGACTAGCATGGTTATGGTGCATTTTCTGTTGCACCTTTAGCAGCATCTCCAGAACTTTGACTGATTCTGTGGTGCACTAACACCTGCACCTGCACACTCCACACATGCCATTCTCTTTATTTTCATCATGCCATTTACTGAGTCGATCATGCCATTTACTGAGTTGATCATGTCATTTTCTGAGTTTATCATGACTGATGGTTCAGTGTCTGCTCCTCCACCAAAACTTTGTACACTTCCAGCTAGCTTTAGTTCTGCCTAACCAACTGGGGATGTCGTTGGGATCTCCCTTTGCAGAGGGGGAATTCTTCTGCAATGTGTTACCTGCCTACCTGCTTAATCTGTTACTGCACCACAAGCTGGTTATGCTAGTTATGCTAGTTATGCTGGTTATGCTAGTTATGCTAGTTATGTTGGATGCTGCTACTTGGGCAGCCACATCTGTTTTGTTATAATTTTCTGCCCAGATTCTGACTGTTGTAGCAGGTTCAGAAGTTGATAGACAAGTTCAGAAGTGCTGACTGTTATCAAATACCCAGATCATATGTGCTGTCTGTTATGAAATCTGATGCTGTTATAAAATCTGGTACCATCATTAGTAGTAGACTTTGTAGTAGTCCAGTCCAGTTGTAACAGTCCAGTTCAGTTTGTATGCCTAACCAACAGGGGATGTCGTTGGGATCTCCCTTCGCAGAGGGGGACGTCCTCAGCAAAAAGTTTTTGTAAAGCTATTTTGTTTTGTAAGGTTTGAGTTGTAAAGGGTCAGCTGCTGCTGCTGTTCTGTTTCAGTTGCTGCCTTTCTGAATTTCTGTAAACCAACACCATGCCCAGCTTGGTGTGCTACCTTGAACTCCTTATCAGTCAGCTTGGTGGGCTACCTTGAACTCCTTAGTGGCTGCTGTTTTGAACTGATTCAGCATTATTGTTGATATGACTGATCTGATCTGAAGCTGCTGTCCACTTCTGAAGCTGTTGCAACTGCTGCTTTAGGAGCAAGTCCTGCTGCTGCTATTCTGAATTTGTGAATGGCTAAGCTAGGTTCTGAATCTGTGAATGTAAAGAATGTAAAGAATGGCATTGAATGCCTAGACTCAACTTAGAATGCCTAGACTCAACATCTGTAACCCCTTCTTTTGGCATGTGTTTTTCTCCCATCTCTTAGATGGCATTGAAACATGTGGATCTCATTACTTAGTCAATGTAGCCACTTGGCTTAGGACAATCTTTTCTATCTTTGATTTTCTCTTTCTTTCCTCCTGGGGTATGCCCCTTGTAGGCTGTATATCCGGTTAGCCTTTTATTATTTTCAAGCTGATTTACCCAAAAAAAAAAAACTACTAACCGTTACGTGTTTCACCATCATCTCTTTACATGACTAGTAGTCTAAAAACCTACTAATCGTCACGTGTTGCACTGTTTTTCTTTTGCATGACTAGTAGTCTAAACACCTACTAACCGTCATGTGTTTCACCATCTTCTCTTCATATGACTAGTAGTCTAAAAACCTACTAACCGTCAGCTGTTTCACCGTTTTTCTTGTGCATGACTAGTAGTCTAAACACCTACTAACCGTCATGTTTTTCACCATCTTCTCTTCACATGACTAGTAGTCTAAAAACCACTAACCTTCACGTGTTTCACTGTTTTTCTTTTGCATGACTAGTAGTCTAAACACCTACTAACCGTCATGTGTTTCACCATTTTCTCTTCACAGGACTAGTAGTATAAAAACCTACTAACCGTCACGTGTTTCACTGTTCTTCTTTTGCATGACTAGTAGTCTAAACACCTACTAACCGTCATGTGTTTCACCATATTCTCTTCACATGACTAGTAGTCTAAAAACCTACTAATCGTCACGTGTTGCACTGTTTTTCTTTTGCATGACAAACACCTACTAACCGTCATGTTTTTCACCATCTTCTCTTCATATGACTAGTAGTCTAAAAACCACTAACCGTCACGTGTTTCACTGTTTTCCTTTTGCATTACTAGTAGTCTAAACACCTACTAACCGTCATGTTTTTCACCATCTTCTCTTCATATGACTTGTAGTCTAAAAACCACTTACCGTCACGTGTTTCACTGTTTTTCTTTTGCATGACTAGTAGTCTAAACACCTACTAACCGTCATGTGTTTCACCATCTTCTCTTCATATGACTTAGTAGTCTAAAAACCTACTAACCGTCACGTGTTTCACTGTTTTTCTTTTGCATGACTAGTAGTCTAAACACCTACTAACCGTCATGTTTTTCACAATCTTCTCTTCACTTGAATAATAGTCTTCAAACCACTAACCGTTACGTGTTTCATTGTTTTTTTTTTCTTTTGCATGACTAATAGTCTAAACACCTACTAACCGTCATGTTTTTCACCATCTTCTCTTCACATGAATAGTAGTCTAAAAACCTACTAACCGTCACGTGTTTCACTGTATTTCTATGGCATGACTAGTAGTCTAAACACCTACTAACAGTCATGTGTTTCACCATCTTCTCTTTAAATGACTAGTAGTCTAAAAACCTACTAGCAGTCACGTGTTTCACTGTTTTTCTTTTGCATGACTAGTAGTCTAAACACCTACTAACCGTCATGTGTTTCACCATCTTCTCTTCGCAGGACTAGTAGTATAAAAACCTACTAACCGTCACGTGTTTCACTGTTCTTCTTTTGCATGACTAGTAGTCTAAACACCTACTAACCGTCATGTGTTTCACCATCTTCTCTTCACATGACTAGTAGTCTAAAAACCTACTAATCGTCATGTGTTGCACTGTTTTTCTTTTGCATTACTAGTAGTCTAAACACCTACTAACCGTCATGTGTTTCACCATCTTCTCTTCATATGACGAGTAGTCTAAAACCTACTAACCGTCACGTGTTTCACTGTTTTTCTTGTGCACGACTAGTAGTCTAAACACCTACTAACCGTCATGTGTTTCACCATCTTCTCTTTTTTTTTTTTTTTGGGTAAATCAGCTTGAAATAAAAAAGGGCTAACCGAATATACAGCCTACAAGGTGCATACCCCAGGAGGAAAGAAAGGAAAAGAAAAGAAAAGAATATAAAACAAGAGAGCGCCTACGCCAAACGGCTTCATAGGACTAGAAGTAAATAGAACGTCTGTTTCGTACCCATCTAAAAGAGGGATACGAAACAGAACACATAATGCTACTGATCTAGTAAATTTCATGCTACTAAATTACATGCTATTCATTCAAACACTTGGGCATCAGAGACCATAGAACACCATAGGAACAACAGCTAACAGAACTGCTGCATCAGAATCTGAACTTGGGCAAAAAACACTATGGAACACCAGATTCTGAACTTGGACTTGAGCAAAAGTTGGAGTGATAACCATGCACAACCAGCTGAACTTGGAACAACAGCTAACAGAATTGACAGCATCAACAGAACTGCTATCAGACTACACAGCAGCTGCTGCACTTGATCATCAGGACACTTGGAATGGTGGACTGATGTTGCAGATTATAGTAGCATCAGTAGTGGTAGCATAGAATAAAAGTAGTGCAGCTCTGGTTGTGGCTACTATTGATTAGATTGGATTCTCCTAGTTAAGGGGCAATCTCGCAGTAGCAGCAGCTGTGGGTGTCGATGATTAGATTATGGAGGGTCTGATTGAGCAAGGTAGTTGCCGGAGTTGTCATTGACTAGATTGGTGGATTCTCACTGATTGAAAAGGGTAGCTTCGTAGTCTGTTTCTGATTAGTTTTAGTGGTTGCATTGATCGAAAAGAGCAGCTTGGTCCACTTGTGGTTTGAGTGGCTACCTTTGGTGGTCCCTCTTCCTGTTCCGCTTATAGTCGTTAGCGAGCCTAGGGGATTTGGGCGAGGATGTAGTAGTCTGGATGGAATGGGCGTGGTGTGCAGGGTACTTGGCAGGGTAGCCTTGTCGGATGCCGACATCTCCAGTTCGAGCCTCTCTCGGTCCGAGTCCCTCTGTAGTAGTTGACTTCTGTTGAGTGGGTATTATGCTAGCCTCAGGGTGGTGGGCAGATAGGTTCTTCGGTCTTCTTATCCCAGCCTAGGAGGAGGAGGATCTCTCCTCAGCGCCGGTTATCATGTGGTCACCGTTGACCTTGACTATCTACTTTATTTACTTTATTTCCTAGCCTGGCGGGTTGTGCCAGGTACTAGTTCAATTTCACATTTCACGTATTTCAGTACACATAGCATTTTGTTATGTATATTATTATCCTACTTTCCATGCGGGTTGTGCATGGTTTATCGCACTTTTGTCACTCTTATTTGTTTTCCTTTTCTTTTCCTCCTGGGGTATGCCCCTTGTAGGCTGTATATTCGCTTAACCTTTTTTAATTTCAAGCTAAGTTACCCAAAAAAAAGTAGTGCAGCTCAGAATCAGTCAACTATGCAACTAACACCACAGAATCAAATTCTGAACTTGAACAATACTATACAAAACTGAAACAGCTGCTATTGACAAGGTACTAGCAGACACAATAGCCATGGAACTAGCTAAAAAACATGCAGAGGACGTCTCCCTCTGCGAAGGGAGATCCCAACGTCATCCCCAGTTGGTTAGGCATAAGCATAAACTGACTGCAGAACACTGCTATGGAACTGAATGGAGATCCCAACAACACTTGGGACTGACAAGAGATCCCAACAACATCTGCTATGGAACAACATCTGCTAGCTCTACTTGCTGCACTTGGTATTTGGACCTCATCAGGACACTTGGGACCTCATCAGGGCACTTGGACAGCCTTCAACCTACGCAAGTGACTGTCTAGGTAGCACAAAAGAGCATAAACTGATCATAAACTGGACTGCTATGGAACTAGTACAGAAACACTTGCAAAACTGGGCTAAAAGTAAAACTGAACTGGCACAGATCAGCATCTGAACCTGCTACAACAAAACTTCAATTTCTATGGATAGGCATAACTGAATACAGAGCTAGCAGCTATACTACTACCCAATGCTGATAATAGAAGAACATGCAACAGTCATTCCACTAAGTAGTGACTGCTAGGAAGAAGTAATAGACTTCTGAAGCTCAAACAATCTACCTACTGAACCATAATTGCAGAGGAATTCCCCCTCTGCAAAGGGAGATCCCACGACAGCCCCTATGGTTAGGCAATCCACAAAACCAAACACTGTATCTCAACTTACTGCAGAACCATCAGTCAACAGTCAACTAACAACTGAACTAAATGCAGAAAATGCAGAAAATGTCATTTCAATGACACCACAGAACCAGTCAAGTGAAGGTGCAACAGAAAATGTACTATAACACCATGAAAATCAGGTTCAGAATCTGTGAAGAATCTGAACTGCTAATAAGAGGAGCCAGCCCTTGACCCTTGCACATCCTGCTATAGCCTGTCAAGTCAGGGTAGGAAAACAAGAAGAATGCTACAAATACTCACAGCAGAAGCAACATAAAGTATTTAACACCAGTCATTCACAATCCATTCTGCTTGGAGTTTAGGTAAAGATAGAATCCTTGTTCTCATCATTGAAAGTACTTTATGAACAACAACTTCCCAAGAACAGGACATGCCTTGGAACTTCCTGGCATTCCTTTCATTTCAGACGTAGTAAATAGTGACTGTAAAGGCCAATTTAGTGATAATAGCCTTTACAGATTTCCCTCTAAAATTAGAGAGAAAAGAGACCCATTCGGACCAAGTTCTAGATGTCCATGAGACATGTAATTTGGTTTGAATAGAATCCCACACCTGCTTAGTAAATGAGCAATTAAAGAATATGTGATTGTGACTTTCACAGTCCTGACAAAAACTACATTGGGCAGGAATAGGAAGGCCAAAAGACACCAACCTATCTGCAGTGGAGAGTCTATCCTGAATAGCTATCCAAGTGATAAAACTACATTTCGGAATGTGACCTGAGAACCACACCAACCTATGCCATCCAACTTTTGGAAAGGGAGTCCTTAGTTTATCCCAAAGGGAAGCAACTGTGAACTGGCCATTAGAAGTGAGAGACCACCTAATATGATCATCCCTACTCAACCTGGAAGAAATAAGAGGTGGTAAAGTACTTCTTACCTCATTGATCTCCAAAGTTTGAGTGATGGGAAAAGCCCAGCATGAATTTTGGATAATGTGAGACACAGTAGCCTCCTTTGGAATTCCAGAATCATAAGCAATTATGGGACCAAATGTGGCTAACAAAGGACCAAGTGGATGCCAATTATCATACCACAAGGAGGTGGATTGGCCATTACCTATTACACTAAGTATATATGGCCTCACCAATGGTCTGAGATGCAGAAGTTTCCTCCAAACCCATGTGCAATCCCCAGGTACTTTCAAATTCCAAAAGTTTCTACCCCGTATTAAATAAGATTTAACCCACTGACACCACATTGATTGTTCCCCCCAGAAATAAGGAACCAAATGTGTTTGGCAATGGCCGCCTTATTCCAAACCTGCATGGATTTGAAACCAAGGCCTCCCTCTTGTTTCGGAGAGCACAGATGCTCCCAAGATACCTTAGCCCCCGTTTTCCTAAGGTCAGGACCAGACCATAGAAACGCTCTAAGTATTGACTCAACCTCCTTGATCACCTTTTTGGGGATGATAAACAAGGAGGACCAAAAAGTTTGAATGGAGAACAACACGTTCTTAATCAACTGGACCCTGCCAGCATACGTGAGGTCTCTATTAGTCCATGACTTAGTTTTAGCAATTATGCTATCAACTAAGGACTGACAATCAGAGGCTTTAAGTTTTGTAGAGAGGAGAGGCACCCCCAGATATCTGATAGGTAGTGAGCCCTCCTTGAACTTAAGGACATCCAAAATGGCCATTCTAGTGGTTAAACTAACCCCAGAAAAGTATATGCTACTTTTTCCAGGGCTGGGTGAGAGACCCGACAGGCTTTGGAATTCAGAGAGGGCATCCTGGATATGACTGATAGAGGTTAGATCCCCTTTGCAAAAGATCATAAGATCATCAGCAAAGCATAGATTTATAAGTTTGGTACGCCCACATCTCCAATGAAAATGAAAATCTGGAAGGAGGGATTTCTCTCTTAGGAGACAAGTGAGAATCTCCATCACTATCACAAATAGGTATGAAGACAAAGGATCTCTCCCTGCCTAAGTCCTTTTTGTCCTACAATGTAGCCTGTGACCTCCCCATTGATGCTAAGGGAATAATTCGCAGTGGAGATACAAGCTTGGAGCCACTTAATCATTGTGGGATGAAAGTTCATGGAGGATAGAACATCCCAAAGGAAATCCCACCTAACATTATCGTATGCCTTCATAATGTCAACTTTCATTGCACATCGAGGAGATGGTGACGATTTATGATATCCTCTCATTAGCTCCTGAGTTAGAAAAATATTATCCGCAATCCTCCTTCCTTTCACAAAACCTGATTGAACAGGATCAATTAACATTGGAAGGACAATTTGCAACCTTCTAGCCAGTATCCTAGAGATGCACTTGTAAATGGTATTACAACATGAAATGGGCCTAAAGTCCCCAACCTTAGATGGGTTAGGAACTTTAGGGACCAGTGCAACAATGGTAGAATTGATTTTCCTTAGCAATTTACCAGACCTAAAGAAAGTCTTAACTGCTACAGTTACTTCATGAACAATGATAGGCCAAGCCTTTTTGAAGAACCCAGCATTATATCCATCAGGACCAGGGGCTTTGCTAGGATTAAGAGCCCAAAAGGTATCCTTAATTTCAAGGTCTGTGACCTCAGCAATCATGGCAGTCCTTTGACTATCTGTAAGTCTCCTATTTACAACCTGTTGGATTCTAGTTTGCCCCTGATAAGAGGTAGAATGAGCTGTTCCCAGCAAGTCCGTATAGAACCTAACAAAGTTGTTCTTAATATCTTGAATGTCATGAGTAAGAGACCCATCATCCAACACCAGACTAGTAATTTTACTTCGATTCCTTGTGTTACTCACCGCTTTAAAGAAATAAGAGGTGCATTGATCCCCAAGTTTCAGCCATTGAATTCTTGACTTTTGTTTATCCAAGCTTTCCTCAGCCCTAAGTAAAGTGAAGAGTTGCCTGTGCACCACTCTTTCTTGGTTTATTATGGAGGGAGTAATCTGATGAGGACTCATGCTTTTCTGTAAGGATTCAAGGCATTGTCTAGCATCAGCAACCCTATTAGAGACATTACTGAATTCCCTAGAGTTAAGTTGCTTAAACTCCTCTTGTAACATCTTAAGTTTTTCGCAAACACAGAACATTGGATTCCCAATAATCACTTTCCTCCAGATTTTCTGAACCACAGTTAAAAACTGTGGGTGGTCAGCTAGAAAATCAAAGAATTTAAAGGGTTTCAAAGATTTCAAAGGACCCGGGGTGATATTCACAATGGCAGGAGAGTGATCTGAAATCCCGGGGGGGAAAAAATGGGCAGAAGAACTAGTGAAAGCCTTCATCCAATGTTCGTTGACTAAGGCTCTATCTAGCTTAATACTGGCAAAATGGGATGGGTCTTGCCTATTGGCCCAAGTGAGAAAGCAACCAGAGAACCTAAGATCCTCAAGTTCAAGGTCATACAAACACTTGTTAAATTCATCCATATGAGGAGGCCAGGAGGAAGTACCTCCTACCTTCTCATTTGGGTACCTGATAGCATTAAAATCCCCTAACACTATCCAAGGAACTGAGGAGCTAAGATGATGAAGCCTTGCCCACAAGGTCTGCCTAATCAAATAAGTATTAGCTCCATACACAAAGGTGGCAAAAAAGATTGCTCCACCACACTTAGGTTGAACTTCACAATGATAAATTGATCCGACTGATCTAAAACCTGAATATTCAAGACACTAGGATCCCAACATACACAGATTCTACCAATGGGAGCTTGGGGGTAGTTGTTCACCAAGCACCAATTAGGACAAACGAATTTTAAGATTCTACCAGCCCAAACTTCCTTCATCTTATGTTCTAATAAACCAAAAAGTGATAGACAGTTTTTATTCACAAAACATTTGACCTCTTTTTGCTTGATTGGGTCATTAATACCCCGTATGTTCCAAAAACCAATGTTAATAGATTTTATAGACATAAGAAAAAAAACTTCAAGCAGAACTAATTATGAAAATCGCAAAATGAAAGTACGAGAAACTATCCTAACAAAAGGATACGGAGGGATTAATGCCTTCCCCTAACTAGGGAGCTTCGAGACTGCTCCCTAGCAAGCTTTTGCAATCGTCTTTGCGCTGATCTGGATAGAACCTTTTGAAAGCTTCCCTTTAGATCTTCCTTTGGTGCTTCATCTCTTACCTCTGCACCCCGGGGATCAGGAGGTTTAGGAGTGGGTGTTTGATTCAATTCTGAAACCTGTTCTTCCGTTGGACCTGCTGAGTGGCAAGGGTCTGTTTTACCACTCATGACTGCCATTTTAAGCTGCTGCTGTGGAACCTCATGAGAGCTGCTGACCACACCTTCTAGAACTTCCAACAGCTTCTCTTCAGATTCTGACTCACTCCCAAGGGCCCCAGAGTTGATATCTTGCTGCTCCTGCAGTATGGGAGGGCTACTTTTGGATGAATCTCCTTGAAGCAGTATGGAACCTGCTGTTGGCTGTTCTAGATCAACTTTTTGCTTGCCTTTGCCAGATGGAGTATGAACCTTAACTTCAGATAAGAGATGGGAGGAGGAGTGGATTGCACTCTTTGCACACCGCTCCGTTGGATGTCCAAATACATGACATAGTTTACAAATGGGGGGGAGGACTTGGTATTCAATGGATACAACCACAGATTCCCCTTCCACCAACACTGTGACCTCATCAGGGAGATCCTGCTCAGCACTAACCTCTATACAAATCCTAGCTGTTGTGGACTTAGTATTAAGGAGCCCAGGTTGTTTGGCAGTCTTGGCCGTGGCCTGATCAACATGTATGGGTCTCCCAATTGTGCTAGCTACTCGGCTCAGGCATTCTTGGTTCCATAGTTCCAAAGGTAAATCATGAAACTTAACCCAGGCAGGTACCTTGACAGGTTGCTCCTGTGCCGGTTTCATCATCCGATGCCAATCCTTGAGAACCAGATATTTCTGTGAGAAGAAGTAAGGACCTCCTTCAAGAACAGTCATCTTAGACTGTTCATCCTTAAATTCAAATAGGTAAAACCCTGCTACATTTGATTTAACAGCCACAAAAAGATCCTTCCATTGGCTCCGAGCAGTGGCAGCTAGTAAAGGATAGGCCATTTTGCCATCTAAAAAATGACCTACCAAGTATCTATTCCATAACCCTATGTCAGTCAGTTCTATGTCAATCTCGATCATAGCTTCCTTACCTCTCTGAAGATCAGGAAAATAATCAAGTTTCATTTCCATAGACGGACTCTGAGATTGAAGGAGAGAGGCCTAGTTCTTCGGTTTAGGTTTATACTGACCATTATTCAGTTTGGGATTGATTTGATGATACTTCTGACTATTGTTCAAAGGCTTAGAGTGAGTTGCAGGTTCAGTAGTTGCACGAGGTACATTTACAGAATTCAGAACAGTAGCTGGCAGGACCTGCCGTGAGGTATAGCGAGGTTGAAGATCCTCAACAGTATACCCCATATCAGGGTTTGACAGACGTACCTCTGATGGTGTGCGTTGGAACTGGTATGTGTTACCATGGAGGTGAGTCACTCGTGCTCGTGCTTCAGCTTCCTTCTTCAATCCATTCTCGAATAAAGCTTGCTGAGTTTTCCGGGCAGCCATGGGGCTACTATGCGATTTAGGGCTAATTGCCCCAGAGCCAGTCGACGTTGATGGGGGAACCGAGCTCTTCAAGGCTTGTTCCTCTGCTTCTCGGATTATGGCTTGCTCAAAGACCTGTTGAAGCTTACGAGATGGACTCGGATTTTCTGTCGATTTAGGGCTAAATTCCCCAAATACGGTTGTAGATGGAGGAGTTCGTTTCTCAGCTTCCCTCCATGACTGTTGGATATGTTGCAGTTTGGCTGTAACTACATCAAGAATAAATGGGTCTTCCGAGTTGTTGAGCTCGTCCTCCAAGTGACCCACGATTTCTAGCATTCGAGCTTCGGATGCCGAACGCACACCTTCCTTCTGGGGCTCCTGTTGTCTTTCGAAGTTCTTTCTTCGGATTTCGTTTGAGTCCAGGGCTTTGTGGCCCAAGCCCTCAACGAAGGAGATAGTGCCGTCGGCCATGGTGAACGCTCACTGAACAACGATGATCGGCTCGATCTTGTCAGAAATCGACATGTTGTCAGAAATCGCCTCTGTCAGAGGAGTCGAATCTAAACACCTACTAACCGTCATGTTTTTCACCATCTTCTCTTCACATGAACAGTAGTCTAAAAACTTACTAACCGTCACGTGTTTCACTGTATTTCTTTGGCATGACTAGTAGTCTAAACACCTACTAACAGTCATGTGTTTCACCATCTTCTCTTCAAATGACTAGTAGTCTAAAAACCTGCTAGCCGTCACGTGTTTCACTGTTTTTCTTTTGCATGACTAGTAGTCTAAACACCTACTAACAGTCATGTGTTTCACCATCTTCTCTTCAAATGTCTAGTAGTCTAAAAACCTACTAGCCGTCACGTGTTTCACTGTTTTTCTTTTGCATGACTAGTAGTCTAAACACCTATTAACCGTCATGTGTTTCATCATCTTCTCTTCACAAGACTAGTAGTCTAAAAACCTACTAACCGTCACGTGTTTCACTGTTCTTCTTTTGCATGACTAGTAGTCTAAACACCTACTAACCTTCATATGTTACACCATCTTTTCTTCACATGACTAGTAGTCTAAAAACCTACTAATCGTCACGTGTTGCACTGTTTTTCTTTTGCATGACTAGTAGTCTAAACACGTACTAACCGTCATGTTTTTCACCATCTTCTCTTCACATGACTAGTAGTCTAAAAACCACTAACCGTCACGTGTTTCACTATTTTTCTTTTGCATGACTAGTAGTCTAAACACCTACTAACCGTCATGTGTTTCACCATCTTCTCTTCATATGACGAGTAGTCTAAAAACCTACTAACCGTCACGTGTTTCACTGTTTTTCTTGTGCATGACTAGTAGTCTAAACACCTACTAACCGTCATGTGTTTCACCATCTTCTCTTCAGATGACTAGTAGTCTAAAAACCTACTAACCGTCACATGTTTCACTATTTTTCTTGTGTATGACTAATAGTCTAAACACCTACTAACCGTCATGTTTTTCATCATCTTCTCTTCACATGAATAGTTGTCTTAAAACCTACTAACCATCACGTGTTTCACTGTATTTCTTTGGCATGACTAGTAGTCTAAACACCTACTAACAGTCATGTGTTTCACCATCATCTCTTCAAATGACTAGTAGTCTAAAAACCTACTAGCCATCACGTGTTTCACTGTTTTTCTTTTGCATGACTAGTAGTCTAAACACCTACTAACAGTCATGTTTTTCACAATCTTCTCTTCACATGAATAGTAGTCTTAAAACCACTAACCGTTACGTGTTTCACTGTTTTTCTTTTGCATGACTAGTAGTCTAAACACCTACTAACCGTCATGTTTTTCACCATCTTCTCTTCACATGACTAGTAGTCTAAAAACCACTAACCGTCACGTGTTTTACTATTTTTTTTTTTTTGGGTAATTTAGCTTGAAATAAAAAAATGATAAGCGAATGTACAGCCTACAAGGGGCATACCCCAGGAGGGAAAGAAAGAAAAAAAAACAAAAAAAAACAAAGATTGAGAAAATTGAACTAAGCCAAGTGGCTACATTGACCTAAGCCAAGACTAAATAAACATGGAATCCACGTGTTTCAATTCTATCTAAGAGATGGAAGAGAAACACAGGGCATACCCTAAGAGGAAAACAAACAAGTTGAATAATTACATTAAAATTGACTACGCCTAGGCCAAATGGCTACACAGAGGAACGAACAAAAATTTAGAATCAAATTCTGGGAGCTTCTCTCTCTAGCCTAGAGAGAGAAAGCTCCCTCCAATCCAGCCGGCTCCTCCTCCGGCCAGCAGTAGCAGCAACAACATGGAGTCATCCGGGCAAGGGATCCTCTCTCCTTAGAGAGTCTCTCCTCCACCGCCCTCCACAGCCGACAGCCTCGGGCTGTCTCTCCTCCACCGCCCTCCGCCGCTCCGGCCAGATTTCTGGTCTGGTTCGGTCGACCTCACACTGGTCCAGTCGCCGTGGCTCAACAGCCGTAGGCGTGGTCTCCAACCTCAACCTTGCCGTGAACCGGTGGGCAACTTTATTGGGATCTGCACCGGGCAGATCTGAACGTACAACTGCCATTAATGGCCAATCACAGCCAGGGCGATGCAGTCGCTGTGGGACCAGCCCCGCCGCCGCCGTGGGTTCTTCCATTCCCAGCCCCGCCGCCGTGGGGCACAACTCCAAGCCGTGGGTTCTCTCCGACGTGGGAACCCATTCCCAGCCTCGCCGCCGCTGTGGGTTCTTCCCAGCCCCGCCGCCGTGGGTCTACCAGCCATGGTTTTTGCCCCTCGAACGGAGGAGGGTTCGTCCATGGTCGGAGGTGTGTAGCCCCAACAGCCATGGCCGCCGGTCATGGTCGATCCAAGTTTTCAGATCCACAGGTCGTTGGTCGGTACAGCAGTGACCAGGCACTTTTGGGCTCAACAGCCGCCGGCTGCCGCAGGTGCAGCCACCTCCTGTATGGCTCGGGCACTGGCCCTAGTCATCGGGCCAGTCAGGGCGTCAACAGCCGAGCGAGCCAGGCCGGGCAGGCCATCCGTGAGTGGCTCGGGCAAACAGCCAGCCCGGGCCATGCAGCAGGCAGTAGCAGGCAGCAGCAGCAGCCGGCCGCGGCAGCAGGCAGCAGCAGGCTGCAGCCGCCCGATGGCAGGCCAGCCCGGGCAGGTAAGCCGGCTGGGTGGCCCGGGCAGTGGGGCATTTTAATATTCAGTCATGCTATGTACAGTTTTTGCATTTATCTTGTTGCTGGACTTATGGGCCAGTTTACTGTTAGTTTTGGCAACCCCCGATAGGCGATCATCTGTTGGACTGAAATCGGGGGTCAGGCTCGTTGTCGAGCCTTTTATATCCCTAGAACCAGCGTTTTTTGCTCTGAGGTCGAGTGTAGTATTCTTGTGGTCGTGGCTATTATTGATTAGATTAGACTCTATCCTAGTTAGGGGTAGCCCGCAGTAGCAGCAGCTGTAGGAGCCGATGATTAGATTATGGATGGAGTTTGTTTGAGCAAGGTAGTTACCGGAGCAGTCATTGACTAGATTGGTGGTTCCTCACTGATCGAAAGGGGTTGCTTTGCAGTCTGTTTCTTATTAGGTTTGGTGGTTGCACTGATCGAAAAGAGCAGATTGGTCCACTTGAGGTTCGAGTGGCTACTTTTGGTGGCCTCTCTTTCTGTTCCGCTTTGAGTCGTTAGCGAGCCTAGGGGATTTGGGCGAGGATGTAGTAGTCAGGGTGGAATGGGCGTGGTGTGCAGGGTACTTAGCAGGGTAGCCTTGTCGGATGCCATCATCCCCTGGTCGAGCCTCTCTCTGCCCGAGTTCCTCTGTAGTAGTTGACTTCTGTTGAGCGGGTATTATGCTTGCTTTGGGGTGATGGATGTCTCGGGTCTTGGTTTTCTTAGCCCAGCCTAGGAGGAGGAGGATCTCTCCTCAGCGCTGGTTTTCATGTGGTCCACGTTGACCATGACTATCTACTTCATTTACTTTATTTCCTAGCCTGGCGGGTTGTGTCAGGAATAGTTCAATTTCATATCAGTACATTTCATGGTTATGTCACTTTATTTTACTCTCCATGCGGGTTGTGCATGGTTACCGTACTTTTATCATTCTTGTTTTTTTTTCCTTTCTTTTCCTCCTGGGGTATGCCCCTTGTAGGCTGTACATTCGATTAATCTTTTTTAATTTCAAGCTAAAAAAAAAAAATTGGCTACACAGCGCTAATAGGATCTAGATAATGGAATGGCAGCTCTGTGTGTTCTGTATCTGCTGCTGCCATGGCAGTTCTGATGTTATGATGTTCTGATAGGTCCTGTTTTGGCTGCTGTTCTGAATCTGATGTACTGTTTTGGCTTAAGAACTGCACCCTTTCAATATCATTGGGATGCACAAGGATGCTGATAAGAACCCTTGTGATGTCCATTGTCCAGTTCTATGTCAAGTGTCCATTTTCAGTTCAGATGTTGAATGTAGTTGTTGACTGCTGTATATTCAGAAGCTGTATTAAGTTTATTTAGTGGTTGTTCATTTATAATAGTCGCCTAACCAATAGGGGCTGTCATTGGGATCTCCCTTCGCAGGGGGGGACGTCCTCTGCATTTTGTTTTGTTTTGTGTGATGGACTGCTGCTGCTGTTCTGTGACAGCAGCAGTTCTGAAGCTGCATCAGTTTGAAGCTTGACTGTTCTGCTGCTAGCAATATCAGTTGAAGGCTTATTAGATGAAGGCTCAGTTGGGACTTGTTGTGCAGTTCTGCTGCTGTTTTATATGCAGTCCAGTAGTAGATACCTTAGTAGATTCTTTTGTTCTGATCTGCTAGTGATACATTGTACCACCTAGTTTGTATGCAGCATAACAAGCTATTGGTTTTACATTGTAATTGCTGTGTTGGATTTGTGTTCCTTCAGTTTCACCTATCCTCGGGGGGTTGTCCCTTGGAGCGTGTATTGCTTTGCTAGGAGGGGAACAAATCACATCACAAATTGTTTCACCTATCAAGCTTCAGCATATGTGAAGGGCAGATCACATATTGGGGGCAGACTGTTCTGCTATATACGATGAGTGCAAGTGTGCAAGTGTCCTGCTTTCTGGAATCGTCCAGTTCAAGTGCTTGTCAGGAAACAATACTATTAGAAACCATGTGCTTGTCAAGTGTGTAAGTGTCCAGTTCAAGTGCTCTAAGGAAACAATACTATTAGATGCCTTTAATAGCACTTTTAGATGCCTTGGGCGTAATCTTTTTGTTGGTAACAATTGGCAGTGTTTCCGTTCCCTCTTACTAGATGGATTGGAAACATAGCTCCTCATCAATGTCTTGTAGCCATTTGGCGTGATCAATTTTCTTACTCTTTTTTGTTTTCTTTTCTTTTCCTCCTGGGGTATGCCCCTTGTAGGCTGTATATCCGGTTACCCTTTTTTCTATTTCATGCTATTTTACCCAAAAAAAAAAAAATAATGGAATGGCAGGGCAATCCCCTCTAGGAAGAGGAACGGCAGCCTCGTCAAAATGTAATGGCAGCCCAGTCAAATACATGCAACTTCAGCACTTCCAAAGCTGGTAGTAGCAGGCTTCCAATTCCAGTTCCAAAACTGATGTGGATGAGCACTTCAAAAGCTGGTCTTCAGCTCACAATGTAAAACTGCAGTAGAATTGGCAGCTGTTGGACCGTACCTCTTGCTGGACTGCACCTCACGGAATTGGCAGCCCTCTAGTATTGTGACTGCTCCTCTGCTAGACTGCATCTCCCTGTGATAGAGTATTTTGATAGGTTCAGGACTTTATGACCTTGAAACACATTCAGCTTTGGCCGAAACAGCCCAGCAAAACAGTCTATAGAATTCTGGACAGCAGCAACTGATCTCCGGATTAAGCAACTAACCCTCCAAGGAACAACCCCCCAAGGATAGGCCAACCAAAAGCAAAGCTACTACAACGCGTAGAACAACAGAAAACAGACTTAAAAGCTGAACATAAAGGTGCAGAAAAGTGCAAAAGCAGAGGACGTCCCCCTCTGCGAAGGGAGATCCCAACGACATCCCAGTTGGTTAGGCACAAAAACAGCAAAAAGAGCAGATCAGATACATGCATATCAGAAAAGGACAGCTACTCTCAGTGCACTAGCAACAGTCGGTTACTATAACAGTCAGCAGAACCTGGCATCTAACTGAAAACAGAATCTGAGCAACAGTTCAACAGTTCAGCAGCACTCAACTGTTGATTTCACAACAGTAAAATGGTCTAACAAAGTTTGATACTTGTTCTGATCTGTTAGCAGAAAACAACTTGTTCACGTGTTTCCAAGGGTTAGCAACAACAACAACAAAATGATGTAGTCTACTGGTGCACACAACATGCTTAACAACAACAACAACAAAATGAACATGCAATTCTTCATGAGCAAATGCAGCTATGAGAACCCCTCACTCCCTCCTCTAAACCTCACATAGCTCCCCCACTAAATATTACCTCCTCTCTCAAGGACTGTTGGGGCTCTAGCACACAACTCACAGGGTTAACACACAATATAGTAACTACCTGCTAGAATAGGCATATTCAGAACTGAACAACAACAGGTAGGTTCTGTGACCCTCTCATGCCAAGGATAAAGGTAACTACCTGCTAGAATAGAAGTAATAGAAGCCATACTGGAGAACATGCAGCTTCATAGCAGCCATAACAGGCAGCAGCCACCACAGGCAGATTCAGAACAGGAAGACTGTGACTGCTGGACCCTTCTGAATCCCCCTTGAACTACAACTGCTGAGAATGGTGGATTATGCAGCTAGGGGAAGCTTTGAAAGCCCTCCCCTTTGAGCTGGGACCTGCCAATGAAATGATGTGAGTAAACATTCAGGTTGACAAAACATTCAAATTAATCATGAGTGAATGTTCCACTTAGAAAGTAACTGAGTAGGTCCCTTGGACTCTAAGGATAGCAACCTGCTCCTAACCTCATTTGTAATTTTGGTAGCAACCACTCCAGGAGGGCAACTAACGTTCTGAAACTTCCTATAATTTCTTTCAAGCCAAATTTGGTGCACATAGACTGTAAATACAAGCTTAGCAATTGTGACTGCTAAGGCTTTACCTCTTAAGGTGGATAAATTACTAACCCACTGCTGCCAAGAGGTCAATCCAACCATGTAGGGGGTTTTATGGGATAGAATTCCCCTAATCTGAGTAGTTATGGGACACTCAAAGAATAGATGATTGCGCGATTCTACACCCATACACAAACTACATAAGGAGGTAGCTTTCATGCCAAACAGAACGAGTCTATCCTCCGTAGATAACCTATTCTGAATAGCCAACCATGAGATCACACTACACCTAGGAATGTGCCCGGGAAACCAGACCACCTTAGACCAAGTGATGGCAGGGTAATGTGATCTCAAGTGTTCCCAAAGGGAGGAAATAGTAAACTTCCCAGAGGCATTGAGAGTCCAAGCGCAAGTGTCCCCAACGGTGTCATTGATGAGGATTAAATGTAGGTTAGATCTTACTTCATTAAGATCAGGAGATTGAGTAATTGGGAAGGCCCATTGATTGTTCCTAATAATAGCCTTCACAGTGACATCTTTGGGAAGACCTGAATCATAGACAATTCTAGATCCATATCTTGGCAGGAGGGGACCAAGGGGATGCCAATTATCAAACCACAAAGAGGTTGATTGGCCGTCCCCAATGTTATACTTAATATGGGGCTGGACACATGATCTAAGGTTAAGAATCTTCCTCCAAACCCAGGAAGAATCACTAGGAATTTTTACACTCCAGAAGCTCCTACCCTTAAGTAAATAAGACTTAACCCATTGGCACCACATAGATTGCTCCCCCCCGGAGATAAGGAACCAAATGTGCTTGGCTACAGCTGCCATGTTCCAAACAGCCAAAGACTTAAATCCTAATCCACCTTCCTTGATAGGAGTGCAAAGGTGTTCCCATGAGACCTTTGCACCAGTCTTCTTAAGCTCAGAACCTGACCAAAAATAAGCTCTGAGGATTGATTCAATCTCCTTAATTACCTTTTTAGGGATAATAAAGAGAGATGACCAATAGGTTTGCATAGAGAAGAGGATTGATTTTATCAGTTGTATCCTACCAGCATACGACAGGTATCTATGGGTCCACGATTTAGTCTTGGATACAATCCTATCAACCATGACTTTACAGTCTGTATGCTTGAGTTTGGTGGATAGAAGAGGTACTCCCAAATATCTAATAGGTAGGGACCCTTCTTGGAAACCCAAAATACTTAATATGGAGGTTTTGGTGGACGGGTTAACACCAGAGAAGAAGATGTTACTCTTAGTAGGACTAGGTGAAAGTCCAGACAAAGCCTCAAACTCTGTCAAGGCATTTTGGATGTGTGTAATGGAGCTCACCTCTCCTTTACAAAAGATCATAAGATCATCTGCAAAGCAGAGGTTGACAAGTTTAGTAGAACCACATTTCCAATGAAACTTGAAATCAGGGAGGAGAGACTTCTCCTTTAGGATACAAGTCAACACTTCCATAACTATCACAAACAGGTAAGAAGACAAGGGATCGCCTTGTCTTAAACCTTTCTGCCCAGGAATGTACCCTATAGCTTCCCCATTAAAGCACAAAGAGTAGTTAGCTGTGGAGACACAAGCCTTCAACCATTGGATCATCTTGGGGTGGAAATTCATGGAGGCAAGAACATCCCAAAGGAAGTCCCATCTGACATTGTCATATGCCTTCATTATATCCACCTTCATGGCACACCTAGGGGATGAAGAATGTTTATGGTAACCTCTCATTAATTCTTGTGTTAGAAAGATGTTATCAGCTATCCTCCTACCTTGTACAAATCCTGATTGGGCAGGGTCAATAAGTGATGGTAGGATAGGCTTGATTTTGTTAGCTAGGATTTTAGCAATACATTTATAGACTACATTGCAGCAAGAGATGGGTCTAAAGTCACCTACCTTGGAAGGATTGGGGGTCTTAGGAACCAAAGCGACTATGGTAGCATTCGCTTTCTTCAATAACTGGCCAGATTTAAAGAAGAGTTTAACGGCTGAGGTCACCTCATGGCCAATTACAGGCCAAGCTTTTTGGAAGAAAGTAGCATTGTACCCATCTGGGCCAGGCACTTTTTGGGGATTAAGAGACCAAAACGTGTCCTTGATCTCTTTATCTGTCACCTCCATCACCATGGTTAAACTCTGAGAAGGAGAGAGTTTCTTAGTAATGAGTTGATGTACCCTAGAGGATCCCGAGTACAAATTCAGATGCTTGGTGCCTAACAGGTTAGTGTAGTAATTGATGAAGGATTGCTTAACCAACTCAATGTCTTGGGTAATAGATCCATCCTCCAAAACCAAACTAGAAATTCTGTTCCGATTCCTTGAATTACTAATGGTTTTGAAGAAAAATGAGGTACATTGATCCCCCAATTTAAGCCACTGAATTCTCGACTTTTGCTTGGCAAAACTTTCTTCAGCTCTGGCATAAACAAGGTACTGCATATACGATTCCCTTTCAGTGGCCTGCTTAGAAGGATCGTTGGGATTGGAACCTAACTCTCTTTGGATGGCTTCCAAACGTTGTTTAAAGGAAGCCACCCTTGATGACAATTCACTGAAGTCGTTAGTATTCAGATTTTTAAAATCCACCTGCAAGTGCTTAAGCTTTTCACAGACACAGTACATAAGGTTGCCAATGATTATTTTCCTCCAGGCCTGCTGGACAGTATCCAGGAACTTAGGATGCTCAGCCAAAAAATTAAAGAACCTGAAAGGTTTTTTCCTTGGAGGTGAGGCAGCTGTCAAGTACACAACAGCCGGAGAATGATCAGACACTCCAGGATTGAGAAAATGAGCATTGGACCAACAAAAGTCTGTGGTCCACCTTTCATTTACCATAACCCTATCAATCTTGGTGCTGATGTGGGCATCTCCTAATTGTTTATTAGACCAAGTGTAGTGGCATCCAGAGTATCTAAGATAAACTAATTCAGTTGACTGAAGGCAGGAGCTAAACTCCTCCATCCAAGGCAACCAAGATCTATCTCCCCCTACTTTTTCAGTGGGATTCTTGATGGCATTGAAATCCCCTAAAACCACCCAAGGGGTAACTATACTAAGCTGTTGCAAATCAGCCCACAATTGCTGCCTATCCAAGTAGCTATTAGCCCCATAGATAAATGTAGCTACAAAAGAGTACTTACCATCACAAGATTGTACTTTACAGTGAATAGCCTGACTAGATTGGTACAAAACTTGTAAGTTAAACACTAAAGGGTTCCAACAAATCAAAATTCTCCCCAGGGGAGAATTGGAGTGATTGCTAACAAAATTCCATCCAGGGAGCATAGAATTGACAATTCTTGGGACCTTGGGTTCTTTGAGTTTATGTTCAAGAAATCCAAATAAGGATAATTTATTATGAAAGACCCAATTTTTTGCCTCCCTTTGTTTAAGAGAGTCATTAAGACCTCTCAAGTTCCAAAAACCAAAATGTAAGGGTGTGCAATCCATCTAACAATTCTAAATAACCAAAAGTTACAGTTCAGTTTAGATAAGAATGAAAAGCAATAGCACTGATATAACTTTCTAGACAAAAATAGGTAATAAAGAGTTACTTCCCTGATTTGTTAGAAGAACTTTTAGAAGAGTTCTTCTGCCTTCCAAACTGCCCTGCTTTGTTAGAACCCCCCAACGTTAGTTTGATGCCTGAAATGACACTAGGGTCAGGAGGTTCTTTATCCTTAACCTTTGCAGCAATTTTGGCAGCTTTTTTTGCTGCTGATCTGGACATTGGAGCCGCAAGGACAGCTGCATTTTGCTGATCTGCATTCTGCTCACTGACTGGGCTTACAGTTGCATTCTGCTGATCTGCATTCTGCTCACTGACTGGGCTTACAGCTGCATTCTGCTGATCTGCATTCTCCCTAGATGGAACTGGAAGCTTTTGCTGAGACAATGGGACTGGTTCCTTTTGACAGTTGACATCCTCCTCATGTTGAGGGATTAGCACTTCAATTTGGGACAAGTTCAAGGTCTCTTGAGAGCTGCTCACTATACTCTCAAGCACCTTTTCTAATTCACCCTCTGAATCATCAATCACTACAGCAGGAGTAGAAGATGATGTAGCACAAGGGTGTAGCTGAGTAGGATGATTCTTGTGTGTGCCATTACCCACTAAGATCCAATCTTGATTAGGCTAACTAGATGTTGTGGCTGACTTCTTAGAGCATTGAGCAGTAGAGTGGCCAAAAACTTGACATTGCTTGCACATTGAAGGCAACACTTGATATTCTATAGGCACCACGACTGATTCTCCCTCCACAGTAATTTTCACATCATCTGGAAGTTCATATTCAGCACTAATCTCGATGCAAATTCTAGCACTGGTTGACTTAGTTTGAAGGAGACCTGGTTGCCTTGAGGTCTTAGCGGTGGCTTGGTCTACATGTAAAGGTTTGCCAATGGTGCTAGCCACTCTACTCAAACACTCCTGATTCCATAACTCTAGAGGTAGGTTACGCAGTCTAACCCATACTGGAATATGAGAAGGTTGCTCTTTAACCGGTTTCATCATTCGATGCCAATCTTTGAGGACTAGGTATTTTTGTGAGAAAAAGTATGGACCACCATCCAATACTTGTTGTTTGGCTTGTTCATCTCTAAACTCAAAGAGATAGCATCCTCCTACATCCGGCTTAACAGCTACAAACAGTTCCTTCCACTGATACCTGGCTGTAGAAGCAACTAAGGGGTACGGCATTTTCCCATCAAGGAAATGGCCCATTAAGTACTTGTTCCACTTACCAACATCAGTAAGTTCGATGTCAATCTCAACCTGGGCTTCTTTCCCTCTTAAAAGATCAGGAAAGAAATCTAGTTTCATGTTCATTGAGGGACTTTGGGATTGTAGTAAGGAAGCCCAGTTTTTAGGCTTAGGTTTAGGTAGATTTTGGGTCGGTTTAGTGTGTGTAGGTAGCGATTGATGTGGCTGATTTTTGGGAGAGGTGGGACGCCTAGGTTCATCCTCACGATACCTGGCGTTGATTAGGGTTTTAGGGAGCTGTACCTCATCCCTCCCAAATCCAGTTGAGGAAGATGGATGAGGTATATCTGCAGCTTTAAGAACAGTGGTTGGTGGGAACTGCTGTGATGTATATCTAGGTCGAAGGTCCTCTGAACTATATCCCATGTCAGGGTCCCCTTCTACGTAAGGATTTCCTCTAGCATTAATCAAAATCTTAGAGTTAGGGTTCGGTTTCCTTACCTCTGATGGGGTACGTTGGAATTGGTAGGTGTTACCATGGAGGTGAATCACCCGAGCCCTTGCTTCAGCTTCCTTTGTCAGAACATCTTCGAATAAAGCTTGTTGGGTTTTCTGCGCAGCTTTAGGGCTGAGTTGCGAATTAGGGCTATTCGCCCCAGTGCCATTAGCGGATAATGTTGGAACCGAGCCCTTCATTGCGGCTTCAGCGTCTATCCTCAACCCCTCTTCGAAGAAAACCTGTTGTAGCTTTCGCGCTGGACTTGTGTTCTTGGGCGATTTAGGGCTGTGAGCCCCAAATCCGTTTGGAGGTGATGACTGAACCGACCTGGTTCTGCTTGATTGTAGATCGAAATCACCTGAGATGCTCGATCCCTGAGAATTTAGAGCAAACCCAGTTGGGGATGATGATCGGAGAGTGGTTCCGAGTTTGGAATCACCCGAAATGCTCGCTGGTGGAGTTCCCATCTCAATAGGGATGGAGCAGTTAGGGTTTTTGGACTGTTGTAGATGGAGGTGAAGAGGACTTACAGAATCAACTAGGTTCCTTTGCTTCCTCCTTACTTCGTTAGAATCGATAGCTTTGTGACCAAGCCCATCTGCCATGGACATGGTACCATCAGCCATGGAGAATCAATGCTCCTCCACGCCTTTGTCAGTAATCCCCCAAAATAGCCTACATGTCAGACGTTTTTTTTTTTTTCTGCAAAGGGAGATCCCGCAGGCAGGATTTTCAAATTAAGATTCTCCCCATAGGAGAGCAGGAATGGTTGCTAACAAAATTCCATTGAGGGAGGATGGAGTTGACAATTCTAGGTGTGTTTTACTGTTTTTCTTTTGCATGACTATTAGTCCAAACACCTACTAACCGTCATGTGTTTCACCATCTTCTCTTCAAATGACTAGTAGTCTAAAATCCTACAAGCCGTCACGTGTTTCACTGTTTTTTTTTGCATGACTAGTGGACTAAACACCTACTAACCGTCATATTTTTCACCATCTTCTCTTCACAGGACTAGTTGTCTAAAAACCACTAACCGTCACGTGTTTCACTGTTTTTCTTTTGCATGACTAGCAGTCTAAACACCTACTAACCGTCATGTGTTTCACCATCTTCTCTTCATATGACTAGTAGTCTAAAAACCTATTAACCGTCACGTGTTTCACTGTTTTTCTTGCGCATGACAAGTAGTCTAAACACCTACTAACCGTCATGTGTTTCACCATCTTCTCTTCAGATGAATAGTAGTCTAAAAACCTACTAACCGTCACGCGTTTCACTGTTTTTGTTTTGCATGACTAGTAGTCTAAACACCTACTAACCGTCAAGTTTTTCACCTTCTTCTCTTAATATGACTAGTAGTCTAAACCTACTAACCGTCACGTGTTTCACTGGTTTACTTTTGCATGGCCATTAGTCTAAACACCTACTATCCGTCATGAATTTCACCATCTTCTATTCACATGACTAGTAGTCTAAAACCTACTAATCGTCACGTGTTGCACTGTTTTTTCTTTTACATGACTGGTAGTCTAAACACCTATTAACCGTCATGTGTTTCACCATCTTCTCTTCGAATGACTAGTGGTCTAAAAACCGACTAGCCGTCACGTGTTTCACTGTTTTTCTTTTGCATGACTAGTAGTCTAAACACCTACTAACCGTCTTGTTTTTCACCATCTTCTCTTCACAAGACTAGTAGTCTAAAAACCCATTAACCGTAACGTGTTTCACTGTTTTTGTTTTGCATGACTAGTAGTCTCAACACCTACTAACCGTCATGTGTTTCACCATATTCTCTTCACATGACTAGTGTTCTAAAATCTACTAACCGTAACGTGTTTCACTGTTTTTCTTTTGCATTACTAGTAGTCTAAACACCTACTAACCGTCAAGTGTTTCACCGTCTTCTCTGCACATGACTAGTAGTCTAAAAAGCTACTAACCGTAACGTGTTTCACTGTTTTTCTTTTGCATGACTAGTAGTCTAAATACCTACTAACCGTCATGTGTTTTACCATCTTCTCTTCACAGGACTAGTAGTCTAAAACCTACTAACCGTGACGTATTTCACTGTTTTTTTTTGCATTATTAGTAGTCTAAACACCTACTAACCGGCATGTGTTTCACCATCCTTCTTCACATGACTAGTAGTCTACAAATCTACTAACCGTCATGTGTTTCACTATTTTTGTTTTGCATGATTAGTACTCTAAATACCTACTAACCGTCATGTTTTTCACCATCTTCTCTTCACATGACTACTAGTCTAAAAACTTACTAACCGTCACGTGTTTCACTGTTTTTCTTTTGCATGACTAGTAGTCGAAACACCTACTAACCGTCACATTTTTCACCATCTTCTCTTCACATGAATAGTACTCCTAAAACCTACTAACCGTCACGTGTTTCACTGTTCTTCTTTTGCATGACTAGTAGTCTAAAGACCTACTAACCGTCATGTTTTTCACCATCTTCTCTTCTTTTTTTTGGGGTAAATTAGCTTGAAAGTAAAAAAGGTTAAGCCAATCTACAGCCTACAACGGGCATACCCCAGGAGGAAAAGAAAAAGAAAAAAAAACAAGATTGAAAAAGTACGGTAACCATGCACAACCCGCATGGAGAGTGAGATAAAGTGACATATGAAATACAAATGGATCTGAATAGAACCATGAAATAAATGAGGTGAAAATGAAGTACGTACTGGCACAACCCGCCAGATTAGGAAATAAAGTAAATAAGGTAGATAGTCATGTTCAATGATGACCACATGATAACCAGCGCTGAGGAGAGATCTTCCTCCTCGTAGGCTGGGCAAAGAAATCCAAGAGCCATGTCTTCCTTCACCCCAAAGCTAGCATAATACCCACTCAACAGAAGTCAACTACTACAGAGGGACTCAGACTGAGAGAGGCTCGTCCTGGCGATGTCTGCATCCGACAGGGCTGCCCTGCTAAGCACCCTGCACACCATGCCCAATCCAACCAGACTACTACAACCTCGCCCAAATCCCCTAGGCTCGCTAACAACTAAAAGCGGAACAGAACGAGAGGCCACCAAAAGTAGTCACTCGAACCTCAAGTGGACCAAGCTGCTCCTTTCGGTCAGTGCAAACCACCAATCTAGTCAGAAACAGACTGCAAAGCTACCCCTTTCCATCTTCTCTTCACATGACTAGTAGTCTAAAAACCTACTAACCGTCACGTGTTTCACAGTTTTTCTTTTGCATGACTAGTAGTCTAAACACCAACTAACCATCATGTTTTTCACCATCTTCTATTCACATGACTAGTATTCTAAAAACCTACTAACCGTCACGTATTTCTCTATTTTCTTTTGCAGGACTAGTAGTCTAAACACCTACTTACCGTCATGTTTTTCACCATCTTCTCTTCACATGACCAGTAGTCTAAAAACCTACTAACCGTCACGTGTTTCACTGTTTTTCTTTTGCATGAATAGTAGTCTAAACACCTACTTACTGTCATGTGTTTCATCATCTTCTTTTTTTTTTTTTTGGGTAAATCAGCTTGAAATAAAAAAGGGCTAACCGAATATACAGCCTACAAGGGGCATACCCCAGGAGGAAAAGAAAAGAAAAGGAAAACAAAAGAAAGCCTACGCCAAACGGCTACATAGGACTAGAGGTAAGTAGAGCATCTGTTTCCTATCCATCTAATAGAGGGATTCAAAACAAATGGCAAAAGGATTACAACCATATACGTGATTGGTAACCAGCAAGGAAACTGAGATATAATCACTATACATGATACTGAATTAACTTAAATAACTGAAATACAGATGCTGAAATAACTAAACTTGAATTTGAACATGAATCCATTCAAGAACTGATCCACATGCTGAAATCGTGTCTGAACTGCTGGAATTGAACCTCAGTCAACAGGTGATGATCATTGAGACCTCTAGCAACTAGGACTTGTGTATGGATCCAGCCTTCTACTTGGTGCCTTGTGTATCTTCTAAAGCAGCTAGCTGGCTGGGCAGCTGGACTTGGGGACTTGGGGACACAACAAGGATACATGAAAGTTGTGTGTTACAAAATGCACTAACATTGCATATTGCACTCTTGTAACTTCTGACTGCTGGATGGAAGGAGCAGTGGTCTACTAGATCAGACTGATGAAAATGCATCACAAAATGCACTAAATTGACATTGCATACTGCACAATACAGACTGATGAAAATGCATCACAAAATGCATCACAAAATGCACTAGACTGATGAACCTCGCATACTCTCCTCTCATGACATTGCACATTGCACTCTTGTAACTTCTGACTCTACCAGATCAGAACAGCAAAACAGAACTGACTACAGGAAGCTTCCAACGTCTGAAAACCTACTAACCGTCATCATCTTCTTTTCACATGACTAGTAGTCTTAAAACCTACTAACCGTCACGAGTTTCCTTGTTTTTGTTTTGCATGACTAGTAATCTAAACACCTACTAACCGTCAAGTTTTTCACCTTCTTCTCTTAATATGACTAGTAGTCTAAACCTACTAACCGTCACGTGTTTCACTATTTTACTTTTGCATGACCATTAGTCTAAACACCTACTATCCGTCATGAATTTCACCATCTTCTATTCACATGACTAGTAGTCTAAAACCTACTAATCGTCACGTGTTGCACTGTTTTTTCTTTTACATGACTGGTAGTCTAAACACCTATTAACCGTCATGTGTTTCACCATCTTCTCTTCGAATGACTAGTGGTCTAAAAACCTACTAGCCGTCACGTGTTTCACTGTTTTTCTTTTGCATGACTAGTAGTCTAAACACCTACTAACCGTCATGTTTTTTAACCATCTTCTCTTCACATGACTAGTAGTCTAAAAACTTACTAACCGTCACGTGTTTCACTGTTTTTCTTTTGCATGTCTTGTAGTCTAAACACCTACTAACCGTCACGTTTTTCACCATCTTCCCTTCACATGAATAGTACTCTTAAAACCTACTAACCGTTACGTGTTTCACTGTTCTTCTTTTGCATGACTAGTAGTCTAAATACCTACTAACCGTCATGTTTTTCACCATCTTCTCTTCACATGACTAGTAGTCTAAAAACCTAATAACCGTCAGTGTTTCACAGTTTTTCCTTTTGCATGACTAGTAGTCTAAACACCTACTAACCGTCATGTTTTTCACCATCTTCTCTTCACATGACTAGTATTCTAAAAACCTACTAACCGTCACGTATTTCTCTGTTTTTCTTTTGCATGACTAGTAGTCTAAACACCTACTAACCGTCATGTTTTTCACCATCTTCTCTTCACATGACTAGTAGTCTAAAAACCTACTAACCGTCACGTGTTTCACTGTTTTTCTTTTGCATGACTAGTAGTCTAAACACCTACTAACCATCATGTGTTTCATCATCTTCTCTTCCATGACTAGTTGTCTTAAAACCTACTAACCGTCACGTGTTTCCTTCTTTTTGTTTTGCATGACTAATAGTCTAAACACCTACTAACCGTCATGTTTTTCACCTTCTTCTCTAAATATGACTAGTAGTCTAAAACCTACTAACCGTCACGTGTTTCACTGTTTTTCTTTTGCATGACTAGTAGTCTAAATACCTAGTAACCGTCATGTGTTTCACCATCTTCTCTTCACAGGACTACTAGTCTAAAACCTAATAACCGTTACGTGTTTCACTGTTTTTTTTTTGCATGATTAGTAGTCTAAACACCTACTAACCGGCATGTGCTTCACCATCCTTCTTCACTTGACTAGTAGTCTAAAAATCTACTAACCGTCACTTGTTTCACTGTTTTTGTTTTGCATGACTAGTAGTCTAAACACCTACTAACCGTCAAGTTTTTCACCTTCTTCTCCTAATATGACTAGTAGTCTAAACCTACTAACCGTCACGTGTTTCACTGTTTTACTTTTGCATAACCATTAGTCTAAACACCTACTATCCGTCATGAATTTCACCATCTTCTATTCACATGACTAGTAGTCTAAAACCTACTAATCGTCACGTGTTGCACTGTTTTTTCTTTTACATGACTGGTAGACTAAACACCTATTAACCGTCATATGTTTCACCATCTTCTCTTCGAATGACTAGTGGTCTAAAAACCTACTAGCCGTCACGTGTTTCACTGTTTTTCTTTTGCATGACTAGTAGTCTAAACACCTACTAACCGTCATGTTTTTAACCATCTTCTCTTCACATGACTAATAGTCTAAAAACATACTAACCGTCACGTGTTTCAATGTTTTTCTTTTGCATGTCTTGTAGTCTAAACACCTACTAACCGTCACGTTTTTCACCATCTTCTCTTCACATGAATAGTACTCTTAAAACCTACTAACCGTCACGTGTTTCGCTGTTCTTCTTTTGCATGACTAGTAGTCTAAATACCTACTAACCGTCATGTTTTTCACCATCTTCTCTTCACATGACTAGTAGTCTAAAAACCTACTAAACGTCACGTGTTTCACAGTTTTTCTTTTGCATGACTAGTAGTCTAAACACCTACTAACCGTCATGTTTTACACCATCTTCTCTTCACATGACTAGTATTCTAAAAACCTATTAACCGTCACGTATTTCTCTGTTTTTCTTTTGCATGACTAGTAGTCTAAACACCTACTAACCGTCATGTTTTTCACCATCTTCTCTTCACATGACTAGTAGTCTAAAAACCTACTAACCGTCACGTGTTTCACAGTTTTTCTTTTGCATGACTAGTAGTCCAAACACCTACTAACCGTCATGTGTTTCACCATCTTCTCTTCACATGACTAGTAGTCTAAAAACCTACTAACCGTCACGTGTTTCACAGTTTTTCTTTTGCATGACTAGTAGTCTAAACACCTACTAACCGTCATGTCTTTTACCATCTTCTCTTCACATGACTAGTATTCTAAAAACCTACTAACCGTCACGTATTTCTCTGTTTTTCTTTTGCATGACTAGTAGTCTAAACACCTACTAACCGTCATGTTTTTCACCATCTTCTCTTCACATGACTAGTAGTCTAAAAACCTACTAACCGTCACGTGTTTCACTGTTTTTCTTTTGCATGACTAGTAGTCTGAACACCTACTAACCGTCATGTGTTTCATCATCTTCTCTTCCATGACTAGTTGTCTTAAAACCTACTGACCGTCACGTGTTTCCTTCTTTTTGTTTTGCATGACTAGTAGTCTAAACACCTACTAACCGTCATGTTTTTCACCTTCTTCTCTAAATATGACTAGTAGTCTAAAACCTACTAACCGTCACGTGTTTCACTGTTTTTCTTTTGCATGACTAGTAGTCTAAATACCTAGTAACCGTTCATGTGTTTCACCATCTTCTCTTCACAGGACTACTAGTCTAAAACCTAATAACCGTTACGTGTTTCACTGTTTTTTTTTTTGCATGATTAGTAGTCTAAACACCTACTAACCGTCAAGTGTTTCACCATCTTCTCTTCGAATGACTAGTGGTCTAAAAACCTACTAGCCGTCACGTGTTTCACTGTTTTTCTTTTGCATGACTAGTAGTCTAAACACCTACTAACCGTCATGCTTTTAACCATCTTCTCTTCACATGACTAGTAGTCTAAAAACTTACTAACCGTCACGTGTTTCACTATTTTTCTTTTGCATGTCTTGTAGTCTAAACACCTACTAACCGTCACGTTTTTCACCATCTTCTCTTCACATGAATAGTACTCTTAAAACCTACTAACCGTCACGTGTTTCACTGTTCTTCTTTTGCATGACTAGTAGTTTAAATACCTACTAACCGTCATGTGTTTCACCATCTTCTCTTCACATGACTAGTAGTCTAAAAACCTACTAACCGTCACGTGTTTCACAGTTTTTCTTTTGCATGACTAGTAGACTAAACACCTACTAACCGTCATGTTTTTCACCATCTTCTCTTCACATGACTAGTATTCTAAAAACCTACTAACCGTCACGTATTTCTCTATTTTTCTTTTGCATGACTAGTAGTCTAAACACCTACTAACCGTCATATTTTTCACCATCTTCTCTTCACATGACTAGTAGTCTAAAAACCTACTAACCGTCACGTGTTTCACTGTTTTTCTTTTGCATGACTAGTAGTCTAAACACCTACTAACCGTCATGTATTTCATCATCTTCTCTTCCATGACTAGTTGTCTTAAAACCTACTAACCGTCACGTGTTTCCTTCTTTTTGTTTTGCATGACTAGTAGTCTAAACACCTACTAACCGTCATGTTTTTCACCTTCTTCCCTAAATATAACTAGTAGTCTAAAACCTACTAACCGTCACGTGTTTCACTGTTTTTCTTTTGCATGACTAGTAGTCTAAATACCTAGTAACCGTCATGTGTTTCAACATCTTCACTTCACAGGACTACTAGTCTAAAACCTAATAACCGTTACGTGTTTCACTGTTTTTTTTTTTGCATGATTAGTAGTCTAAACACCTACTAACCGGCATGTGCTTCACCATCCTTCTTCACTTGACTAGTAGTCTAAAAATCTACTAACCGTCACGTGTTTCACTGTTTTTGTTTTGCATGACTAATATTCTAAACACCTACTAACCGTAATGTGTTTCACCATCTTCTCTTCACATGAATGGTATTCTTAAAACCTACTAACCGTCACGTTTTCACTCTATTTCTTTTGCATGACTAGTAGTCTAAACACCTACAAACCGTCATGTTTTCACAAGAATAGTAGTCTATAAATCTACTAATCGTCACATGTTTCACTATATTTCTTTTGGATGACTAGTAGTTAAAGACCTACTAACCGTCATGAGTTTCACCATCTTCTATTCACATGACTTGTAGTCTAAAAACCTACTAACCGTCACGTGTTTCACAGTTTTTCTTTTGCATGACTACTAGTCTAAACACCTACTAACCGTCTTGTGTTTGACCATCTTTTCTTCACATGACTAGTAGTCTTAAACCCTAGTAACCTTCACGTGTTTCACTGTTTTTCTTTTGCATGACTATTAGTCTAAACGCCTGCTAACCGTCATGTTTTTCACCATTTTCTCTTCACATGACTAGTAGTCTAAAAACCTACTAACCGTCACGTGTTTCGCTGTTTTTTTTTGCATGACTAGTAGTCTAAACACATACTAACCGTCATGTGTTTCACCATCTTCTCTTCACATGACTAGTAGTCTTAAGACCTACTAACCGTCACGTGTTTCACTGTTTTTTTTTTTTGCATGACTAGTAGTCTAAACACCTACTAACCGTCATGTGTTTCACCATCTTCTCTTCACATGACTAGTAGCCTAAAAACCTACTAACCGTCACGTGTTTTACTGTTTTTCTTTTGCATGAGTAGTAATCTAAACACCTACTAACCGTCATGTTTTTCTACATCTTTCTTCACAAGACTAGTAGTCTAAAAACCAACTAACCGTGACGTGTTTCATTGTTTTTCTTTTGCAATGTTAGTAGTCTAAACACCTTTTCTAACCGTCATGTGTTTCACCATCTTCTCTTCACATGACTAGTAGTCTTAAAACCTTCTAACCGTCACGTGTTTTACTGTTTTTTTTTTGCATGACTAGTAGTCTAAACACCTACTAACCGTCATGTGTTTCACCATCTTCTCTTCACATGACTTGTAGTCTAAAAACCTACTAACCGTCACGAGTTTCACTGTTTTTCTTTTGCATGACTAGTTGTCTAAACACCTACTAACCGTCATATTTTTCACCATCTTCTCTTCACTTGACTAGTAATCCAAAAACCTACTAACCGTTACGTGTTTCACAGTTTTTATTCTTTTGCATGACTAGTAGTCTAAACACCTGCTAACCGTCATGTTTTTAACCATCTTTTCTTCACTTGACTAGTAGTCTAAAAACCTACTACTCGTCACGTGTTTCCCTGTTTTTCTCTTGCATGACTAGTAGTCTGTACACCTACTAACCGTCATGTGTTTCACCATCTTTTTTTCACATGACTAGTAGTCTAAAAATCCACTAACCTTCACTTGTTTCACTGTTTTTCTTTTGCGTGACTAGTAGTCTAAACACCTACTAACCGTCATGTTTTTCACCATCTTCTCTTCATATGACTAGTAGTCTAAAAACCTACTAGCCGACACGTGTTTCACTATTTTTTTTTTGCATGACTAGTTGTCTAAACACCTACTAACCGTCAAGTTTTTCACCATCTTCTCTTCACATGACTAGAAGTCTAAAAACTTACTAACCGTCACGTGTTTCACAGTTTTTCTTTTGCATTACTAGATGCTAAACACCTACTAACCGTCATGTTTTTCACCATCTTCTCTTCACCTGACTAGTAGTCTAAAAACCTACTAACCGTCACGTGTTTCTCTGTTTTTCTTTTGCATGACTAGTAGTCTAAACACCTACTAACCGTCTTGTTTTTCACCATCTTCTCTTCACATGACTAGTAGTCTAAAAACCAACTAACCGTAACGTGTTTCACTGTTTCACTGTTTTTCTTTTGCATGACTAGTAGTCTAAACACCTACTAACCGTCATGTTTTTAGCCATCTTTTTTTTTTTTGGGTAACTTAGCTTGAAATTAGAAAAGGTTAAGCGAATGTACAGCCTACAAGGTGCATACCCCAGAACGAAAAAAAGGAAAAAAAAAAAAACAAGAATGACAAAAGTGCGGTAAACCATGCACAACCCGCATGGAGAGTAAGATAAAGTAAATACATAACAAAATGCCATGTGTACTGAGATTAATAAATTGAACTACTATCTGGCACAACCCGCCAGGCTAGGAAATAAAGCAAATAAAGTAAATAAAGTAGATAGTCATGGCCAACAATGACCACATGAGAGCTAGAACAACTACACATAACGAAGCAAAAAAAGGGGGCTGGGAGCTTCTCTCTCTAGCCTAGAGAGAGAAAGCTCCCTCCGGCCAAGCAGCCAGGCCTCCTCCGGCCAATCACGTTCTGGCCTGTCCATCTTCGGTCATCCCAAGGGCAAGGGAGCCCCTCTCTCGACAGGGGCTCTCCTCCACCGCCCATTCCATCACCAACCGGCTACCCACGGGTCCGGCCTTCCACCACGAGATCTGGTCCGGCAACAGCTCCGGTGGCTGCCGCCTTTAACAGCAGCAGCGGCCACAACCCACCTCAAACCGGCCACCTTTGGTCCGGACTCCTAAGGCCAGTCACTCAGGCCAGAGATCGACTTTCAACTTGTCTTCAACATATCAGTCGGAATCCTCGGGTCATAACAGATCCGCCGCCGCCGCTGGTCTTCAAACATCTAACCGGAGCGGGCAGCATCTCGTCTTCCGCCGGCCGCCGCTGGTCTTCCCCCGGCCACCGCCTATCAACCCCAATCGGAGCCCACGGGTTCACTACCCTCGGCTCCCTCAGATCTATCTCGTAGCCACGGCTACCCAAAGCGGGCCAGGCCATCAACTGGCCCAGCCACCGTGGGCCAGGCCACCAGACATCAGCCGCCATGCAGACGTGGGCCAGTCTGGGGCCAGGCCTTCAACAGAGGCCAGCCTGCTGAGCCCGTCGGGCGCAGCCTGCCTTCAGTCCGTCGGGCACTGCAGGCCTGGGCCAAGCAGCAGGCAGCAGCAGCAAGGCAGCACCATGGTCGGAGGTAGGTGCAGCCCGGAGTCAGTCCGGCCGTCACAGATCATGGCCCAGCACGGGCCTTACGTCATCGGGCAGTCCTTGCAGGTCAGGGCCAGTCAACCGGCCCAGGCCAGTCAACCCCAAGCAGCCAGCCCGGTATCCCGGCTTGGCTGAAAATCATCGCAGCCAGTGCGCTCATCGTTATTCAATGTGCAATTTGCAATTATCTACTACTGTGCACTGGCTGTTATTGTTATCGTTTATGTTTTCAGTTGTATGAGTTGCGAGGACTTCGAGGGCCTCGGATTGTACCCTATACCGACAGGTTGTGTCGGGTATTTATTGCTTTTGCCACGCCCGTGTCTAGGTTCCCTGTTGTACGTTCCATTCCTTGGGATAGATTGTTCGACGGGGGCATGAACACGGGCAACCCATGTAGCCACTTGGCGCTCTTTATATTTTTGCTTTGTCTTACCTGGGGTATGCCCCTTGTAGGCTGTACATTCGGTTAACCTCTTTTATTTTCAAGCTAACCGCCCTAGGGCTTTACCCAAAAAAAAAAAACAATGACCACATGATAACCAACGCTGAGGAGAGCAGCTACAAAGCAATACGGCTTCTAGGCAGTCTGAACGGCTACTACAGAGGAACAAGGCATTAAGAGGTTCGAACCAGAGTTGACGGCATCCGACAAGGCCCCCTGCTAAGAACCATGCTCACCACGCCCAATCCTTCCGGCCTAATAGTCCCTCATCCAAGCCTAAGCCTCGCCAAAACCGCTTACTGAAACCAACTACCCGGTATCCTCCTCCTCCAAGGCTGGGTTAAGAAAACCAAGAACCTAGTACTTCCATCAACCCCAAAGCTAGTATAATACCCACTCAACAGAAGTCAACTACTACAGAGGGACTCGGACTGAGAGAGGCTCGAACTGGAGATGTCAGCATCCGACAAGGCTACCCTGCTAAGTACCCTGCACACCACGCCCATTCCATCCAGACTACTACAACCTCGCCCAAATCCCCTAGGCTCGCTAACGACTATAAACGGAACAGAAAGAGGAACCACCAAAAGTGGCCACTCAAACCTCAAGTGGACCAAGCTGCTCCTTTCGATCAGTGCAAGCCACCAATCTAATCAGTAACAGACTGCGAAGCTACCCTTTTCGATCAGTGAACAACAACCAATCTAATCAATGACAGCGCCGGCAGCTACCTCGCTCAATCAGAAACCATCAACACATCTAATCAGTGGCACCCACAGCTTACTGCGAACTACCCTTTTCAATCAGAACAGATTCTAATCTAATCAACGATAGCCACGACCACAAAAATACTACACACAACCTCCGGGCTAAAAAGCACAGGATCTAGGGATATAAAAGGCTCGACCAAGAGCCCGATCCCGATTTCAGTCCAACAGATGACCGCCTATCGGGGATCGCAGAGACTAACAGTAAACTGGCCCATAAGTCCAGCAACAAGTTGACAATAGATAGATAAATGTAAATCGCATTGCTAGCTAGTATAATACCCACTGCCCGAGCCCCCTCGAGGGGTTCAATGTACTGCAGAACCAAGCTCCAACCTGGAAGTCCGGCGAGCCACCGCCAGTAGTTCAGGTCTACAGTGCTAATTATGGTTTCAGCATATAGATTTCTTAAGCCAGATTGAATGCCCAAACTCAGATTTTGCAAGAAATCAATTCTACTTCCTCAATCCGAAATGAGAGCAGTGCACTAATTAATCAAGCAGGGCAATGAAAGTATACCGCTACAGTACCTCAATACCAACGGAGATGGAGACCTCCATCAGCACGGACGTTGCTGCACTCGCATAGAATCCGACCTCAAAGCAATGGCCATGGCAGACCATGTGTAGCCAGATCTGAACCATGTCTGGCGAGCCACCGCCCTCTGCCGTGTACCACACCCGAGCAACTTTGGACCAGATTTGTTGCATACAAAACTCACCGCCAGTAGCAATGGGTACTCGTGCTGGGCTTGAGAGTACCCAAACCGAGAAGCCTGGGTTTAGAGATGCTCTAACCTGGCCGGAGCTAAGTCCAGCGAGCCACCTCTTTCCGCTGTGCACCACAACTAAGCAGCTCTAGCTCAGATCTGTTGGGTAACAGCACCACCACTGGCAGCAATGGATACTCGAGAGCACTCCGGTGCTGGTCTTAATAGCACCCATCTGAGATGCTTGGGTCTATAGAAACCTCCGAAGAAGAAATTAGAGAGATCAGGGTTGATGGCCCATGTTCCTGTGTGATTTAAAGTGATAAACCAAACAATCGGTTGTTAATATAACCGACCCTTCTCCTTTTCAACAACCCAGATGGGAAGTCTGGTTATGGGTAAATGAACCCCTTGGAAGATCATGTACCAGCGCCACTTAGTGGATCTCTATGTGAATTTGTGGAACCCAAACAATGTTTGGGGATCTTGAAAAAATTAGTAGAAAAAAATCGGTAGAAACCAGATTTTGTTGGACTGAATATCCCTTGGAGGAATGCTTATGAGAGGCCGGCTGTGAATCCCATAACCTTATCAGGAATTCAAGTGGCCGGCTGGGCTGGAATTTGGGCGGTGGAGGAGAGCTTCTCTAGAGAGAGAAGCTCCCTTGCCCTTTCTCACCATCTTCTCTTCACATGACTAGTAGTCTAAAAACTTACTAACCGTCGCGTGTTTCACTGTTTTTCTTTTGCATGACTAGTAGTCGAAACACCTACTAACCGTCACGTTTTTCACCATCTTCTCTTCACATGAATAGTACTCTTAAAACCTACTAACCGTCACGTGTTTCACTGTTCTTCTTTTGCATGACTAGTAGTCTAAATACCTACTAACCGTTGAAAGTCCTAGAGTAGTAGTGTGAGCAGTAAAGTTCTTGGCTCTCGGGGCAAGGGAGTTTCTCTCTCTAGGGAAACTCTCCTCCACCGCCCATCACTATTGCCGGCCACCTCTGGTCCGGCCTACACTGGTCCGGCCATTTTTCCGGCCACGGGTCGTCATCCAACCCGGTATCCCGGTCTGGCCATCTATCCATCCAAGGGCTCTCCTCCATCGCCCTCTACTTCCGGCAACCGAATCAAGCAGTCGACGGCCTCTAGGCCGATCTGGTCCATTAAGCAGTCATTGGCCATCATCTGGTCCGGCCACCACTGATACTTAACAGGGTGGTCCGCCTCTGGCCCGCAAAGGTCTGGTCAGACCAACACTGGATCGGGCCTTTTCGGGCAAGCTCCAACAGGTACGGTCTAGATCTGGCCCGGCCTTCACAGTTACTCTGTTTCTCTGGTCCGGCCAAGCTCCATCCGTCGGCCTTCATCTTCATCTCCAACCACAACCTCGCCGTGGGGCTCAACCGCCACCGTGGTTACCAGCTCGGGCGGCGGCAGCGGCGAGCTTACTCTGGTCCGGCCATCACTGGCGGACATCACTCGGGCAAGGGAGCCTCTCTCGCTAAGGAGGCTCTCCTCCACCGCCCACCTCTCATACCGGCCATCTCTGGTCCGGCCCCTAAGGTCCAGCCATTCAGGCCTCTGATCGACTTCCAACCCAGATCTGTTGTCGCCACAGATTTAGGGCGTCACAGGTCGTGGCCGGCCTCCACCACCTGGTCCGGTCAAGATCCACTCTGGTCCGGTCTTCCATCCGGCCTAGAAATCAACACCCGTAGTGGCCCAACAGCCATCAGCCTTCAACTCTGCAGGCATCAACAGCCGAGTAAGCAGCAAGCCAGCCCGGGTAGGCCATCCGTGAGTATCTCGAGCGGGGGGCAGCGGTGGGCTGCCAGTGATTGTTTTGCTCGGGCAGAGGCTAGGCGGCAGGTTTTTGCCCGGGCGATTCGAGTCAATATTCGTCCAGCCACAAGGAAGGCAGCAGCCGGCTGCAGCAGCAGGCAGCAGCCCGCCCGATGGCAGGTTGGGGCTAAATTTCTTTTAAAAAAAAAAGAAAATTACTGTTTCACCATCATGTGTTTCACCTACTAACCATCATGTGTTTCACCATCTTCTCTTCACATGATTAGTAGTCTAAAACCTACTAACCGTCACGTGTTTTACTGTTTTTCTTTTGCATGAGTAGTAGCCTAAACACCTACTAACCGTCATGTTTTTCACCATCTTTCTTCACATGACTAGTAGTCTAAAAACCTACTAACCGTCACGTGTTTCACAGTTTTTCTTTTGCATGACCAGTAGTCTAAACACCTACTAACCGTCATGTGTTTCACCATCTTCTCTTCCCATGACTAGTTGTCTAAAAACCTACTAACCGTCACGTGTTTCACTGTTTTTCTTTTGCATGACTAGTAGTCTCAACACCTACTAACCGTCATGTGTTTCACCATATTCTCTTCGCATGACTAGTAGTGTAAATACCTACTAACCGTCATGTGGTTCACCATCTTCTCTTCACAGGACTAGTAATCTAAAAACCTACTAACCGTAACGTGTTTCACTGTTTTTTTTTTGCATGATTAGCAGTCTAAACACCTACTAACCGTCACGTTTTTCACCATCTTCTCTTCACAAGACTAGTAGTCTAACAACTTACTAACCGTAACGTGTTTCACTCTTTTTCTTTTCCATGACTAGTAGTCTAAACGCCTACTAACCGTCATGTTTTTCACCATCTTCTCTTCACATGAATAGTACTCTTAAAACCTACTAACCGTCACGTGTTTCAATGTTCTTCTTTTGCATGACTAGTAGTCTAAATACCTACTAACCGTCATATTTTTCACCATCCTCTTATCACATGACTAGTAGTCTAAAAACCTACTAATCGTCACGTGTTTCACAGTTTTTCTTTTGCATGACTAGTAGTCTAAACACCTACTAACTGCCATGTTTTTCACCATCTTCTCTTCACATGACTAGTAGTCTAAAAACCTACTAACCGTCACGTGTATCATTGTTTTTCTTTTGCATGACTAGTTGTAGAGACTCGCAAATTGGTTTTAATTTCGAAAATCGTTTATTCCGTTAAGTAATTGTATTGCTGGTAAAATCGCTCGTATGTTGTGGGAGTGTACGGAGATACGTATCCAGGTGTGTATCGGACTTTCGGAAAATAGTATAATGTTAGTTTTGAGGTTATATTGATGTTTGGTAGTGTTGGTACCAAGTCGGGTTTGTTTCGGGGTCCGTGGAATAAAATTCCTTTTTCGGTCCTGCATGAACCGGTACAGCTTTTCCCCGTACCGGTACATGGTGTCCAGAAGTTATGTCTTCTGACAGTTTGAAGGTTCATGAACCGGTACAGCTTTTACCCGTACCGGTACATGGTCTGTTTTCTGCACTTTTTCAGCACGCTTTTTGGACCTCTATAAAAACCCCTTTATGTCATTTCTCACACCCTTGGGCCACGAAATTAGATCTCAAAACTCTCTCTCAACTCCCCCTCAACTTCTCTCTTCGATCTCAACACCTTAGAGCGTGATTCCGGACGAAGTCCAAGAATTAAAGTTGCTATACGGAGAACGGGCTTTCCGAATATCCAAGAAAAATCATGATCGGACCGCGTGGGAGCTCGGTTGACTTGGTCAAAGGTTCGGGTTTTGCTCAAAACCCATGAGGTAGGAATTTCTTACTCTCGTTATGCGTTTATACGGTGTTTATGTACTTAGATCGTGCCTTGTCTCGTTGCTTGAAGTTGTTTCTTCCATTTCTGAAAATCAGCAGAACAGGGCCTGCGTTTTTGGGGTTTTACGCCCTTTTAAGCTCAGATTTGAATTTTGGTTCCTTCGTATGAAATAGAATAGACTTAGAGCTCGTTTTAATGCTGCAAGAATCATCCAAAACCGTTGAGAATTGAATTTATGGTGATTTTTAGAAAACTGGTCTGCAATCTGTCTCGTGTTCTGGATTTCAGCCCACTTCGAACGGACATAACTTCCTCGTCCGATGTCCGTTTCATGCAAATTTGATATCGATTCGAAGGTCTTGAAGTCAGCTTTGTATTGCCACTGGAATCGCCTTAAAACTCTTAGTACACCGAAAGTTATGATCATTTGAGTGGAGGTGTGTCAATCTGTCACGTTGATTGTGTTGCTTCAGTAAATGCCTGTTTAACCATCCTTGGAGTGCAGATTTGACTAGGGTTCTTTCATACCTTTTAAGCTTCGTTCAATCGCGCAACTGTTGGGACTAGAATCGTTCAAAAGTATTAAGAACTCGATTTATAGTGATTTATAGAAGATTGAGCTGTAATCTGGAGATCTGGGCAGCAAATAGCGCTGCATTTTTCATCGTTTGTTGTGGTTAAACGACCCTATTGGTTATGGGTCCTTATGGGTTTGAAAGATTGGTAAGTTGGTGACGTTTTGGCGTTGTAATCATTGAAAAATATTGAGTATGGAATTTTTAATGGATTGTCGAACATTGACTGATCTCTAGGACAGTTTTGGTCCGTTAGTCCTCGTTCGTCTGTTTGACTCCCGGTTACTTCTAACCCCTTTTAATCATCGTTAAACCATCCCTAAGCTTGATTACTCAAGTTCCAATAATTTGTTGATCATTCAGATTCCTTTAAACTCTTTTAGCGCTCGTTCCATGAGATCTAAGTATTAATATTAGTGGATAGTATGTTGTAGAGTCACTATGAGGTTGGTTCGATATTGTGACATACTAAGAGAAAAGGCGTGTACTGATTTATCAGTCGATGTTCTGTTATGATTAATCGTTTGGAATACTTTGAAATGTGATTATTGATGCGTGGTTGACCTATAAGTTGGTTTGATTGACGTGCTTTATTGTGTCATGAGATTAGAGAAGTGTTTGTTGAATGAGTTGTATGATTATTGGGATTTGAATGGCTGTAATTGAGAATTGGAATGAGGAAGTGCCTGCAACGCAAGGGGTGGAAATGCAGATTGCAACGCAAGGGGTGGTAATGCAGAGACCCAAATAATGGGTGATGTTGACTGCAACGCAAGGGGTGGAAATGCAGACTGCAACGCAAGGGGTGGAAATGTAGAGTGGTTGAGATTACGAGAAGTGTCGAAATGGTTGCGAACCTATTGTGAGTACGTTTGATTGATGTGATTTTAATAATATTTCTACATGACATGTGAACGGTTAGGAATACTTACAAGCTGTTTGGAACTCTTTGGCCGTAGTTTGTCTTCCGTCGTGATAAACTCGAGTTTCTCATGTTCACTTGTCGAATTCTTTCACTCTTTGTGCATACTTCATCGCATTTTCATATAACTTGAGTATAGATTTCTCTACTGGGCTAGTGTAGCTCAACCTTTCATTTTTCGGGTACACTACATGGACACAGTCTGGGAGGGTGTGGAGTGCATGCTGACATCAAGCTAAAGATATTTTCTGAAGTATTTGTCTTTCTTCATAAATCAACTGCACTGTACTATTTTCTCTATTTTGGAATACTGTATCAATTAATAGATTTGTGAGATTCAAAAACTGTATTGTAATTTGGGATACAGTATGTATTATTGTAAGGATTTGTATTTAAAATGGTATTGTTATTTATGTTAAAAATCGAGGGCGTGACAAATTGGTATCAGAGCATTTGGTTTGAATACCTAGAGACCGTGGGGAGGCTTAGTCTCATGGGTTCAAAAATCATTGCATTTCTAACAAAAATATGAGTGAGCTTGCTTGATTGACGTGTGTCCAATGAACTGGCATTGCATTTATGTCTACATGAAACAGTGAAGAGCTAGTGCTCGTGTCTGAGAAAGAGAAAAGTTTGACCTTCTTGTAGTGGTTATAGTTGTGGCCGTTGTTATCGTTATCGTTACTGTTGGTAGTTTTGATCTTGAGCCATTGGTGGTGAGGTGCCTTTTTTTTAGATGAGTTGTTAGACGGGAAAGAATCTGAAAGGCTGAGATTGTTATAGTTCTTATGCGTGGTGGCGAGGGCGAAACGTGAGAGATGATATCGGTTAGTATGTAATAGAAGTGTTAGACTGTTAGTAAGATTTGTGAACTAAGTACTTGATGTGTTTTATTTGGATTGTGCAGATTAGTTGTTAAATTTTAAATATTTTAAGCAATTTTTGTGTGAAGTGAGGTGTATCATAGCCAGAGGATTGAACTAGTGAGTGACTTGAATGTGTGAAGGGATGATGTTTTGTCGTGGCAGTGATTGTGGTTTGTTATTGTTATGGTAGTCATTGAGGTGGTGATATTAAGTATAGATAAGACAAGTCAAGCATTCGTAGAGAGTTGTAAGTATCTGAGATTGACTTAGGAAGATGAGAGTTATAGGTAGGGTGTCTAGATACAGTATGTGTCTTCTGGACACCCAGGCGACTACCGATGAGATCCAGTTGGAAGAGGCGCTTGATCACCGCTCCTTCTAGATGGAAGTCTCGGAAAGTCAATTGGACACTAGGATTGTGTATAGGGGGCTAAATCTCTAGGCTTGAAAATGGAAATAAATGGTTGTGTATAGGAATCTTGTAAGAGGGACAACAAGAATTGAGGTGACCTATATCGATGTGACCTGAGCCGAATGATTGATGTAAGTGTGTGGCGAGAGACTTATCTGAAGTGAGGACAGTACGAATGAGAACTGTTGAGGCAGATAATGAGGTGAAGTGTAAATGATGTCTTGAGTGGAAAATGGAAGTGACCTTGAAGGGATAGGCATATGGAGAAATGGTATGTTGTAAATTAAAGAATTGAAGTGTAGAGATTATGTGTAGAGAGTATCCGGGTATGTAAGCTAGACTAATGACAGTATAGGACATATTCGGGTGAGCCATGGAGATGATGTGTCTGTTTGAGAAAGATCAAGAGGTAATAGCGATAATAATAGTGATAGCAGAGATGGTGGTGGTAATGGAAGTTGTGGTTCTTAAGGTTGAATGTAGAAGTGGCGAATGCCTTTGAGGGATGTTGACGTTGAAGTGATTACTTGGTTGAGGAAAAATCGTGGGCTGTGAAGCGTGTGGTGAGTGGAACCGTTAGAGATTATTGGTGCAAGCGAGATTGATCCTTAAGTAATGAAGTGGTTGGAGTCTTAGAATATAACGAAAAGTATAGGTATGTTGTTAGGTTGTAATGTTGTTAGAATAGAAGAATAATTAACATTGATAATACGTGTATCTGTGATGTGGTGTTTGAGATTATGAATTTGAGAAATATGTGATGTGCTTTGACTAAATGAATGAGAATGCTTGAAATCAGTAAAGTGAATAGATGTTGTGTGAGGTATTACTAGATTGGAAAAAAAAAAATGAGATAACTGTTGGGCTTTTTTTAAAAAAAAAAAATCACGAATTGTGAAGTGTTGGATACTGGGTGAGTCCGTTGGATACGGAGTGAGTTTGATTAATGCGTCAATATGTTTGGTGTCGTGTAAGATGGTAAATGGTACGGTTGGTTTGTTGAGATATTTCGCGTATGAAACTTGTTGCTTTTTAGCTTAAACCTACATGTTTGACTTGTTATGTAGCCCCGATGTGTGAAGATTGTTTTCAGTATGCAATGTAGAATAAACAATGAAGCATATGTGGGTATTTGCAATGAGGGTTTATTTTGTGCAGTTGGAATTTGGTGTATGTCTTTTCTTGAGTAGCAGCAGTATTACGTGGGGAATTAAGTATAAGGAAAGGTTGTGGATTTGAGAGTTATGGGAATGGTTTCAATTTTGTATCGCGTTGAGTGGGAAGGAGGGACACATTATCATATGAGTGAAATTGGATTTCTCGAAAATGAGTTAGTAGTGTTGCTGAGTGGGATTTCTTGGTTTTATTACCGTAGAGATTATTCGGGATTGTCCTCTAAATTGATAGTTGGCGTTGACTAGGAAAAAGGTGAACTTAAAATCCGGAGTTTGGGAAATGAGAGGGTATAAGTTGTAGAATCTTGGAGTGAGCGTCAGAATTTGGGTGTCTGTAAAGGTTGAGATTTCAGGAGAGCGATTAGGAGTTGGCGTAGTTCTTGGGGAGAAACCAATGTGCATCCTAGGCGAACAAGATTGACTGTTGAGTGAATGGAGCCTACCGATAGATTGTGGAAATATGGCATAGGGGTTATGTGTTGCGATGGATGACTCAGCTGGACTTGGTTTTGTAAATTTCGGGACGAAATTTCTTTAAGGAGGATAGATTGTAGAGACTCGCAAATTGGTTTTAATTTCGAAAATCGTTTATTCCGTTAAGTAATTGTATTGCTGGTAAAATCGCTCGTATGTTGTGGGAGTGTACGGAGATACGTATCCAGGTGTGTATCGGACTTTCGAAAAATAGTATAATGTTAGTTTTGAGGTTATATTGATGTTTGGTAGTGTTGGTACCAAGTCGGGTTTGTTTCGGGGTCCGTGGAATAAAATTCCTTTTTCGGCCCTGCATGAACCGGTACAGCTTTTCCCCGTACCGGTACATGGTGTCCAGAAGTTATGTCTTCTAACAGTTTGAAGGTTCATGAACCGGTACAGCTTTTACCCGTACCGGTACATGGTCTGTTTTCTGCACTTTTTCAGCACGCTTTTTGGACCTCTATAAAAACCCCTTTATGTCATTTCTCACACCCTTGGGCCACGAAATTAGATCTCAAAACTCTCTCTCAACTCCCCCTCAACTTCTCTCTTCGATCTCAACACCTTAGAGCGTGATTCCGGACGAAGTCCAAGAATTAAAGTTGCTATACGGAGAACGGGCTTTCCGAATATCCAAGAAAAATCATGATCGGACCGCGTGGGAGCTCGGTTGACTTGGTCAAAGGTTCGGGTTTTGCTCAAAACCCATGAGGTAGGGATTTCTTACTCTCGTTATGCGTTTATACGGTGTTTATGTACTTAGATCGTGCCTTGTCTCGTTGCTTGAAGTTGTTTCTTCCATTTCTGAAAATCAGCAGAACAGGGCCTGCGTTTTTGGGGTTTTACGCCCTTTTAAGCTCAGATTTGAATTTTGGTTCCTTCGTATGAAATAGAATAGACTTAGAGCTCGTTTTAATGCCGCAAGAATCATCCAAAACCGTTGAGAATTGAATTTATGGTGATTTTTAGAAAACTGGTCTGCAATCTGTCTCGTGTTCTGGATTTCAGCCCACTTCGAACGGACATAACTTCCTCGTCCGATGTCCGTTTCATGCAAATTTGATATCGATTCGAAGGTCTTGAAGTCAGCTTTGTATTGCCACTGGAATCGCCTTAAAACTCTTAGTACACCGAAAGTTATGATCATTTGAGTGGAGGTGTGTCAATCTGTCACGTTGATTGTGTTGCTTCAGTAAATGCCTGTTTAACCATCCTTGGAGTGCAGATTTGACTAGGGTTCTTTCATACCTTTTAAGCTTCGTTCAATCGCGCAACTGTTGGGACTAGAATCGTTCAAAAGTATTAAGAACTCGATTTATAGTGATTTATAGAAGATTGAGCTGTACTCTGGGAAATCCGGGCAGCAAACAGAGCTGCATTTTTCATCGTTTGTTGTGGTTAAACGACCCTATTGGTTATGGGTCCTTATGGGTTTGAAAGATTGGTAAGTTGGTGACGTTTTGGCGTTGTAATCATTGAAAAATATTGAGTATGGAATTTTTAATGGATTGTCGAACATTGACTGATCTCTAGGACAGTTTTGGTCCGTTAGTCCTCGTTCGTCTGTTTGACTCCCGGTTACTTCTAACCCCTTTTAATCATCGTTAAACCATCCCTAAGCTTGATTACTCAAGTTCCAATAATTTGTTGATCATTCAGATTCCTTTAAACTCTTTTAGCGCTCGTTCCATGAGATCTAAGTATTAATATTAGTGGATAGTATGTTGTAGAGTCACTATGAGGTTGGTTCGATATTGTGACATACTAAGAGAAAAGGCGTGTACTGATTTATCAGTCGATGTTCTGTTATGATTAATCGTTTGGAATACTTTGAAATGTGATTATTGATGCGTGGTTGACCTATAAGTTGGTTTGATTGACGTGTTTTATTGTGTCATGAGATTAGAGAAGTGTTTGTTGAATGAGTTGTATGATTATTGGGATTTGAATGGCTGTAATTGAGAATTGGAATGAGGAAGTGCCTGCAACGCAAGGGGTGGAAATGCAGATTGCAACGCAAGGGGTGGTAATGCAGAGACCCAAATAATGGGTGATGTTGACTGCAACGCAAGGGGTGGAAATGCAGACTGCAACGCAAGGGGTGGAAATGTAGAGTGGTTGAGATTACGAGAAGTGTCGAAATGGTTGCGAACCTATTGTGAGTACGTTTGATTGATGTGATTTTAATAATATTTCTACATGACATGTGAACGGTTAGGAATACTTACAAGCTGTTTGGAACTCTTTGGCCGTAGTTTGTCTTCCGTCGTGATAAACTCGAGTTTCTCATGTTCACTTGTCGAATTCTTTCACTCTTTGTGCATACTTCATCGCATTTTCATATAACTTGAGTATAGATTTCTCTATTGGGCTAGTGTAGCTCAACCTATCATTTTCGGGTACACTACATGGACACAGTCTGGGAGGGTGTGGAGTGCATGCTGACATCAAGCTAAAGATATTTTCTGAAGTATTTGTCTTTCTTCATAAATCAACTGCATTGTACTATTTTCTCTATTTTGGAATACTGTATCAATTAATAGATTTGTGAGATTCAAAAACTGTATTGTAATTTGGGATACAGTATGTATTATTGTAAGGATTTGTATTTAAAATGGTATTGTTATTTATGTTAAAAATCGAGGGCGTGACAAATTGGTATCAGAGCATTTGGTTTGAATACCTAGAGACCGTGGGGAGGCTTAGTCTCATGGGTTCAAAAATCATTGCATTTCTAACAAAAATATGAGTGAGCTTGCTTGATTGACGTGTGTCCAATGAACTGGCATTGCATTTATGTCTACATGAAACAGTGAAGAGCTAGTGCTCGTGTCTGAGAAAGAGAAAAGTTTGACCTTCTTGTAGTGGTTATAGTTGTGGCCGTTGTTATCGTTATCGTTACTGTTGGTAGTTTTGATCTTGAGCCATTGGTGGTGAGGTGCCTTTTTTAGATGAGTTGTTAGACGGGAAAGAATCTGAAAGGCTGAGATTGTTATAGTTCTTATGCGTGGTGGCGAGGGCGAAACGTGAGAGATGATATCGGTTAGTATGTAATAGAAGTGTTAGACTGTTAGTAAGATTTGTGAACTAAGTACTTGATGTGTTTTATTTGGATTGTGCAGATTAGTTGTTAAATTTTAAATATTTTAAGCAATTTTTGTGAGAAGTGAGGTGTATCATAGCCAGAGGATTGAACTAGTGAGTGACTTGAATGTGTGAAGGGATGATGTTTTGTCGTGGCAGTGATTGTGGTTTGTTATTGTTATGGTAGTCATTGAGGTGGTGATATTAAGTATAGATAAGACAAGTCAAGCATTCGTAGAGAGTTGTAAGTATCTGAGATTGACTTAGGAAGATGAGAGTTATAGGTAGGGTGTCTAGATACAGTATGTGTCTTCTGGACACCCAGGCGACTACCGATGAGATCCAGTTGGAAGAGGCGCTTGATCACCGCTCCTTCTAGATGGAAGTCTCGGAAAGTCAATTGGACACTAGGATTGTGTATAGGGGCTAAATCTCTAGGCTTGAAAATGGAAATAAATGGTTGTGTATAGGAATCTTGTAAGAGGGACAACAAGAATTGAGGTGACCTATATCGATGTGACTGAGCCGAATGATTGATGTAAGTGTGTGGCGAGAGACTTATCTGAAGTGAGGACAGTACGAATGAGAACTGTTGAGGCAGATAATGAGGTGAAGTGTAAATGATGTCTTGAGTGGAAAATGGAAGTGACCTTGAAGGGATAGGCATATGGAGAAATGGTATGTTGTAAATTAAAGAATTGAAGTGTAGAGATTATGTGTAGAGAGTATCCGGGTATGTAGGCTAGACTAATGACAGTATAGGACATATTCGGGTGAGCCATGGAGATGATGTGTCTGTTTGAGAAAGATCAAGAGGTAATAGCGATAATAATAGTGATAGCAGAGATGGTGGTGGTAATGGAAGTTGTGGTTCTTAAGGTTGAATGTAGAAGTGGCGAATACCTTTGAGGGATGTTGACGTTGAAGTGATTACTTGGTTGAGGAAAAATCGTGGGCTGTGAAGCGTGTGGTGAGTGGAACCGTTAGAGATTATTGGTGCAAGCGAGATTGATCCTTAAGTAATGAAGTGGTTGGAGTCTTAGAATATAACGAAAAGTATAGGTATGTTGTTAGGTTGTAATGTTGTTAGAATAGAAGAATAATTAACATTGATAATACGTGTATCTGTGATGTGGTGTTTGAGATTATGAATTTGAGAAATATGTGATGTGCTTTGACTAAATGAATGAGAATGCTTGAAATCAGTAAAGTGAATAGATGTTGTGTGAGGTATTACTAGATTGGAAAAAAAAAAATGAGATAACTGTTGGGCTTTTTTTAAAAAAAAAAAATCACGAATTGTGAAGTGTTGGATACTGGGTGAGTCCGTTGGATACGGAGTGAGTTTGATTAATGCGTCAATATGTTTGGTGTCGTGTAAGATGGTAAATGGTACGGTTGGTTTGTTGAGATATTTCGCATATGAAACTTGTTGCTTTTTAGCTTAAACCTACATGTTTGACTTGTTATGTAGCCCCGATGTGTGAAGATTGTTTTCAGTATGCAATGTAGAATAAACAATGAAGCATATGTGGGTATTTGCAATGAGGGTTTATTTTGTGCAGTTGGAATTTGGTGTATGTCTTTTCTTGAGTAGCAGCAGTATTACGTGGGGAATTAAGTATAAGGAAAGATTGTGGATTTGAGAGTTATGGGAATGGTTTCAATTTTGTATCGCGTTGAGTGGGAAGGAGGGACACATTATCATATGAGTGAAATTGGATTTCTCGAAAATGAGTTAGTAGTGTTGCTGAGTGGGATTTCTTGGTTTTATTACCGTAGAGATTATTCAGGATTGTCCTCTAAATTGATAGTTGGCGTTGACTAGGAAAAAGGTGAACTTAAAATCCGGAGTTTGGGAAATGAGAGGGTATAAGTTGTAGAATCTTGGAGTGAGCGTCAGAATTTGGGTGTCTGTAAAGGTTGAGATTTCAGGAGAGCGATTAGGAGTTGGCGTAGTTCTTGGGGAGAAACCAATGTGCATCCTAGGCGAACAAGATTGACTGTTGAGTGAATGGAGCCTACCGATAGATTGTGGAAATATGGCATAGGGGTTATGTGTTGCGATGGATGACTCAGCTGGACTTGGTTTTGTAAATTTCGGGACGAAATTTCTTTAAGGAGGATAGATTGTAGAGACTCGCAAATTGGTTTTAATTTCGAAAATCGTTTATTCCGTTAAGTAATTGTATTGCTGGTAAAATCGCTCGTATGTTGTGGGAGTGTACGGAGATACGTATCCAGGTGTGTATCGGACTTTCGGAAAATAGTATAATGTTAGTTTTGAGGTTATATTGATGTTTGGTAGTGTTGGTACCAAGTCGGGTTTGTTTCGGGGTCCGTGGAATAAAATTCCTTTTTCGGCCCTGCATGAACCGGTACAGCTTTTCCCCGTACCGGTACATGGTGTCCAGAAGTTATGTCTTCTGACAGTTAGGTTCATGAACCGGTACAGCTTTTACCCGTACCGGTACATGGTCTGTTTTCTGCACTTTTTCAGCACGCTTTTTGGACCTCTATAAAAACCCCTTTATGTCATTTCTCACACCCTTGGGCCACGAAATTAGATCTCAAAACTCTCTCTCAACTCCCCCTCAACTTCTCTCTTCGATCTCAACACCTTAGAGCGTGATTCCGGACGAAGTCCAAGAATTAAAGTTGCTATACGGAGAACGGGCTTTCCGAATATCCAAGAAAAATCATGATCGGACCGCGTGGGAGCTCGGTTGACTTGGTCAAAGGTTCGGGTTTTGCTCAAAACCCATGAGGTAGGGATTTCTTACTCTCGTTATGCGTTTATACGGTGTTTATGTACTTAGATCGTGCCTTGTCTCGTTGCTTGAAGTTGTTTCTTCCATTTCTGAAAATCAGCAGAACAGGGCCTGCGTTTTTGGGGTTTTACGCCCTTTTAAGCTCAGATTTGAATTTTGGTTCCTTCGTATGAAATAGAATAGACTTAGAGCTCGTTTTAATGCCGCAAGAATCATCCAAAACCGTTGAGAATTGAATTTATGGTGATTTTTAGAAAACTGGTCTGCAATCTGTCTCGTGTTCTGGATTTCAGCCCACTTCGAACGGACATAACTTCCTCGTCCGATGTCCGTTTCATGCAAATTTGATATCGATTCGAAGGTCTTGAAGTCAGCTTTGTATTGCCACTGGAATCGCCTTAAAACTCTTAGTACACCGAAAGTTATGATCATTTGAGTGGAGGTGTGTCAATCTGTCACGTTGATTGTGTTGCTTCAGTAAATGCCTGTTTAACCATCCTTGGAGTGCAGATTTGACTAGGGTTCTTTCATACCTTTTAAGCTTCGTTCAATCGCGCAACTGTTGGGACTAGAATCGTTCAAAAGTATTAAGAACTCGATTTATAGTGATTTATAGAAGATTGAGCTGTAATCTGGAGATCTGGGCAGCAAAGAGCTGCATTTTTCATCGTTTGTTGTGGTTAAACGACCCTATTGGTTATGGGTCCTTATGGGTTTGAAAGATTGGTAAGTTGGTGACGTTTTGGCGTTGTAATCATTGAAAAATATTGAGTATGGAATTTTTAATGGATTGTCGAACATTGACTGATCTCTAGGACAGTTTTGGTCCGTTAGTCCTCGTTCGTCTGTTTGACTCCCGGTTACTTCTAACCCCTTTTAATCATCGTTAAACCATCCCTAAGCTTGATTACTCAAGTTCCAATAATTTGTTGATCATTCAGATTCCTTTAAACTCTTTTAGCGCTCGTTCCATGAGATCTAAGTATTAATATTAGTGGATAGTATGTTGTAGAGTCACTATGAGGTTGGTTCGATATTGTGACATACTAAGAGAAAAGGCGTGTACTGATTTATCAGTCGATGTTCTGTTATGATTAATCGTTTGGAATACTTTGAAATGTGATTATTGATGCGTGGTTGACCTATAAGTTGGTTTGATTGACGTGCTTTATTGTGTCATGAGATTAGAGAAGTGTTTGTTGAATGAGTTGTATGATTATTGGGATTTGAATGGCTGTAATTGAGAATTGGAATGAGGAAGTGCCTGCAACGCAAGGGGTGGAAATGCAGATTGCAACGCAAGGGGTGGTAATGCAGAGACCCAAATAATGGGTGATGTTGACTGCAACGCAAGGGGTGGAAATGCAGACTGCAACGCAAGGGGTGGAAATGTAGAGTGGTTGAGATTACGAGAAGTGTCGAAATGGTTGCGAACCTATTGTGAGTACGTTTGATTGATGTGATTTTAATAATATTTCTACATGACATGTGAACGGTTAGGAATACTTACAAGCTGTTTGGAACTCTTTGGCCGTAGTTTGTCTTCCGTCGTGATAAACTCGAGTTTCTCATGTTCACTTGTCGAATTCTTTCACTCTTTGTGCATACTTCATCGCATTTTCATATAACTTGAGTATAGATTTCTCTACTGGGCTAGTGTAGCTCAACCTATCATTTTTCAGGTACACTACATGGACACAGTCTGGGAGGGTGTGGAGTGCATGCTGACATCAAGCTAAAGATATTTTCTGAAGTATTTGTCTTTCTTCATAAATCAACTGCACTGTACTATTTTCTCTATTTTGGAATACTGTATCAATTAATAGATTTGTGAGATTCAAAAACTGTATTGTAATTTGGGATACAGTATGTATTATTGTAAGGATTTGTATTTAAAATGGTATTGTTATTTATGTTAAAAATCGAGGGCGTGACAAATTGGTATCAGAGCATTTGGTTTGAATACCTAGAGACCGTGGGGAGGCTTAGTCTCATGGGTTCAAAAATCATTGCATTTCTAACAAAAATATGAGTGAGCTTGCTTGATTGACGTGTGTCCAATGAACTGGCATTGCATTTATGTCTACATGAAACAGTGAAGAGCTAGTGCTCGTGTCTGAGAAAGAGAAAAGTTTGACCTTCTTGTAGTGGTTATAGTTGTGGCCGTTGTTATCGTTATCGTTACTGTTGGTAGTTTTGATCTTGAGCCATTGGTGGTAAGGTGCCTTTTTTAGATGAGTTGTTAGACGGGAAAGAATCTGAAAGGCTGAGATTGTTATAGTTCTTATGCGTGGTGGCGAGGGCGAAACGTGAGAGATGATATCGGTTAGTATGTAATAGAAGTGTTAGACTGTTAGTAAGATTTGTGAACTAAGTACTTGATGTGTTTTATTTGGATTGTGCAGATTAGTTGTTAAATTTTAAATATTTTAAGCAATTTTTGTGAGAAGTGAGGTGTATCATAGCCAGAGGATTGAACTAGTGAGTGACTTGAATGTGTGAAGGGATGATGTTTTGTCGTGGCAGTGATTGTGGTTTGTTATTGTTATGGTAGTCATTGAGGTGGTGATATTAAGTATAGATAAGACAAGTCAAGCATTCGTAGAGAGTTGTAAGTATCTGAGATTGACTTAGGAAGATGAGAGTTATAGGTAGGGTGTCTAGATACAGTATGTGTCTTCTGGACACCCAGGCGACTACCGATGAGATCCAGTTGGAAGAGGCGCTTGATCACCGCTCCTTCTAGATGGAAGTCTCGGAAAGTCAATTGGACACTAGGATTGTGTATAGGGGCTAAATCTCTAGGCTTGAAAATGGAAATAAATGGTTGTGTATAGGAATCTTGTAAGAGGGACAACAAGAATTGAGGTGACCTATATCGATGTGACCTGAGCCGAATGATTGATGTAAGTGTGTGGCGAGAGACTTATCTGAAGTGAGGACAGTACGAATGAGAACTGTTGAGGCAGATAATGAGGTGAAGTGTAAATGATGTCTTGAGTGGAAAATGGAAGTGACCTTGAAGGGATAGGCATATGGAGAAATGGTATGTTGTAAATTAAAGAATTGAAGTGTAGAGATTATGTGTAGAGAGTATCCGGGTATGTAGGCTAGACTAATGACAGTATAGGACATATTCGGGTGAGCCATGGAGATGATGTGTCTGTTTGAGAAAGATCAAGAGGTAATAGCGATAATAATAGTGATAGCAGAGATGGTGGTGGTAATGGAAGTTGTGGTTCTTAAGGTTGAATGTAGAAGTGGCGAATACCTTTGAGGGATGTTGACGTTGAAGTGATTACTTGGTTGAGGAAAAATCGTGGGCTGTGAAGCGTGTGGTGAGTGGAACCGTTAGAGATTATTGGTGCAAGCGAGATTGATCCTTAAGTAATGAAGTGGTTGGAGTCTTAGAATATAACGAAAAGTATAGGTATGTTGTTAGGTTGTAATGTTGTTAGAATAGAAGAATAATTAACATTGATAATACGTGTATCTGTGATGTGGTGTTTGAGATTATGAATTTGAGAAATATGTGATGTGCTTTGACTAAATGAATGAGAATGCTTGAAATCAGTAAAGTGAATAGATGTTGTGTGAGGTATTACTAGATTGGAAAAAAAAAATGAGATAACTGTTGGGCTTTTTTTAAAAAAAAAAAATCACGAATTGTGAAGTGTTGGATACTGGGTGAGTCCGTTGGATACGGAGTGAGTTTGATTAATGCGTCAATATGTTTGGTGTCGTGTAAGATGGTAAATGGTACGGTTGGTTTGTTGAGATATTTCGCGTATGAAACTTGTTGCTTTTTAGCTTAAACCTACATGTTTGACTTGTTATGTAGCCCCGATGTGTGAAGATTGTTTTCAGTATGCAATGTAGAATAAACAATGAAGCATATGTGGGTATTTGCAATGAGGGTTTATTTTGTGCAGTTGGAATTTGGTGTATGTCTTTTCTTGAGTAGCAGCAGTATTACGTGGGGAATTAAGTATAAGGAAAGATTGTGGATTTGAGAGTTATGGGAATGGTTTCAATTTTGTATCGCGTTGAGTGGGAAGGAGGGACACATTATCATATGAGTGAAATTGGATTTCTCGAAAATGAGTTAGTAGTGTTGCTGAGTGGGATTTCTTGGTTTTATTACCGTAGAGATTATTCAGGATTGTCCTCTAAATTGATAGTTGGCGTTGACTAGGAAAAAGGTGAACTTAAAATCCGGAGTTTGGGAAATGAGAGGGTATAAGTTGTAGAATCTTGGAGTGAGCGTCAGAATTTGGGTGTCTGTAAAGGTTGAGATTTCAGGAGAGCGATTAGGAGTTGGCGTAGTTCTTGGGGAGAAACCAATGTGCATCCTAGGCGAACAAGATTGACTGTTGAGTGAATGGAGCCTACCGATAGATTGTGGAAATATGGCATAGGGGTTATGTGTTGCGATGGATGACTCAGCTGGACTTGGTTTTGTAAATTTCGGGACGAAATTTCTTTAAGGAGGATAGATTGTAGAGACTCGCAAATTGGTTTTAATTTCGAAAATCGTTTATTCCGTTAAGTAATTGTATTGCTGGTAAAATCGCTCGTATGTTGTGGGAGTGTACGGAGATACGTATCCAGGTGTGTATCGGACTTTCGGAAAATAGTATAATGTTAGTTTTGAGGTTATATTGATGTTTGGTAGTGTTGGTACCAAGTCGGGTTTGTTTCGGGGTCCGTGGAATAAAATTCCTTTTCCGGCCCTGCATGAACCGGTACAGCTTTTCCCGTACCGGTACATGGTATCCAGAAGTTGTGATTTTTGACAGTTTGAAGGTTCATGAACCGGTACAGCTTTTACCCGTACCGGTACATGGTCTGTTTTCTGCACTTTTTCAGCACGCTTTTTGGACCTCTATAAAAACCCCTTTATGTCATTTCTCACACCCTTGGGCCACGAAATTAGATCTCAAAACTCTCTCTCAACTCCCCCTCAACTTCTCTCTTCGATCTCAACACCTTAGAGCGTGATTCCGGACGAAGTCCAAGAATTAAAGTTGCTATACGGAGAACGGGCTTTCCGAATATCCAAGAAAAATCATGATCGGACCGCGTGGGAGCTCGGTTGACTTGGTCAAAGGTTCGTGTTTTGCTCAAAACCCATGAGGTAGGGATTTCTTACTCTCGTTATGCGTTTATACGGTGTTTATGTACTTAGATCGTGCCTTGTCTCGTTGCTTGAAGTTGTTTCTTCCATTTCTGAAAATCAGCAGAACAGGGCCTGCGTTTTTGGGGTTTTACGCCCTTTTAAGCTCAGATTTGAATTTTGGTTCCTTCGTATGAAATAGAATAGACTTAGAGCTCGTTTTAATGCCGCAAGAATCATCCAAAACCGTTGAGAATTGAATTTATGGTGATTTTTAGAAAACTGGTCTGCAATCTGTCTCGTGTTCTGGATTTCAGCCCACTTCGAACGGACATAACTTCCTCGTCCGATGTCCGTTTCATGCAAATTTGATATCGATTCGAAGGTCTTGAAGTCAGCTTTGTATTGCCACTGGAATCGCCTTAAAACTCTTAGTACACCGAAAGTTATGATCATTTGAGTGGAGGTGTGTCAATCTGTCACGTTGATTGTGTTGCTTCAGTAAATGCCTGTTTAACCATCCTTGGAGTGCAGATTTGACTAGGGTTCTTTCATACCTTTTAAGCTTCGTTCAATCGCGCAACTGTTGGGACTAGAATCGTTCAAAAGTATTAAGAACTCGATTTATAGTGATTTATAGAAGATTGAGCTGTAATCTGGAGATCTGGGCAGCAAACAGCGCTGCATTTTTCATCGTTTGTTGTGGTTAAACGACCCTATTGGTTATGGGTCCTTATGGGTTTGAAAGATTGGTAAGTTGGTTACGTTTTGGCGTTGTAATCATTGAAAAATATTGAGTATGGAATTTTTAATGGATTGTCGAACATTGACTGATCTCTAGGACAGTTTTGGTCCGTTAGTCCTCGTTCGTCTGTTTGACTCCCGGTTACTTCTAACCCCTTTTAATCATCGTTAAACAATCCCTAAGCTTGATTACTCAAGTTCCAATAATTTGTTGATCATTCAGATTCCTTTAAACTCTTTTAGCGCTCGTTCCATGAGATCTAAGTATTAATATTAGTGGATAGTATGTTGTAGAGTCGCTATGAGGTTGGTTCGATATTGTGACATACTAAGAGAAAAGGCGTGTACTGATTTATCAGTCGATGTTCTGTTATGATTAATCGTTTGGAATACTTTGAAACGTGATTATTGATGCGTGGTTGACCTATAAGTTGGTTTGATTGACGTGCTTTATTGTGTCATGAGATTAGAGAAGTGTTTGTTGAATGAGTTGTATGATTATTGGGATTTGAATGGCTGTAATTGAGAATTGGAATGAGGAAGTGCCTGCAACGCAAGGGGTGGAAATGCAGATTGCAACGCAAGGGGTGGTAATGCAGAGACCCAAATAATGGGTGATGTTGACTGCAACGCAAGGGGTGGAAATGCAGACTGCAACGCAAGGGGTGGAAATGTAGAGTGGTTGAGATTACGAGAAGTGTCGAAATGGTTGCGAACCTATTGTGAGTACGTTTGATTGATGTGATTTTAATAATATTTCTACATGACATGTGAACGGTTAGGAATACTTACAAGCTGTTTGGAACTCTTTGGCCGTAGTTTGTCTTCCGTCGTGATAAACTCGAGTTTCTCATGTTCACTTGTCGAATTCTTTCACTCTTTGTGCATACTTCATCGCATTTTCATATAACTTGAGTATAGATTTCTCTACTGGGCTAGTGTAGCTCAACCTATCATTTTTCAGGTACACTACATGGACACAGTCTGGGAGGGTGTGGAGTGCATGCAGACATCAAGCTAAAGATATTTTCTGAAGTATTTGTCTTTATTCATAAATCAACTGCACTGTACTATTTTCTCTATTTTGGAATACTGTATCAATTAATAGATTTGTGAGATTCAAAAACTGTATTGTAATTAGGGATACAGTATGTACTATTGTGAGGATTTGTATTTAAAATGGTATTGTTATTTATGTTAAAAATCGAGTGCGTGACACTAGTAGTCTAAACACCTACTAACCGTCATGTGTTTCATCATCTTCTCTTCACATGACTAGTAGTTTTAAAATCTACTAACCATCACGTATTTCACTGTTTTTGTTTTGCATGACTAGTAGTCTAAACACCTACCAACATTCATGTTTTTCACCATCTTCTCTTCACATGAATAGTAGTCTTAAAACATACAAACCGCCACGTGTTTCACTATTTTTGTTTCGCATGACTAGTAGTCTAAACACCTACTAATCGTCATGTTTTTCACCATCTTTTTCTTCACAAGACTAGTAGTCTAAAAATCTACTAACCGTCACGTGTTTCACTGTATTTATTTTGTCTGACAAGTAGTCTAAACACCTACTAACCGCCATAAATTTCACCATCTTCTCTTCACATGACTAGTAATCTAAAAACTTACTCACTGTCACGTGTTTCGCGGTTTTTCTTTTACTTGACTAGTAGTCTAAACACCTAATAACCGTCATGTTTTTCACCATCTTCTCTTCATATGACTAGTAGTCTAAAACCTACGAACCGTCAAGTGTTTCGCTATTTTTCTTTTGCATGACTAGTAGTCTAAACACCTACTAACCGTCATGTGTTTCACCATCTTCTCTTCCCATGACTAGTAATATAAAAACTTACTAACCGTCACGTGTTTCACTGTTTTTCTTTTGCATGACTATTAGTCTAAACACCTACTAACTGTCATGTTTTTCACCATCTTCTTTTCACATGAATAGTACTATTAAAACCAACTAACCGTCCCGTGTTTCACTGTTATTATTTTGCATGACTAGTAGTCTAAATACCTACTAAACGTCATGAATTTAACCATATTCTCTTCACATGACTAGTAATCTAAAAACCTACTAGTTACCCAAAAAAAATCTAAAAACCTACTAACCGTCACATGTGTCACAGTTTTTCTTTTGCATGACTAGTAGTCTAAACACCTACTAACCGTCATGTTTTTCACCACCTTCTCTTCACATGACTAGTAGTCTAAAACTTACTAACCGTCACGTGTTTCACTGTTTTACTTTTGCATGACCATTAGTCTAAACACCTACTATACGTTATGAATTTCACCATCTTCTATTCACATGACTAGTAGTCTAAAACCAACTAATCGTCACGTGTTGAACTGTTTTTTCTTTTACATGGCTGGTAGTCTAAACACCTATTAACCGTCATGTGTTTCACCATCTTCTCTTCGAATGACTAGTGGTCTAAAAACCTAATAGCCATCACGTGTTTCACTGTTTTTCTTTTGCATGACTAGTAGTCTAAACACCTACTAACCGTCATGTTTTTAACCAACTTCTCTTCACATGACTAGTAGTCGAAACACCTAGTAACCCTCACGTTTTTCACCATCTTCTCTACACATGAATAGTACTCTTAAAACCTACTAACCGTCACGTGTTTCACTGTTCTTCTTTTGCATGACTAGTAGTCTAAATACCTACTAACCGTCATGTTTTGCGCCATCTTCTCTTCACATGACTAGTAGTCTAAAAACCTACTAACCGTCACGTGTTTCACAGTTTTTCTTTTGCATGACTAGTAGTCTAAACACCTACTAACCGTCATGTTTTTCACCATCTTCTATTCACATGACTAGTATTCTAAAAACCTACTAACCGTCAAGTGTTTCACTATTTTTCTTTTGCATGAATAGTAGTCTAAACACCTACTTACCGTCATGTGTTTCATCTTCTTCTTTTCACATGACTAGTAGTCTTAAAACCTACTAACCATCACGTGTTTCCTTGTTTTTGTTTTGCATGACTAATAGTCTAAACACCTACTAACCGTCAAGTTTTTCACCTTCTTCTTTTAAAATGACTAGTAGTCTAAAACCTACTAACCGTCACGTGTTTCACTGTTTTACATTTGCATGACCATTAGTCTAAACACCTACTATCCGTCATGAATTTCACCATCATCTATTCACATGACTAGTAGTCTAAAACCTACTAATCGTCACGTGTTGCACTGTTTTTTCTTAAACATGACTGGTAGTCTAAACACCTATTAATCGTCATGTGTTTCACCATCTTCTCTTCGAATGACTAGTAGTCTAAAAACCTACTAGCCGTCACGTGTTTCACTGTTTTTCTTTTGCATGACTAGTAGTCTAAACACCTACAAACTGTCATGTTTTTAACCATCTTCTCTTCCCATGACTAGTAGTCTAAAAACTTACTAACCGTCACGTGTTTCACTGTTTTTCTTTTGTAAGACTAGTAGTCGAAACACCTACTAACCGTCACGTTTTTCACCATCTTCTCTTCACATGAATAGTACTCTTAAAACCTACTAACCGTCACGTGTTTCACTGTTCTTCTTTTGCATGACTAGTAGTCTAAATACCTACTAACCGTCATGTTTTTCACCATCTTCTTTTCACATGACTAGTAGTCTAAAAACCTACTAACCGTCACGTGTTTCACTGTTTTTCTTTTGCATGACTAGTAGTCTAAACACCTACTAACCGTCATGTGTTTCATCATCTTCTCTTCACATGACTAGTAGTCTTAAAACCTACTAACCGTCACGTGTTTCCTTGTTTTTGTTTTGCATGACTAGTAGTCTAAACACCTACTAACCGTCATGTTTTTCACCTTCTTCTCTAAATGTGACTAGTAGTCTAAAACCTACTAACCGTCACGTGTTTCACTGTTTTTCTTTTGCATGACTAGTAGTCTAAATACCTAGTAACTGTCATGTGTTTCACCATCTTCTCTTCACAGGAATACTAGTCTAAAACCTAATAACCGTCACGTGTTTCACTGTTTTTTTTTTTTGCATGATTAGTAGTCTAAACACATACTAACCGGCATGTGCTTCACCATCCTTATTCACTTGACTAGTAGTCTAAAAATCTACTAACCGTCACGTGTTTCACTGTTTTTTTGTTTTGCATGACTAATATTCTAAACACCTACTAACCGTAATGTGTTTCACCATATTCTCTTCACATGAATAGTATTCTTAAAACCTACTAACCGTCACGTTTTCACTCTATTTCTTTTGCATGACTAGTAGTCTAAACACCGACAAACCGTCATGTTTTCACAAGAATAGAAGTCTATAAATCTTCTAATCGTCACATGTTTCACTGTATTTCTTTTGGATGACTAGTAGTCTAAAGACCTACTAACCGTCATGAGTTTCACCATCTTCTATTCACATGACTTGTAGTCTAAAAACCTACTAACCGTCACGTGTTTCACAGTTTTTCTTTTGCATGACTACTAGTCTAAACACCTACTAACCGTCATGTGTTTGAATATCTTTTCTTCACATGACTAGTAGTCTTAAACCCTACTAACCTTCACGTGTTTCACTGTATTTCTTTTGCATGACTATTAGTCTAAACGCCTGCTAACCGACATGTTTTTCACCATTTTCTCTTCACATGACTAGTAGTCTAAAAACCTACTAACCGTCACGTGTTTCACTGTTTTTCTTTTGCATGACTAGTAGTCTAAACACATACTAACCGTCATGTGTTTCACCATCTTTTCTTCACATGACTAGTAGTCTTAAAACCTACTAACCGTCACGTGTTTCACTGTTTTTTTTTTGCATGACTAGTAATCTAAACACCTACTAACCGTCATGTGTTTCACCATCTCCTCTTCACATGACTTGTAGTCTAAAAACCTACTAACCGTCACGTGTTTTACTGTTTTTCTTTTGCATGAGTAGTAGTCTAAACACCTACTAACTGTCATGTTTTTCACCATCTTTCTTCACATGACTAGTAGTCTAAAAACCTACTAACCGTGACGTGTTTCATTATTTTTCTTTTGCAATGTTAGTAGTCTAAACACCTTTTTCTAACCGTCATGTGTTTCACCATCTTCTATTCACATGACTAGTAGTATTAAAACCTACTAACCGTCACGTGTTTCACTATTTTTTTTTGCATGACTAGTAGTCTAAATACCTACTAACCGTCATGTGTTTCACCATCTTCTCTTCACATGACTTGTAGTCTAAAAACCTGCTACCCGTCACGAGTTTCACTGTTTTTCTTTTGCATGACTAGTATTCTAAACACCTACTAACCGTCATATTTTTCACCATCTTCTCTTCACTTGACTAGTAATATAAAAACCTACTAACCGTTACGTGTTTCACTGTTTTTATTCTTTTGCATGACTAGTAGTCTAAACACCTGCTAACCGTCATGTTTTTAACCATCTTTTCTTCACTTGACTAGTAGTCTAAAAACCTACTACTCGTCACGTGTTTCACTGTTTTTCTCTTTCATGACTAGTAGTCTATACACCTACTAACCGTCATATGTTTCACCATCATTTTTTCACATGACTAGTAGTCTAAAAATCCACTGACCTTCACGTGTTTCATTGTTTTTCTTTTGCGTGACTAGTAGTCTAAACACCTACTAACCGTCATGTTTTTCACCATCTTCTCTACACAAGACTAGTAGTCTAAAAATCTACTAACCGTCACGTGTTTCACTGTATTTCTTTTGTATGACTAGTAGTCTAAATACTTACTAACCGTTATGTGTTACACCATCTTCTCTTAAAATGACTTGTAGTCTAAAAACCTACTAACCGGCCGTCACGTGTTTCACTGTTTTTCTTTTGCATGACTAGTAGTCTCAACACCTACTAACCGTCATGTGTTTCACCATATTCTCTTCGCATGACTATTAGTGTAAATACCTACTAACCGTCATGTGGTTCACCATCTTTCCTTCACAGGACTAGTAATCTAAAAACCTACTAACCGTAACGTGTTTCACTGTTTTTTTTTTTTGCATTATTAGCAGTCTAAACACCGACTAACCGTCATGTTTTTCACCATCTTCTCTTCACAGGACTAGTAGTCTAAAAACTTACTAACCGTCACGTGTTTCACTCTTTTTCTTTTGCATGACTAGTAGTCTAAACGCCTACTAACCGTCATGTTTTTCACCATCTTCTCTTCACATGAATAGCACTCTTAAAACCTAATAACCGTCACGTGTTTCAATGTTCTTGTTTTGCATGACTAGTAGTCTAAATACCTACTAACCGTCATGTTTTTCACCATCCTCTTTTCACATGACTAGTAGTCTACAAACCTACTAACCGTCACGTGTTTCACAGTATTTCTTTTGCATGACTATTAGTCTAAACACCTACTAACCGTCATGTTTTTCACCATCTTCTCTTCACATGACTAGTAGTCTAAAACCTACTAACCGTCACGTGTATCATTGTTTTTCTTTTGCAAGACTAGTAGTCTAAACACCTACTAACCGTCATGTGTTTCACCATCTTCTCTTCACATGACTAGTAGTCTTAAAATCTACTAACCGTCACGTGTTTCACTGTTTTTGTTTTGCATGACTAGTAGTCAAAACACTTACTAACCGTCATGTTTTTCACCATCTTCTCTTCACATGAATAGTAGTCTTTAAACCTACAAACCGCCACGTGTTTCACTGTTTTTGTTCTGCATGACTTGTAGTCTAAACACCTACTAACCGTCATGTTTTTCACCATCTTCTATTCACAAGATTAGTAGTCTAAAAATCTACTAACCGTCACGTGTTTCAATGTATTTATTTTGTATGACAAGTAGTCTAAACACCTACTAACCGTCATGAATTTCACCATCTTCTCTTCACAAGACTAGTAGGCAAAAAACTTACTAACTGTCACGTGTTTCGCTGTTTTTCTTTTGCATGACTAGTAGTCTAAACACCTAATAACCGTCATGTTTTTCACCATCTTCTCTTCATATGACTAGTAGTCTAAAACCTACTAACCGTCAAGTGTTTCACTGTTTTTCTTTTGCATGACTAGTACTCTAAACACCTACTAACCGTCATGTGTTTCACCATCTTCTTTTCACATGACTAGTAGTCTAAAAACCTACTAACCGTCACGTGTTTAACTGTTTTTCTTTTGCATGACTAGTAGTCTAAACACCTACTAACCGTCATATTTTTCACCATCTTCTCTTCACATGAATAGTACTCTTAAAACCAACTAACCGTCCCGTGTTTCACTGTTATTCTTTTGCATGACTAGTAGTCTAAATACCTACTAACCGTCATGTTTTTCACCATCTTCTCTTCACATGACTAGTAGTCTAAAAACCTACTAACCGTCACGTGTTTCACTCTTTTTCTTTTGCATGACTAGTATTCTAAACACCTACTAACCGTCATGTGTTTCACCATCATCTCTTTACATGACTATTAGTCTAAAAACCTACTAATCGTCACGTGTTGCACTGTTTTTCTTTTGCATGACTAGTAGTCTAAACACCTACTAACCGTAATGTGTTTCACCATCTCCTTTTCATATGACTAGTAGTCTAAAACCAACTAGCCGTCACGTGTTTCACTATTTTTTTTTCTTTTGCATGACTAGTAGAATAAATACCTACTAACATCCATCTAAGGACTCGTCTGACATGTAAGGCGATTAGGCGATTTCTGACATGGCCGTGGAGAAACAGTGATATCCATGGCCGACGGTACTGTTCCAATAGCCGACGGTCTGGGTCTCAAAGCCCTAGACTCCCATGAACTCCGGCGTAGACACCATACCCTAGATCCAGAAAAAAATCCCCAAATACGTTCTCCTCAAATGTCAAATGAACTTCGGAGGAGGCAACAGGTCCTAAATCCTTCAAAATCCCCTCAATTCCATCCGCCGATGCAGGAAGGAATTCAACAGACGGGCAACTCAGGTGACTCCAGTTCGAGAATCAACCTCGGAAATACTGTACACGCATCCATTTCAGATGGGTCTAGGGTTTGCAGCCCTAAAACGTCTAAGCATTCAAGCCCTTCAAGGAAACTACAGCAGGTCTTCGAGGAAGCCCTGGTGAGAGAAGCAGGAGAGAGGGCATCCGAACTGCTTGTCGGTAACACCAAGAACGGGAGCATCTCGGATCATACCATCTCGCAAGATTTGAGGGTTGAAACGGAAGTCGTGGCGAAGGGCTCGATTCCATCATCATCTTCGGGTGGGTCTGGGGCACTTAGCCCTAAACCACAAATCAATCTGAGCCCTAAAGATACTCAGAAGTTTCGACAACAACAGGTGACTCACCTCCATGGAAATACCTATCAGTTTCAACGCACCCCGGCAGAGGTACAAGAGAAGCAGAGTATGCGTTCGGAGTCCGAGGATCGAATGCTTGAAATAGTGAGTCGTCTGCAGGACGAGCTCAACTCATCGGAAGACCCGTTCGTGCTAGATGTGGTCACAGCCAAATTGCAAAGCATTCAGCAGTCATGGAGAAATGCTGAGTTACAAGAACAGGTACGTAGCCCTAAAACTACTTCTACGCATCTGTTTAACGCTAGGGGGAAACCATATGGGGAAGGGGATGAACCCAACCCTTCTGGAAATACTAAAACAGAAATTAAACCCACACCAGCCAAGTTAGGCCAACACCAATATAACTACAGACCCAGATTAGGTCAACATCAACCAAAGCCCAAGCCAAAAAACTGGGCTGCCCTCCTCCAGTCACAAAGCCCCTCTCTGGACATGAAACTGGATCATTTTCCAGACCTCCAGAGAGGAAAACAAGCGCTGGTTGAAATAGATTTGGAACTGACAGATGTGGGCATGTGGAACAAGTACTTGGTAGGCCACTTCTTAGATGGACAAATGGCCTATCCTCTCATAGTTGCGACTGCTAGGAGCCAATGGAAAGAGCATTTTTTGGCTGTGAAACCTGATGTGGCTGGCTTCTATATGTTTGAATTCAAAGATGAACAATCTAAGATGCAAGTCCTTGAAGGGGGTCCCTACTTCTTCTCTCAAAAATATCTAGTTCTAAAGGATTGGCATAGGATGATGAAGCCTGCCAGAGAACAGCCTACCAAAATACCTGTTTGGGTGAAATTGCATGACTTACCACTGGAACTGTGCCTGAGTAGGATAGCTAGTTCTATTGGAAGACCCCTGCATGTTGATCATGCCACTGCAAAGACTGCTAGACAACCAGGTCTACAACAGACTAAATCTACTAAGGCAAGAATCTGCATTGAGGTCAGTGCTGAACAAGTCCTCCCTGATGAGATTCAAGTAGTAGTGGAAGGGGAATCTGTTGTTATCCCAGTGGAATACCAAGTCCTACCTCCTATGTGTTCACAATGCCATGTTTTTGGTCATGCTACATCCAAATGTAGCAAGCAAGCTGTAGTACCCCCCCCTCCCAGTCATTTGGAATGGCAGATTGTGCAACGGGGGAAACAGAAAGCAGTAGAACAATCCTCCCTTGTCAAGAATGTTCACCCCCACCAAAGCCCTCTACCTAATGTCCTGTCAGAAGCCTCACCTCTTGACCAATCCAAATTAGGGGAGCATACTGAAGATTCTGAAGATTCTGATGACTCTGATGTAGAACTTCTGGAAATACTAGAGAGTGTGGTAAGCTCAATAGTATCCAATGAAGCAGCTAACAAGGATCCAATGATAGCAAAGTCTGGTACTAGCACCAGATCTGATGATCAGCAACCAGTTGGTGATGAGAAACAGGGGAAACCACCTGATGTCAAACATGATACCCCTGATGTCAAGCTGCTGTTGGGAGGTTCCAAGAAGGCTAGTCACAATGGCAGAAATAGGAGTCATTCCAAAGGCTCCTCACATAAGAAAAGGAAGTAACTTTCCCTCCTCTTTTGTCCACAATTATATAAATAATGCTCATCTTGTGCATCACTCTTAATCTTAATAGTTGCAGCTCATTGTGGTTATATTTACTCTTTTGTGTTAATGATTAGCTATCCATTGCATTTTGGAAGTTGGAATATTAGAGGTCTAAATGACCCTCTAAAGCAACAAGAGGTTAAGAAATGGGTACAGAACAATAAGTTGTCCGTTGTGTGGATAATAGAACACAAAGTTAAAGAACCTAAGGTCTCTAGAATTGTTAGTCTTATCCTACCTCATTGGAGTTTTCTTAGTAACTATGCCCATTCCCCCTTGGGCAGAATTTTGGTATGCTGGAACCCCTCCTACTTTAATGTCCAACATGTTTCCCAATCAGACCAATACATACATTGCAATGTACAATCTTGTGATGGCAATTACTCATTTGCAGCTACATTTGTATATGGGAATAATTGCTACCTTCAAAGGCAAACACTTTGGCGTGACCTGCAGACAACTGCTCTTGCATCCCCTTGGGTAGTTCTTGGTGACTTCAATGCCATCAGATCACCATCTGAGAAAGTGGGAGGGGATAAACACTGGCTTCCATGGATGGATGATATTAATACTTGCCTCCAATCTGCAGAGCTAGTTGACCTTAAATACTCTGGAAATCAATTTACTTGGTCTAATAAACAAGTTGGTGTATCCCACATTAGCACTAAGTTGGACAGGGTCCTGGTCAATGAGAATTGGATCAAAACTCTATGTTGGTCTAGTGCTCATTTCCTAAACCCTAGAGTTTCTGACCATTCCCCTGCAGTCGTGGCATTGGCCCCCATCACCCCTCCTAAATCTAGACCTTTTAGATTCTTTAATTTTCTGGCAGACCATCCTAACTTTATGAACATTGTTCGGGGTGTCTGGAGGAGGGTGATCATAGGTAATCCCATGTATTGTGTCTGTGAAAAGTTGAAGATCCTACAAAAGGATCTAAAACAGTTGAATACCAAAGAATTCAGTGATCTATCATCCAGAGTTGCCTCTACCAGACAACAGCTGGATGATATTCAAAATGCCCTGGCCTCAGATCCTAGTGACACAGCAAATCAAGTTGCTGAAAAGGTATTATGCAAACAGTACCTTATCCTTGCTAGAGCTGAGGAAAGCTTTGCCAGACAAAAATCAAGAGTTCAATGGTTGAAACTGGGAGACCAATGTACCTCCTTTTTCTTCAAATCAATTGGTAACTCCAGGAATAGAAATAGGATTACTAGTTTGGTCTTGGAAGATGGTAATACCACGCAGGATATTGAGCTGATCAGAGGTTCTTTCATCCATTACTACACCAAGTTGCTTGGTTCCCCTCACCAAAGCAACTATGCTGGAACATCTAGGATCCAGCAGCTCATCACTAGGAAACTATCAGAGTCCCAGAGACTAGATATGGTAGAGGGAGTCACTGACAAAGAAGTTAAGGACATTTTCTGGTCCCTTAACCCTCAGAAAGCCCCCGGACCTGATGGATATAATGCTACCTTCTTTCATAAGGCTTGGCCTGTGATTGGTCATGTGGTCACCTCTGCTGTCAAGTCATTCTTTAGATCTGGCCAACTGCTAAAGAAGGCCAATGCAACACTGGTTGCTCTTGTGCCTAAGGTTCCCAATCCGTCAAAGATTGGGGATTATAGGCCAATATCATGTTGCAACATCATTTACAAATGTATTCCCAAGATTCTAGCCAATAGAATTAAGTCAGCCCTCCCTCATTTGATTGATCCAGCACAGTCTGGTTTTGTACAGGGCAGACGGATTGCGGATAACATCTTCCTCACACAGGAGTTGATGAGGGGTTACCACAAACATTCCTCCTCTCCTAGGTGTGCCATGAAAGTAGATATAATGAAGGCCTATGACAATGTTAGGTGGGACTTCCTCTGGGATGTCCTTGCCTCAATGAACTTCCACCCTCAGATGATAAGGTGGTTAAAGGCTTGTGTAACCACAGCCAATTACTCCCTAAGCTTCAATGGTGAAGCCATTGGATACATCCCTGGTCAAAGGGGATTGAGGCAAGGAGACCCCCTTTCCTCATACTTATTTGTCATTGCCATGGAAGTCCTCACTTGCATTCTCAAGAAGAAAACCCTACTGCCTGATTTTAATTTCCATTGGAAATGTGGGTCAACCAAATTGGTTAACCTATGTTTTGCAGATGACCTCATGATATTTTGCAAGGGTGAGTTAAGTTCTGTAAACCATATCCAGTCATCATTGGAAGAGTTTGAATCCTTATCTGGCCTCTCCCCTAGTCCAAACAAAAGCAATATTTTCTTCTCAGGTGTTAGTTCCTCCACCAAAGCATCAATATTGCATGTTCTTGGTTTTCAGGAGGGTACCATTCCTGTTAGATACCTAGGTGTACCCCTACTGTCCACCAAACTGAAGCATACTGATTGCAAGAGTTTGGTGGACAAAATCATTGCAAAAACAAAGTCCTGGACTAACAGATACCTCTCCTATGCTGGGAGACTTCAGTTGATTAAGTCCATTCTGTTCTCCATGCAGACCTATTGGTCTTCTCTCTTTATCCTTCCTAAAAGAGTCATTAAGGAAGTGGAAGCCATATTGAGAGCTTTCTTTTGGACTGGACCAGATCTCAAAACATCTGGAGCCAAAGTCTCCTGGGAACATCTCTGCTCCCCTGTCCAAGAAGGTGGACTTGGTTTCAAGTCTTTGGAGACTTGGAACAAATCAGCAGTGGCAAAGCACATTTGGTTCCTTGTGTCCGGCGGGGAACAATCCATGTGGTGTCAATGGGTCAAGTCCTACTTACTCAGAGGTAGGAACTTTTGGTGTGTTAAGGTCCCAAGTGAACCTTCCTGGGTGTGGAGGAAAATCCTATCCTTGAGACCCCTTGTTCAGCCACACATTCTGTACAAGTTAGGGGATGGAATGTCTACCTCATTATGGTACGACAACTGGCATCCCCTAGGACCACTACTCCCAAGATTTGGTCCTAGAATTATCTATGATTCTGGAATAGTAAGGGATGCCACTGTTCAACAAATAATCCATAACAACCAGTGGGCCTTCCCTGTCACCCAAACCATGGAACTTAATGAAATAAGAACTGGTTTGCATACAATTACTGTCAATACAGCTACCAAGGATACATGCATTTGGGCACTAACTAAGTCAGGGAAGTTCTCCATCTCATCCCTATGGGACAGCCTTAGAACTCACTTTCCCATTGTTACATGGCATAAGGTTGTATGGTTTCCAGGCCATATACCGAGGTGTAGTCTAATTACTTGGATGGCCCTTCTTCAAAGATTAAACACTGAGGATAGGCTTGTCCTGTTTGGGCTCAAATCCACCTCCCAATGTATATTGTGCTCTGACATAGAAAACCATGCCCATCTATTTTTTGGGTGCCCTATGGCTGCCCAAGTCAGGGGTATTTTGTCTCCCAAAGTCCCCCACATGCAAGGACATTAGAACTGGCAGACTTGGGTGGATTGCCTCTCTAGTTTGAGAGGTAAGTCTTTGGCCAACACCATTGCAAAGCTGGCTTTCACTAGATATGTTCATCATATCTGGATGGAAAGGAACCACAGAAAGTTCCAGAACTTGTCCTGCTCCCCCATAGTAATTGCTCATAAAATCTCCAATGATATAAGGTCTAGGCTTTTGTCCTTGGCTAACTTACCTAGTGGTCCACATTCTAGACAACTAAAAATCCAATGGAACATTGTTTAGTGGTGTACTTCAAGCACTAACATATTATGGGTCTTCCCTTGGTTGTATGATACTAACATACTATCACATTTGCAGGTCATTGGTCAAGGGGGATACAGCTTCATGCTCCCCTTGATCTTAATGAGATCAACATGCTTCAACAAGAGGCACCAAGTAGAAGGCTGAATCCACATTCAAAGGGGCAAAAGCCAGAAATGAAGCAGCAGGGGCTATGCTCAATGGTCTCTACATGAGTCAGCAGAGCATAGACTAGTGCAGTCAGGATATATTTACTTCTATTATTCAGGTAGTTACCTTAATCTTTGTTGGTGCTACATGATTCAAATTCTGCTATACCTGAGTGGAATAGCAAGTAAGCAAATCTGTCCTAGTTGTACTGTCAAGTTGGTTTAGTAAATTAAGTAGCAGTTGTAGTCCAATGCTTCCTGTTTTCATTGCCTAACCATTAAGGGCTGTCGTGGGATCTCCCTTCGCAGAGGGGGAATTCCTCTGCATTGTTCTGAACCTGTTTGGACGGTTCTGAACCTGTTCTGAATCTGTACATATTTCTGACAGACCTTTGTCCATGCCCATGCATCTGTTTTGTTGTAGCAGGTTCAGATGTTGATGTTCAATTCTATTTTCAGTTACTGCTTTACATGTTAAGCTGATAGAAAGTGGTTGCACTATATGGTTGATATAGTTATGTCAAAGAAGAACTGCACTTCTGTTTCAGTAGGGCTGTTGTGAACTGCATGATGCTTGAACTTGAACCATTGCAACTTCAATCCACCATTCCAAGTGTCCTGATCATCAAGTGCAGCAGCTGTTATCACTTCAACTTTTGCTGATGACTGTTCTGATTTCTGTTGCACCTTTAGTAGCACCTGATTTCTGAGTTTTCAATGATGAGTGCCTACTTCAATTCAAGTCAAGTTTCTGTTTTCAGTTACGTACCAATCTAGCTTTAGTGATGTTATGAACCTGCTGTTCTGATGTTGTTCTGATGTTCTGAACCGCTAGGGTTGTAGCAGGTTCAGAAGTTGATAGACGTAGCAGGTTCTGTATTCAATTATGCCTAACCATCGGGGGCTGTCAATGGGATCTCCCTTCACAGAGGGGGACGTCCTCTTTATTGTTTTGATTTTGGTTTTGACTGTGTGAATTCTGAATTCTGGTTTGCCATGCTTAGCTGCTGTCAGAGCAGTCCAAGTTCTGAGGTTTGATGTGCTGAAGTTCAGAAGTTCAGAAGCTCCATCAGATCAGTCCTGCATCCCAGCTATATTGACGGCATCAGTTCTTTTGGAAGACTGTTTTGACAAAGGGACTGCATCAGTTCAGCATGTGGTTCAGTCTTCTGCATTCAGCATGTGGTTCAGAAGTTTGGAAGCTCGTGGACATGTGCAATCACAGCTATGTCTTACTCATCCAAGCTGCATCAGTCTGATTAGCTGTTGCTGCTGTGATTGTAATGAAGTTTTAATGACTGTGTAAATGGTTGATTAGTGGTTCATAGTATTGAGGACATGTGCAATGTGGTATTAGTGGTTGATCCCCTTCATGTTCTGAAGGGGATCAATTCCTTTACATGCCCTCTAGATACCTTAAGCATAGTTTTGTTGCTATCAATTGCCTGTGTTTCCTTTCCCTCTTACTAGATAGATTGGAAACATAGCCTCACATCACTACCTTGTAGCCACTCGGCGTTATCAATTTTCTTTACCCTTTGTTTTCTTTTTTTTTTCTTTTCCTCCTGGGGTATGCCCCTTGTAGGCTGTATATCCGGTTACCCTTTTTTCTATTTCATGCTATTTTACCAACAAAAAAAAAAAGAAAAAAAAAAAAAAGAGACCTACTAACCGTCATGTTTTTCACCATCTTTTCTTCACATGACTAGTAGTCTAAAAACCTACTAACCGTCACGTGTTTAACTGTTTTTCTTTTGCATGACTAGTAGTCTAAACACCTACTAACCGTCATATTTCTAACCATTTTCTATTCACATGAATAGTACTCTTAAAACCTAATAACCGTCCCGTGTTTCACTGTTCTTCTTTTGTATGACTAGTAGTATAAATACCTACTAACCGTCATGTTTTTCACCATCTTCTCTTCACATGACTAATAGTCTAAAAACCTACTTACCGTCACGTGTTTCACAGTTTTTCTTTTGCATAACTAGTAGTCTACACACCTAACCGTCATGTTTTTCACCATCTTCTCTTCACATGACTAGTAGTCTAAAAACCTACTAACCGTCACGTGTTTCACTGTTTTTCTTTTGCATGACTAGTAGTCTAAACACCTACTAACCGTCATGTGTTTCACCATCTTCTCTTCACAAGACTAGTAGTCTAAAAACTTACTAACTGTCACGTGTTTCGCTGTTTTTCTTTTGCATGACTAGTAGTCTAAGCACCTAATAACCGTCATGTTTTTCACCATCTTCTCTTCATATTACTAGAAGTCTAAATCCTACTAACCGTCAAGTATTTCGCTGTTTTTCTTTTGCATGACAAATAGTCTAAACACCTAATAACCGTCATGTTTTTCACCATCTTCTCTTCACATGACTAGTAGTCTAAAAACCTACTAACCGTCACGTGTTTCACAGTTTTTCTTTTGCATGACTAGTAGTTTAAACACCTACTAACCGTCATGTGTTTCACCATCTTCTCTTCACAAGACTAGTAGTCTAAAAACTTACTAACCGTCACGTGTTTCGCTGTTTTTCTTTTGCATGACTAGTAGTCTAAACACCTAATAACCGTCATGTTTTTCACCATCTTCTCTTCACATGACTAGTAGTCTAAAAACCTACTAACCGTCACGTGTTTCACTCTTTTACTTTTGCATGACTAGTAGTCTAAACACCTACTAACCGTCATGCGGTTCACCATCTTCTCTTCACAGGACTAGTAGTCTAAAAATCTACTAACCGTCACGTGTTTCCTTATTTTTGTTTTGCATGACTAGTAGTCTAAACACCTACTAACCGTCATGTTTTTCACCATCTTCTCTTCAGATGAATACCGGTCTTAAAACCTACTAACCGTCACGTGTTTCACTGTTTTTGTTTTGCATGACTAGTAGTCTAAACACCCACTAACCGTCATGTTTTTCACCATCTTCTCTTCACATGACTAGTAGTCTAAAAACCTACTAACCGTCACGTGTTTCACTGTTTTTCTTTTGCATGACTAGTAGTCTAAACACCTACTAACCGTCATGTTTTTCACCATCTTCTCTTCACATGACTAGTAGTCTAAAAACCTACTAACCGTCACGTGTTTCACTGTTTTTCTTTTGCATGACTAGTAGTCTAAACACCTACTAACCGTCATGTTTTTCACAATCTTCCCTTAACATGACTAGTAGTCTAAAATCTACAAACCGTCACGTGTTTCAATGTTTTTCTTTTGCATGACTAGTAGTCTAAACACCTACTAACCGTCATGTGTTTCACCATCTTCTCTTCACAAGACTAGTAGTCTAAAAACATACTAACCGTCACGTGTTTAACTATTTTTCTTTTGCATGACTAGTACTCTAAACACCTATTAACCGTCATGTTTTTCACCATCTTCTCTTCACATGAATAGTACTCTTAAAACCTGTTAACCGTCCCGTGTTTCACTGTTCTTCTTTTGCATGACTAGTAGTCTAAACACCTACTAACCGTCATGTTTTTCACCATCTTCTCTTCACAAGACTAGTAGTCTAAAAACTTACTAACCGTCACGTGTTTCACTCTTTTTCTTTTGCATGACTAGTGGTCTAAACGCCAACTAACCGTCATGTTTTTCACCATCTTCTCTTCACATGACTAGTTGTCTAAAACCTAGTAACCGTCACGTGTATCATTGTTTTTCTTTTGCATGACTAGTAGTCTAAACACCTACTAACCGTCATGTGTTTCACCATATTCTCTTCACATGACTAGTAGTCTAAAAACATACTAACCGTCACGTGTTTCACTGTTTTTCTTTTGCATGACTAGTAGTCTAAACACCTACTAACCGTCAGGTTTTTCACCATCTTCTCTTCACATGAATAGGACTCTTAAAACCACTAACCGTCACGTGTTTCACGGTTATTCTTTAGCATGACTAGTAGTCTAAACACCTACTAACCGTCATGTTTATCACCATCTTCTCTTCACATGACTAGTAGTCTAAAAACCTACTAACCGTCACGTGTTTCACTATTTTTCTTTTGCATGACTAGTAGTCTAAACACCTACTAACCGTCATGTTTTTCACCATCTTCTCTTCACATGACTAGTAGTCTAAAAACCTACTAACCGTCACGTGTTTCACTATTTTTCTTTTGCATGACTAGTAGTCTAAACACCTACTAACCGTCATGTTTTTCACCATCTTCTCTTCACATGACTAGTAGTCTAAAAACCTACTAACCGTCACGTGTTTCACTCTTTTTCTTTTGCATGACTAGTAGTCTAAACACCTACTAACCGTCATGTGTTTCACCATCTTCTCTTCACATGACTAGTAGTCTAAAAACCTACTAACCGTCACGTGTTTCACTGTTTTTCTTTTGCATGACTAGTAGTCTAAACACCTACTAACCGTCATGTGTTTCACCATCTTCTCTTCACATGACAAGTAGTCTAAAACCTACTAACTGTCACGTGTTTCACTGTTTTTCTTTTGCATGACCATTAGTCTAAACACCTATTAACCGTCATGTGTTTCACCATCTTCTCTTCACATGACTAGTAGTCTAAAACCTAGTAAACGTCACGTTTTTCACTGTTTTTCTTTTCCATGACTAGTAGTCTAAACACCTACTAACTGTCATGTGTTTCACTATCTTCTCTTCACATGACTAGTAGTCTAAAAACCTACTAACCGTCACGTGTTTCACAGTTTTCTTTTGTATGACTTGTAGTCTAAACACCTACTAACCGTCATGTTTTTCACCATCTTCTATTCACATGACAAGTAGTCTAAAACCTATTAACCGTCACGTGTTTCACTCTTTTTCTTTTGCATGACTATTAGTCTAAACAGCTACTAACCGTCATGTTTTTCACCATCTTCTCTTCATATGACTAGTAGTCTAAAACCTACTAACCGTCAAGTGTTTTACTGTTTTTCTTTTGCATGACTAATAGTCTAAACACCTACTAACCGTCATGTTTTTCACCATCTTCTCATCACATGACTAGTAGTCTAAAAACTTACTAGCCATCACGTGTTTCACTTTTTTTTTCTTTTGCATGACTAGTAGTCTAAACACCTACTAACCGTCATGTTTTTCACCATCTTCTCTTCACATGACTAGTAGTCTAAAATCTACTAACCGTCACGTGTTTCACTGTTTTTCTTTTGCATGACTAGTAGTCTAAACACCTACTAACCATCATGTTTTTCACCATCTTCTCTTCACATGACTAGTAGTCTAAAAACCTACTAACCGTCACGTGTTTCACTGTTTTTCTTTTGCATGACTAGTAGTCTAAACACCTACTAACCGTCATGTGTTTCACCATCTTCTCTTCACATGACTAGTAGTCTAAAAACCTACTAACCGTCACGTGTTTCACAGTTTTTCTTTTGCATGACTAGTAGTCTAAACACCTACTAACCCTCATGTTTTTCACCATCTTCTCTTCACATGACTAGTAGTCTAAAAACCTACTAACCGTCACGAGTTTCACTGTTTTTCTTTTGCATGACTAGTAGTCTAAACACCTACTAACCGTCATGTGTTTCACCATCTTCTCTTCACATGACTAGTAGTCTAAAACCTACTAACCGTCACGTGTTTCACTATTTTTCTTTTGCATGACTAGTAGTCTAAACACCTACTAACCGTCATGTGTTTCACCATCTTCTCTTCACATGACTAGTAGTCTAAAACCTACTAACCGTCACGTGTTTCACTTTTTTTCTTTTGCATGACTAGTAGTCTAAACACCTACTAACCGTCATGTTTTTCACCATCTTCTCTTCACATGACTAGTAGTCTAAAACCTACTAACCGTCACGTGTTTCACTGTTTTTCTTTTGCATGACTAGTAGTCTAAACACCTACTAACCGTCATGTTTTTCACCATCTTCTCTTCACATGACTAGTAGTCTAAAACCTACTAACCGTCACGTGTTTCACTGTTTTTCTTTTGCATGACTAGTAGTCTAAACACCTACTAACCGTCATGTGTTTCACCATCTTCTCTTCACATGACTAGTAGTCTAAAAACCTACTAACCGTCACGTGTTTCACTGTTTTTCTTTTGCATGACTAGTAGTCTAAACACCTACTAACCGTCATGTTTTTCACCATCTTCTCTTCACATGACTAGTAGTCTAAAAACCTACTAACCGTCACGTGTTTCACTCTTTTTCTTTTGCATGACTAGTAGTCTAAATACCTACTAACCGTCATGTTTTTCACCATCTTCTCTTCACATGACTAGTAGTCTAAAAACCAACTAACCGTCACGTGTTTCACTCTTTTACTTTTGCATGACTAGTGGTCTAAACGCCAACTAACCGTCATGTTTTTCACCATCTTCTCTTCACATGAATAGCACTCTTAAAACCTAATAACCGTCACGTGTTTCAATGTTCTTCTTTTGCATGACTAGTAGTCTAAATACCTACTAACCGTCATGTTTTTCACCATCCTCTTTTCACATGACTAGTAGTCTAAAAACCTACTAACCGTCAAGTGTTTCACTGTTTCTCTTTTGCATGACTAGTAGTCTAAACACCTACTAACCGTCATATTTTTCACCATCTTCTCTTCACAAGACTAGTAGTCTAAAAACTTACTAACCGTCACGTGTTTCAATGTTCTTCTTTTGCATGACTAGTAGTCTAAATACCTACTAACCGTCATGTTTTTCACCATCCTCTTTTCACATGACTAGTAGTCTAAAAATCTACTAACCGTCACGTGTTTCACAGTTTTTCTTTTGCATGACTAGTAGTCTAAACACCTACTAACCCTCATGTTTTTCACCATCTTCTCTTCACATGACTAGTAGTCTAAAAACCTACTAACCGTCACGTGTTTCGCTGTTTTTTTCTTTTGCATGACTAGTAGTCTAAACACCTAATAACCATCATGTTTTTCACCATCTTCTCGTCATATGACTAGTAGTCTAAAACCTACTAACCGTCAAGTGTTTCGCTGTTTTTCTTTTGCATGACTAGTACTTAAACACCTACTAACCTTCATGTGTTTCACCATCTTCTCTTCACATGACTAGTAGTCTAAAACCTACTAACCGTCACGTCTTTCATTGTTTTTCTTTTGCATGACTACTAGTCTAAACACCTACTAACCATCATATTTTTCACCATCTTCTCTTCACATGAATAGTACTCTTAAAACCAACTAACCGTCCCGTGTTTCACTATTATTCTTTTGCATGACTAGTAGTCTAAATACCTACTAACCGTCATGTTTTTCACCATCTTCTCTTCACATGACTAGTAGTCTAAAAACCAACTAACCGTCACGTGTTTCATTTCTTGTCACATGACTAGTAAGTCTAAAAACACCTACTAACTAACCGTCACGTGTTTCTATGTTTTTTTTCACCATCTTCTCTTCACATGCCTAGTAGTACTAGTAGTCTAAACACCTACTAACCGTCATGTTTTTCACCATCTTCTCTTCACATGACTAGTAGTCTAAAAACCACTAACCGTCACGTATTTCACTCTTTTACTTTTGCATGACTAGTAGTCTAAACACCTACTAACCGTCATGCGGTTCACCATCTTCTCTTCACAGGACTAGTAATCTAAAAACCTACTAACCGTAACGTTTTTCACTGTTTTTTTTTTGCATGACAAGTGTGTTTCACCATCTTCTCTTCATATGACTAGTAGTCTAAACACCTACTAACCGTCATGTATTTAACCATCTTCTCTTCACATGACTAGTAGTCTAAAACACTACTAACCGTCACGTGTTTCACTGTTTTTCTTTTGCATGACTAGTAGTCTAAATATCTACTAACCGTCATATTTTTCACCATCTTCTCATCACATGACTAGTAGTCTAAAAACCTACTAACCGTCACGTGTTTCATTGTTTTTCTTTTCCATGACTAGTAGTCTAAACACCTACTAACCGTCATGTTTTTCACCATCTTCTCTTCACATGACTAGTAGTCTAAAAATCAACTAACCGTCACGTGTTTCACTGTATTTCTTTTGCATGACTAGTAGTCGAAACACCTACTAACCGTCATATTTTTCACAATCTTCTCTTCACATGACTAGAAGTCTAAAAACTTACTAACCGTCACGTGTTTCATTGTTTTTCTTTTCATGACAAGTAGTCTAAACACCTACTAACCGTCATGTTTTTCACCATCTTCTATTTACATGACTAGTAGTCTGAAAACCTACTTACCGTCCCGTGTTTCACTGTTCTTCTTTTGTATGACTAGTAGTCTAAACACCTACTAACCGTCATGTGTTTCACCATCTTCTCTTCATATGACTAGTAGTCTAAAACCTACTAGCCGTCACGTGTTTCACTGTTCTTTTTCTTTTGCATGACTAGTAGTCGAAACACCTACTAACCGTCATATTTTTCACCATCTTCTATTCACATGACTAAAGTCTAAAAACTTACTAACCGTCACGTGTTTAACTATTTTTCTTTTGCATGACTAGTAGTCTAAACACCTACTAACCGTCATGTTTTTCACCATCTTCTCTTCACATGACTAGTAGTCTAAAACCTACTAACCGTCACGTGTTTCACTGTTTTTCTTTTGCATGACTAGTAGTCTAAACACCTACTAACCGTCATGTTTTTCACCATCTTCTCTTCACATGACTAGTAGTCTAAAAACCTACTAACCGTCACGTGTTTCACTATTTTTCTTTTGCATGACTAGTAGTCTAAACACCTACTAACCGTCATGTGTTTCACCATCTTCTCTTCACATGACTAGTAGTCTAAAACCTACTAACCGTCACGTGTTTCACTGTTTTTTCTTTTGCATGACTAGTAGTCTAAACACCTACTAACCGTCATGTGTTTCACCGTCTTCTCTTTACATGACTAGTAGTCTAAAAATCTACTAACCGTCACGTGTTTCACTGTTTTCTTTTGCATGACTAGTAGTCTAAACACCTACTAACCGTCATGTTTTTCACCATCTTCTCTTCACATGACTAGTAGTCTAAAAACCTACTAACCGTCACGTGTTTCACTGTTTTTCTTTTGCATGACTAGTAGTCTAAACACCTACTAACCGTCATGTGTTTCACCATCTTCTCTTCACATGACTAGTAGTCTAAAACCTACTAACCGTCACGTGTTTCACTGTTTTACTTTTGCATGACTAGTAGTCTAAACACCTACTAACCGTCATGTGTTTGACCATCTTCTTTTCACATGACTAGTAGTCTTAAAACCTACTAACCGTCACGTGTTTTACTGTTTTTCTTTTGCATGACTAGTAGTCTAAACACCTACTAACCGTCATGTGTTTCACCATCTTCTCTTCACATGACTAGTAGTCTAAAACCTACTAACCGTCACGTGTTTCACTGTTTTTCTTTTGCATGACTAGTAGTCTAAACACCTACTAACCGTCATGTTTTTCACCATCTTCTCTTCACATGACTAGTAGTCTTAAAACCTACTAACCGTCACGTGTTTCCTTGTTTTTGTTTTGCATGACTAGTAGTCTAAACACCTACTAACCGTCATGTTTTTCACCATCTTCTATTCACATGAATACCAGTCTTAAAACCTACAAACCGTCACGTGTTTCACTGTTTTTGTTTTTGCATGACTAGTAGTCTAAACACCCACTAACCGTCATGTTTTTCACCATCTTCTCTTCACATGACTTGTAGTCTAAAACCTACTAACCGTCACGTGTTTCACTCTTTTTCTTTTGCATGACTAGTAGTCTAAACACCTACTAACAGTCATGTGTTTGACCATCTTTTCTTCACATGACTAGTAGTCTTAATTTTTCACGTGTTTCACAGTTTTACTTTTGCATGACTGGTAGTCTAAACACCTACTAACCGTCATACTTTTTACCATCTTCTCCTCACATGACTAGTAGTGTAAAAACCTACTAACCGTCACGTGTTTTTCACCATCTTCTCTTCACATGACCAGTAGTCTAAAAGTCTAAAAATCACTAACCGTCACGTGTTTCTTTTTTTCTTTTGCATGACTAGTAGTCTAAACACCTACTAACCGTCATGTTTTCACCATCTTCTCTTCACATGACTAGTATTCTAAAACCTTCTAACGCATGACTAATAGTCTAAACACCTAATACCCGTCATGTGTTTCACCTTCTTCTCTTCACAAGACTAGTAGTCTTAAAACCTACTAACCGTCACGTGTTTCACTATTTTTCTTTTGCATGACTAGTAGTCTAAACACCTACTAACCATCATGTGTTTCACCATCTTCTCTTCACATGATTAGTAGTCTAAAAACCTACTAACTGTCACGTGTTTTACTGTTTTTCTTTTGCATGAGTAGTAGTCTAAACACCTACTAACCGTCATTTGTTTCACCATCTTCTCTTCGATCACATGACTAGTAGTCTAAAACCTACTAACCGTCACGTGTTTCACAGTTTTTCTTTTGCATGACTAGTAGTCTAAACACCTACTAACCGTCATTTGTTTCACCATCTTCTCTTCGATCACATGACTAGTAGTCTAAAACCTACTAACCGTCACGTGTTTCACAGTTTTTCTTTTGCATGACTAGTAGTCTAAACACCTACTAACCGTCATGTTTTTCACCATCTTCTCTTCACATGACTAGTAGTCTAAAAACCTACTAACCGTCACGTGTTTCACTGTTTTTCTTTTGCATGACTAGTAGTCTAAACACCTACTAACCGTCATGTTTTTCACCATCTTCTCTTCACATGACTAGTAGTCTAAAAACCTACTAACCGTCACGTGTTTCACTGTTTTTCTTTTGCATGAATAGTAGTCTAAACACCTAATAACAGTCATGTGTTTCACCATCATCTATTCACATGACTAGTAGTCTAAAACCTACTAACGTCACGTGTTTCACTATTTTTCTTTTGCAAGACTAGTAGTCTAAACACCTACTAACCGTAATGTTTTTTCACCATCTTCTCTTCACATAGCTAGTAGTCTAAAATCCTACTAACCGTCACGTGTTTCTCTGTTTTTCTTTTACATGACTAGTAGTCTAAACAACTACTGACCGTCATGTTTTTCACCATCTTCTTTTCACATGACTAGTAGTCTAAAAACCTACTAACCGTCACGTGTTTCTTTATTTATTTTTTTTGTATGACTAGAAGTCTAAACACCTACTACTAACCGTCATGTTTTTCACCATCTTCTCTTCACATAGCTTGTAGTCTAAAATCCTACTAACCGTCACGTGTTTCTCTGTTTTTCTTTTGCATGACTAGTAGTCTAAACACCTACTAACCGTCATGTTTTTCACCATCTTCTCTTCACATGACTAGTAGTCTAAAAACCTACTAACCGTCACGTGTTTCACTATTTTTCTTTTGCATGACTAGTAGTCTAAACACCTACTAACCGTCATGTGTTTCACCATCTTCTCTTCACATGACTAGTAGTCTTAAAACCTACTAACCGTCACGTGTTTCACTGTTTTTCTTTTGCATGACTAGTAGTCTAAACACCTACTAACCGTCATGTCTTTCACCATCTTCTCTTCACATGACTAGTAGTCTAAACACCTACTAACCGTCATGTGTTTTTCTTTTTCTTTTGCATGACTAGTAGTCTAAACACCTACTAACCGTCATGTTTTCACCATCTTCTCTTCACATGACTAGTAGTCTAAAACCTACTAACCGTCTCGTTTTTATCTGTTTTTCTTTTGCATTACTAGTACATGACTAGTAGTCTAAACACCTAATAACCGTCATGTTTTTCACCATCTTCTCTTCACATGACTAGTAGTCTAAAACCTACTAACCGTCACGTGTTTCACTGTTTTTCTTTTGCATGACTAGTAGTCTAAACACCTACTAACCGTCATGTTTTTCACCATCTTCTCTTCACATGACTAGTAGTCTAAAAACCTACTAACCGTCACGTGTTTCACTGTTTTCTTTTGCATGACTAGTAGTCTAAACACCTACTAACCGTCATGTGTTTCACCATCTTCTCTTCACATGACTAGTAGTCTAAAACCTACTAACCGTCACGTGTTTCACTGTTTTTCTTTTGCATGACTAGTAGTCTAAACACCTACTAACCGTCATGTTTTTCACCATCTTCTCTTCACATGACTAGTAGTCTAAGAACCTACTAACCGTCACGTTTTTCTCTGTTTTCTTTTGCATGACTAGTAGTCTAAGTACCTACTAACCGTCATGTTTTTCACCATCTTCTATTCACATGACTAGTAGTCTAAAAACCTACTAACCGTCACGTGTTTCAGTGTTTTTCTTTTCCATGACTAGTAGTCTAAACACCTACTAACCGTCATGTGTTTCACCATCTTCTCTTCACATGACTAGTAGTCTAAAATCCTACTAACCGTCACGTGTTTCACTGTTTTTTCACTTCCATGACTAGTAGTCTAAACACCTACTAACCGTCATGTGTTTCACCATCTTCTCTTCACATGACTAGTAGTCTAAAACCTACTAACCGTCACGTGTTTCACTATTTTTCTTTTGCATGACTAGTAGTCTTGTCACGTGTTTCACTGTTTTTCATTTGCATTACTACAAGTCTAAACACCTACTAACCGTCGTGCGTTTCATCATCTTCTCTTCACATGACTAGTAGTCTTAAAACCTACTAACCGTCACGTGTTTTCATGTTTTTGTTTTGCATGACTAGTAGTCTAAACACCTACTAACCGTCATGAGTTTCACCATCTTCTCTTCTCATGACTTGTAGTCTAAAAACCTACTAACCGTCACGTGTTTCACTGTTTTTCTTTTGCATGACTAGTAGTCTAAACACCTACTAACCGTCATGTGTTTCACCATCTTCTCTTCACATGACTAGTAGTCTAAAAACCTACTAACCGTCACGTGTTTCACTATTTTTCTTTTGCATGACTAGTAGTCTAAACACCTACTAACCGTCATGTTTTTCACCATCTTCTCTTCACATGACTTGTAGTCTAAAAACCTACTAACCGTCACGTGTTTCACTGTTTTTCTTTTGCATGACTAGTAGTCTAAACACCTACTAACCGTCATGTGTTTGACCATCTTTTCTTCACATGACTAGTAGTCTTAATTCTTCACGTGTTTCACTGTTTTTCTTTTGCATGACTAGTAGTCTAAACACCTACTAACCGTCATGTTTTTCACCATCTTCTCTTCACATGACTAGTAGTCTAAATCTACTAACCGTCACGTGTTTCACTGTTTTACTTTTGCAGGACTAGTAGTCTAAACACCTACTAACCGTCATATTTTTCACCATCTTCTCTTCAAAGGAATAGTAGTCTAAAAATCTACTAACCGTCACGTGTTTCACTGTTTTTTTTTTTGCATGACTAGTAGTCTAAACACCTACTAACCGTCATGTTTTTCACCATCTTCTCTTCACATGACTAGTAGTCTAAAAACCTACTAACCGTCACGTGTTTCACTGTTTTTCTTTTGCATGACTAGTAGTCTAAACACCTACTAACCGTCATGTTTTTCACCATCTTCTCTTCACATGACTAGTAGTCTAAAATCCTACTAACCGTCACGTGTTTCACTGTTTTTCTTTTGCATGACTAGTAGTCTAAACACCTACTAACCGTCATGTGTTTCACCATCTTCTCTTCACATGACTAGTAGTCTAAAACCTACTAACCGTCACGTGTTTCACTGTTTTTCTTTTGCATGACTAGTAGTCTAAACACCTACTAACCGTCTTGTTTTCACCATCTTCTCTTCACTTGAATAGTTTTATAAAAATTAACTAACCGTCACGTGTTTCACTATTTTCTTTTGCATAACTAGTAGTCTAAACACCTACTAACCGTCACGTGTTTCACAATCTTCTCTTCACATGACTAGTAGTAGTCTAAAAACCTATTAACCATCACGTGTTTCACTGTTTTTCTTTTGCATGACCAGTAGTCTAAACACCTACTAACCGTCATGTTTTTCACCATCTTTCTTCACATGACTAGTAGTCTAAAAACCTACTAACCGTCACGTGTTTCACTGTATTTCTTTTGTATGACCAGTAGTCTAAACACCTACTAACCGTCATGTGTTTCACCATCTTCTCTTCACATGACTAGTAGTCTAAAACCTACTAAACGTCACGTGTTTCACTGTTTTTCTTTTGCATGACTAGTAGTCTAAACACCTACTAACCGTCATGTGTTTCACCATCTTCTCTTCACATGACTAGTAGTCTTAAAACCTACTAACCGTCACGTGTTTCACTGTTTTTCTTTTGCATGACTAGTAGTCTAAACACCTACTAACCGTCATGTGTTTCACCATCTTCTCTTCACATGACTAGTAGTCTAAAAACCTACTAACCGTCACGTGTTTCACTTTTTTCTTTTGCATGACTAGTAGTCTAAACACCTACTAACCGTCATGTGTTTCACCATCTTCTCTTCACATGACTAGTAGTCTTAAAACCTACTAACCGTCACGTGTTTCACTATTTTTCTTTTGCATGACTAGTAGTCTAAACACCTACTAACCGTCATGTGTTTCACCATCTTCTCTTCACATGACTAGTAGTCTAAAAACCTACTAACCGTCACGTGTTTCACTGTTTTTTCTTTTGCATGACTAGTAGTCTAAACACCTACTAACCGTCATGTGTTTCACCATCTTCTCTTCACATGACTAGTAGTCTAAAAATCTACTAACCGTCACGTGTTTCACCTTAGTTCTTTTGCATGACTAGTAGTCTAAACACCTACTAACCGTCATGTGTTTCACCATCTTCTCTTCACATGACTAGTAGTCTAAAAACCTACTAACCGTCACGTGTTTCACTGTTTTTCTTTTGCATGACTAGTAGTCTAAACACCTACTAACCGTAAAGTGTTTGATCATCTTCTCTTCACATGACTAGTAGTCTAAAAACCTACTAACCGTCACGTGTTTCACTATTTTTCTTTTGCATGGCAAGTAGTCTAAACACCTACTAACCGTCATGTGTTTCTCTATCTTCTCTTCACATGACTAGTAGTCTAAAACCTACTAACCGTCACGTGTTCCACTGTTTTTCATTTGCATGACTAGTTGTCTAAAGACCTACTAACCGTCATGTGTTTCACCATCTTCTCTTCGCATGATTAGTAGTCTAAAAACCTACTAACCGTCATGTGTTCCACTATTTTTCTTTTGCATAACTAGTAGTCTAAACACCTACTAACCGTCATGTGTTTCACCATCTTCTCTTCGCATGACTAGTAGTCTAAAACTCTATTAACCGTCACGTGTTTCACTGTTTTTCTTTTGCATAACTAGTAGTCTAAACACCAACTAACCGTCATGTGTTTCACCATCTTCTCTTCACATGACTAGTAGTCTAAAACTCTAGTAACCGTCACGTGTTTCACTGTTTTTCTTTTGCATTAGTAGTAGTCTACACAGCTACTAACCGTCATGTGTTTCACAATATTCTCATCACATGACTAGTAGTCTAAAACCAACTAACCGTCACGTGTTTCATTGTTTTTCTTTTGCATGACTAGTAGTCTAAACACCTACTAACCGTCATTTTTTCACCATCTTTCTGCACATGACTAGTAGTCTAAAAGCCTACAAACTGTCACGTGTTTCACTATTTTTATTTTGCATGACTAGTAGTCTAAACACCTACTAACCGTCATGTGTTTTACCATCTTCTCTTCACTTGACTAGCAGTCTAAAAACCTAATCACCGTAACGTGTTTCACTGTTCATCTTTTGCATGACTAGTAGTCTGAAGACCTACGTGTTTCACACCATGATTAATAGTCTATACTAACCGTGTTTCACCATCTTCTCTTCACATGACTAGTAGTCTAAATCTACTAACCGTCACGTGTTTCACTGTTTTACTTTTGCAGGACTAGTAGTCTAAACACCTACTAACCGTCATATTTTTCACCATCTTCTCTTCAAAGGAATAGTAGTCTAAAAATCTACTAACCGTCACGTGTTTCATAGTTTTTCTTTTGCATGACTAGTAGTCTAAACACCTACTAACCGTCATGTGTTTCACCATCTTCTCTTAACAAGACTAGTAGTCTTAAAACCTACTAACCGTCACGTGTTTCACTGTTTTTCTTTTGCATGACTAGTAGTCTAAACACCCACTAACCGTCATGTGTTTCACCATCTTCTATTCACATGACTAGTAGTCTAAAAACCTACTAACCGTCACGTGTTTCTCTGTTTTTATTTTGCATGACTAGTAGTCTAAACACCTACTAACCGTCATGTTTTTCACCATCTTCTTCACATGACTAGTAGTCTAAAACCTACTAACCGTCACGTGTTTCACTGTATTTCTTTTGTATGACTAGTAGTCTAAACACCTACTAACCGTCATGTGTTTCACCATCTTCTCTTCAAATGACTAGTAGTCTAAAATCTACTAACCGTCATGTGGTTCACTATTTTTTTTAGCATGACTAGTAGTCTAAACACCTACTAACCGTCAAGTTTTTAACCATCTTCTCTTCACAAGACTAGTAGTTTAAAAACCTATTAACCGTCACGTGTTTCACTATTTTTCTTTTGCATGATTAGTAGTCTAAACACCTACTAACCGTCATGTGTTTCACCATCTTGTCTTCACATGAATAGTATTCTTAAAACCTATTAACCGTCACATGTTTTCACTGTTTTTCTTCGTATCACTAGTAGAAACAACATGTTTCACCATCTTTCTTCACATGACTAGTAGTCTAAAACCTAGTAAACGTCACAGTCTAAACACCTACTAACCGTCATGTGTTTCACCATCTTCCCTTCACTTGACTAGTAGTCTAAAATCTACTAACCGTCACGTGTTTCAATTTTTTTTCTTTTGCATGACTAGTAGTCTAAACACCTACTACCCGTCATGTGTTTCACTTTCTTCTCTTCACATAAATAGTAGTCTAAAAATCTACTAACCGTCACGTGTTTCACGGTTTTTCTTTGGCATGACTAGTAGTCCAAACACCTACTAACCGTCATGTTTTTCACCATCTTCTTTTCACATGACTAGTAGTCTAAAAACATACTAACCGTCACGTGTTTCACAGTTTTTCTTTTGCATGACTAGTAGTCTAAACACCTACTAACCGTCATGTTTTTCACCATCTTCTCTTCACATGACTAGTAGTCTAAAAACCTACTAACCGTCACGTGTTTCACTGTTTTTCTTTTGCATGACTAGTAGTCTAAACACCTACTAACCGTCATGTTTTTCACCATCTTCTCTTCACATGACTAGTAGTCTAAAGACCTACTAACCGTCACGTGTTTCTCTGTTTTTTCTTTTGCATGACTAGTAGTCTAAACACCTACTAACCGTCATGTTTTTCACCATCTTCTTTTCACATTAATTGTTGTCTTAAAACCTACTAACCGCCACGTGTTTCACTGTTTTTATTTTGCATGACTAGTAGTCTAAACACCTACTAACCGTCATGTTTTTCACCATCTTCTCTTCACAAGACTAGTAGTCTAAAAATCTACTAACCGTCACGTGTTTCACTGTATTTCTTTTGTATGACTAGTAGTCTGAAAACCTACTAACCGTCATGTTTTTCACCATCTTCTCTTCGCATGAATTGTAGTCTTAAAACCTACTAACCGTCACGTGTTTCATTGTTTTTATTTTGCATGACTAGTAGTCTAAACACCTAATAACTGTCATGTGTTTCACCATCTTCTCTTCACATGACTAGTAGTCTAAAACCCTACTAACCGTCACGTGTTTCCCTGTTTTTCATTTGCATTATTACTAGTCTAAACACCTAATAACTGTCATGTGTTTCACCATCTTCTTTTCACATGACTAGTAGTCTAAAACCCTACTAACCGTCACGTGTTTCCCTGTTTTTCATTTGCATGACTAGTAGTCTAAACACCTACTAACCGTCATGTTTTTCACCATCTTTTCTTCACATGACTAGTAGTCTAAAAACCTACTAACCGTCACGTGTTTCACTGTTTTTCTTTTGCATGACTAGTAGTCTAAACACCTACTAACCGTCATGTGTTTCACCATCTTCTCTTCACATGACTAGTAGTCTTAAAATCTCACATGTTTCACAGTATTACTTTTGCATGACTAGTAGTCTAAACACCTACTAACCGTCATGTGTTTCACCATCTTCTCTTCACATGACTAGTAGTCTAAAACCTACTAACCGTCACGTGTTTCACTGTTTTTCTTTTGCATGACTAGTAGTCTAAACACCTACTAACCGTCATGTGTTTCACCATCTTCTCTTCACATGACTAGTAGTCTAAAAACCTACTAACCGTCACGTGTTTCACTGTTTTTCTTTTGCATGACTAGTAGTCTAAACACCTACTAACCGTCATGTGTTTCACCATCTTCTCTTCACATGACTAGTAGTCTAAAACCTACTAACCGTCACGTGTTTCACTGTTTTTCTTTTGCATGACTAGTAGTCTAAACACCTACTAACCGTCATGTTTTTCACCATCTTCTCTTCACATGACTAGTAGTCTAAAACCTACTAACCGTCACGTGTTTCACTGTTTTTCTTTTGCATGACTAGTAGTCTAAACACCTACTAACCGTCATGTGTTTCACCATCTTCTCTTCACATGACTAGTAGTCTAAAACCTACTAACCGTCACGTGTTTCACAGTTTTTCTTTTCCATGACTAGTAGTCTAAACACCTACTAACCGTCATGTGTTTCACCATCTTCTCTTCACATGACTAGTAGTCTAAAACTCTACTAACCGTCACGTGTTTCACTGTTTTTCTTTTGCATGACTAGTAGTCTAAACACCTACTAACCGTCATGTTTTTCACCATCTTCTCTTCACAGGACTAGTAGTCTAAAAACCTACTAACCGTCACGTGTTTCACTGTTTTTCTTTTGCATGACTAGTAGTCTAAACACCTACTAACCGTCATGTGTTTCACCATCTTCTCTTCACATGACTAGTAGTCTTAAAACCTACTAACCGTCACGTGTTTCACTGTTTTTCTTTTTCATGACTAGTAGTCTAAACACCCACTAACCGTCATGTGTTTCACCATCTTCTATTCACATGACTAGTAGTCTAAAAACCTACTAACCGTCACGTGATTCACTGTTTTTCTTTTGCATGACTAGTAGTCTAAACGCCTACTAACCGTCATGTTTTTCACCATCTTCTCTTCACAAGACTAGTAGTCTAAAACCTACTAACCGTCACGTGTTTCACTATTTTTCTTTTGTATGACTAGTAGTCTAAACACCTACTAACCGTCATGTTTTTCACCATCTTCTCTTGACAGGAATAGTAGTTTAAAAACCTACTAACCGTCACGTGTTTCACTGTTTTTCTTCTGCATGACTAGTAGTCTAAACACCTACTAACCGTCATATTTTTCACTATCTTCTCTTGACAGGAATAGTAGTCAAAAACCTACTAACCGTCACGTGGTTCATTGTTTTTCTTTTGCATGACTAGTAGTCTAAATACCTACTAACCGTACTGTACTGAATTTAAAGTAGTGGTTTTACAATTCCTTATGCTGGTTTTGGGCAGTTGGATCAACATATCAGTTGCCCAATTTTGGGGCACAATTCAATGTACAGTAGGGTGGTATTGTCCATTTTGGGACTAAAGCTTTAGCATCTTGCTAGCTTGTTCATATTCCAAGGTTCTTAGCTTCGCTGGCCTAGTTCTTTAGTGTAGTATGGTGGGTTTGAGGTAATTTTCGACTAGATTGGTGGTTAAGCGCTGATTGAAAGTGGTTATTTTGCCAGTTGTCATTTATTAGATTGGGGTTCTGCTCTAGTTGAAAGGGGCTGCTTGGCAAGTTGTCATTGATTAGATTGGGGTTTTGCTCTTATTGAAAAGGGCAGCTTGGTCTCACTTGCAATTCGAGTAGCCTTTTCGGTGGTTATGCGCTGATTTTGGTTCTTGAGCTGTTCCGCTTCTTGTTTTAGCGAGCCTAGGGGATTAGGTTGAGAGTGTAGTAGTCTGGATGGAATGGGCGTGGTGTGCAGGGTACTTGGGAGGGTAACCTTGTCGGATGCCATCATCTCCAGTTCGAGCCTCTTCTCGGTGCCTTTTCCTCTGTAGTAGCTGTTCTTTAGAAGTGGATATTTTGCTTGTTTTTTGAGTCTGGTTGGAGTATTAAGGTCTTGGATTGCTTATCCCATCTCTGGAGTCTGTGGTCGTTGGTTGTTGGCTGAGAGTGGTTTGTTTTGGCGAGCCTTGGGCTTGGATGAGGGAGTTTTAGGCTGGATGGAATGGGCATGGTGTGCAAGGTGGGGTCCCTTGTCGGATGCCGTCATCTCTGGTTCGAGACTCTCTTGGTGCCTTATACCTCTGTAGTAGTTGCTCAGCCTCTCTTGTTGCCGATTTGCTTTGTTGCTGCAAGTCCTCAGTGATGGTTATCATTTGGTCATTTCTGACCGCGACTATTGATTTATTTCCTAGCCTGGCGGGATGTGCCAGACAGTAGTTCGCTTTCATGTTTTTACTGCTTGTATCACTTTATATCATACCCCATTGTACAATCCTTCCGCTAAGATGGATAGTGCAACGGGGTTATGATCTCTACACACATGCCATTTTTGTTTTTTTTTTCTTACTCTATCCTACTCTCCATGCGGGTTGTGCATGGGTTATCGCACTTTTTTCAATCTTCTTTTTTTCCTTTTCTTTTCTCCTGGGGTATACCCCTTGTAGGCTGTACATTCGGTTAACCTTTTTTTAATTTCAAGCTAATTTACCCACAAAAAAAAGGGGTATCCCACTTTCTCCTTTAGCGAGTATAAAAAAGTACTAACTATTAAGAAGATAAGCATTACGAAGTAATTAAAAGGGGGGGACCCATTGCATCGCACTTTCTCCCTTGACAAACACCACAACAAAACAAATTTCACACATTTGATGTCAAGGAGGGATGCAAGGGTATCCCACTTTTTTTGGGTAAACCAATGGGGGGTATCCCACTTTCTTCTTAGAGAGTATAAAAAAAAGATTAAGTATTACCTCAGTGACCAACAAGAATGAGCAAAGGAACAATTCCCAAAATCGGCATGAATCAATCTGCAAATAAACAAAATAGATTGATTATCAACTCTAAACAAAGACTCTATGCCACATATAAGATCGGGATCAGAGTCGCACCACTAAATCCAGAATAAAAAATGATTATCAAAATAAACTATAGGAAAAAAAATGGTCAATGGTTGGTCATCAATATAAGTTATGCTTCTACTGGAAAAAAAATTAAACAAGATTGTTGGGACTTCCCATGTTGTTTAGAATTTCATCACATTGTTGGTTCGGTGGAAGAGAATAAACAATACTAATCAGTAAACAATACACGTTAGGAATTAAGTAAGATATTTAGTTGCTATAGCATATAGATGTAATACAAATGATCCAGATTGTGTGGGTTTCAAATTCCCAAACTATATGTTACATAACCTAAATTAACATTACACCTTAGAGTGAGAGAAGTTTGGTGTTAAAGAGTCTTATTTGATGAGAATCAGACAATAGTGTTCAACAGAGTAATCGGAGTTTAGAGAATCGTACGAATCTTTACGTTTCTACTTTCTACGACTAGGATGGCCTCCGACAACAGCATAGAGAACGGCATGTTTGAACAGCGACGTCGTAAACAACGACGAGTTTGAGCTGCAACGATAGTCTGAGAAGGGCTTCAACATTTTGAGCTTTGGAAACTTCGAATAAGAGGAATAGGGCTTTTTATTTATTTTTCTTAACCGCCCTAAAGGTGGCACGTCCCACCTCCCCCTAAATGTGTTGTGAGTTCTTAAAGAACTTGTTGCGACTTATTTTTCCATTCAAAAAGTAAATGGACTTGTTGTGAGTAAACACATTCATGAACACACATGCTCAATGGAGTACACGAAGAAAGGACAAGAAACCAAAATTACTATCAACCTCATTCACTATAGGAAAAACCCAAACAATATAAAAGAATAAATCTGAACCAAAAAAAATCTATGTACCTCAATGTTCCGATGAACCTTTTAGGTAATGACCTGCGACAAGAAAAAATCAAACATCATAAATTGATTTAGAAACATTTCATACATAGACAATAGTACACTCTTTCAATTGCAAAAAATTTAGGAAATCTCAATCCAAAAATGACCAGAATCCATAACAAAGTTGCATATAAGGCCTTTTGGAAATCTCAATCCACAAAATCATACATCAGAAATGACATTACGATAGTTTGTGAGACTTGACATTTTATTATTCCTCCCTCCCTTGTTATATAGATAGCAGAGTTGCAATTCAAGCTACTCATAGCTGAAAGGACTATCCTGAGCGAGCTACTGGCTATTAAGTCATGCTAGAACTAACTTGTCTTTTTTTCTCTTTTCAGTCATGCTAGAAAAATGAATATTGAATATTGAACTTTGCTCCGTGATTCATTGAATGTGGTGGTAATGTCATGAAGTTTGAACATTGCCTTTGTTGTTGTTATACTAGTTTGAACATATGGTTTTGGGGATGGTTCTTGAAAGTTGAAGGGCAGTGGCCTTGTTTGTTTTTAACTACATGATGTAACAGGGATATTGCCTTAAAAAAAAATTTGGTGGCGCCTAGGCGGCCTTGGCAATGGGTCGCCGCCCGACTAGCGCCAAGCGCCATTTAGAACACATGAAGACATGAACAAAAATATGTGTTCCCTACTTTATCATAAGCTCAGATCCTTAACTACTATTCCAAATACTTGGTCAATCAATACAGAGATACAATAAGCGCAATGCTTCACCATACAAAAATGATCTTATTATGACTCAAAATCATCACATGACAACCAAGTTCAACTCTGTATCTAATCAGATTCTCTTGTTCTGTCCAAACGTACAAAACTCAGAGGAACTTCTTCAATTCACTACCAATCTTTCTCCTTCATAATTCAAAATGAAATTCAAAATAAAGAAGGCCTTAAACCAACATTTTATCCAGCTCCATATCAATAAAATAGAATGTCTATGTATGTGCTTAGAGGCTAACGACGCAGCTAGTGACTTGACACCCTTTGTTGAGGCATCTCTCGGGGTTACTATCATTCTTCTTGCATTTAAGGAAGGCAAATTTTATAATGCGATTAGGTTTAGGGCTCGAGAGGTCGACGACAAGGATGGTGTGGGGAGTCAGGTGGGTGGTGGAAGATGCGGGGGATGGAGGAGGTGAGGCCGGAGTAAAGGAGGCCTTTGACTCCTTTGAGTCGATAGTATTTTTTGTATTGTTCGTCGGTGTTGAGTGTCAAAAATGACGATGGATCAAAGAATGAACAGAATCGATGGGGTTACCTAGTGTGCCATGGAAGAGATGAGCAGCAACCATAAAGGTTCAGGAGAAGTCACGAACACCAGTGAGAGAGAACATGAAACAAAAGTTAAAACCGATTTAATCTGAATCAAATTTAGATAAGAAGAAGAACAGAGATTAAGAGAAGATGTTGAACCAGAAAGGCGCAAGACAAACCAAGAAGCACGGGGTCGCATATGGTTGAAAACCAAGGGAGATGGCTTGATGGTTGCGCTGCGGTAGGACAAAAAGATAGAGCTTCTGTGAGATGGAGATGGAGAGGAGAACTACGATTGTGCCAGCGTGGGAGAGAACAAGACATAAAAGTTATGTTTGGAACTTAGGAAAAGTGATAGAAAGTGAGAAAATGAAATTGGGGAAAAATGAGAGGGAAATTTCACTATTCACAAAACCTGAATTTTTTTATTCTCTCCTCTTTCTCTCCAATCCTAACAATTTGAGGGAGATTTTTTTAACTTTCCTTTCTTTTCCCTCACTTTTCCTAAGTTCCAAACAAAGCCTTAGGGTTCATTCGGGGGAAATGGTTAATAGCACGAAATTAAAATATTTGGGCGAAAATATTGGGCGGGTTATATTTGTTGGGCCTAAAGGGTAGGGCCTATACTAACAATTTATTTTGGGCCGTTACCAAAAATTGGTAATCCAATAACGGTTCAACAAAAAGCGCCACTAAAGTCCCATTTCTAGTAACGTCTTCAAGACTGTTAGTAGACTCCATCCATACCGACGATTTTTTCAACCGTTTCTAAAACACCCGTGGAGAGATCACGAACTCCTTGAAGTGGGTGCAAAATGGTATGAACTAAAAAAACCAAAATCATAATAAGTAGGGGATGCTAGAGTGTTTCCTTATTCATTATATATTACATATAATTTTTCAACGTTAACTAATATTCAGCACTTGGCATGTATGTATATGGTTTAAACATCTTTGGCAACAAAAAGAATACAGTTTCTAGCTTCCAATTCATAGGTTCAGCAGAAATGGGGCAGAAGTATCAAACATGATAAATACATGACCATAGACAATATTAACTACCCAGATAAACTTCCCTGATAACCATGACACATCCTACATGGTACATTCAACTAACACAAACGTAGAGTGATTTCTAAATGCATTTGTTCCGTTGGAGCAAGTTATGGATTCACATTACATCCCAGCAAATTTCAACAGAGGGCAACATAGAACTTCCTGGATGACAAGACGTGAGGCAAGGTGAATCCTTTTTTGAATATTACATTACAAACTGCTATTGCAAACACAATGTGCTACATTCCAGCAAATGCCCAATTGGTTTAGCATGCAAGAAATCACTCGTGAACCTGATTTCATGGACGGGAAAAAAACAATATAAGTTAAATCAGAAAAATGTCAGTTCAAGTCCAACAACTCACTTGAGTGGATTTGCTAGAACTCGCTGGCCCAAGGTCACAAAACTAGTCTCCTGATTGGACATAAACCAAGCTAAAGATGAAACACTGCGAAGATCAAATACCACACAAACAGGTAAGAGACATCACCAAGGAAACATAAACGAGTAGGCCTACTGGGAAGAAATAGAAAAATGAAAAGCACCATACCTTCCAGTAAACACATGCTCTCTAACACCCAAAATAGTTGGAGGTCGAATGCCATGATTTGCACGGAATTCCTCAAGCAGATTTCTCATTTTCATAGCCTCCTCAAGATAGTTATCCTACACAACAAGGAAAATATTCTGTATTAGCGAGGACCAATATACTGTCTTGTGGATTGCACATATGAAGAATGAGAAGCTAAGATGAGTAAGAACATGTCTTTACAGGTTTTTCAACTAATCACATAATAATATGCCCCTAATTAAATCAAGCACCCACAAGATATTTAAATAAATTGAGAACCCGCAAAAAATATGAAGTGAATTCCTAACCATTATGACTGGTCTTGTGCTTTCTGCTAGTGATGGAAAAGGCATAAAGGTAGCACTGGGGTAATAGCGAGCGGGTCAGTGACGGGGCTGGGCTGGTAATCAAAGAGTTTGCAATAGTCGCGCCCACATTTTTCATTGACACTATGATATACTACCACATCAGTTCAAGATAAACCCATACCAATATGAAGAACCCAGATTAATTTTATAATGTACACTTAAGAATTAAACTTTATCAATGGTACTATAAACCCAAGTCATATCCCACCATCCCCTCTTTTCGCCATTCTACATTCCATGTTATTCCATACACAAAGTCAACATGGTATGTTCTCCAAACAGGGTCATTGATCACATTTATTTTTTTTGCTCAGCATCACTGATCACAGTTAAGTGAAGCAACAAACCGATGAAAGAAATGAATCTACAAGCAGAGTAACCGATTCAAATATGAAACAAAAGATCAACCTTCAGCCATAATCTAAATAAGATCAAGTAAAGAGGTCTTTAGCTTTCGTTTTTATGGGAAGTTATGCATACAAAAAGTAGTATTTCATTCAACCAAAATCTGTCAAAGCCCAAACATAATGAACAAAACAGAAAAGGGCAGAGAGATGTTATGTTAAGAACATGCATCCCAAGACAAACATCTTATCCATTTAAATTAGGTTTAAGAGTTGGAGGGCAAAGAAATATAAAGAACACCCCCAAAGAAAAAAAACAGGAATAGTAGTTCCAAAATTAGATGGATATATCCCAGTCAACAGAAAATATCTATATATGCAACCAATTATCCTAGGCTTGCATTCTCAATTGGCAATCTCGTAGAAGGATGAGTTGATCGTAACAGATTTAATGAAGTAATTTGTGGCATGTGAATCAAAAGGGATTGTTGGTAGGACATGTAGAGTTCAGAATGGAAAAAGAAGTCACACATCAGCAGACCTTTTGGCTGGTAAGTCAGCAGTCTGAACTCTGAAGGCTTTAATCTTTGAAACTCACATAATAAACCCACAGCTACCTTCTATGTAGCACCGACACTCCAAAAGGGCACGTATGGGACACGGGGACACGGCGGGGACACGTATTGGACACGCCAAGTGGCGTATCCAATAATTTTTATTATTTTTTGATAGGGGACACGGTTGGGGGTCAAAATGTAATATTTTTTAAATGTTTGGAGGTTAATATGAAATTATTCAAAACATTTGGGTCAAACTGTAATTATGTATTTGAAAAAATTTATATAATTTGTGAAATTATTCATATACAATGGTTCATAATTTTTTTTAAAGGGGAGGACCCATTGCATCGCACTTTCTCTCTTGACAAACACCCCAACAAAACAAATTTCACACATTTGATGTCAAGGAGGGATGCAAGGGTATCCCACTTTTTTTGGGTAAACCAATGGGGATATCCCTCTTTCTCCTTGGAGAGTATAAAAAAAAGATTAAGTATTACCTCAGTGACCAACAAGAATGAGCAAATGAACAATTCCCAAAATCGGCATGAATCAATCTGCAAATAAACAAAATAGATTGATTATCAACTCTAAACAAATACTCAAAGCCACGTATAAGATTGAGCAATGGAAGCTTTCTCAGCTTTACTCCATTTAATACGATTGAGCAAGGTGGTTTCACATACCATCCCAAGTCTCATCAACTTAACTCATCTTATTTGCATATGAGGCTATGAAGGGTTTCTATAGATTCTCTTGTTCGCAGAACAACTTGAACAGAAGTGCAATTTTTTATGCTACTACTACTGAGAAAAAGAAATGCTTTTTGAGTAGGATTCTAGATACTACTCGACTGAAATATCTTTTAGTGCCCCTACTAGAATTGAATAGACTGATCAATGAAGGAGAGAACCGATGAAGTACGATTTTATTCAGCATACAAGTTTACAGGACCTCTAACTTCATCTTACCCCAAAAAAATCTTGAAGGAAAGTAGGAACTAATAAAGCTCAGAGCATTCTTGTGGAAAGGAGTGGAACTGAAATCAACTGGAGCCAAGATTAAATGCCACTCAGCATGAACATTAATGAAAGGAAGGTGGATTCAGATTTTAACTCCTGAAATATTGGAATCACTTCTTGTTGTAAATGGACCTACGGCACCTGCCCCAAGATTCATCGAAGACATTAAGGAAAATCATTAACCTTAAAAGCAGTGGCCAAATTCCAGAAGCTTATCAAACTAGTAAGTAGGGAGTGGGAGGTCTACTTTCCTTTGGCTGGATTTTAGTAGCACGAAGCGGAAACGAAGGCGGGGGCAGGAAAGCGGAGGCACCTAGAAGCTCCCAAGGTTGGGAGCGCATATGGATTATATATTAATATGTACATAAAATATCTTTAAATACTTAACCCTTGAAGGAGAATTTCCCGATTTTAAAGGGTAATTATTGGAAGTTAGATATTTTCAACTTGAAAAACTTCTTGACTGATATGATTTTCATATTCTTATTTCCACAATGGCATAATTCCCTTAAAAGTAAGAGAATAATTGCCTTAATGACCCAATAAGCTCCCATCTTAGTTAGGAGCGAGCTCCCATCTTGAGGGGAGCGGGCTCCAGTCAAGCTTTCATCTTGGGAGCGCCAATTCGAGCTCCCATCTTGGGAGCGCACCCATTTTAGAAGGATCTTGCTACTAAGGCCGCTGGACAATTGGCACCCTTTCAGCCCCTATACCTTTGGTGAAGAGAGTCCTGTTTAATCTAGGCAAGAATATGGATTCCAAGGTGAGGAAAGTTAATGCCAATAGCAACTGGCGATGGCACAGAATTAGACGAGTAGTTACATATAAATTATGAATAACACGCCTGATAATATGGCTCCAAACTTGGGGTTGAGGAGAGTTGTTTGGGCTCTGACAAGCAAAGGGGAATACAGAGCTAAATCAGCTCGACATGCAATCATCAGTAATGTAAATCCAGAGGAGGGACTCACATCAGCGATCCATAAACAAAGATCTGTGCTCGCAATTGCACTTGTTGTAAATCTGTGAAAGGCTGATGAAACGATACAGAGGGTGGAGCTGAAGTGTTCAAATCTGGTAAATTGGAGGTAGGAATAGAAACAACAGCACGTGGTGTTGTACGACTGCATTCAACATTCCCGGGGGTAGTTTCCCTGACATGGCTTCCTCTTCTGGAACTTTCTTTCCTTGTTGACCTACCTAGTGCTCGCCTTGTTTTACGCTCCGGGGTGCTTTTGGAACCTCCACTTGCAGTCTCCCCATCAGGTGCTTGAGAACTTCCACGAGAAAGTTCCAATACCATCTTAGGATCCATCTGAACTACGGCAGGTGTTGAAGGGAATCCCTCAACAATCTTCAGCAAACATATCATGACAAGATTGAGGGTTAATAGTGAAACTACACATTTAAACAGCTAGAATTAAAGCATAATTAAGTATCAACGTATCAAACAACTACCATCGGTTTTGTGCATGTCTGGATGGTTGAAACTGATTCCCCATCCTTGGTAGCCTCTCTTTCAGATAGACTTGCTGACAGATGAACCCTCTCATCTTTGGCAGGATTGTCTCCACTAACATTGTGGGAAGTAGACTGAACAGTGATCTCAGTAAGAGAAACAGTACCACCCATGGACTCCTTGACACCCTCTTTTTCACTTTGAGAAAGGACAAAGGAGCTGACAGTCGGCATCCCAGAAACAGGTTGAACAAAATCCACAGAATGGCCTCCACCTTAAGAACAAAACATAGAAGGAAAGTACTTTTATCTCAGAAACCTACCTTAGCCGTCATAATTAAGTGAACAATAAACATAGAGCAGGCAAGTATCATACATTAAACATGATGGGCAAGAACTGTAAAACAACATAAGTATTACATCACCTTGATCAAAATATCAGAGGCCTTAATTGTGGTGGAGAAAAAACAAACAAAAAAGAATAGCTAATATGAGGTCAAAATGAAACATCAGACTGAACTGGTTGCAGCACAAAAACCAACATTTCTTTGGTCGGGAAGCTTGAGAACAAACAAACTTCTCTATCTTTTCCCCTAGTTTGAGAAATCGGACAAAAGGTTACAAAACAGATCATTCCTCGTTCCTGGTACTGACAGCCAATAATAACACCACATCCGTGTCATTGTTCATTGAGTTCATGAAATTCACTAACAATCTCCATTCTCACCACAACCTTTGCAAGCATCACCTCTCCACCATTGTACTGACAAGGGCAATCACTAACAACTAGAAATTGACCGTGTGTGCGTCATTCTTAGCATAAACAAAGCGCAGATCACGAGTAAATGTCATTATAATAACTTGATTAAATCCACCAAAGACGTAAAAGTAACAAAACAAACTCGCTAAGTACATCACAAAAATATGGCAAACCCCTTTAACAATCCCCACTCTCATAATACCATCTCACACACCCATTAACTTAGAAATCACAATCGACCACTCCCCGTCTCTTTCACAGTTCAGTTGCTCTTTATAGTCCAGACTCAAAAAAGTTTCCAAACATTAGGCATTATTACCAGCAATCCGGAATTCACCATCGTCCTTTTTGCATTTAAATCGTCACTCAAACAAACAGATAATTTGCATTAAAAGGAAGAAATGAAAAACTTAATGACATCCTTGTCTTTCTCTCAAAATTCAAAACTAACAAAATAGCTTCGATACCATTCTTCTATCAAGTATCAACTAGTTTCTGGCCACTTCGAAACTCTCCAACTCTGGAATTCAATTGCTGGATTCATCTTCATCTATGTCTCTTTTTATTGGGTCTCAGGGCCGCAGCAGTCAGCAGACTCAGCACTACTGTTTGAGGGGGTTCAAGCAAACCCCTGGACTCAAAAAGTGCATTACAAATTTGTATTTTTTACATATAATTTGATTTTTCTTTATATTCAACACTAAATTTTTCTTTATATATGCAAAACCAAATAAATTAGGCTCAATAAATTTTTAACCAAAATAAATATTTCAATACATATAGAGCTTTGTACAGAATTTGTTTTATGTTTGTCACCGCTGAACAAAAATTTTGGAGCCGCCCTTGTTGGGTATGCGTACAACTTTATGGTTCAAGATTTTGTCAGTCGCATGAGGAGCTGTTTGTGAAGGATAAATAACTTGTATGAGAAGAAAAAACTGCCCCAGTTACGACTTGCCAATGTGGACTGCTTTGTGGGATGTGATTTTGACATATGTAAAGTTAGCTTTTGAAGGGTGAGGGTATTTCAGTTGGTAAGAGGTAATTGGAGTTGTGGACTACTGAGGCATAAAATTAGTTGACACAATAACAAAATTGGGGAGACACAAAAAAAGGGTCCTCCATTTCTACACGAATAGAAGAATAGATGGCAGGCTTGGCAGCTCATTTCCTGTAGAGAGAACAAAGGTTCTGGAACTGGACTTTAATTGTGTGGGGAGACATGGCAACATATGCGAAACCCAGTTCAGAGCAGGCAACCAAGCAGACAAAAAGATTTATTGGCTTACAATAAGATTGCTAGAAGGTAAGAAAATAAAGAATGAATATGTAAACCTGCAACTTTTGATGGTGCCACTTCATGATTTCTCTTCACAGCCGCTTCTTCACAGTTCCCAGGACTAAGTAATCTTTCAGCCTTGCTACCCTCTGACTGCTGAATCACCAAGAGTAAGACAAACTTCCAACTGACAAGAAGAGGTTTGACTAATTTCATTGGCCTTCACCACTTGTTCACTCCCACTTGTTGTATTACAAGTCTCCACCATTGGCAATGATTGAACATCCACCTTGTGTCCCGATTTAACAGATTGTTCAATCCTACTTGCAAAATTACTTGTCTCCAAAGTGGGCATCGACTGATCAACATCCTTGTGAGAAAATTTCCAAGTGGAACTCTGAGAGACACTTTTTTCAACTTCCAAAACAGGGCATAGCTCACTTGCCCCTTGTGAACCATCCTTGAAGGACAACAAATTTGTATCTTCTGGGGCTCCGCCTCCAGTCTTTGTGTTTTTGTCCAAGTGATCAGAACCTTTATCTGTAGTAGAAACAGTCCCAGAAAGCAATGGAGCACCATCGACCATGTCATGCAATGCCAAATTTGTCTGTTCCACAACATTTAAAGCTGCAAACGAGGAAAGGGTTAGTTTACCAAATGGTTTCTCCAATTTAATCTAAGAGCCTGGAAAACAAACTCAGGAAACTAGGATATACCTGGTTCATCTCCTGCAGTAATAAGCCATTCTGATTGATGAGCTAACTCAATATTTACTTTCATATCATCTACTTGAGACAACTGTGCAACCCTCTCTTCACTTCTAAGTGATTTAACAATGGCAGAATCCATAGTACTCGAATCCTTAGGCAACTCACCATCATCTCTTTCATTGACAGAAACATCTTGGTTAGATTGCACTTCATTGGAACTTGAGACAATATTACCTTTGTATGTTTGTACCGATCCAACTGCCATGTGAGATAAGGCATGATCTTCAGCATCTAAATCCTTGTTGTGGACTGCAGAAGCATCACCCATACCTTCTAAATTTTCAGCTGCATGTTTTTCTCCAATCAATTCAGTTGAAGAGCATGCTATCTGCAAACTAGGAAGATCTCCCACATAATTGCTGCTTCCATCACCCTGACCATCAAAAAGCTTATTGTCTACCCCCAGACATCAAAGATGCCTCAGAATAACTGACTGAAGCCTCACTCCATAATTGGTTATCACTTCCCTGCAGACGGGTCTGATCAATCTTCAGCTCTGAACTGGAAGGAATTCCATCTTCCTTGGTGATGGCCTCAATGGCATGCTCTTCAATATTACTATCACCCCCAGCAACTATGTTGTCATGGGACAAATCCACAGGTCACATTTGCTAGCCTTTTCAGGGTCTGTCGATCTCAGATCCTCGCTGCACCCTTCAGCTCTCTGTGAATTGCTTTCCCCTTTAGGTGGCAACCTCAGAGTTTCCTCAATATTACTGATACCACTTTCAACCCTATGTTCTTCAATATATGTTGCCTCTGAAGGACAATGAATTCCCTCTAAATTTTGGCAACCAGGACTAACCTCAATTCCTTTCAAAATTTGATCATCCGCATCAGCCTCCTCACTAAGAACCTGCTGATTCTACTGCCTTACCAATGCCTAATGATAAACGATTCGTATTACCAATACTAATCTCCCTATCCTGATGCTCAGGTTCCTGAGTTTTCAACAACTGAACACTTGCCACAGCAATATCCTGTGAATCAGAATCTATATCACCAATTTGCATCCCTGTACCAGAAGAATCTTTTTGCAACTTAATATCATGAGAATCATCTAGTGAATTATCAACTTCAGCTTGGGTGGTATCATCTCATTTTCTATCAACTCCTTCAGACCCAATTATAACATGCGTTTCACAAGAAAAATTTGAACTCAAGAATGCCGACGCCCCAGCAGGTTCCAAATTCATACCATCCTTCGCTTCATCATCTTGCTTCAAATGATGCTCCATTCCCTCCGTCAAGCCACCCAATTCACGACAAGCATCTGATTCTTCAATGATCGCGTCCCCAGGGACCATCTCTTCCTGCCGAACAGATTTTAACAACATTTCAACAGATTCAGACGATGTTGCCTCAGACCAAACATTATTGCGCCTAGAGATGGAGCAAGATTCCGCAGCACTTGGACTAAACTCTATTCCACTACTTCCCCGAGAAAAATCCTCAATCCACTGATTGTCTTCTTGACTTGGTATGCCAAGAAAAACCTCGTTTTCAACAAGGCTATCAAACCTCAGGTGGCTCTGAAGGCCGTCATCAAAATCAAACTTGGGAAGAGCATACGGATGCAGAACAGGAGAGAATTTTGAGCTCCCTTCACCAGCTAAGTGAAGATTCTGGCCTTGAAAATCGTTGTCATCATAATCCATCGGTGTACACCTAACAAAACAGAAGAAGCAGAAAGGGAAAGAATGGGGAAAAAAGGAATTATCTACCCGATATACCTCGTCATAAAACGTGTACACACAAAAAATCGTAACGAAAACAACATAACAGTAGATACAATATGTACACGCAAAAAAGAAAAATGCTGAAAAAGAGACCACAAGAAGCCTATCTGTAAATGCATAAGATAAAAAGTGCACCAAGACAAGGAGAAGCATATATAAAAATGCATTAATTTCCGATATAAAATTGGCAAGAAAGACAAATTCGTATCAACTCACCGGGGGCAGAAGAAATGGTCCGCTTACAAAGGAACATATTGATTTCAGCTCCTCAATTAGAAAGACTGACTGGTAATCTGAATTATTTATGCTGTGTTTGGATGGATTTTTGAGAATTTTTTAGTTTGATTTTTGGGATAATGAGTGGAGAGAGAAATTAGGGTAATGATTGGAGATAGGTGTAATGAGTAGAGAGAGATATGAAAATAATGACCTGAGATAGGGGTAATAAGTTGAGAGAGATAGAGAGAGAAATGAAAATAATGATTGGAGATTGGGGTAATGAGTGTTTTTTTTTTTCAAAAAGCAATCCAAAATTTTCCACTAGACACTAAAAAAAATATTCTGAATAACAGGTTGTGATAGTTTCGAAATTAAAAAAAAAACGTAAAAATCGAATAGGTATTAGTACCAAAAACTATTAAAAAATGCCACAAAAAAAAGAGATCTTTTGTTAGGAAATTAAACAGTTGTTGAGCAAATTAAACCCTAAAACCAATCAGAAAAGGCCATATACATCTTCTACTCACAGTCTCACATCCTCCAATGCTAAACTAGAGACAATAAGAAGACAAATTTTCAAACCACTCATGCTGATTCAAATGATAATCAAGAAACCTCTATGTGATTCGCCTTTTTGATCGGTGATGAAGTATCTCTCATTACAAAATGGAGAAACATAGACCTAAGGAACATGGATTCTTCAAAACAGATGAAGCACCATGCCTTTTGGAAATCTCAATCCACAAAATCATACATCAGAAATGACATTAGGATAGTTTGTGAGACTTGACATTTTATTATTCCTCCCTCTTGTTATATAGATAGCAAAGTTGCAATTCAAGCTACTCATAGGTGAAAGGACTATCCTGAGCGAGCTACTGGCTATTAAGTCATGCTAGAACTAACTTGTCTTTTTCTCTCTTTTAAGTCATGCTAGAAAAATGAATATTGAATATTGAACTTTGCTCCGTGATTCATTGAATGTGGTGGTAATGTCATGAAGTTTGAACATTGCCTTTGTTGTTGTTATACTAGTTTGAACATATGGTTTTGGGGATGGTTCTTGAAAGTTGAAGGGCAGTGGCCTTGTTTGTTTTTAACTACATGATGTAACAGGGATATTGCCTTAAAAAAAAATTTGGTGGCGCCCAGGCGGCCTTGTCAGTGGGTCGCCGCCCGACTAGCGCCAAGCGCCATTTAGAACACATGAAGACATGAACAAAAACATGTGTTCCCTACTTTATCATAAGCTCAGATCCTTAACTACTATTCCAAATACTTGGTCAATCAATACAGAGATACAATAAGCGCAATGCTTCACCATACAAAAATGATCTTATTATGACTCAAAATCATCACATGACAACCAAGTTCAACTCTGTATCTAATCAAATTCTCTTGTTCTGTCCAAACGTACAAAACTCAAAGGAACTTCTTCAATTCACTACCAATCTTTCTCCTTCATAATTCAAAATGAAATTCAAAACAAAGAAGGCCCTAAACCAACATTTTATCCAGCTCCATATCAATAAAATAGAATGTCTATGTATGCGCTTAGAGGCTAACGACGCAGCTAGTGACTTGACGCCCTTTGTTGAGGCATCTCTCGGGGTTACTGTCGTTCTTCTTGCATTTAAGGAAGGCAAATTTTATAATGCGATTAGGTTTGGGGCTCGAGAGGTCGACGACAAGGATGGTGTGGGGAGTCAGGTGGGTGGTGGAAGATGCGGGGGATGGAGGAGGTGAGGCCGGGGAGGCCTTTGACTCCTTTGAGTCGATAGTATTTTTTATATTGTTCGTCAGTGTTGAGTGTCAAAAATGACGATGGATCAAAGAATGAACAGAAGCGATGGGGTTTACCTGGTGTGCCATGGAAAAAGATGAGCAGCAACCATAAAGGTTCAGGAGAGGTCACGAACACCAGTGAGAGAGAACATGAAACAAAAGTTAAAATTGATTTAATCTGAATCAAATTTAGAGAAGAAGAACAGAGATTAAGAGAAGATGTTGAACTAGAAAGGCGCAAGACGAACCAAGAAGCACGGGGTCGCATATGGTTGAAAACCAAGGGAGATGGCTTGATGGTTGCGCTGCGGTAGGACAAAAAGATAGAGCTTATGTGAGATGGAGATGGAGAGGAGAACTACGATTGTGCCAGTGTGGGAGAGAACAAGACATAAAAGTTATGTTTGGAACTTAGGGAAAGTGATGGAAAGTGAGAAAATGAAATTGGGGGAAAATGAGAGGGAAATTTCACTATTCACAAAACCTGAATTTTTTTATTCTCTCCTCTTTCTCTCCAATCCTAACAATTTGAGGGAGATTTTTTTAACTTTCCTTTCTTTTCCCTCACTTTTCCTAAGTTCCAAACAAAGCCTTAGGGTTCATTCGGGGGAAATGGTTAATAGCACGAAATCAAAATATTTGGGCGAAAACATTGGGCAGGTTATATTTGTTGAGCCTAAAGGGTAGGGCCTATACTAACAATTTATTTTGGGCCGTTACCAAAAATTGGTAATCCAGTAACGGTTCAACAAAAAGCGCCACTAAAGTCCCATTTCTAGTAACGTCTACAAGACTTTTAGTAGACTCCATCCATACTGACGATTTTTTCAACCGTTTCTAAAACACCCGTGGAGAGATCACAAATTTCTTGAAGTGGGAGCAGAATGGTATGAACTAAGAAAACCAAAATCATAATAAGCAGGGGATGCTAGAGTGTTTCCTAATTCATTATATATTACATATAATTTTTCAACGTTAACTAATATTCAGCACTTGGCATGTATGTATATGGTTTAAACATCTTTGGCAACAAAAAGAATACAGTTTCTAGCTTCCAATTCATAGGTTCAGCATTTGAAGACATGGTTCAGGCTCTGAAGTGTAAGTTTCAGCAATTTTCAATAGCCAGACATCAAAAACAGCTCTTGGAGAAGCTACTTCAGCTTCTCACTACAACAAACTATAGCATGCCAAAAATGCCATCGAAACGCTATATTAGCCAATGCTATTTAAAGCCTCAGACATTCGATACTAGAATTTACATTGGTGTTAAATTGGTTACCTGAACAAATCCCCATATCCATGTGATTTGTCCTACCAGTCACAAAGATGTAAATCCACCTGCAAGATGAAGGAAGACTATTAACAATCAGAGAGGAATGTAACCTCAATGTGGAACTTGTACTTTATACCAAAAGGGTTTGAATATCTTGAATAATCGATAAATTGCATCACAAACATAGAACACAAATGTAAAACAGGTAACCATAAGGAATCCAGACAAGAATTGGCCAAAGAAATAACCAAACAAATACATTGAAACTTATTCTGCAAAAATTGTTGTCATTCAATTATTTATAAAGATCAAAAAATTAGCTGAGTTAGAATTTAATAGCTAAGCCCATACTAGCAAAGGATTTAGAGAAATGGGACTTGTAGGAAGAAAGGCCGGCGAGTATTTATAACTTAAATAACAACAAATAATCTCCAAAGCAGATTATTAGTGATGAAAATCATGAAACTGTCTGATTAGCTCAATAGCTGATCCACTACCAGAATGGGAAAAGCAAAATAAAGTATCTAGTTCATGTTATATTTAGTCTAAGGAATACAAAAAATTTGTAACTAGAACAAAGGACAAGAATTCAAATAAAGATAGAAAAACATTGCCTTCAGAATGCCGGGGGCGGTAGATGATAAGGATTTGATAAGACCCTAAATCTTTTGGACTATCATCCCAATCTCTAGCATAGAGAGCTATAACATACCAAAGGCATATGCAGTTGTGAACAATCTCTAATACACCTAAAGTTGAAATCTAACAGAGTTGGAACTTGGAACTAAAGTGAAAAGAATGCATTCTTTCTCCTTCCCTATGAAAAACGAAGTATGAGCTCTTCAACCACATGCCCAAAACTACCAACGGAGCCACTTAGCTAGCAATGATCTCATACAAAGATAAGCATACATGTTTGTTGAACACTTTTCAATAGATAAAAGTACATAATCAATTCAGAAGGAAAATAAGAGAACACATAATTGAATTGGAATGACGTCTTATAAGGGCGAATGAAAATATTAGACAAAGCATGAGAAATTAAACCAAGCAAGAGGGAAATCCTATGCTACCTGGACTAAACAAAGTAGCAGGATCACCCTATGTGAAAGCCCTCCTTGCCATTTGAACATTGCACATTTTCACCTACACACAACAAAGACCAATTCAAAGCAGAACTTGTGACAGAAAAATCAAAGACAATAATCGAGGAAGTGTGAAGATAATCATTTAAGACATATAATGACTTAGTACATACAAGCACGTTTTGGTCATCAACAAGCATTAAGAGATTTGCATATAATACGAATAAGGTAACTTTTTATTGCATCTTATTACCTTAACACAATATACATCCGATGGTGACCTTGAATAAATATCCTTACCCAAAACCCCCAACTTCAGTACCTAGATGGTCCAACGGATGCAGTTGTAATCTTTCTAAACTACAAGTAACAAAAGAAAAGGCCTCTATTACCTCTAGCTATAAATAAATTAACATGTACTACTATACTAGGTGTATCATAACAAAGAAATCAAAACCCATACAAAGTTTCTGAGTTTAATTGTTTAAATCAAATACTTTATGATGCTTAACCACTCGTCTTCCTCAATCGAGCGGTGTTGTCGGACTCGACAACAAAGTGGTCCCACGCAAATCTCTCTCTTCTTTTTTGGCCGAAAGATAAAAGGGATATAATTAAGTTCACTAACCATTTCAAGCTCTGTTAATTTTACACGAGTGACCATCAAACAACATAATTCATACAAGAGACCATCAAACGGTATTTCCCTTATGCTATAATGGATCAAATGACTAGCAATCACTCCGAATCTGCAATTTTCTGCCATGATGTTCAAAGTTAACAATCCATGATAGAAAAAACACAAATTCTGGTTCAAAAAGTAAAAGAAACAACAATCTCATGGTTGTTAACTTGTTATCAATTAAAAGCAAAAATCAGCGGACCTATATGGAATCCCGAAAGCTCCCAACAAAAAAGTAGGAGATGACCATCAAGCAACATGAGTGTAAAAGTAGTGAATCAGAGAGTAAGAAGAAATTAGATACCTCGCTTCAGCAGCCCAAAACCACCACGCCGTGGGAAATACCGAACGCAGACAAAAGAACCGTCAAGAAGCCGGCAAATCGCAGAGAAGAGAACATATCGGGGCAGATCGCTCCCGCTACCAACCCAACCACACGTCGCCATCCCGCAAAGCAAGGATACTCCAAGCAAGCCGTGATATTGCCAGATCTGTTGCAAAGAAATATGCCGGAGACATCTTGTACACCACTGGGGAAACAAATGGACTCCATTGAAACCCCATTTGCAGAGATGGAGGGCTACTGAAACACAAACCCTAGAACAGGGCCAAGAACGATAGTAAGAAGCCCCAAATTACACTTTAGTACGGAGCACAAGCGCAAAAATTTTATGATTTTTTATTTTTTGAGGTCGAACACTATAGAATTCAATTTAAACGCTATCAAAAATACAAAGGTACGCGGGTCAGAATTTTTTTACGATACACCTAATAGATAGTGTGATGGAAAAAACGCTATTAAAAGCCACTTTTGTTCTAGTCATTGAATTCAAGCATCCAAGAATCATTTACAGCACTTTAGACTGATTCTAGCGATTTGAGGCACTAATTATTCCAAGTTTTGAACCTACATTTCAAATATTCTAGACTGAATCTGATCTATAATATTATCTTGTTTTTGGAGAGTCTATCCATCTTCTAGAAATAGAAAACCATGTTTATAGACAAGATCCAACACAGCAATAACCAACCATATACAGTAGAATTAGGAGTGAGATGAATATTGCAAGTTTAGCTTGTCGATAGCAAGTTTAACCCCCTAAAAGAACCATGTGGTGAATACTGATTCTGGAATCCCCAATTGCCATTTGCCAATCCTTGCAAACTCAAATGATGGCATCCATGAGTTTCATTTCGAAATCCGCAATCTTATCTTGAGCTTCAATTACCAATTTGACCAAGAATCAATAGATATATTCCAAAGGAACTACTTATGAACATGGTGAGCAAGGCCTTATTGGAGTCACTCCCATTATGTCAAAAGATGAAAAGGGGGAACAACAAAAAACAAATCATAACAACCAGTTATCCAACAATACAATTTCTATTTGGCCACATATAGATAAACTACAAGTATAGAAATGAAAAACACCAAATCAAGCCTGCAAATTCTTTAAAACCTTAATTGAAAATAAAAACCATTAAGCATCTGTCAGATAGTTCGTTTCCCATGACAAGGCATGTACAACAAATACAACAAACTGTGATTGGCTATGGACTTGATATGTAAACAAAGTAGAACATCAAGGATTCATGACAAAAGTGAAAGAGGAAAGGAATCAGTCCTGCATTAGCTTTCAAACTCTAGAAGGCACCATCCCATTACTGATCTTTTTATCTATCCCAAACAACCCTGCTTTTTTAATGGCCCTTCTCTTGGTTATATTCTGTTACTCTCATGGAGCTGCGATCCCCTCAATCAACAATCTTTCATCAGTTTTTGGATCATTTAAGATCAGCTAATTTAAGTCTATGATTAGTTCTCACAACCCAAAATGTTTCAAGTACTAAAAAACGTACGCGTATACAGTCACAAATCTAAACCTGTTCATATATACCAAATACTAACATCGTGATGATCAACATTGCATCCCAACATGAGATAACCAGGTCTCTGAAGTTAACGATAAGGCAAACCTCCAGTGGCCCCAAAGTTTGAAAATTTTGGCCTTCGTAAGATTCGACTTTGCGACCTCTTGAGGACAAGCCCTTTATAACTGACATTACATCCACTATGGTAACTCTTAACGTTTTGAGAAGTATGCCATGTTACAATTGAAGAGTAAATTAGTTTCATGCTCTATAAAAAGTGTATCCAAGTGAACCAAGAAAGTAAATGAGAAGCTAACCATTGTCGAAATATTGTTGTCACATAAGTATTTGCTTATCAAATCAGTTGCAGACTGCAAAAAAGTTGATTAATCAAGGCTAGTCTTTAACGTCCACAAAGGGGGAGGACTTGAGTAACGTCATCAGATCATTCTATAATGGAAAACTTTCGGGAAGTAATCAAAGACATACAGTAAAGGACGAAATGAAAAGCAACAAGTGATTAAAATTCATATAGGTAAGGAATTGTCCACCACGCATAAAAACATAAAGGCATGGTACCTAAATATTTTATTGATCCACACTTGCCTGTTTCTGCTCAAACTAACTGACAACAGTAAGTCGTCCTTCATATGGGCTGACTTGATGAAATTTGTTTGGGGAATCTCCAGTGCACACATTACATCGTCCAAAGTTTTGGTGGTTGCAGTTGAAGTCATTGCCAGAATGCAATGAACATTAAGCCTAGTACGAAGTAAGGATGCCCTGAGCCTCATATATGAAGGCCAGAAATAATGTGACCTGTACAAGTATTTTCAGTTTAGTCTAATCATGCAGTAATACCATGTTAGAAGGTACCAAGTCAAATGCCATTGCAACAACTCACCATTCTGAAACACAATGAGCTTCATCCACCACCAAAAGTGATATCACTGGAGTGGCAGAAAATATATACATAAACTCTACATTTAAAAACCTCTCTGGTGAAACAAGGAGCACCTACGACATAAATTACAGTAGTTCAGCTTTCAAAATGATATCGAGAACAAATATTTTAAGTATAAGCGCCACAGAACACCTATCATATATACGTTTGCATAACAAAATGCCTTGTTTATGATTTCGAACAAAGACAGCAAAACTACCCTAATTACTTCAATACGCTTTTTTCGCTTTTTTCCACACACGAAATGGAAACGATGGAAGGGCTGCATTAGCTTTCAGATTCGGGTCATAACTTAGCATGAGAAGATAGCCCTCAATCAATCGTCTTTCGAACTCTATTCCGTAACCAAACCCTAGCTTCACTGCTAATTTCCTTCAAAGCACAAATACAACGCTTTTTTAGACCCAGCAATTTAGGGTTCAGAAATTGTGGTTTTCGAACAACAAAGGTGTTTTAGAGCGGTAAATAAACGTACAAAGAGAGGACTAGAACAAACCTGTGGAAGAATGGTGGAGTTGTCGACGCCGTTGGGGCAAATGTGCGAATCACTGTGAGAGAGGGTCGACCGGTCGAGTGAGAGGAGATCGAGTGGCCGGTGAGTGATGGAGAGAGAGAGAGCGAAGGGGGGGGCGCGATCTCGAAGAGCGGGCGTGCAGGAATGATGGATCGTGGGTTTTTGAAGGAAGGAAGGATGGATCGTAGGTTTTTAAAAGATGGATCGAGAACCTTTTTAATTTTGTTACAAACAAAAGTGACATATTGAACTTACCATTCCGTTATCACAGTTTTTTTTATTTGGAAAATTAGAGGTTGGGGCACAGGCGATGCGTGTGCAAGTCGGATTTTCACAACGTTTGTGAAAATTTGATGAAAAAAAGTGGGAAGCGTTTTTACACAAATGTAGTGAAAATCCGACTTACACATGCATCGCGTGTGCCCCAGCCTCTAGTATTAACCTATTGTGATGGTAAACAACAATTAAATTCTCAAAAAATCAATCATATATTGTGGTGATAATTAACGTGTATATACATATCTGTACATTACCATGCTAATCGCCACTGTTTTGCTAACGTCGTTGCCGCCACCGATTTTGCCACGATCTAATACCTAAGTACTCTTCAATAAGATTTCGTAAATCAATCGTGTTAGCTCTCACAGAGAACATCTATTTTGAACAATAGATGCCTATCTTTACTATCCGCATAGATTGTGAAGTCGAAACCTGTCATTTGATAAAGAATATAGTGTTACTTACAAAATTCCCTAAACAGTTTTCTTTTAATGTGATAATAAGCCACACAATATCGAATAAATAAATTTACTTATTACATGTTGTATATCTGTCGCTTCATCAGTCATAGCACTCTCGTGTTGACAATTTTTCCAAAGTTGAAATACTATTTTTCTATTAGACATTCCTACATAATAACAAACAAAGATGAGCAGCATAGAATGATTATTTTTGGTATAAGAAACTATTTGTTCACCAATGAGTAATTAAAGTATGAACGACGACAGCAACTTTAATAAAGTTTGGCCTCAGAGATTGATAAAATCAAATACAAAATATGTTCTTAACGTTTAATTTACAACAAATTACAACTACAAATATTTTTAATTCCACGGCAATAAGACAGGAATAAAAGTTAGTTTGGAATTTAATTTATGAGTATTTGGTTGACCTTTTTTTTTGTTAATACCTTCATTTGGCATAGGCGTAGTCTCATGAAATACGTTTGAGGTTCCCTCTTTTGGTATTATAGGCAAACATGTATTTTGAGGATGTTCGGTAGCATGTGTCTGTCGACGACGACTTGTCATTTCCGTTGTATTGAGACCTATGGATATGTAACACATTCGAGCTTTGTTCATCTCTACGATATGCTTAAGACATGGAAACATGACAAATTGAAGATGAAAATACCCTAAGATACCTGATGAAGGGCGATGCCTTGATGATCGAACTCGTCTTGGGACGTTATTCAGAAAGTTCAACGTGTATCCTCCTATTTGAAGTATGCAAGTTATCAGTAAGATTAGAAGTTTATTTAGCAATGAAAATTGAGAAAAATAACTGTAATTTTTTCTTTACGAACCTGGGTGGTGTCGTCGTTGGTTGTAGTTTGATCGTCGTCGTGCCAATTGTTGTTGACGTTGGTCATTGCTTAAAGCAGCTCGTCTTTCTCTAGCTCTGTTACGCCATCTCAATCTGTGTTGATCATGAGTAGGTGGAGTGTGTTGTTCTGGATTGAGACGTTGTCGACGGCGTCGTTGGCTGTTACGATTTTGTTCTCTTACACGTTGTAGCCATTCTGTAGACATTTGCTCTGATATATCTCGTGTTTCCTCCTCCATTGTGGTGCCCCTTATAAGCTTTGATAGTGTTATAACAACAAACTGGCTATAACTTTTCTATGCATTCAAATTAGCCCATATGCACGAAATGGTTTGTACAAAATGGAAACATTTCAGTAGGAAAGGTTTTGGATTAGATATACTCAAAGTACAAAATCCACGAAAATTTTCAAATATATCAAATAAATTTGTTGTTTAACCCAAAAAATCCACGAAATGTTGCATTTCTGTTTTTAACGTTCTTTGCATGGATGTTGCATTTCTATTTTTAATTTTTTTCCGTTCATTGCATGGTGAGTCTTTAAAGTGGAGAATTGAACGTGGAGTGTGGGTTTTGAAAGTGGAGCGGTTTTTGGTAAAAAAAAAGCAGCATCCACACCACATAATCCAAAACCACTAAATTACTCAAAGATGGCCCAGAAAAGTGATGCTATGATCATGTAGAGGCAATAGAAAAATAGAAAGAAAGCAGATTGAAGAAGAAAGGTATGTACCGCCAGATTGAAGTTCTGTAGGAGTAGGTGGAGTACGGCTATGGTTTAGTTCTGGACTGGAGTAAAACTTTTCCTAGGCAGGCGTACGATTAAGCTCTGCAGTGTGGATATCTACGCACAGGTTCTCTTTCGGTGGTAAAACAATGAGAGAAGAGGTAGTTTTTGGGTTTGGTGGGAGGGAAACTGATGTGGAGGTGGGTAGTTATTGAGTTTGGTGGTTATTGGTGTTGGTTTTGTCTACTATGCCCTTATAATTAAGTCTCCAATGAATTCAATTGGGTGTCCAATTTTGGAAATGAAAAAGAATGACAAAAAAGGGAGACACCAAATTGGTGCTCTCCCTTTATATATTAGAATAGATTATTTTTCTGAATCATCTGATCGAGACGAATAAATAAGTCATAAAAATTTGACGCAAAACTAATAAATACGAAAAAAAACAGTCAAAATGACTCTTGAAGCCAAACCGGCCATTAATTCTTTTAGCTTTTTGATTTGTTCTCTTGAATGAAGTCTCAACTGAGACAAAAAAAAACTGTTTTTTTTTTCACAGCAAAAAAAAACTGATTAATGACAATCCAACACGTAGAAGAATTTAGAAAATAACCGGCTTGCAATTCAGCAACTGGTTGGTCCGAGGGATTCAGCTTCTTCAAATGAGCTTCGCTCCATCGAACAACAACCGGCTTGCAATCAAGTGGACGCTCTCCTTACAAAACATTGTTAGAGGAGTAGTCAGTTTGACAAAAACTACAATTATAACAACATATCGAGGTTTATAAATTGTCGAATTGTTACAAGTGCTTACTTACATTGTTTTGCCATATAGCATGGGACCGATGGAATTGCTGAAACCGCAATAAACTACCGTCAATGGGTCCCTCCTTAATAATGTCTTCATGCTCCATAACCTTAAGTACATAAACAGCAATATATTTATATATCATATTCAATGATAAAGCAATGAATTAATATATCATCTTCAATCTTCACAACGGAGGAAAAAATGCAATAATCAATGAAATTTAAAATATAGGATGATTTGATTCCAGCTTTTAATTTCTTTGTACATAACAAGGGTTAATTACTTGTTGTCCCCTTTATCTATACACGTTTTTCACTTTACCCCCTCCTACTATAGAACGCTACAACCTACCCCCTTTATCTTCCAATTCCTAATACATAAGGCCTGCCGTTAGTATGGGATCCAAAAAAATCGTCAAAGGGGCATATGCATGTCACATGATCTGTAAAAAAGAAAAAAATTAAATGCTCTAATTTTCAATCCGTTTGAATCGGTGCGAAAATCTTATTTCTCTAATCATTTTATTCTAAAGGATCGTAATTAATTTTTGGCTCTAGACCTCTCGTTAGTTAGCTCTAAGAGATTTTTTATTCTACTACTTTTTTAGAACTAATTAACGAGAGCTCTACTTTCAAAAATTAATTATGACTCTTTAGAATAAAATGATCATAGAAATAAGATCTTTGTACCGGTTCAACCGGATTGAAAATTGGAGCATTTAATTTTTCATAGGCAGTTTATATATTAAAAAATATGGTTAAAAAATTAAGTGCTCCAATTTTTAATCCGTTTGAACCGGTGCGAAGATCTTATTTCTATGATCATTTTATCCTAAAGGGACATAATAAATTTTTGACTCCAGAACTCTCGTTAATTAGTCTTAAGAAAGTAGTATAACCAAATATCTCTTAGAGCTAACTTACTAGAGTCCTAGAGCTAAAAATTAATTATGATCATTTAGGATAAAATGATCAGAGAAATAAGATCTTCGCACCGATTCAAACGGATTGAAAATTAGAGCACTTAATTTTTTTCCTTTTTTACAGATCATGTGACATGCACATGCCCCTTTGACGATTTTTTAGATCTCAGACTAACGGCAGGCCTTATGTGTTAGGAATTGGAAGATAAAGGGGTAGGTTGTAGTGTTCTATAGTAGTAGGGGTAAAGTGAAAAATGTGTATAGATAAAGGGGGCAATAAGTAATTAACCCTTAATACAAGACCATTTTGTACTACAAAGTGACAGACTTCATCTCATCCATTCTTTAGCCATTTTTTCACTTATAGAGCCTGATAGCTGCATATATACACACAATCCTTCGACCTATCAAACAACTATATACTTATAACATTTGGTTATCAATGCACAATCTAGGGCCCCAACTAGGTATAACATCGTGTAGCCACCACTACACACTAGGCTCACAACTCAAGAACGAACCTAAAACTTAGACCAGATCTTATAACTATATTGCTATTGTTAGTAGTTATCGGATTTATGTAACGAGTGGGTTGGCTGTAATGTTCGGTTCATTTTCAAACATTTTGTAACTAATCTTACTATTGGCGCTCCTATCATTCAAAACCTTATAAATCTGATAACTAAACATTGAAGTCCAACAAGTAATAATCGTTGATTTTACATTGACCTAACGCTGTCCAAAGATGCAGTGTACATATCTTTTTGATGCACCATAAGGGTTTTTATTGACAATACAATTCAAAATTGTTCATAACTTTCGAGTTCATAAGTTCAAATATGTTCAAGAATTACGAGTTCATAAGTTCGAAACTTTTCAATCTTTTCAAGTTCATAAGTTTAAAAATTTTCAACACTTTAAACTCATTAAAGAGATTAGGAACAAAAGAATCAATAAAAAGGTTAAGATTTCTAGGGCAACTTCAATGGTAAAACCTTCCCCAATTCTCTAAGAGTTATGTAATCAAACTCCTAATTGTTGCGGCTACCTTAGATAGAGTAGAGTAACATGATCGATTTTTAGGGCATGATTTTGTTTTAATTTCTAGGGCACGATTTTTACAGCATTGATTTTGATTCATACTCGAGTTTAAAATCAATAATCGACTTCTAATATCTGATATAGTTTGTGAAAATCAGATATTTGGAATGTTCACACCTTAGACAAAATCGTACCTCGTACCTCTAGTCGTATGGCTTTGGTGGAAACAATGGTGGTGCTGCAACCGACAACCGACGATGGTGGTAGAGCCAGGTGGTGGTGGTGTGGTGGAAAACTGGCGATGGGGATATAGAGAGAGAGAAAGTGAGGAGTTGAAGGTGGTGGTGGTGTGTCGTCGTTTTACAGTTTAGGGGTGGAGAACGATATTTTTAAAAATTCTTAGATATTTGTTAGGTTGTATATAACAAATTGTTTTAAGATTTAGGTGTTTTATTTTAGCACAAGCTACCTGCAATGAATTCTCAGTTGTATATAGTCGGACCCTTAAATTATGGACACTATCACCGTCATCGTTTCCTAACCTTAGCCACTTTCATCGTCTTCCGCAAATTTTCCCCTTGCGAACACCACCCGCCTTTTCCAATAAAAAAATGAGTAGAAAGAACACCACCTCCTCACTCCAGAGATATTCTATTAAAATCCGTCGCCGACCAAACATTTTCTCTCTCTCACTCTCTCTCAAACCAACTCCCATAAACTGAGTAAACTACAGCATACCTATACACATACCCGTAGATACAAAAACTGAAAGCACGGAAGTAACCGCCTATGGCAACGGCGAGACTTCTTAGGGCACAACACCACGGTCACTTAACGTCGCCGTTTTTCCCTCAACCGTCGATGTGATTGTAGACACCCCAATCTGGGTCTCCCGTTTGTTTTTTTTTTGGGTAATTTAGCTTGAAATTAAAAAAGGTTAACCGAATGTACAGCCTACAAGGGGCATACCCCAGGAGGAAAAGAAAAAAAAAAGATTGAAAAAAAGTGCGATAACCCATGCACAACCCGCATGGAGAGTATGGTAAAGTAAGTAAAAGAATAAAATGCCATGTGTGTTGAGATCATACCCCGTTGCACTATCCATCTAAGCGGAAGGATAATTCAGCGGGGTATGATATGAAGTGATACGAGTGATAATAACATGAAAGCGAACTACTACCTGACACATCCCGCCAAGCTAGGAAATAAAATAAATAGTTTCGGTCAGAAACGACCAAATGATAACCATCACTGAGTACTAATAGCAACATAGCAAATCGGCGACAAGGAAGGCTGAGCAGCACTACAGAGGAACAAGGCACCAAGAAGAGGCTCGAACCAGAGATGACGGCATCTGACAGGGGGCCCCACCCTGCACACCATGCCCATTCCATCCGGCCTAATACTCCCTCATCCAAAATCCCAAAGAACGCTAGAAACAACCCGCCCACAGCCAAAACCCAAAGCCACCAGACTCCAGAGATGGGATAAGTAGACCAAGATTCTAATACTCCAACCTAGCACAGAAATAACAAGCATAGCACCCACAAAAGGAACAGATATTGCAGAGGACCGGCACCGAGAGAGGCTCAAACCAGTGAAGCGACATCCGACAAGGCTACCTCCCCAAGCACCTTGCACACCACGTCCAGTCCAACCGGTCTAATACTCTCGCGATCTAGTACACAAAGCTCACTATAACCTAACTGCAGAAAGAACCAATAATAATCCTTTTCAACCTGAGCAAAACCACAGATCTAGTAGGGACTATCACAGTCACAGACATACTACACAATAACAAACGGCCCAGAGAAGCAAAGAAACTTGGATTGTGAACAGACTCAGCCCATTAAACCAAATACTAACAGTGCACTGGCCCATAGGTCCAGCAACAATTTGAGATGAAATAAACCACTACACAGCTCTATTTACAAAAACTGCACAGTTCTATAATGAACAAGGAAAGACCCTGCTCTTGTACACAGAAATAAATCGTGAATTCCAACACAAACCATACCAGCGGCTGGAATGCACATTCCTGATGTGATGAATTCAGACTGCAGCCCCAAAAACTGCTCTTTAAACAGCTCATTACCAATTGTTCACGGCTGGGCATTTCCGGTCCACAGGCGCGGCTGACCCTGTGCAGCTCTGACCAGCTGAGTAACCTAGGTCCAGAAGTTGCAATACCCAAACACAGAACTAGACCAGATAGATTGATCCGGTTAACAATGGAAAATAGGAAGATCCCCTTTCCGTTTAACACATGGTTTTCCAAAATCCACAACACAAACACAATTGTGGATCTAATTGATGTGTTCAATTGAAACAATAATCTGCTGCAGATCAGAAGATGAGCTCAGAACCGTACCTAACTCCATCAGATGAGAGACTGACCCACCAGTGACGAACTGACCCACCGGCGGTCTGTTGTCTCCGGTGGTAGTTTGCAGATCTAGCGATGAAATCGAAGGCAGGATGTCCAGATGTGGGCTGGCTTGGACGTCCTCAGAAGGACTCTCAGCTCTACTACCCATGAATCCGTTCGATTAATCAAGAAAACGGGTAATGGTAGATTACTACCTCAAAATCATTTCGTGGACGAGAAGTTCTGAATCTGAAAACTCCGCCCTTGGTCGCCGCCGTTTAGCAAAACCTCCGCCATGTAGACCACGAACGGTAGAATCAGACGGATGAACATGATCAATCTGAGATGGATAATGGTAAAGGGTGAGCCGAGTAGAGCTTGGGATTACCTCTGCCTCAGTCTCTGTGATGATTTCCGTGGATTTTTCAGTTTCTTGTTTACCCGATGATGAGATCGGATCAAACAGGCTTGAATGTGGAATGGATTGGACTTGGAACCCTTCTTGAACCCCTTTTGAACCCCAAAAAACCTTCAGTCAAAACCCTAACCGAAGTTTGACCGTCGCGCGATACTTCTTTTTCCTCGTGCGATAGTCAGCTTGCCAGGTGTTGGTCAAAGTCAAAGTTTGACAGTTGACCCTCGCGCGATGGTCTCAAACCCTCAAGCGACGGTTCCACCTGTCCCCATCATCTTAATCCAGCTGGACTTTTGTGATCATCAGGGCCACATGGGCTGGAACCCCGTTTTCCTTAGCTGAACAGCGTTCTGGCAGGCTTAGACACACCACCCTCACAACCACCCTCACTCACCTTGGTGGCTCATTTCTCCACCAAGCAAGAGTGTCCAGCCTTGTTGGCTGGTTACTTGGCCAAGTTTTCCACTCCCCTTGTGCCACTCACTCCTCCTATATATACCCCCATTGGTTGTTCTTCCAAAGGGTTACAAGGTTACAAAATTTCACAAAAATCACAAGCTTATCAAGTTATTAGGCTAGTCAAGCACAAAGTTAACAAACCCTAACCACTTCCTAATCTTTCAAATCTACTACACTCACTTGCAAGGCTACATCATTCCATTCAATCCATTTCAAAAGCCATTCAAGTAAATGTATAAATTTTACCTATTCCTTCTTTGATCCCTGAGGGGGGCTGGCAGGGCCAAGGCTGGTAATCAATACCAGTCCTGGCCCTAAAGTCAGCAGAGTTACAAGAATCTGTAACCAGTTAAACCCTCGCGCGATGGACCCAAACACTCGCGCGACAGTTCTGTCTGCAAGAGATTGGTCCACGTGGGGAATGGATGCTGGTTATTTCTTATTTTTATTCATTGGGCATGCATGTTATGGTCTTTATCTTGATGTATAGATCACTGTTATGCATGTAAAAACAAGTTCAGTCTCTTGATTCTTTATTTTAGTTAGTTTGTGTTGCCCTTGGGACATTCCTGAACCCCTCAGAATCCCAAACATGCAAAGCAACTCCTGGAAGTCCAATCAGAACCCTCGCGCGAGTATTTTACTCTGTCGCGCGATGGTTCACTGATTTCCAGTGGCTGCCCTTGCATGGCCAACTTGGTTTTGAAATGGTCCAGTTCTTAGCTTGCTGCTTCAGTTAGTTTGGAATGCCCTTGGGATGTCTCTGAACATGTCTCAGAGTCCCAAGCATGCAAAGCAATTCCTGGAGGTCCAGTCAAAACCCTCGCGCGATGGTTCACTGATTTCCAGTAATGGCCCTTGCATGGGCAACTAGGCCTTTGGCCTCTGTTTGTTTCCCCCACTGTTTAGGGGTTGTATCTTCAACTTATTCCAACCTATCTGTAATAATTATTTACCTTCAGTACTTATAAACTGCTTGGATTGCCTCCTGGGTGTGCAATGGTCCTTCCAGAGCCCAGAAGGGGATAAAGTTCAAACCGTTGGTAAGGCATCAACACTCGCGCGGCGGTATGGAAGTGTCGCGCGATAGTTCACTTGCATGCAGGTTGCTCCATGCATGCAAGTTGGCTACTGCTTGTGATACTCCCATGTTCCGTACTGTTTTGGTGTTTTAGCAATGTTTTGAACTTTGTCCCACTTATTACTTGATATTTCATCCATCCATGCTATTCATCACATCTTGCAAAAACGTGTTACAGTTTTAAATCCCCGATTAACTGTTCCCCCACCCTAATTGGCTAAAATCTGGTTAATAAAAGAAGAAGCGTAAACATTTTCAAAATGCTCAAGTAGAGACCGATCTCCGGATTGGGCGAGAGGGGTGCCTTAAAACCCTTCCCCTCTCGTAACCTGGCTCCCGAACCCAGATATGGTTATGACGGACTGGTGCCTTCACTTTTTCAAATCAAATAGCGCGGCAGGTGCTTCGAAATACGGTTCCTTGGGTGTCGGACCTTCAAAACCCGAGTGGCGACTCTGTATTTTTGAGCGCTTGCCTCTCCACTCGCGCTCCCTCGATTCCCGTGAGGGCCTTGCCCAAAAAGTTCGTCGGAAAGGAACGAAATCCTTCTCTGAGGGCATGCTGCCCACAGTGGCGACTCCGCTGGGGATAAATCGAACCAATATTAATTCATACTTAGGATTTAATACACTCGCGAACAATCCTTTAAAAGTCTGTCGAAACAGTGAGCTTCGCGCTGCCGAAGGTTGGAATGGTGATTTAACAGGACCTCATGTCCGGCCAGTCTAATCTGGGACTTTTTCGATTGATCACTTGTGTAGTTTCTTCTAAAGATGAACTAAATAAAGTGAGCCAAATTTGAAAGAGCATTTTTTCAAAATTACGATTCTTCTTTTATTAAACCAAATTCTAGCATTTCATGTGCATCGATGTGGGATAAGCCTCGTTGGATCGTTTTGGCAATCCGGCACGGTTTACCGGAGCCCGGGGACCTCGAATGACCAACAACCTTCGACGATGATAGGTCATGCTACCGTTCGACTGTTGCTCTGCGTATCGCGGGCAACGGGAGGTATATCTGTGGCCTTAGTCCGAGGAACCTGTTACAAACCAAAATCGGCCTTTGCATATACAAAGCATTAGAACTCTCCAAACTAGGACAGGTACCCACAGGTTAAGATCTATTTGCATCTAACCCCATATACTGTTTACGTGTTACTGCTTTCCATACAGCATGAACTGTACATACATCTCGTTCTGCGTAGAAGCATGTCTAGGACGCCTTTTAGGTCCTCGATCTTTCCAGGTCTGTCTTTAAAATCATTAGGACACTGTGGTGGCCCGATGAGGAGTCGTGCGTCTCAATGATGCACGTTTTCAGTTTCCCCAGTCCTTCGGACGGTAGGACTTTAGGAAATCAGAAGCCTTTCTACACCCTCGTCCTAAACCTGTTTAGGATTCCAAACAGAAAACGAGGAACAACGGAGTAAATATCATGATGCTTACACCAAAGGTAACAAGTGCCTCGTCACTTACACCGCCCGGCTAAAAGCACAGTGCTACTCACGCCAACCTGGTTATAGTATCATGATATTCATACCGAGTTGTTCTGACTTCAAGTTTGAAATCCTAAACGGCAGGATGGACGAAGGTTTAGACTCCTTTTGACGTCCTTTAGGATCACTCGTTTCAAACAAGGATACACATTCGAAAAGATTTCTGAGGGCCTCAAGCAATGTCCGAACGTCTTGAGACAGACTTGTCTTCTAGTTCTAGAGTCTAGGGCGACACTGACGACGCTGGCTGCATCTGCACTTTAGTCTTTTATTTAGATTAAAGTTTCTGCAGGACCCCTATTGCCTTCTCTTATTTTGTTGCAAAGTTCTGAATCATTGCACCGCCGAGGAAAGTATCGAAGCGAGTTGCCAAACCCGCTTGGGAACGTATGGAACTCAGTCCGGTTCAAAGGCTTGTCAGGTTACGGTCCCAGTCAGTCATCACGGAAGACTCTCCGCATTCACTCTCGGCAGCACAGCACTCAGATTCTCAGTCGGGTTCACAGTCAGGTTCACCACCGGTCTTACAGGAAGGGCGACCAGTTTCCCCATCATCCGCGTCAAGCATCTCCGAACCTCCTGTCATGACAGAACAGCCGCGGCCGGAACCTCTTTCCTTGGAGACCATACTTATGAATCTTCAGAACAGTATCAGCACCACGCAACAAAGGGCAGCTGAGACGGACACTAACATTGCTCGCCTGAATGACCTTATCCACACTTGCCTTCCAACCCCTCTCGAGGAAGAAGGCGAGGACGATGAGTCTGACCAGGAACAGCCTGTTTTGGTTCCAGATCCGCTTCATGCAGGACGTCTCATTGCACTGAATCCAAGAGAAGGCCGCAGGCCCGCTACAGATCTAGCAATTGGCAGAATTGCTCAGGAAGGGCCAGCCCAGAACCCTGACATGACTGCTCTCATGGCCAAGATTGCCAAGTTGGAGGAATCCATTTCCAAGACCGAAAAGATCAACGCTGGAGGGATTGATTTGGACCGTCTCTGTCTGTATCCTAACGCCAGGCTTCCCGAGAAGTTCAAAATGCCCGACTTGGCCAAATTTGACGGAAGCGGCGATCCCAAAACCCACCTCTACAGCTACCATGCCGCCATGAAGTTACTCTCTGTTGAGCCGGAGGCCATGTCTCAGCTTTTCCCTCAAACCCTTTCCGGCCCTGCTTTCCATTGGTTTTTGTCGCTCGACATTGCCAAAAGGAGGACCTGGGAGGATATTGGGGCTGTGTTTATTTCGCAGTACAGTTACAATTCCCAACTGAAGATGACCACCTGGGAGCTCGAGTCCACCAAAATGGAAGCAAAAGAGTCTTTTGCTGACTTCGTCAAAAGATGGAGGGCCAAGGCCGCTTTGATGACGGATCGCCCCAGCGAGAAGGATCAGCTCCGTATCATTTCTCGCAACCTCCAGCTTGACTATGCTAGGCATCTGGTGCTTGCTCAAGCGTCTGCAAACTTTGAAACCTTCTTCGATTCTGGCCTGGCCATCGAGGATGCACTACAGAGTGGGATTCTAGCAAAGGGAGAATCCTCTAATCCCTCTAAAACCAAGACTCGGGCATACTCTGGAAATGCCAATGCGCTGTTTGGAACGGGGACTTACTCCAATACGGCAACCAGTGGTTCCAACGCCACTTCCTCCAACACAACCAATCACATCGCGGACGTCAATCAAGTCCAGACTCCGCAAAATAACCGGCCTCGAAACCAACCCCGCAGCTTTTCCGCTATCGAGGCGCCTCTGTCCTCGGTCTTGGAAAGGTTGGTCAAGTCAGGGCATCTCAAGCCCCTGGATCCAACTTCTTTACCCAAGAACCCTCCATCTGGCTTCAAGGCCAACCTTTACTGTGCCTATCATCAAGGAGCAGGTCATCTCACCGACTCTTGCTTTCGCCTCCGTCATGCAATCTAGGATCTTATTGACGATGGCACACTGGAAACCCCTCCACCACCTCAAAAGCCTAACGTCATTGCCAATTCCCTTCCCAAGCACAATGCTGCTCCTCACATCAACCAGATATCCCTTAGCTCCACCATATTCAACCCAATTGACTATATAGCCTCAGCCGATCAGCCCAGGCCGATTGTATCCTTCCCGCTCGAACCTTCTACTGAGATTTCTTACATACAAGTGGTCGAAGGCCGGATTGTTGACACTGATGCGCCTCCAGAACCTTTGCAAACTGGATCACTTGTCTCTGAAGAGTCTGTCAGTTCTCTCTTCCATCAGTCAATCCCCGCCGTGCAGCTCAATTCTGCCTCCTCGCTGGACAGCCCTTATGGAAATATGGTTGACTCGCATCTCGGTCCAGTGGATCAGTCTAGATCCGTTCAAACTCCGCCCCAAGACAGCATGCAGGCCATTGGCTGGGCCATTGCAGACAACCTGGACTACGCCATCCCTTTGCTCAACGAATGGTCAAGTCTCGAAGCAGATGGGTTTCCTCCGCAGCCCGAAAACGTCCCATTCGATCAAGCTTGGTATGATGGTCGGATGGCCGATTATGAAGCAGCTCTGCTCGATCCTTTGGATGGTTTCTCCTTATACATGTTGTTTCACCCAGTCGAGCCTTCGGTTCCTGAAGAAGAGTACCACTGGGATCCCGAGCCAACTTGGAATGCTCCCATGGATGTTGACCCTAATACCCTTCAAGGCTATGCTATACCGGAATACATGCTTCACTACGCAGAGGACGAGCTTGTCCAGGAAGATCCACGAGTTCTGGGAGACCATGTTTCCCTCTTTAGTTCGGTCTTTGATTCGGTTTGTGATACTGATCCCGACGCCGACTTCGACCCTTGCTCTTACATTGTTGATGGAGAATGCCCGCGCCCTGAAGTGCCTTATCCGAACAACAGGGACTGCAGTATCATGGTTACGGACCTTGTCCCGCCTGCCAATCTTTGGGAAGTCGATGACATAGTGGATGTCCAAGTTGGAAATGAAGTCTGGGCAGTCAATCGATCCCTGGCTGACGGTGGTCTTTGGGATGTTCCCTTCATTACAAATCTGGAGCCTGTTACTGAAGTGGCTGCCGTGAAAGACTTGAACTTCTGGGACTCCCTACTGATGAAAGATCTGGCTGAGGACCTGGGCTTAGACATGGAAGTGCCCGTCTCTGCACCAACTACTGACAGAGGAAAGCGCAAACTGGGAGATGTTCCTGCTAATCTCTGGGATGTGAATGAAGACCCTCAGGTCGTGCCCTCTTTGGGGAACGTTCACAATGTTACAAGGAGTGGACGGATTTTTCAGCCTGCTAATCTGCAGGCCGGGAGTTCGTCCAATCCTTCTAATCAAAGGAACGAACCCATTGCTTTCCCAAGGTCTGCACCTCCTGAGGTCTTAGCTGGGCCACCAACTGCTGATTCTGTTCAACGACAGCTGGAGCGCATCCCGGCTGCTATTTCGATCTAGGGATTGATCTGTTCGTCCAAAGAGCACCGTTAGAGGCTTTGTCATGCTCTATCCCGCCTCGAGATTCAGGCCAATGTCACGCCTGACGCAATGATATCTCTCATCCTCCCTCCGACCTCTAAGCATACTGTAATCTTCACAGACAAGGATCTACCAGTCGAAGGAGTTGATCACAACCGCCCTTTGCACATCACCGTCAAGTGTCGAGGACTCTGGGTCCCGACCGTCCTCATTGACAATGGCTCGGCGATCAACGTCTGCCCCCTGAGGGTTGTTTATCGTTTGGGACTCACCAAGAAGGACCTTGCACCTTCCAACCTGGCTGTTAAGGCATATGACGGCACCCGTCGTGTAGTCGAGGGTATTTTAATGCTCAAGCTTGATGCCGAGGGCTTTGAGATGGATGTGGAATTCCATGTTGTGGACATTCCCGCGACCTTCAATCTTCTGCTAGGCAGGCCATGGCTCCATCGACCCGATATCATGGCTGTACCATCTACCCTCCATCAAAAGGTTAGTCTGGGATTGCCTACCGGTACTTTGACCATCTGCGGGGATTCTGGCATTCGCCCGCTCAAGGAGGATGGGACTCCTGTTTTGGGAATTCAGCACGGCGAAGAAGACGTCGACCTTGGGGGTTTCTCTTTTGATACTTCAGGTACTGTGATGGCTATCAACGTAGATGGGAATTTCCTCATAAGCTCTGTCGCGCTGGACATTATGAGGAGAATGTCTTATTTTCCAGGCATAGGCTTAGGGTCTCGCCGGCAAGGGGTCCCGGAGTTCCCTACTTTTCCTTCTAACAAAGGCCGTTTTGGTCTGGGGTACATCGCCTCTGCCGAAAATGCCAAAAGGAGGAAAAATATGGGAAAACCTCAGACCCTTTGCGGTGGTCCCAACTTTGTGCGTGAGGTGGGAAATGCCGCTTACACTGGACAGCCCGAGCCGTTTGTTCGTTTTGAAACCGGGGAGCTGCTGCCTGGGTTTGAGGTTTTTGCTGATGACACCTGGTCAAGTAGTGATGATGAGCCAGCAAGGGCAGAATTCAAGAGGAAGCTTAATCAGGTGAAGATCAAGGCTGACTAGCTGGGATCTGTCGATCAGGGAAATTTGGAGCTGCTGTTCCAGGAATTCTCCCAAGTGAGTTTGGCTGGGGAAGCTGAAGAAGCCGAAGTGCTCATGCTCGGGCCCGACGCCCTCGAGGACCCTACCTCTCTCATTGTTGAAGCTATGGGTAGCCTTAAAAATTGCATTTTCAAACCGCGCCTAACTTGCATTGATGACACCTCTGAGTCCGAGTCTGAGTCAGATACAGAGTCTGTTGCGTCGTCTAAGTCTAGCTCTAAGTCGGAGTTCGTGCCTCTAGGCCCTCCACGTCATAGCTTTTATTTCGAGTTTGATTCTCTTGTACTTGGCGACCCTTCAGGGTCTTGTGAAATGAACGAAGCATCTTCTGACTATTTCAATGATCTTTATATAAACTGTGTCGACCCCGACGATGAAGGGATAGATGTCAATGGGGGATATTCCCAAAGAAATCCGTGCCTTCATCGAAAGGGAAGACGAAAGGCATGCTCAGCCATTAAAAGAAGAAGTAGTTTCTATAAACTTGAAAGATGAAAACGATCCCCGAATGGTTCAAGTGGGCTCCACGCTTTCGCCAGAGGAGCATCGTGATTTCAAAGAGCTACTCACTGAGTTCAGCGATGTCTTTGCATGGTCTCATCAAGACATGCCTGGTATTGACCCCGAGATTGTGGAGCATCGAATCCCATTATTGCCAGATGCTAAACCTGTGAAGCAGAAACTTAGACGGATGAGGCCGGATTGGGTTCAGAAGATCAAAGAGGAAGTTACTAAGCAGATCGACGCTGGTTTTCTCATGGTTTCTCAGTATCCCACGTGGGTGGCCAATATTGTCCATGTTCCTAAGAAAAATGGGCAAATTCGAGTCTGTGTTGATGTCCGGGACTTGAACAAAGCGAGCCCCAAAGACGATTTTCCCTTGCCACACATTGATGTGCTTGTGGATAATACTGCGGGGCACGCTTTGCTCTCGTTCATGGATGGCTTTTCTGGTTACAATCAAATTCTTATGGCACCCGAGGACCGTGAGAAGACCACGTTCATCACTGAGTGGGGGACGTATTGCTATCTGGTTATGCCGTTCGGTTTGAAGAATGCTGGACCAACCTATCAGAGGGCTGCTACAACTATCTTGCACGACATGATGCACAAAGAGGTCGAGGTCTATGTCGATGACATGATCGCCAAATCCAAAACTCGAGAAGGCCACATTCCTGTGCTTAGGAAGTTCTTCGAGAGATTACGTAAATTCTGCATGCGTCTTAATCCCCAGAAGTGCACCTTCGGTGTCACGGCGGGTAAAATGTTCGGTTTCATGATCACTTCTCATGGAATCGAGGTCGATCCATCTAAGATTAAGGCAGTGCTTGACATGAAGCCACCGGAGTCTGAAAAGGGAGTGCGCAGCTTTCTGGGGAAGGTCCAGTTTATCAGCAGATTCATCGCCAAGTTAACTTTAACTTGCGAGCCGATGTTTCGTTTACTCAAGAAGAATACCCCGTTCATTTGGACAGACAAGTGTCAGGCGGCTTTCACTTCTATTCAGAACTACTTGCAAAATCCACCGGTCTTGATGCCGCCAGTTCCTGGGAAGCCTTTGATACTTTATCTATCGGTGAATCCTTCTTCTATGGGATGTTTACTGGCTCAGGAAGGAGACAAGAGGGTTGAGAAGGCCATTTACTATTTAAGTAAGAAGATGGTTGGCGCCGAAGAACGTTACACTGCTCTTGAGAAGACGTGTTGGGCTCTCGTGTGGGCATCTAAAAAATTGAGACACTACATGCTGGCTTACCCAGTGAAGTTGATTTCTCGAATGGATCCTCTCAAATTTTTCATTAACCGATGTTTAAAACTCTCACAGGAAGGGAGGGGTTGAGAGCTTCTCTCTCTAGAGAATGCACTCCCCCTGTCAATCTTTTCGGCTCACACCAAACCTGAGGTAATCCCAGCTCAGTTTGGTCATCAAGAAGTACAGATGTTGATTTCAACATCGCATCTTCTCTCAACTATCACGCTCCGATCTGTTCAAATTGCTACACCGTACCGACGGGCTGTGTAGAGGTCTGGCGTTTAGAGCTTCATCTGACACCGGTATGGGTCATCCCAATCTACTTCGTTCACTCCATATTAGAGGTAATCTCAGCTCAGATTCCTCATGAAGTGGATTATGATTCCACCTTCGGTTTGAAACATAATCGAGTGGAGGAAACCCCTTTTGATCGTCCAAATGGGGCACGTTACCATGGGTTTCAAGTGGAATCATTCTCTTGGAACAAGGAACCATAAATCTGCCATGGGCTACGAGTAGCTTCATCCTGACGCTGCTCTAATTTGATACGGCTGTACGGTAATCCGTGTATGGACTTCTGGTTCAGCGTGGGTGCTGCAATTCCCAGATCTTGAGGATACCCTTTTCCGTTTCAAGTCAGGTTGGAGCTTTTCCGTTCCAACAATCGCTGGATCTTTCCAGCGGCACGTCAGCTAAAAATGGAGGTCCGATTGTGCTGGAAATCACAGATTAAAGTGGGTTTTCATGGGTCTTTCCAGTGGAAGTCCACAATTATCCCAATTGTGGGAACACCTACACGACTGTCGGAGACATGTCCAGATAGCCGGAATTTTCAGATCCCGAAGAGTGGGTAAGGAGGTCGTTACTGACTGAATTATCAATCACTGTCCGAATTAACTGGTTGTGGTTTTTGCTAACCCGTGAGCTAGTTAGATTATCTGTTTAATGTCAAAGTTATTGCTGGACTGTTGGGCCAGTGTACTATTAGTTTTTGTGGAACCATCTTTGGGTTTCATTGTTCAAGCTCTTTGTTGAGCTTCTTAAAATTCCTAGTTACTATGCTTCTCTAGGCCGGTTGTTGTGTGTAGTATGGTTGTGACCGTGGCTATCATTGATTAGATTGGGTCTTGCTCTGATTGAAAGGGGTAGCTTTCGCGGCTGTCACTGATTAGGTCGGTGGTTGGGTTCTGATCGAAAGGGGTAGTTTTCGAGGCTGTTGTTGATTAGGTTGGTGGTTGTTCTCTGATTGAAAGAGGTAGCTTCTGGGGCTGTCTTTGATTAGATTGGAGGTTGATCGCTGATTGAATGAGGCAGCTTTGGTCCTCCTGCAGTATCTTGTGTCCTCTTTTTATGTCTTGCCAGATGATTCGGTGGTAATGCACTGTTAATGGCAGCTGGATTCGAGGCCCTTGTACTGTCCCACTTTTAGGTTAGAGTGAGCCTTGTGTACTAGGTCGAGAGAGTTTTAGATCGGATGGAATGGGCGTGGTGTGCAAGGTACTTGGGGAGGTAGCCTTGTCGGATGTCGTCATCTTCGGTTCGACCCTCTCTCGGAGCCCGGTCCTCTGCAATAACTGTTCCTTAGAAGTGGGTGCTATACTTGATACTTCTGTGCTAGGTTGGAGCATTGGAATCTTGGTCAACTTATTATGCATTGGAATCTTCGTCATTAGCTATTTATCTTATTTCTTAGTCTGGCGGGATGTGCCAGGATATAGTTAGTTTCTTGTTATTTCATTTCGTTTCATTTCGCTTCATTCATATCATACCCCGTTGTGCTATCCTTCCTTACAGATGGATAGTGCAATGGGGTATGATATCAAATCACATTGCACGCTTGTTGCATTCCGTACTTTATCCTACTCTCCATGCGGATTGTGCATGGGTTATCGCACTTTTTTTCACTCTTCTTTTTTTCTCTTTTTTTTCTTTCCTCCTGGGGTATGCCCCTTGTAGGCTGTACATTCGATTAACCTCTTTTAATTTCAAGCTAAATTACCCAAAAAAAAAATGGATCCTCTCAAGTATCTGTTTGAGAAGCCTGCGCTTACTGGTAAGCTAGCACGTTGGTTGCTTTTGCTCGCCGAGTTTGATCTCGAATATGTCACTAGGAAGTTTGTTAAAGGGCGTGCGGTTGCAGAATTCTTGGCTAATCATCCCGTTGATGGGCCAGAAGACTCAGACTTTGTGTTTCCGGATGAGGAGGTGCTGGCAGTTGTCGAAGACACCTGGACTCTTTACTTTGATGGAGCGGCTAATCAGAAAGGATATGGGATTGGGGTTTTGTTGATAACTCCGGATGGTTTTCATATTCCGCTTGCGTTTAAACTCAATTTTGACGTTACAAACAACCAAGCCGAGTATGAAGCCTGTATTGTTGGAATGGAAGCTGCCCTCACACTTGGTGTTGAAAAGCTTGAGGTCATTGGCGATTCCAACCTTGTTGTGTCTCAGGCCAATGGGGACTGGAAAGTTCGGGAGGACAGATTGAAGCCTTATCATCAAGACCTGGAGGATCTCATTCCTCGTTTTAACAAAGTGACCTTCACGCACATTCCCCGTCTAAAGAATCAATTTGCAGATGCCTTGGCAACTTTAGCTTCCATGGTTGAACTCCCCCTGGGTGTCAAGTTACGTCCGATCCTTATTGAACAGCGGGACTTACCTGCTTATCAATATGTCAACGCCGTCGATGATGTCGATGACGGCCTACCCTGGTACCATGATATATGGAATTTCATTGAGAGCGGCAGTTACCCCCCGGATGCCACTAAGAAGGATCAAACCGCTTTACGAAGGTTGACCGCCCAATACATTTTCTGTGGAGGGAAGTTGTACCGGAGGTCGCACTGCGGGATGCATAAGCTTTGTGTTGATGGCACTGAGGCCATCAGGATAATGGAGGAAATCCATGAGGGAGTCTGCGGCCCTCACATGAGTGGAGTCATGCTCGCCAGGAAGATCCTACGGCAAGGCTAGGGCTGTCCAAAAAATCCACCCACCCGCCCACCCGACCCGACCGAAAATGAAGGCAATGGACGGGTCTGATCAACCCGATCGGTCGGATTCGGGTCCATTTTCTCGAATTTTCTAGTTGGTCGGTCGGGTGTCGGATGCACCCAATAATTTTCGGATTGATCCGATCCGACCGACTAATGTATAAAACTTTAAAAAAACCCTACAATATTTTTTTTACTTTCCCCAGTCCTCAGACTCCCCACGCAAACTGCCAGACTCTCTCTCCCTATTTTTTTTAGTTTCCCCAATCCCCACTTTCCCCAAACACACTCTATCTCTCTCTATCTCTATCTCTGAATTGTGGAGCTCGGGGAACGAGATTGGAGGGTCCGCTAGCTTCCCCACCACTCCTCCGCTGGCTACGGCGGTGGCTCCACCTCGATTGTCCTCAACAACGTCCTCGTAGGCCGTCGCAGTCGTTCCCAGCCGTCGATGCTCCTCTCGATCAAGGACCTCCTCCCCTCTGAGCCCTCTCCCAGCCGCCCATGTCCACCTCACCTGATTCCTACTCCGCCGGCCGGCAGCCGCCACCTCCTTAACTGACAAAAGGTTTTGTAGATATGTGATTGACAAATTGTGATTCTGTAATTAATATTTTTCTGTGAAACCCGACAAAAAATGGTTTGTAGAAGTGTAGATCTGTAATATTTTGAGAGGGATACTTTTTTTTTGGTGATCTGTGATTGTGATTTTGTAGATCTGTGATTGTAATTGACTGATTTTTGATTTTGTACATCCAGCCAATCCAACCGAATCCGACCCGAACCAATAAGCATTCGATTCGGTTGGAACCCGACAAGTATTTCGGTCGGGTTCGGGTGACCATTTTACAATCCGACTAAAGTCGGGTCGGGTCCAACCCGACCCGAATCCGACCAAATCCGACCCGTGGACAGCCCTAGGCAAGGCTACTTTTGGTCCACTATGGAGTCCCAGTGCGTGGATTATGTACGCCGTTGCTATAGGTGTCAAATCCACGCCAACCTCATACACGTTCCCCCTTCTAATCTTTTTGGCATGTCATCACCTTGGCCCTTCTCTGTTTGGGGAATTGACGTCATTGGCATGATCAGGCCCTCTGCTTCGAACGGGCATCGGTTTATTCTGGTGGCAATAGACTATTTCACCAAGTGGGTTGAAGCTGAATCCTACAAAACTTTAACTGCAGTTCAGGTTGCTCAGTTCATCAGGAAGAACATTATCTATCGATACGGGGTTCCTCAGGCTTTTGTGTCAGACAATGGGGTTCATTTCAAAGGCAGGGTTTTAGAACTCTTCGATGAGTTCAAGATTCAGGTTCATCACTCAACGGTCTATCGCCCTCAGACGAATGGGGCAGTGAAATAGCCAACAAGAACGTTGAGACAATTATCAAGAAGTCCGCGGAGTCCGCCAGGTACTGGCACGAGTAGTTGCCCCTAGCTCTTTGGGGGTATCGTACGTCAATTCGAACATCGACAGGGGCAACCCCTTTTTCCCTAGTCTATGGAATGGAAGCTGTGCTTCCCATCGAGCTTGAGGTACCGACGTTGAGGATCATGGCTGAATGTGAACTCACGGAATCCGAATGGCTTAGTGGGAGGTTCGTTGAACTCATGCTCTTTGATGAGAGGAGGCTCCGTGCCTTGTATCATGTTCAGGGGTATCAGCGCAGAATTGCTCGGGCATTCAACAAGAAAGTGAAGTCTCGTGACTTGGCTAAAGGGGATATGGTTACAAAGGAAATCCGGGCTCCCATTTTCGATCTACGTGGTAAGTTCCGCCCGAAGCGCGCGGGACCTTACATTATCAAGACCATCCTCTTGGGTGGGGCGGCTCAGCTTATTGATCTAGACGGCAACGAGTTCAACACTCTGGTCAACCTAGATCAACTTAAACGTTACTATCATTGAGAAAAGCTCGTTGGGCCGAAAACCACAAGGGTGGGCGGTTCCAAGCAAAAATTAGAGCAAGCCTGCTAGACTGAAGACCCAAGGGGGCAGTTTAGGCAAAAATAAATAGGCATTCAATCAAAGCTCGCTAGACTGAAAACCTGTAAAAGGGCAGTTCTAGGCAAAATTTAGAGTGCAAAAGGAGAGCTAAAATACACGAGTGAACCCTAGTTTGAACTACGTTCTGACCTGATTCCCTAGCTTGGGATACGTAGGCAATTTCTCTGTGAGATTCGGTCACAATCAATCAACTCGATCCATGGTCCCAAAGTGTACCTCGATATTCAAGCGGCGCGGTGTTCAACACTTGGACCAAAAAGGGAAAGTTCACCATCTTTCAATTTTATTCAAAACTACTATTTCTAATACATAGGCTGAGCAGAGTCCTTAAAAACAGTTAAGCATAAAAACAGAACGAGATGCTAGAGGCCCTCACGGGCTCACAGTTTATTCTAGATCATTGGAGTCATGTCTGAGGTCAGTTTGCATTTTGTTTTCTTACAATGTCTTTTCTCAGCCATGCTACATAGCGGCGTTTGAGTCCTGTGCTGAAATCTGGTTTTGCTCCGCTAAGCTGTCTCAAACCCCAATTGTGCTCATACCCAATCAGATGTTGGGAGGTGAATGCTGGAATCTGGAAATCCTCTACCCCAGCTCGATGCAGACCCTGGTTCATGCCCAATTGCCGAAGGATACGGCCTGGAATGTAGAAGGTGAAACTGGACAGCCCAGCAATCACCATCCGCTCGAAACCCACAGAATTCAGAGCCATGTCCGGAATGTTCAAGGTTTCGTGCCGCCAGACGATTTCACGCGGAGACATCTCTCTCATGAAGGTGTGCCAATCCTCCTCAGACATCTCTGGATGCAGCATCTCTCTCTGATGCATTCGCCCGGGCAGACGGGGCCAGTTCACTTCAGGAGCTGCAATTAGCCCGAGTTTGTCGGATAGCCACAGTTGTACGAGCGAAAATACAAGTAAGGAGCCATATAAAACTGAAGCGAAAGAAAACAAGTAAGGAGTTTCGATATAGCCTTAGCCGAGTGTTGAGGTAAAAGCAGACTGTGTGAAAACCGGAAAAAGGTGAGCTGAGTGAGAGTTTACCTGCAACAAGAGTGGGCTACCGCCGAATATCTCTGTTTGGCCAGCAGCCACCGAATCCAAACCCATGAGCGTTTCTGCAAGAACCATAGGAACCACGTTCCTTCTGACTCCTAGCTGGGTGGCCACATCCACCAGCGAGGGATCGGCCCGTCCATTTGGGGACACCAACAGATATGCGGCCAGTACCCCAATTGACAGAGCGAAACGGCGTCGGGCTTGCAGGGCAGTATCCTCTGGATCACCGTCAGGCCTATACCATTCCATCAGGCGCAAGATGTTTATTTGCCCGCTAGCCAGCAGGCTATCCGCCGCTCCACTCGAAATGTTCAGACAGGTTTTTAGGAGCTTCGGCATACTTTTTCTATAAGGTGGCACGACAATCACACTCGAGGCAAAACCTTGGAGGTACGCCTGGAATTCTTCTACGGTCGGGCATAGCTTGTTGTCCCCGAATCGAAACACGTGGATGTCCGGATCCCAAAACTGCAGGGCCGCTCTCAGGATTTCGGGGCGGAGCCTTACACTTTTTAGGAAGCGAAAGGCGGCCAACCCGTGAGAACGGAAGCACAGCCAGTTGCACGCAACAAATTCTTCGAGCCACGGGTTGATTAATGTAGGGAGATGATTTGCCATTGGAAGAAGAGTATCTGAGATTTTTTCTAACGGAGGTCATGCCCTTCATTCAGGAGGCAACCCCTCCTTTATAGCCAAGTAAGGATAGATATCTTTTGCCTTGGATGAAATATCCATGCAAGGTGTCCTCTTTGTCTTCAAAGTTAAGGGCACACCTCTGTGATAACCCTGGAGTTCCTGCACGTCCAGAGCTGGTGGCAGAGCCTGCCACACTTTAATTTCCAGATGAGTCAAGGCTGTCAGCTGTAACAGAGTCTCTCCATCGCGCGGCGGTTCGAGAGTATCGCTCGACAGTTTCACTCCCTCATGCGAGGATTCAATTTATTTCGGCCTAGAAAGACAGGCTACTGTCTTTTGGGAGGGTGGTTTGTCGCATTTTTGCCTCGGGCCAGATTTTGGGATTTCGATGCTTCCAGTAGGTCATTATGAACGATTATGACTACGTCGAAGAGTCGTTTGTTCAAATCGCACATTCGGTGATGGAATCAGTCCCTCGGGTGGATAACGTCCGGATTATTCTTATTCAAAGTTGTTACTTAGCTGGTCGAGCCGGGCAACGGGACATGCAACCTTTTTTTTTTTTTGGGTAAATTAGCTTGAAATTAAAAGAGGTTAAGCGAATGTACAACCTACAAGGGGTATACCCCAGGAGGGAAAAAAAAGAAAAAAACAAGAATGATAAAAGTGCGGTAAACCATGCACAACCCGCATGGAGAGTAAGGTAAATGACATATGGGTAGAGATAATAGCCCCGTTGTACTAATGATAGCACAACGGGGTATTATATGGATGGATAAGAGTACAAACATGTGGTGAAATGAAATGGAAATGAAAATGAACTACTTCCTGGCACAACCCGCCAGGTTAGGAAATAAAGTAAATAGTTACGGTCAGTGATGACCACAAGATAACCAGCACTTAGGAGAACAGCTACAAGTAGAACGGCTTCCAGGCAGTCTGAACAGGCATCAAGAGGCTCGAACCAGAGATGACAGCATCCGACAAGGTCCCCTGCTAAGAACCCTGCACACCACGCTCAATCCTTCCGGCCTAACACTCCCTCATCCTAACCTAAGGCTCACCAAAACCACCCACTGAAACCAGCTACCCAGAACCTAGTACTTCCAGACCCAAGTCTAGTATAATACCCACTCAAAGAGATCAGCTACTACAGAGGGACTCGGACCGAGAGAGGCACGACCAGGAAATGTCGGGCAAGGCTACCGTGCTAAGCACCTTGCACACCACGACTACTCCCCCTTGACCCTAATCCCATAGGCTCGCCAACGACTAAAAGCGGAAAGTAAGAAGAACCCCAGAAGAGGCCACTCAAACCCCAAGTGGACCAAGCTGCCCCTCGCTCAATCAGAAACCATCCACAGATCTAATCAGAGCACCCGCAGCTGCTGCTACTGCAAGACTACCCCTTTCAACCAGAACAGAATCTAATCTAATCAAAGATAGCCACGACCATAAGAATGACTAGGGCCGGTGCCCGTGCCGTACAGGAGCTTGCCTGCCCGGGCTGGCTGCTCCCAGTTGCTGCTGCCAGCTGCTTGGCCCAACATTGGCTGGCCTGGCTCTAGCCGGCTGTTGCCTCCATCAGTAATTGAGTATCCAAAAGAAAATCATCCGGAGCCCCAAGGCCGGAGTAGTAGCGACGCCACCATTTCCGGCATGCTGTGATATAGCAGCTCCGATGCCGTCCTCGGCCGTGGAAATAGTCCATAACCGAGTAAGCTCCGGAGCCACCGGCGAAACCACCTCCTGACCGAGCGTGATTCTGGCGAACAGATCCAACTGGAATCGTACAATCTGCCACTCAAAGCTTCGGCCATGGCCGACCCTGGCATTGAGAGGTCCGGCAACGATTGAACCGGATCTAGCAGAGACCCACCGAACCACCGATCGGAGTTGAAACCCTCTAATACAGTTGAGACCCACCGAACAATCAGTGGAGGTTGTGGGTTGTTCTCTAGATGAGACGAGATGAGCATCCAGTCGAGATGCCTCTGTGTATAGATCCTCTGAATCGGTGAGTTACTGCTGCTGCTCCGGAGATGGAGTTGACCGGTTGTTGGCTGTTGTAGATTGAAGAGGTTTCAGATGATTCTAGAGAGAATCTGTTTTGACCACCAGACTTGATTTCTGGTTGATACAAAATCTGATTTTTGGTGAATTTGATACCAAAAATCTGATTTTTGGTGGGTTTGATTGGGAAAACCCCTTTATCTCTCTATAGTTTCTAGAGAGAAGGCAGAGCCCCCTCGAGGGGTTGCCGTACAACATTGACTCTAGTCCACGGGACATGCAACTTACAAAGTAAACACTAAAAAAGTAGCCTTGCATCAACTTCAGCATGAAGCCATCTCACGTAGCGGTTTTCCAGCCATGTCTTGAAGCTTGGAATTGGTCCCTTCAAAGCACTGTTATCCCAGTTACATTTATAATAGCGCAGATGCCACGAATCAAATACGGGGATTTCAAAGTCTTCCGCACCATAGCATTTATACCCTTGGCTTCTCCCGAGTTGACGGAGCGTACGCCCTGGAATGTAAAAGGTGAAGCTTGTCAAGCCGACAACTACCACTCTGTTGAATCCAGCCGAATTGATTGTCATTTCCGGAAGGTTTAGCCAAGGACATCTCCAGACTATGTCTTCAGGTTGCATGTCATTCAGAAATGCGAACCATATCTCCACCGTCAACTCGGGAAATAGCATCGGTCTGTCAACCAAGAGCCTGGGGAAGTCTTCAAAGCCAGCCTATGGCACTTCCAAAACTCCCACTTTGTCCGACAGCCATAGCTGCATGATAGTAGAAGACAAGTTAAAAGTCGGATACAATCTACATGTCCGGGTAAAAATGAAAGTGCAAAAGATGAGTTGAGTGTGAACCTACCTGGAGTAGGATAGGACATCCACTGAATGAGTTTGCTTGCCCGAGCTTCACCATATCTAAGCCGAGAAGCATTTCTGCTAAGCCTATGGGTATGATATTTTTCTGGGCATCCATTTGCGAGGCTATGCTCACCAGTTTGGGACTCACCTTGTCAACAGGGATCAGCATATAAGCGGCCAGCGCGCATATGGACAACACGAAGCGTCTGTGAGCTTCCCCTACATAATCTCCCAAGGCTCCCTCGGGGCCGTACAGCTCGATCAGACGAATGACGTTGAGTGCTCCATCTTGGATAATACTTGCCGTCAATTCCCCGGGTATGTTGAGTCTTGCTTGAAGAATCTGCTCCATGTCCTCTTGAAACGGCGGAACTGCGAGGGCATCTAGATTGGCAAAGCCTGGGACGTATGCTTGGAATTCTTCCATAGTTGGGCACATCTCGTCTTGATGAAATCGGAAGACATGCACGATTGGGTCCCAGAAGGCCAACGCAGCTTGGAGAAGCTCAACGCACGGTTGACTGAATCGGAGATCACAGATTGAGGATAGGCACCTAGACCGGGGGCTCTCCCAATCTATGGTTTCGGCCCTCATTAGCCAAGGGTCGAGTACTTCCATCAACGAATCTTCCATTTTGGGGTGAGAGAGGTTATGCCTTACATTGCTCCTATTGCCTTCTTCTTATGGGCAAAATTTGGAAAATATCATCCTCGGTTTTCGTGCCGGAGGATAGGATTGAGGCTTAGGTGTTCTACCACCGTGCCATGCAAGGACATCCTCCCCTGAAACCACAGAGTAGCCTGCAAGACGTGGGGAAGATGATAAGGCTTCAAGCAATGATTTGTTCAAACAAGAGCAGCTTGGCAGGGTATGACTGTCGCGCGACTGTTCCAGACCGTCGTGCGAGATAGCTTCCATCGCGCGATGATTCCAAACTCTCGCGCAAGGGTTTGTCTGCAATTTTGACAGTTTTCAGATACTATTGTCCAGATTTGGTCATTTCTCGTTCCAAGGGTCTTTTTGCACTTTTGATGATTCCAGCAAGTCATAATGGGCATATGGGACTGTATCCAAGCATCGGATTCGGAATGTCGCGTTTAACGAAGATTTTGGACCCTCGACGGCCCATTTCAAGTTCAAATCAAGGTTTCGAGAGGCCGAAACTCGTTCTAGAGGTTTTAGCCAAGGTTGGTCATGCCATACAGGTCACTTAGACCTTATGTGACTGTATGGAGGTGTTGGTTTCAGTCCGAGACATAATTGAGTCATGTTTACCATGTTAGGTCGTTTTTGCGTTGTTTTTGAGTGTTTTTGTGTCCAAAACTTGTTTCGGGGCATCTTCTTCAATTCCGTCAATTGGAACAAGTCATGTTAAGTATACTTAGTCTTGTATAAGAGTCAGTCTTGTCCGGATCAGGTTATTTTGAAATTTGGCCCATAAATGCCCATTTTCTCGTATCCTAGTATCCTAGCTGTGTCCTGGGGTATATTTCCGTTTTCCTTGCAGTTTGGTCGCATTTTGTGCATTCACGTGTGTTAGTGAACAATTTTGGTGCGTTGTCAATGCAAGTTTTTGGTATTAGTGGTTGGTTTTACTTTCTCTTATTCATATTGAGAAACAATAAACCTGAAAACGCAACTTTTGTAGCTAAACCATGATATATCCATGTCAACAAAAGGAACTACTGTATCTGTGGCACATTGGCCAATCAAGAGCTACTAAAGCAGTTGGGGCACAAGCGCCTGCTAATCAAAAGGCACACAGGCCCTCAAAAACTGTATCTGTGCCAAACTAAGCTATCTAATTGGGCGCGCAGGCCCGAATCAAAAATCAAAAGTAAAGGAGACATCGCGGTGGTCTACAGCGCTATCCGAACCAGTTGTCGCTCTCCGCCTGCTCCCGGGGATCGTCTCTGTACGGAGGATCATCAACGGAATCATCGGAACCGCTGCTAGAAGAGGGACGTCGCTCTTCCTCTTCTTTCTCTTCCTCCTCTTCTCCCTCTTCTTCCCCTTCCTCTTCGTCATCCTCTTCCTCCTCTTCTTCCTCGGGTGGGTCTGACAAGACCAATCGCCTATTGCGGGCCGGCTCCTCTTGCGTCGGCTTCTCTCGCATCTTGATCTGGTACTGTAGCTCGGCATGTCTAACGGCCTGCCTAGCAGCCTCCCGACCCGCAGTAGCTGGCTGCGAACTCCTGGTCTGTCGCCGTGAAGTACTGGCTGGAGCCGTGGGTTTCTTTGCCACCATTTTCTTCGGTGGCGGATCTCGCGCACTCTTCCTCCTAGGATTCATCCTCCCCTATGCCTGCATTGTCATTTCATTTCAAAGCATGAGTATACATTGTGCATATTGTATGTCATATGTTGAAAGCAGGTACATTCTACAATCAAGAGCAGGAATGTATCGTTTATGTACCTATTTCCTCTGAACAACGACTGGCTGAGTCGGCTGTGGTGTCGGTGCCGAGTAGTGCAACTCCAGTGGCATGCCGCTCGCCGCCCTCCTCACCACGTTCTCTAAGGCTAGCATGCGTCGGACGGCCTCGTTCACCCATTCAGTCGGCACCTGTATGCAATTTGGGTTTATCAGGCCAGTCAACAATAATTCAAGTGTATCGAGTTGAAAAGCAATACTGGAAGCTAAGTCTTACCGCCACGGTCACAGGGGTGGGCTTCGCTCTCGCGGGCACTAACTGTAGCTCTGCAGGATTCCCCTGTCATCCACAAGAATCCACCAAAGCAGCTCAAGAGGTCCACCAACTACAGGTCCACCTAGGCCTCGCCTCACGCGGCCTTCGCCTCCCCTCTGTCTTTCACCGGCAGCTCTCATCTCCTCAGCAGCTCCTGCGGCCTGGTTCCGCACCTCTCTAAGGCCACGAATCCCAAGCGGCCCCGCCAGGAAGTCTCTCTGGTAAACAGTATAGTCCCTTTCAGGACGCGAGTAATGTGCCAACTCGGTGTCCGACCGCGTGTACCTCTCCAGCTCAGCCCGTGTGTACTCGCCCATGTGTGAAGCCCGGGGTGGAAGTGGCCCTGGCACCTGGAACTCGAGATGACCAAGTGACTGACGTGTCACCCGATCTCCCAAGTACCACTGCCAACCGAAGGCCGACTCTAGCAGCACCCTGCTGGCCGTGACAGCTTTGCTCCTGACCAAGTACTCAGGCTCTGGCCTCACTCCCCTCCAAGGATCCTAGTTGATCTGCAGTTAAGACAAGCAGGCAATGCAGGCAATTGATCAACAACAGCATTGAAATCAAAGAAAGGAGTGCATATTGGAAGTTTCATGTTCTGTGTTGTACCTGTGAAGCCCTAAGCTCGTCCAAGTATAGCCTGAAGGCGTTGAGGTCGCCTCTCCCCTCCTTCTTCCCCATGTTGGACTTGCTCCATATCAGCGCACGGGAAGAGTGCTCAGGTCTGGATGCTTGCATTGTGGCGGATACATCCGCAACACCTCGGAGGCCCAAAGCTGCACAATGTTTAGACAAGTACAAGCATTAGTCACAGGATATGCGATATCTGAGATTGAAGCAGTCAAGCGAGTTAAGCAATCAAATAAACAAGTATAATTGAAATTGTGTTGTGCAAAGGGTTAGAGTCATACCTCCCAGAACCTTCAGTAGCCAGCCGTGCTCTGACCCGTCCTCGACGAGTCACCGAAGAAGTGGTAGGCTGTGCCAAGTGCAACCCCGCCTCAGTCAAAGCGTGAGGCCGTCCTCAGGTCCCTCAGCGCCGGTAAGTAAGAGAGATGCACTTTGCTTCGTCTGTTTGGGTACAAAGTGGCACCAAACAGGTATAGCAAGTACGCCCGGGCCATCTGCTCCGCCTCCCGGTCATTCGTCACTTTCTTCTTCAGGTACTTTTTAAACTGATCGTACCTTGCCATCCCCTCCTCAATCTTGGGCGCCTCGCCCAGAAACCACTCCAGCGCAGCCCGATCCTCCTGGATCCTCGAGTCGAACGGGATAGGCTCGCCTCCAACCCTAAGCCCCGTGATCGCCGCAAAGTCTGCGGGCGTCACCGTCATCTCCCCAGGTGGTAGGTGGAAGGTATTGGTGGTATCCCTCCACCTCTCAGCAAGTGCTACCAGGACAGCGTGGTCATTCCTCGCAGGGGTCAACGTCTGTACAAACACCCCGAAGCCCGCCTCATTCACTAATTGCCTCACTCTCTCTGGCAGCCCTTCGTACAACCGTAAGGACCTGCACGCGCCCCTAAAGCCGCGGATGTCCCTCTGACTCGCTCCCGCCTGTTTCAAATGCAAAGACAAGCAGCAAAGGATATCATTAGTATACATGGATTTCATTTTCAAGTTCTAGGTAATCAATGAAGCCTACAACACATGTTTGACTCAAGCTGTTGCACACAGGATGTAGGGGATATCTCGTCATGCCATGATTCAACCTCGGAGTACGGTGTGTTGTTCTAGATTCTCGTGCATACAGGGTTTTCATTTTCAAGTTCTAGGTAATCAATGAAGCCTATGGCGTGTGTTTAGTGCATGTTACTTCACGCAAGGCGTATGTCACTCTTGGTGTATCGTTTTGGCATGGTTTGGCTCGTAAGTCATCTATGCAATTCTAGGTTCCAGTATGTTCTAGCAAATATCGAAATTGAACGGCGGAAAGCAAATATCGGAATCAAATTACAAAGGGTGTTTTCTGAGAGTATACCTCCATCCATGTCGCTGCTATGTGGGCCCGGGGATCTCTCAACACGAGCTCGTCGTCGTAGTCCTTTTGCAACGGTGTGTATGCCCCGATGCCCGATGGAACAAAAAGGTGCGGCGTGGGAAGCACGTACGTCTCCGCTGAAAAACCAGGGCATCTCATCTTCCTCGCCTCTGCCACCGCTGTCACTCTAGGCCCCTGTGCCTCCGCTTCGGTTCGGCCCTCTCCTCGGCCTCAATATCCCTCAAAGGCTCCTCTCTCTCCTTTCTCTCTCTCTCAGCTCTCTCCGCCGCCTCCGACGCCTCAATGGCCCGGGCACGTTCCTCTCTGGCCTTCAAGACCAACTCCCTGATCATGGGGTTATCCTCAAGAAGCCTTGCCAACGCTTCATTACTAAAGAACTCGGCGACGTCGTGTTTTGTGATCGGTCTATGGCTCGACGACGTCGCCGCGGGTCGAAACAATATGTCTTCTTCCCGGATCGGTGCCTCCGTGGTCTCCTCCTCAACAACGGCCCCTTAAACCCTTTGCCGAATCCCTCGGCGGGGACCCGGTTGGCTCAACGGCATCATCTCCTGCCCCACTGCCACTGTTATCCCCAGCTTCAACCCTCGCGCGAGACTCCTCCTCTGTCGCGCGAGGCTGCTCTCTGGTACCGATGTCTCCTGCGTCGTCTGAACTTACCCCGGTCACGCCCGAGCCCCCCACTGCCATGCTCGATTCAAATGGCTCGACAGCAGCCTCTGATTCCTCAGCTCCCACTGTCGCGCGAGCCTCTGGCTCTGTCGCGCGACTGTCCTCGCCACCATTGACCTCCTGCTCACGACCGTGTACGCCATCTCCGTCGCCTGTTACTGTTACTGTTACACCGGCATCTGTACTAACCTCCGTTGCTGTCTGATCGCTTTGATCAAGACCCATTGGCCCTCCTCGGTCCTCCGGTTGATCAATAACGTCGCCGCCACCTCCATCATCACCGTGGTCTGCCATGGTTGTGTGGGTGTGCGTGGGTGTCTTGATTTTGTGGATGGATCAAGGGTTTTGAGGAGGATTTGAGAGGAGAAATGAGGATGGGAAGAGGATTTTGAAAACTGGGAAACCGCCTGGTACTATTTTCTGTAACGTCCCCGCGACGTTTGAAAGAATAAAACAGGTTTGGGCCGGGTCTGGGCCTTACCAGATCCAAGCCCTAATCAGGAACACTCGCGCGAGTGTTCTCAACTGTCGCGCGACAGTTCCGTTGGGCCTCGGGCCCAATCCAGATTCTAGGTCTGGCCCGATCTCATTTACCCCTCTTTCGGGTCTATGAAGCCTTGATATGTTCTTATATTTAAATAGAGGAATTTTAATTTCAACTAGGGCCTCTTTCCCTTTCTGAAGATCAGGGAAATATTCTAGCTGTAAACAGTGTTGCAACAAGAGATGGGTATGGAACTCCTGTGATTTCTACCATGGCTGACGACACTGTTTCCTTCTCGGAAGGGCTGGGTTGCAAAGCCCAGGATTCGAATGAGATTCGTTGGAAGCAGAAGAACTCTACACAAAACGTTGAAAGCTCAGCCCTCATTGAGCAAACCCCACTCCCACCTTCTCCCAAATCGGCTAAAACAGCAGATCTCCAAATTAATTCTGAGGTTCACAACCCCAAATACTCCAAGACGAGCCCTGCTCTTGAACTGCAATAGGCGTGTTAGAGAGAATCCGAAGCTCGGATGCTTGAAATTGTAGGTAAACTAGAGGAGGAGCTCAACAATTCGGCAGATCCTTTCGTGCTCGATGTCATAACTGCTAAACTACTAAGCGTTCAGCAATCATGGGCAGCTGTCAATCCCAAATCGATCAAGACCCAGAGTCCCTCACAACAACGGATTGCAACGATTCAGAGTTCTGACTCTGTAAACCCTAATTTCTCTCGGCCATCACGACCGGGGGACTCGTCCAACACCCCACTTACAAGGATTGAAGGACACAGCCCGAATTCAGGAACTGCGAGGAAGCTGCAACAAGCTTTGTTTGAGGAAGGTCTGATTCTAGAGGCAGAGGTACGAGGTCAACACGAACAAGAACATCTACGCCAGGTACTTCCTACTCCAAGAACTCTAATCAATACCAGGGGTACCCCGTATCTAGAAGGAGATCCTAACATGGGATATCCTGAAGCTGATACTAAACCTAGGCGCCCTTTGTCTCCAAAATCCCAGTTCAATCAGAATTATTCGACACACTCTTCTCATACCCTACTTCCACAAGCACCCATTAAACCTAGACCTAATTCCAATGGTCCTAAGCCCAAGCCAAAAAACTGGGCTTCACTGTTACAGTCCCAAAGTCCGTCACTGGACATGAAGTTGGAGTTTTATCCTGACCTACTTCGAGGGAAAGAGGCCCAGGTGGAAATCGATATTGAACTAACCGATGTTGGAAAGTGGAACAAATACCTGATGGGCCATTTCCTTGATGGGAAAATGGCCTATCCTTTGATTGTTTCCACAGCCCGATATCAGTGGAAGGAGTTGTTTGTGGCTGTCAAGCCAGATGTTGGAGGTTGCTACCTCTTTGAATTTAGGGATGAACAAGCCAAGCAAGAAGTTTTGGATGGGGGTCCATATTTTTTTTCACAAAAATACCTTGTCCTTAAAGATTGGCATAGAATGATGAAGCCAGTCAAAGAACAACCTTCTCACATTCCAGCATGGGTTAAATTGCATGACCTCCCTTTAGAGCTATGGAACCAAGAATGTTTGAGTAGGGTGGCTAGCACCATTGGTAAGCCATTACATGTGGATCAAGCCACAGCTAAGACCTCAAGACAACCGGGTCTTCTCCAAACAAAATCCACCAGTGCTAGAATATGCATTGAGATAAGTGCTCAACATGAACTTCCAGAAGATGTGAAAATTACTGTGGAGGGAGAATCAGTTGTAGTTCCTGTGGAATATCAAGTGTTACCTCTCATGTGCAAGCTCTGTCAAGTTTTTGGCCATCCAACAGCCCAATGCTCCAAGAAAACACTCCCCCCAACCAGTCAAACCAATCAGGAATGGATCGTAGTAGGCAATGGTAACCTGAGGAACCACTCTACCTCATCTACTGTTTCCAAACTAACTGCAGATGGTCCTCATGCTGAAATCCCTTCTGATTCAGAAAGTGAGCTGGAAGAGATGCTTGAAAAAGTAGTGAGCAGTTCTCAAATAACATTGACCCAACCTCAAAGTGGATCCCCCTTCTCGTTGTCCTTCCACCAACCTTCCAAGCCTTAGTATTCCTACTGGGCAACAAGAAGTTCCACGGCAAACTGCTACTGGACACAACAGTTCAGAGGTTACAACAGTTAAAGAGGTTACAACAGTTAATAATAGTCAGGTTTCAACAGTTATAGAGGCTACACCTAGCTTGGCAGCTCCTATAACCAAATCTGCAGCTAAGAAAGCAGCAAAAGTTGCTGCAAAACTGAAAGATCAAGAACCTCCTGATCCTGGAGTTCCTGACATCAAATTGCTGACGGGAGGTTCATTCAAAGCAGGGTTGAGGGGGAAGCAGAAGAGCTGGACCTCTTCCCATAGATCAGGGAAGTAACTTTCATCCTTGTTTTTTTTGCCCACAATAAGTTATATCAGTGCTCTCTGTATTTCACTCTCATTCTTATTGATTTGCAACTTTGTGGTTATATTTTGTTAGTTTTATGGATTGCTCACCTATACATTTTGGTTTTTGGAATTTGAGGGGTCTAAATGATCCTCTCAAGCAGAGGGAAGCAAAAAATTGGGTTTCCAATAAGAAATTATCCTTGGTTGGATTTATTGAACATAAAATAAAAGAGCCCAATGTTTCTAAAATTGTCAATACTATGCTTCCTCAATGGAATTTTGCGAGCAATCATTCCAGTTCTCCGTTGGGGAGAATTTTGATTTGCTGGAACCCTTTAGTGTTTAATGTCCAAGTACTATACCAGTCCAGCCAGTTTATTCATTGTAAAGTGCAATTCTGTGATGGCCAATACTCTTTTGTTGCAACCTTTGTTTATGGAGCTAATTGTTATCTTGATAGGCAACAACTATGGGCTGCGTTACAGCAGCTCAGTGTTGCTACACCTTGGGTGGTTCTAGGTGATTTCAATGCCTTAAAGTCTCCCTTGGAAAAAGTAGGCGGGGATAGAACCTGGGTGCCCTGGATGGAGGAGTTTAACTCTTGCCTGCATTCTACTGAATTAGTTGACCTTAGATACTCGGGTTGCCAGTACACTTGGTCTAATAAGCAACTAGGAGATGCCCACATTAGCACCAAGATTGATAGGGTTCTAGTCAATGAATGTTGGATCAAGGACTTCTGTTGGTCCAATGCTCATTTTCTTAGCCCTGGAGTGTCTGATCATTCCCCTGCAGTTGTGTATTTGACAACAGGCTCACCAAAAAGGAAAAGGCCGTTCAGATTCTTCAACTTTTTGGCTGAACACCCTAAGTTCCTTGAAACTGTTCAGTGTGTTTGGCGGAGGGTTATCATCGGTAACCCAATGTTTTGTGTATGTGAGAAACTTAAGCTCTTGCAGGTAGACCTTAAACAACTAAACACTAATGAGTTCAGTGAACTGTCTACCAGGGTGGCCTCCTATAAACAACGTTTGGAAGCCATCCAAAGAGAGATTGGCTCTAATCCCAGCGATCCCCTTAAACAAGCCACTGAAAAGGAACTATGTCTCATGTTTTCTTTCTTTTCTTTTCTTTTCTTTTCCTCCTGGGGTATGCCCCTTGTAGGCTGTATATTCGGTTACCCTCCCTTTTATTTTCAAGCTGATTTACCCAAAAAAAAAAAGGAACTATGTAAGCAGTACCTAGTTTATGCTAGAGCAGAAGAAAGTTTTGCCAAACAAAAGTCTCGTATTCAGTGGTTAAAGTTGGGGGATCAATGTTCCTCATTTTTCTTCAAGTCCATCACCAACTCTAGAAATAGGAACAGAATTTCTAGTTTGGTTTTGGAAGATGGATCTGTCACCCAGGACATTGAGTTGGTCAAGAACACTTTCATCAATCACTACACCAACTTGTTAGGCACCAAACATCTGAGTACTTACTCTGGATCCTCTAGAGTGCAAGAACTCATCACTAGGAAACTTTCCCAATCCCAAAGTTTGGAAATGGTGATGGGAGTAACGGACAAAGAGATCAAGGACACTTTCTGGTCTCTTAATCCTCAAAAAGCTCCTGGTCCAGATGGTTACAATGCTGGTTTTTTCCATAAAGCTTGGCTAGTGATAGGTCATGAGGTGACCTCAGCTGTTAAGCTTTTCTTTAGGTCTGGCCAGTTATTGAAGAGAGCTAATGCTACATTAGTTGCTCTGGTTCCTAAAGTCCCTAACCCTTCTAAGGTACGGGACTACAGGCCTATCTCATGTTGTAATGTGGTCTACAAATGTATAGCAAAAATCCTAGCTAACAAAATCAAGCCTGTCCTTCCATCCCTTATTGATCCTGCCCAATCTGGATTTGTCCAAGGCAGGCGGATAGCCGATAACATCTTCCTTACTCAGGAATTAATGAGGGGTTATCATAAACATTCCTCATCCCCTAGGTGTGCCATGAAAGTGGATATTATGAAAGCATACGACAATGTCAGATGGGATTTTCTTTGGGATGTCCTTGCATCCATGAATTTCCATCCTAAAATGATCCAGTGGTTGAAAGCCTGTGTCTCCACAGCTAATTATTCTTTGTGCCTTAATGGTGAAGCAATAGGATACATTCCTGGGCAGAAAGGGTTACGACAAGGTGATCCCTTGTCTTCTTACCTGTTTGTGATCGTCATGGAGGTCTTGACTTGTATCCTTAAGGAAAAGACCCTCCTTCTCGACTTTAAGTTCCATTGGAAATGTGGATCCACCAAACTTGTCAATCTTTGCTTTGCAGATGACCTTATGATTTTCTGCAAAGGTGAGGTCACATCCATAACTCACATTAAAGATGCTCTAGCTGAATTTGAGAATTTATCTGGACTCTCTCCTAGTCCTACCAAGAGCACCATATTCCTATCTGGTGTTAACCCTTCCACAAAAATAACCATCTTGAATATTCTAGGTTTCCAGGAGGGGTCCTTGCCAGTTAGGTACTTGGGGGTACCTCTTCTGTCTACCAAACTCAAGCACACCGACTGTAAAGTCATGGTGGACAGGATTTTAGCCAAGACCAAGTCATGGACACATAGATATTTGTCTTATGCTGGTAGAATTCAATTAATCAAATCAATTCTGTTTTCAATGCAAACCTACTGGTCATCTCTCTTTATTATCCCTAAAAGGGTAATTAAAGAGGTTGAATCCATACTTAGAGCTTTCTTTTGGTCAGGCCCGGACCTTAAGAAGACAGGTGCAAAAGTTTCGTGGGAACACCTTTGTTCCCCTTTTCAAGAGGGTGGTTTGGGCTTTAAATCTATGGAGATTTGGAACAAGGCAGCCGTAGCCAAGCACGTTTGGTTCCTAGTCTCTGGTGGGGAGCAATCAATGTGGTGCCAATGGGTTAAGTCCTACTTACTTAAGGGTAAAAGTTTCTGGAGTGTTAAAACTCCGAGTAACCCCTCATGGGTCTGGAGGAAAATCCTTAACCTTAGACCACTCATTCAACCCCACATTAAGTATAAAATTGGGGATGGCCAGTTAACCTCTTTGTGGTTTGACAACTGGCATCCTCTTGGCCCTCTTCTGCCAAAGTTTGGGCCTAGAATTGTTTACGATTCAGGACTACTCAAGGATGCCACTGTGAAGGATATCATTACAAACAATCAATGGGCCTTCCCAATGACCCAAACCCCTGACCTCAATGATGTGAGATCTGAATTACAAACTGTCCCCATTAATGATTCCATTGCGGATAAATGTATTTGGACTCTCACTGCATCTGGTAAATTCACCATTTCATCCCTATGGGAAAATTTGAGGACACATTATCCTGCCATCACTTGGTGTAAAGTGATTTGGTTTTCTGGTCATATTCCTAGGTGCAGTGTGATCTCTTGGTTGGCCATTCTTAATAGATTATCTACAGAGGATAGATTAGTTTTGTTTGCCATGAAATCCTCATCCATATGTAGCCTGTGTTTGGGTGTTGAATCCCGTGATCACTTGTTCTTTGACTGTCCCATGGCTGCACAGATCAGGGGTATCCTGTCCTCTAAGACCCCTCATATGGCGGGTTTGACATCCTGGCAACAGTGGGTGAGTAGGTTGTCCACTTTGCAGGGTAAATCCTTGGCCATCACAATTGCAAAACTGGTTTTCACAGTCTATGTCCACCAGTTATGGATTGAGAGGAATTATAGGAAATTTCAGAATATTAGCTGCCCCCCTGAAGTGGTTGCTAACAAAATCTCAAATAATGTTAGGTGTAGGTTGCTTTCCTTATCCAAGTTCAAGGGACCTTCACCTTTACTCTCTTTGTGGAACATTCATGATTAACATATTTAGATACAAAAGTGGATTCTACTCATATTACTACATTTGCAGGTCATTAGTCAAGGGGTGCAGCCTCAAGCTATACCCCTTGGTCTTATGAGTCTCCATGTTCAGCAAGACATCCTGGCAGGTCACCATGTTCAGCAAGAACTACCAACACCTCAGTTTTTGAGTTGTTACTATTACTTCTATCCTAGCAGGTAGTTGCCTTAATCCTTGTGGTGACATGCAGATTTTGGAGTGCCTATATTGTGTGTCAACCTTACTTACTATATTGTGTGTCAACCTTGTGAGTGTGTGCTAGAGCCCCATCATTCCTTCAGAGAGGAGGTAATATTTAGTGGGGGAGTCTTGTGAGGTTCAGTGGAGGGAGTAAGTAGTCTATCACCTTGTATGATTGCTAGATGTGTAGCTACCTTCTGCTGCTACACCTGTTTTCTGATTTGTTACTGTTACTTCTGATCTCTGCATTTCAGATTTCTGATTTCTGATTTCAGATTACTCCTGATTTCTGATTACTTCTGATCTTAGTGGCTGTTTAAGTGGCCTTGAACTGATCTGTCTTCTGCACTGCTGGGTTAGTTGTTGTTGTTTCAGAAGTTGTAATGTAGTTTGTTCTATAATTAGCCTAACCAATAGGGGCTGTCATTGGGATCTCCCTTCGCAGAGGGGGAAATCCTCTGCATTTTGGCATTTTGGCATTTTGGCATATTAACTGTGTGTGATGTTGGAATGCTGTAATGTTCAAGCATTCTGGACTGCTGCTGATCTGCTTTCTGCACTTTCGGAGCTTCACAAGTATCACTTCAGAAGTTTGTGACAGCAGCAGTTCTGAAGTTGCATCAGAACTGCTTCAGATTATGTTCTGTTATGGTGTTGTAATTTCTGAGCTAGTTGTTGCATTTTGTTATTTCTGAAGTTGCTTCAGAACTGCTTCAGTTTATGTTCTGTTATGGTGTTGTAACTTCTGTTATGCCTAACCATCGGGGGCTGTCAATGGGATCTCCCTTCACAGAGGGGGACGTCCTCTGTATAGTATTGCATATGTTCTACTTAGTAACTGTGTTTAGCTTTTCTGGTATGGTTTGGAATGGTTTGGACTGCTCTGATGGTTGTGTCCCCAAGTCAGAACTGCATCAATTGTTGTTGCTGCCCAGGAGCAGGTTCTGTTTCCTGCTGCTAGCTGCTACACAGGTTCAGCAATTCTGCATGTTGGAAGTCCCTGAAATATGTTCAAGCAGCTGTCGAATGCTGTAATGTTATCAGTTCTGCAGCAGTTCTGTTATGGTCTGTAATGTAATGGTCTGTAATGTCCTGCATGAGTTCTGAATGTTCTGAATGTAGTCATCTTGGAATAATGGAATGCTGTCATCTTGGAATGTTGGAATGTTCAGTTGAAGAGTTTTAAGTCAAGGTGCAGCTGGAAGTTTTTTCAGTCAAGTCTATTGTAAGTCAAGGTGCATTGGCATGTTCAGTTAATGGGATCTCCCTTAACTGTGTTTAGACGCGCTGTTTTCCCTCCCTCTTCTAGATGGATTGGAAACAGCGCATTTCACTTACTCCATGTAGCCTCTTGGCGTAGCTAATTTTTCTTTCTCTATTCTTTTGTTTTCTTTTCCTCCTGGGGTATGCCCCTTGTAGGCTGTATATTCGTTTAGCCTCTTTTTATTTCAAGCTTTTTTACCCAAAAAAAAAAAAACAAAAAAAAAAATTTAAATAGAGGGACAATATGAAGGTTTTGCCTGCATCCCGAGGAATTTTATATCCCCAGCAGTGGTCCGCCCGCAATTCAGTGACGATCCATCCGTCCAATCTCAATCCAGCGACGATCTAACCGTCCAATCTCAATCAGTGACGATCCATCCGTCCAATTTCAAAATCAGCGACGATCCATCCGTCCAATCTCAATCCAGCGATGATCTAACCGTCCAATCTCAATCAGCGACGATCCATCCGTCCAATTTCAAAATCAGCGACGATCCATCCGTCCAATCTCAATCCAGCGACGATCTAACCGTCCAATCTCAATCAGCGACGATCCATCTGTCCGATCATCAATCAGCGACGATCCATCCGTCCAATCTCAATCAGCGACGATCCATCCGTCCAATTTCAAAATCAGCGACGATCCATCCGTCCGATCTTAATTTAGCGACGATCCATCCGTCCGATCTCAATTCAGCGACGATCCATCCGTCCGATCTCAATTCAGCGACGATCCATCCGTCCGATCATCAATCAGCGACGATCCATTCGTCCAATCTCAAATCAGCGACGATCCATCCGTCCGATCATCAATCAACGACGATCCATTCGTCCAATCTCGATCAGCGACGATCCATCCGTCCGATCTCATTTCAGCGACGATCTAATCAATGGCGATCTATCCGTCCAATCTATCTTTTGGTGCACGGTATTTTTACATACTCGATTGCATTTTCCATTTAATCGGTTTTCGGGCGGATTTGGTGGGTGTCTAGAAATCTTTGACGTTACCCGTACCGGTCAATGGTGCTCCGCGTGCCGTCAAAGAGGGACTACTGTAGACAACCCAATCTGGGTCTCCCGTTTGTTTTACTTTATTTTTCAGTTTCTTGTTTCCCTGATGATGAGATCGGATCAAACAGGCTTGAATGTGGAATGGATTGGACTTGGAACCCTTCTTGAACCCTTTGAACCCCTTTTGAACCCCAAAAAACCTTCAGTCAAAACCCTAACCGAAGTTTGACCGTCGCGCGATACTTCTTTTTCCTCGCGCGATAGTCAGCTTGCCAGGTGTTGGTCAAAGTCAAAGTTTGACAGTTGGCCCTCGCGCGATGGTCTTAAACCCTCGCGCGACGGTTCCACCTGTCCCCATCATCTTAATCCAGCTGGACTTTTGTGATCATCAGGGCCAAATGGGCTGGAACCCCATTTTTCTAGGCTGAACAACGTTCTGGCAGGCTTAGACACACCACCCTCACAACCACCCCCACTCACCTTGGTGGCTCATTTCTCCACCAAGCAAGAGTGACCAGCCTTGTTGGCTGGTTACTTGGCCAAGTTTTCCACTCCCCTTGTGCCACTCACTCCTCCTATATATACCCCCATTGGTTGTTCTTCCAAAGGGTTACAAGGTTACAAAATTTCACAAAAATCACAAGCTTATCAAGTTATTAGGCTAGTCAAGCACAAAGTTAACAAACCCTAACCACTTCCTAATCTTTCAAATCTACTACACTCACTTGCAAGGCTACATCATTCCATTCAATCCATTTCAAAAGCCATTCAAGTAAAGGTATAAATTTTACCTATTCCTGCTTTGATCCCTGAGGGGGGCTGGCAGGGCCAAGGCTGGTAATCAATACCAGTCCTGGCCCTAAAGTCAGCAGAGTTACAAGAATCTGTAACTAGTTAAACCCTCGCGCGATGGACCCAAACACTCGCGCGACAGTTCTGTCTGCAAGAGATTGGTCCACGTGGGGAAGGGATGCTGGTTATTTCTTGTTTTTATTCATTGGGCATGCATGTTATGGTCTTTATCTTGATGTATAGATCACTGTTATGCATGTAAAAACAAGTTCAGTCTCTTGATTCTTTATTTTAGTTAGTTTGTGTTGCCCTTGGGACATTCCTGAACCCCTCAGAATCCCAAACATGCAAAGCAACTTCTAGAAGTCCAATCAGAACCCTCGCGCGAGTATTTTACTCTGTCGCGCGATGGTTTCACTGATTTCCAGTGGCTGCCCTTGCATGGCCAACTTGGTTTTGAAATGGTCCAGTTCTTAGCTTGCTGCTTCAGTTAGTTTGGAATGCCCTTGGGATGTCTCTGAACATGTCTCAGAGTCCCAAGCATGCAAAGCAATTCCTGGAGGTCCAGTCAAAACCCTCGCGCGAGTATTTCACTCTGTCGCGCGATGGTTCACTGATTTCCAGTAATGGCCCTTGCATGGGCAACTAGGCCTTTGGCCTCTGCTTATTTCCCCCACTGTTTAGGGGTTGTATCTTCAATTTATTCCAACAGGTAGAGAAAAAGTAGGGGGCGGAGTGAAAGAAGCACCATGGGTTAGGCGATTTTGGTACTGTTCATCATGGGGGACGGTACAATCTCCATGGCTGATGGAATTGGAGTCAAAGCTGTTGATTCTAATGAGCTACGAAGGAAGATCCGTGGTCCAACTCCCACTCACCAAAATCTCAGCCACTCCAAAACCTTTTCATCCGATCCCACGAATATTGATGTTTCTGCAACCCCACCCCAAATTCCACCCGTGAAATCGGATTCTAACCTATACCACTCCTCTGAGTTTCCATTTATCCCTCAGTCCTCTGAGCACTCACAGTCACACCCGATTCGTTTGGACCTGCAAGCCCTAAACCTAAATTGTTCAGGAGATCTCAAAATCGAATCCACTGTTCGGCGCACTGTTCCTTCTGCATCTCCAACTGAGTTTGGAGAGTTCAGTCCTAAAAGAGGTATTCCGTTTACTCTAAATCAGGGAACGAGCATCTCAGGTGACACTGATCTGCAATCAAGCAGAGCTAGGTCGATTCAGCCACCATCTCCAAATGGGTTTGGGGCCCACAGCCCTACAACGTCCAAGAACATAAGCCCAGCGCGGAAACTACAACAGGTCTTCTTCGAAGAAGGGCTGAGGGTAGATGCTGCTCAGAAATCCCAGCAAGCTTCATTCGAGTATGGTCTGACAAAGGAAGCCGAAGCACGAGCAAGGGTCACTCATTTGCAGGGAAACACCTACCAGTTCCAGCGTACCCCTGCAGAGGTTCGGAAATCTAACTCTAATCCAAAGATATTGTTTAATTCTCGGGGAAATCCCTATGTAGAAGGCGACCCTAACCTAGGGTACCCTGATGAGGATACTAAACCTAGATATCCTCCCTCAACGCTAGTACAAGGACCAAAGTCGGGTGTTGTACCAAATCCAGCATCTCATGCATCTACGAGTAATAATCCTGTATATCAGCCCAAACCTATGAATCGTACATCGCAACCTAATAAGAATTGGGCCTCTCTATTTAGATCCCAAGGGCCCTCAAGTAATATGAAGTTAGATTTCTATCCAGAATTAAAAAAAGGGAAGAATGCTGTTGTTGAACTTGATGTTACTCACTTGGATGAAAATTGTTGGTCACATTGCTTGGTTGGTCATTTCCTAGAAGGGAGGATGGATTTTAGACTAGCAAATTCAACTGCCCATAAGCAGTGGGGAAAAAATACTAAGTATGGCCTGCTGTCAGTCAAGTCAGATAATTCAGGATTCCTATACTTTGAATTTAAAGATGAAGCGTGTCAACTTGCAGTCCTAGAGGGGGGGCCTTGGTTCTTCTCCCAAAGATTTCTTGTTCTAAAGAAATGGAGAAGAATGATGACTCCAACTAAGATCTCTCCGTCCTCTATCCCTTCTTGGGTTAAGCTTCATAACTTGCCCCTAGAGTGTTGGACAGAAGAGGGATTAAGTAGAGTGGCTAGTGCAATCGTTCAGCCCAAACATGTTGATCAAGCTACAGAAAAGAGGACTAGGCTTGCATATGCTAGGGTGTGTGTGGAAATTGAGGCTGCTGATGAACTACCAGATGACATACAGGTCACAGTGGATGGGGAGAGTGTTTCAGTTAGGGTGGAATATCAATTAATGCCTCCTGTCTGCTCAGAATGTAGGGTTTTTGGCCATGCTACATCTAGATGTCCAAAGTCCATACCTGAGAAACAAACACAAGACCATCAAGTACCGAAGGAGGATTGGCATACTGTTGTAAGCAATGTAGGGGGCTCAGTAGCACTGGATGCAGTTTCAATCCCTGTGGTGGCTGTGGTGGAAACTTCAATACCTAAGGTCACAGAAGAGGATATAGATGGGAGTGATTCAGAAGGAGAGGAACTGAATTTCAGTTCTGATTTTCCTCTTACCAGTGTGGAGGCAGGTTCAAGTGAGCCTTCTCATGAACTAGACCCCGAAGTATCCCCTTCTCAACCTGTTCCGCAAAGGAAACCAGTTCCTCCGGATGATAAGACTGAAGAAGTAAAGGGAAAGGCATCAATCCAGAACTCTAACGGTTTCAAGTATCAGAATAAAAAGGCAAGTGGAAAAAACAACAACAAAAAGTGGAGTAGCAGCTCCAAGAGACGGAATAAATGATATCCTTTTTGATATCCTTTTGACTGCTTGTAGCTTTATAATTTCAAGCTATGCATCTTGTTCTTACTTTGTGATTTAGTTTCCAATGTCTTTACAAGCTTATAATTTAGGTTTTTGGAACATTCGTGGGCTAAATGACCCCATTAAGCAGAGTGCAGCAAGATCTTTTGTGAACACCAATAATTTGAGTCTAGTTGGTTTACTTGAACATAAAATTAGGGCAACTTGGGTAGATAGAATCACCCAATTCATTTGTCCTGGCTGGAGTTTTGTGAACAATTACCCCCAAGCTGCTTTAGGGAGGATTTTTGTAGGATGGGACCCTAGTGTCTTGTCTCTTACAGTGTTATGTCAGGCAGATCAATTCATTCACTGTCAGGTCCAACCAAAAGATGGGAGTGCATTATTTTTGGTCACTATGGTCTATGGGGCAAACTCTATCTTAGACCGTAGATCTCTTTGGCTTAGTCTATCTCAGTTTAGGACCTCTTCTCCCTGGGTGGTCCTTGGTGACCTTAATGCTATTAGGCATCCTAGGGAGAAAGTTGGGGGGAATGCACAGTGGTATCCTCCATGGACGACATTAATCAATGTTTGTTCTCCTCTGAGCTAGATGACCTTAGGTTTTCAGGGTGCCTATTTACGTGGTCCAATAAGCAGGTCCCTCCTCATTTTGTGGCTTCCAAAATTGATAGGGTCTTAGTATAGTTTATCTCAGAAGTGTTGTAAGAGGAACACTTCATTTAGTTCTGTAACCTCATCTTTTGGCATGTGTTTTTCTCCCATCTCTAAGATGGCATTGAAACATGTGGATCTCATTACTTAGTCATTGTAGCCGCTTGGCTTAGGACAATCTTTTCTACCTTTGATTTTCTCTTTCTTTCCTCCTGGGGTATGCCCCTTGTAGGCTGTACATCCGGTTATCCTCTTTTTTTTATTTCAAGCTATTTTACCCAAAAAAAAAAAGAGCCTTGGATGAAAACATTTTCCCAATCATCGGCTCAAATTTTGGTGCCTGGAATTTCAGACCATTCTCCAGGTGTGGTGTTTGTCCAGCCCAATCCAAGAAGGTCAATTAAACCCTTCAGGTTTTTTGACTTCCTTGCTGACCACCCTCAATTCCTTGCAATTGTCCAAAGGAGCTGGAGGACAATTGCACTTGGGAACCCCATGTTCTGTGTGTGTGTGAAGCTTAAACGCCTTCAACATGATTTGAAGCAACTTAACAAGGAAGAGTTTAGTGGCATCTCTGAGAGGGTGAGTGCCACTAAGCAAGCCTTAGAAAACATACAAGTAATTGTAGGCTCTCATCCAAATAACAATGCTTCCATAGAACAAGAGAGAGTGTTACACAAACAATACATCACATTGGTCATGACTCTCACTTCCTTGACAAAAACTACATTGATTGGAGAGGTTCATGCCAAACAACACCAGCCTATCAGCAGTGGATAGCCTATTCTGGATAGCCAGCCAAGTGATAAAACTACATTTAGGAATATGGGCAGAGAACCACACCAATTTGTGCCACACCATTGTTGGGAAGGGCGTTCTCAATTTATCCCACAGAGATGCAATTGAGAATTGACCATTAGGGGTAAGAGTCCATCTAATGTGATCTGCCTCCTCCATTCGTAAGGGGATAAGAGGAGGCAAGGTTCTTCTTACCTCATTTAGTTCAAGAGTTTGCGTGATGGGAAAGACCCATCTCGAATTTAGTAAAATGTGAGACACAGTCGCATCCCTAGAGATACTTGAATCAAGGGCAATTCTGGAGCCAAATTTTGGAATTAGAGGACCAAGTGGATGCCAGTTATCATACCACAATGAAGTGGACTGGCCATCACCAAGAACACTAAGAAAATATGGATGCACCAAAGGTCTAAGGTTCAATAGTTTCCTTCAAACCCACGAGCAATCCCCAGGGATTTTAAGGTTCCAAAAATTCCTCCCTCCAAAAAAAAAAGATTTAACCAATTGACACCACATAGATTGCTCCCCCCCTGAAATAAGGAACCAGATGTGATTGGCAATGGCAGCCTTGTTCCAAACTTGCATGGATTTAAATCCAAGACCCCCCTCTTGCTTGGGCGAGCACAAATGCTCCCAAGAGACCTTAGCACCAGTTCTCCTGAGGTCAGGGCCAGACCAAAGAAACGCCCTAAGGATAGACTCATCTGTTATAGCTTTCAGTTGTTCTGTTATAGCTTTCAGTTGTTACAGTGTTGCTGTCAGTTTTACTAGCAGAATCCATATTGTTGGTTGGTGTTCATTCTACTGCATTTGCATTAGTGCTGCTAGTGCTACTAGTAGCAGTCAACCTCTACATTACTTGGCTACTTAGCCTCCTGCTATTCAGTTTGGAGAATGGCACCCTGGGAACTGATCTACTAAGGCATGAAACCTGGTTCTAATTCTATTTGTAAATTGTTCTAGTATGCAGCTTGAATCCTGTTCTGTGTTTTTTGTGTTCTGTACAGTTTTGTAGAACAGTTCATGGCAACTGCTGTACGGTTATGTATGAATCAGTTCTTATAGCTGCTGTTCTGTATGTATAGCTGCTGTTCTGTTCTGATGTATAGCTGCTTTTCGTATTTGCTTATGTAAGGAGCTGTCTTTTATTTTCACCTAACCAATAGGGGTTGTCATTGGGATCTCCCTTTGCAGAGGGGGACGTCCTCTGCTTTTAAGTGTAAGAGCTAGCAGTGTATGTTCTGCTAAGATATGCTTTGACCTGTTTTGAACTGCTTTGTGCATTGTGAGAGTTAGCAGTTCTTCAAGAGCTACTTTAGTTGCAAGGGCTGACTTGAGAAGTCAGACACAGAAGTTAGGTGCAGATTGGATCTGCATTTCCATATTGGTCTGCACTGTCAGGTGTGATGCAGAAGTTAGGTGCAGATTGTGTCCAGTTTGTGCTGTCTAGGTACAGTTGCTGGTCTGATCAGCTTAACCAAGATTCTGCAGTCCAGTCCAAATGACTCATATGAAGCTCAGCTTAACCATATCACTCATCTGAAGCTCAGCAGTCCAGTCCTGTCCAGAAGCTCACAAGTTCAGAATTTCAGAATTACAGAAGTTTCCAAGTTCAATCCATCTCATGTAAACATCTGTGGAGTTGAATAGACACGTCTGACATGTAGGCGACTTAGACGAAATCTGACAAGGGCGTGGAGAAGCTGGTTCTCCATGGTCGACGTACTGTTTCAATGGCCGACGGTCTGGGGCTCAAAGCCCTAGACTCCCATGAACTCCGGCGAAGACATCAACTCTCGGATCCACACCGAAATCCCCAAATACAGACTCCGCATCTGGGAAACCCTAGTAATCCAATCCTATTCGAGCTTGACAGTCCGCACATGCTCACCTCAAACGAATCCGATTCACGACTCAACAATGGAGGTACAGTTCACATACCTTCGTCCATTTCAACTTCAACCGGGTCTGGGGCACCTAGCCCTAACTCGTCAAAAATCCCTAATCCTTCTCAAGAGCATCAGCAACAACATACACGTAAACTGCAACTAGAATCCGAGGCTCGGATGCTTGAAATTGTGGGTCATCTGGAAGATGAACTCAACAATTCGGCAGACCCTTTCATTCTTGATGTTGTAACAGCCAAATTACAAAGCGTACAGCAAACATGGAAGGAAGATCTTCAGAAGGAAGCGGAAGAGCGAGCAACTCGTCTCAATTCCTATCGTCCTTCGTCTTCAACTGCACAAGGGATTCTCGATCCAGAATCACAACAGGTGAAATTTGGGGAATTCAGCCCTAAATCGGCCAACTGCTCAAGCCCCTCAAGGAAGCTCCAACAGGTGTTCGAACAAGAGTTAATCTGGGAAGCGGAGTCGCAGAACAATAGAGGTCAGGAGACCAAGAATCGTGCTCATCGTGTTCTTCCTAGGCCGCTCAACTCAGAAGTCGAGTTAAAGGGTTCGGTTCCTCCATCAAGCTCAGGAACAGCACTTCTCCATAACAACGCGAACCAGCAGCGTACTCCATCAGAAGTGACTCATCTCCATGGTAACACTCACCAGTTTCAGCGTACTCCATCAGAGGTACCATTCTATAACCCTAACCCTTCTAAATCTGGCCAAAACCCGTCTCACTTTAACTCTAAAACCAATACCAATCCCAAACCCAAATCTGGACAAAATAAGCATAAACCCAAAAACTGGGGATCTCTCCTTCAATCCCAAAGCCCCTCTTTGGATATGAAGCTAGAATATTTCCCTGACCTTCAGAAAGGGAAAGAAGCCTTAGTTGAAATTGATGTGGAATTAACTGACGTGGGGATGTGGAATAGGTATCTGGTAGGTCATTTCCTTGATGGGAATATGGCCTATCCCCTTCTTGTTTCAACTGCTAGGTATCAATGGAAGGAACTTTTCGTGGCTGTCAAACCAGATGTATCTGGGTTCTACTTATTTGAATTTAAGGATGAACAAGCCAAGCTACAAGTTTTGGAGGGAGGCCCCTACTTCTTCTCTCAAAAGTACTTGGTTCTTAGAGATTGGCACCCTATGATGAAACCTCTCAAGGATCAACCTACCAAAATCCCTGTATGGGTAAAATTTCATGACCTGCCTCTAGAACTGTGGAACCAAGACTGTCTTAGTAGGGTGGCAAGCACAGTAGGTAGACCCATTCATGTGGATCAAGCAACTGCAAGATCCTCCAAGCAACCAGGGTTACTGCATACAAAATCCACCAAAGCAAGAGTTTGTATTGAAATAAGTGCAAACCATGAGCTACCTGATGAAGTAGCAGTAACAGTTCAGGGGGAAACAGTTGTGGTGCCCATAGAATATCAAGTTCTCCCTCCTATGTGTTCACTATGCCATGTTTTTGGTCATGCTACATCCAAATGTAGCAAGCAACCTATTGTACCCCCCCTCCCAGTCAATTGGAATGGCAGGTTGTGAATCGTGGGAAACAGAAAGCAGTCGAACAGCCCTCCTTAGTCAGGAATGCTCACTCCCCTCAAAGCTCTCTACACCCTGACCTGTCAGTACCCTCTCCTCTGGATCAACCCAATCTCAAGGAGAATACTGAAGATTCTGATGAGTCTGATGTAGAACTTCTGAATGTACTAGAGAGGGTGGTAAGTTCAGTAGTACATGTAAATAACCTGACAGAGAACACAGAACGTAGTCAGTCCAATGAGGAAGCAAACAAGGAAGCAATGGCAGCAATATCGGGTACTAGTACTAGCTCTGAAATTCAGCAATCAGTTGGTGATGAGAAACAGAGGAAGCCACCTGATATCAAATTGCTATTGGGAGGTTCCAAGAAGGCTGGTCACAATGGCAAATATAGGAGTCAATCCAAAGGCTCCTCACATAAGAAAAGGAAGTAACTTTCCCTCCTCTTTTTTGTCCACAATTATTTAAATAAAGCTCATCTTGTGCATCACTCTTAATCTCATTAGTTGAAGCTCATTGTGGTTATCTTTACCCTTTTGTATTAATGTTTAGCAAACCATTGCATTTTGGAGTTTGGAATGTTAGAGGTCTCAATGACCCACTGAAGCAACAAGAGGTTAAGAAATGGGTTCATAACAATAATTTGTCCCTTGTGGGGATAATTGAACACAAAATTAAAGAACCAAAGGTCACTGGAATTGTTAGTCTTATCTTACCTCATTGGAGTTTTATTAGTAACTATGTCCACTCCCCCTTGGGCAGAATTTTGGTATGCTGGAACCCCTCCTTCTTTAAAGTCCAACCTGTTTCCCAATCAAACCAATTCATACATTGCAATGTGCAATCATGTGATGGCAATTATTCCTTTGCAGCCACCTTTGTAAATGGGGATAATTGCCATCTTGAAAGGCAGCCACTTTGGCGTGACCTGCAAACAGTTGCTCTTGCATCCCCTTGGGTAGTCCTTGGTGATTTCAATGCTATCAGGTCACCATCTGAGAAAGTGGGAGGTGATAAACACTGGCCCCCTTGGATGGATGATATTAATGTTTGCCTCCAATCTGTGGAGCTGGTTGACCTTAAATACTCTGGGAATCAATTTACTTGGTCTAATAAACAAGTTGGTGTATCCCACATTAGCACCAAGTTGGACAGGGTCCTAGTAAATGAGAATTGGATCAAAACTCTATGTTGGTCTAGTGCTCATTTCCTAAACCCTGGAGCTTCTGACCACTCCCCTGCAGCTGTGGCTTTGGCACCCATCACTCCTCCTAAATCTAGACCATTTAAATTCTTTAATTTTCTGGCAGATCATCCCAATTTTATGAACATTGTTCAGAGTGTCTGGAGGAGAGTGATCATAGGTAACCCCATGTATTGTGTCTGTGAAAAGTTGAAGATCCTACAAAAGGATCTAAAATAGTTAAATACCAAGGAATTCAGTGACTTATCATCCAGAGTTGTGTCTACTAGGCAACAGCTAGATGATATTCAAACTGCCCTGGGTTCAAATCCTAGTGATGCAGCAAATCAAGTTGCTGAAAAGGTATTATGCAAACAGTACCTTACCCTTGCTAGAGCTGAGGAGAGCTTCGCCAGACAAAAATCAAGAGTTCAATGGTTAAAGCTGGGAGACCAATGTACCTCCTTTTTCTTCAAATCAATCAGTAACTCCAGGAATAGAACTAGGATTACTAGCTTGGTTATGGAAGATGGTAATGTCACACAGGATATTGAGCTGATCAAGAGCTCTTTTGTCCATTACTACACCAAGTTGCTTGGTTCCCCTCACCAAAGCAACTATGCTGGATCATCTAGGGTCCAGCAGCTCATCACCAGGAAACTGTCAGAGTCTCAGAGGCTAGAAATGGTAGTGGGAGTCACTGACAAAGAAGTTAAAGACATATTTTGGTCCCTTAACCCTCAGAAAGCCCCCGGACCTGATGGGTATAATGCTACCTTCTTTCATAAGGCTTGGCCTGTGATTGGTCATGAGGTCACCTCGGCTGTCAAGTCTTTCTTCAGATCTGGCCAGCTGCTAAAGAAAGCCAATGCAACTCTGGTTGCTCTTGTGCCTAAGGTCCCCAATCCCTCGAAAGTTGGGGATTATAGGCCAATTTCTTGTTGCAACCTCATTTACAAGTGTATTGCTAAGATCCTAGCCATTAGAATTAAGTCAGCCCTCCCTCAATTAATTGATCCAGCACAGTCTGGGTTTGTCCAGGGTAGAAGGATAGCAGATAACATATTCCTCACACAAGAGTTGATGAGGGGATACCACAAACACTCCTCTTCCCCTAGGTGTGCCATGAAAGTAGATATAATGAAGGCCTATGACAATGTTAGGTGGGACTTCCTTTGGGATGTCCTTGCCTCAATGAACTTCCACCCTCAGATGATCAGGTGGTTAAAGGCTTGTGTAACCACTGCCAATTACTCCCTAAGCTTCAATGGTGAAGCCATTGGGTACATTCCTGGTCAAAGGGGTTTGAGGCAAGGAGACCCCCTTTCCTCATATTTATTTGTTATTGCCATGGAAGTCCTCACATGCATTCTCAAGGAAAAAACCCTACTGCATGATTTCAACTTCCATTGGAAATGTGGGTCAACCAAATTGGTTAACCTATGTTTTGCAGATGACCTCATGATATTTTGCAAAGGTGAGTTAAGTTCTGTAAGCCATATCCAGTCATCATTGGAAGAGTTTGAATCTATATCTGGCCTCTCCCCTAGTCCAAACAAGAGCAATATCTTCTTCTCAGGTGTCAACTCCTCCACCAAAGCATCAATATTGCATGTACTAGGTTTTCAGGAGGGCTCCCTTCCTGTTAGATATTTAGGAGTTCCCTTACTGTCCACCAAATTGAAGCATTCTGATTGCAAGAGTTTGGTAGATAAGATCATTGCAAAAACAAAGTCCTGGACTAACAGATACCTCTCCTATGCTGGGAGACTTCAGTTGATTAAGTCCATCCTGTTCTCCATGCAGACCTATTGGTCTTCTCTCTTTATCCTTCCTAAAAAAGTCATTAAGGAAGTGGAAGCCATACTGAGAGCTTTCTTCTGGACTGGACCTGATCTCAAAACCTCTGGAGCTAAAGTCTCGTGGGAGCATCTCTGCTCCCCTGTTCAAGAAGGTGGTCTTGGTTTTAAGTCCTTGGAGACTTGGAACAAATCTGCAGTGGCAAAGCACATTTGGTTCCTTGTGTCCGGCGGGGAACAATCCATGTGGTGTCAATGGGTCAAGTCCTACTTACTCAGAGGTAGGAACTTTTGGTTTGTTAAGGCCCCAAGTGACCCTTCTTGGGTGTGGAGGAAAATCCTATCCCTGAGACCCCTTGTTCAGCCACACATTCTGTACAAGTTGGGGGATGGAATGTCTACCTCTTTATGGTACGACAATTGGCATCCCCTAGGCCCCCTACTACAAAGATTTGGTCCTAGAATTGTCTATGATTCTGGAATAGATAGGGATGCCACTGTCCAACATATAATCCATAACAACCAATGGGCCTTCCCTATCACCCAAACCCTTGAACTCAATGAAATAAGGACTGGTCTACATACAATTACTGTCAATAGTGCTACCAAGGATACATGCACATGGTCACTAACTAAATCAGGGGAGTTCTCCATCTCATCCCTATGGGACAACCTTAGAACTCACTTCCCCATTGTTACATGGCATAAGTTTGTATGGTTTCCAGGCCATATACCAAGGTGCTGTCTAATTACTTGGATGGCCCTTCTGCAAAGATTAAACACTGAGGATAGGCTTATCCTATTTGGGCTTAAATCCACCTCCCAATGTATGTTTTGACCTGATGTGGAAAACCATGCCCATCTATTCTTTCAGTGCCCTATGGCCACCCAAGTCAGGAGTATCCTGTCTCCCAAAGTTCCCCAAATGCAAGGACATCAGAACTGGCAGACTTGGGTAGATTGCCTCTCTATGTTGAGAGGTAAATCTTTGGCCAACATTATTGCGAAGTTGGCTTTCACCGTATATGTTCATCATATTTGGCTGGAAAGAAACCACAGAAAATTCCAGAACTCTTCCTGCTCATCCGTTGTAGTTGCTCATAAAATCTCCAATGATATAAGATCTAGACTTTTGTCCTTGACTAATTTACCTAGTGATCTTCCTTCTAGACAACTAAAAGTCCAATGGAACATTGTGTAGTGGCATTCAATCACCCTCTTGCACATGTTCTAACATTGCAGAATTGTGTTCACAGGCATCAAGCACAAGGCTGGATCCACATTCAAAGGGGGCAGTAGTCAGACTTGAAGCAGCAGGGGTTATACCTCAGCTCAGCATGTCATTGGTCAAGGGGGATCAGCTTCATGCTCCTCCTTGATCTTAATGAGATCTATGGTCACAGAAACAGCTGTCCAACCACAGTGACAGTCACAGAAGCAGATCAACATGCTTCAACAAGAGGCACCAATATTTACTTCTATTATTCAGGTAGTTACCTTAATCTTTGTTGGTACTACATGTTGTAGCTGTGGCTACTGAACTTCAGCCAAGGCCTGCTGAAGATGCACTACTTGGTAGTTTAGTGGCCATCAGTGTTTAGTGGCTACTGAACTGATCTGTTCTGCATTCTGGCTTGTGTGGTAGCTAGTATCCCATGTTCTGGCTTGTTATGGTGCATCTGTCGTGGTGCAATGTGAGAGCTAGCAGTTGTGAGAGCTAGTTCAATATTGTTCAGTTTTTTGTTCAGTTATTGTACATAACAGCTATTGTTCAGTTTAGTTCCTCTGCATGCTGTTGGACCAAGTTCAGTTTCTGCATGTTCTCTGCTGTTCTGTTTCTGGGCAGTCCAACATGTGCAGCAGCAGGTGGTTCCTACTGTCAGGTCATTGGTCAAGGGGGATACAGAAACAGAAGTAGAAGCAGGGGAGAGCAGGACTCAGCAACCTGCCTTGTATTGCTTCAACAAGAGGTACTAGTCTGCTATTACTCCTACATACACAGGTAGTTATCTTATCCCCTGTGTTCAGTTGAGGTTCAGTTTGATTGCCTAACCATTAGGGGCTGTCGTGGGATCTCCCTTCGCAGAGGGGGAATTCCTCTGCAAGTTCAGCTTGTAATGTTATCAGTTCTGCATCAGTTCTGTTTTAGTCTTCTGCATCAGTTCTGTTGGAACCCTGCATCAGTTCTGATGTTCTGAAAGGTTCAGTTGATGACAACATTATCATTGATTGGCTGTTTTGAATACATCAGTTCTATGGCTACTAGTTTGTTTTGTGGTTTTCTCAATTTCATTTTCGCCTAACCAATAGGGGCTGTCATTGGGATCTCCCTTTGCAGAGGGGGACGTCCTCTGCATTGTGTTCATTGCATTGTGTTACAGTTCTTTGGGAGCTTCAGACGTTGGAAGCTCCCTGTAGTCAGTAGTCAGTTCTGTTTTGCTCCAGCAGTCAGAAGTTACAAGAGTGCAAACTGCTCCTTCCATCCAGCAGTCAGAAGTTACAAGAGTGCAATGTGCAATGTCATGAGAGGAGAGTATGCAAGGTTCATCAGTCTAGTGCATTTTGTAATGCATCAGTTCTGAATCAGTTCCGCATCAGAACTGATGGACAGCTAACACACAACTTTCATGTGTCCTTGTTGTGTCCCCAAGTCCCCAAGTCCAGCTGCCCAGTCAGCTAGCTGCTTCAGAAGATACACAAGGCACCAAGTAGAAGGCTGGATCCACATTCAAAGGGGGCTGTAGTCAAACATTCACCTGTTGACTAAGGTTCAACTCCAGCAGGTCAGACACGATTTCAGCATGTGGATCAGTTCTTGAATGGATTCAAGTTCAAATTCAAGTTTAGTTATTTCAGCATCTGTATTTCAGTTATTTCAGTTATTTCAGTTAATTCAGTATCATGTATAGTGGTTATATCTCAGTTTCCTTGCTGGTTACCAATCACGTATATGGTTGTAACCATTTTGCCATTTGTTTTGTATCCCTCTGTTAGATGGATAGGAAACAGATGCTCTATTTACCTCTAGTCCTATGTAGCCGTTTGACGTAGGCTTTCTTTTTGTTTTCCTTTTCTTTTCTTTTCCTCCTGGGGTATGCCCCTTGTAGGCTGTATATTCGGTTAGCCCCCCCTTTTTATTTCAAGCTGATTTACCCAAAAAAAAAAAATCCATCTCATGTGCAAATATTTGGTTACTTTCAGGAATTTGTAATTGGTGTCTTGTAATTGGTGTCATGTTTAGTGTAAGTTTTGCAGAGCTGTATTCCTACCTACAGTCTGTTATGATTTTGGTGGTATCTCCTTGGCGTTGTTTTCCCTCTCTCTTCTAGATGGATTGAAAACAGCTTGTATCTTCTAGCCCATGTAGCCACTTGGCAATTGCAATTTTTTCTTTCTCTTTTTTGTTTTCTTTTCTTTTCCTCCTGGGGTATGCCCCTTGTAGGCTGTATATTCGTTTAATCTCTTTTCAATTTCAAGCTGATTTATCCAAAAAAAAAAATTGGGGCTGTCATTGGGATCTCCCTTCGCAGAGGGGGACGTCCTCTGCATTGTATATGTTTTCAGTACTTTATAGTATTCTGATATAGTATTCTAGCATTGGAAAGGGCTGTTGTGACAGCTATGACTCTTGTAACAACTGCTAGGACTGTGTTTTGCAAGTCCTAGTTGATCAAGCACCTGATTTCTGCACCTGAGCACAAAGTCAGAAGCTGGTTGTGTCCCCAAGTCAGAAGCTGCATCAGTTCAGAATTGTCTAGCTGCATCGGTTCTGGTTAGAGGTCTGATGTCTGATCTGATGGACTGCTGCTGTTCTGTACCTCATCCAAGCTGCATCAGTTCTGAAGCTTGCTGTTGCTGCTGCAGTTTTATGCCTGTTGCTGCTGCTCCAGCAGCCAGCAGAAGTTGTGTTGCATGTCCAGTTGCAAGAGCATGGAGTCCAGTTGTTTTTATACTTCTTTTGTCAGTATGGCTTTTATTTATTGCAAGGTTGCTCGTGGGCAATCCTTTTGCTATCTGTTTTCTTCCCATCTTTCAGATGGGTAGGAAACAGATGCTCTATTTACCTCTAGTCCTATGTAGCCGTTTGGCGTAGGTTTTCTTATTGTTTTCCTTTTCATTTCTTTTCGTCCTGGGGTATGCCCCTTGTAGGCTGTATATTCGGTTAGCCCGTTTTTATTTCAAGCTGATTTACCCAAAAAAAAAAAAAACAGTGAAACACGTGATGGTTAGTAGGTTTTAAGACTACTATTCATGTGAAGAGAAGATGGTGAAAAACATGACGGTTAGTAGGTATTTAGACTACTAGTCATGCACAAGAAAAACAATGAAACATGTGACGGTTAGTAGATTTTTAGACTACTAGTCATATGAAGAGAAGATGGTGAAACACATGACGGTTAGTAGGTTTTTAGACTACTAGTCATGCAAAAGAAATACAGTGAAACACGTGGCAGCAGCTTTTTGCCCGGGCGATTGGAGTCAATCTTCGTCCAGCCACAAGGAAGGCAGCAGCCGGCTGCAGCAGCAGGCAGCAGCCCACCCGATGGCAGGTTGGGCCTAAATTTCTTTCAAAAAAAAAAAAAAGTGGCACGGATTCCAAACATAATTCCAAGTCCAATATTGGACAGAACAAGCCTGCAATCAATTGTTGCTGGACCTATGGGCCAGTTTACTGTTTGTATCTGCGATCCCCGATAGGCGGTCACCTGTTGGACTGAAATCGGGAGTTGTCGGGATCTTGGTCGAGCCTTTTATATCCCTAGATCCTGTGCTTTTAGCCCTGAGGTTGTGTGTAGTATTCTTGTGGTTGTGGCTATCGTTGATTAGATTGGGATCTGTTCTGATTGAAAAGGGTAGTTCGCAGTAGCAGCAGCTGTGGGTGCCACTGATTAGATTGGTGGATGGATTCTGATTGAGCGAGGTAGCTGCCGGAGCTGTCATTGATTAGATTGGTGGTTGTTCACTGATCGAAAGGGGTAGCTTTGCGGTCTGTTTCTGATTAGATTGGTGGCTTCGCTGATCGAAAGGAGTAGCTTGGTCCACTTGAGGTTTGAGTGGCTATCGTTGATTAGATTAGAATCTGTTCTGATTGAAAAGGGTAGTTCGCAGTAGCAGCAGCTGTGGGTGCCACTGATTAGATTGGTGGATGGATTCTGATTGAGCGAGGTAGCTGCCGGAGCTGTCATTGATTAGGTTGGTGGTTGTTCCTGATCGAAAGGGGCAGCTTGGTCCTCTTTCAGTCGTTAGCGAGCCTAGGGGATGTAGGCGAGGTTGTAGTAGTCTGGATGGAATGGGCGTGGTGTGCAGGGTACTTGGCAGGGTAGCCTTGTCGGATGCCGACATCTCCAGTTCGAGCCTCTCTCAGTCCGTGTCCCTCTGTAGTAGTTGGCTTCTGTTGAGTGGGTATTATACTAGCTTTGGGGTTGATGGAAGTACTAGGTTCTTGGTTCGATTTAACCCAGCCTTCGAGGAGGAGGTTATTAGGTAGTTGGGTTCAGCAGGAGGTTTTGGCGAGCCTTAGGCTTGGATGAGGGAGTAGTAGGCCGGAAGGATTGAACGTGGTGAGCAGGGTACTGAGCAGCAGCAGTAGCCTTGTCGGATGCCGTCGACTCTGGTTCGAGCCTCTTGATGCCTTGTTCCTCTGTAGTAGCCGTTCAGCTTGCTTTGTAGCCGTCTTACCCGGTGGCTTCTCCTCAGTGTTGGTTATCATGTGGTCATCTCTGACCTTGATTATTTACTTTACTTACCTTATTTCCTAGCCTGGCGGGTTGTGCCAGGTGATAGCTCTATTTCATTTAGCTCTATGTACTTTACTTACCGTACACATGGCATCTTCATGTATTTACTTTATCTAACTCTCCATGCGGGTTGTGCATGGTTTACCGCACTTTTGTCATTCTTATTTTTTCCTTTTCTTTTCCTCCTGGGGGTATACCCCTTGTAGGCTGTACATTCGGTTAACCTTTTTTAATTTCAAGCTAATTTACCCAAAAAAAAAAAGAGAAGATGGTGAAAAACATGGCGGTTAGTTGGTGTTTAGACTACTAGTAATGCAAAAGAAATACATTGAAACACGTGACGGTTAGTAGGTTTTTAGACTACTATTCATGTGAGGATAAGATGGTGAAAAACATGACGGTTATTAGGTGTTTAGACTACTAGTCATGCAAAAGAAAAACAGTGAAACACGTGATGGTTAGTAGGTTTTAAGACTACTATTCATGTGAAGAGAAGATGGTGAAAAACATGACGGTTAATAGGTGTTTAGACTACTAGTCATGCACAACAAAAACAGTGAAACACGTGACGGTTAGTAGGTTTTTAGACTACTAGTCATATGAAGAGAAGATTGTGAAACACATGACGGTTAGTAGGTGTTTAGACAACTAGTCATGCAAAAGAAAAACAGTGAAACACGTGACGGTTAGTGGTTTTTAGACTACTAGTCATGTGAAGAGAAGATGGTGTAAAACATGACGGTTAGTAGGTGTTTAGTCTACTAGTCATGCAAAAGGAAAAAAACAGTGAAACACGTGACGGCTTGTAGGTTTTTAGACTACAAGTCATTTAAAGAGAAGATGGTGAAACACATGACGGTTAGTAGGTGTTTAGACTACTAGTCATGCGAAAGTAAAAGAGTGCAACACGTGACGATTAGTAGGTTTTTAGACTATTTGTCATGTGAAGAGAAGATGGTGAAATACATGACGGTTAGTAGGTGTTTAGACTACAAGTCATGCAAAAGAAGAACAGTGAAACAGGTGACGGTTAGAAGGTTTTTAGACTACTAGTCCTGTGAAGAGAAGATGGTGAAACACATGACGGTTAGTAGGTGTTTAGACTACTAGTCATGCAAAAGAAAAACTGTGAAACACGTGACGGTTAGTAGGATTTTAGACTACAAGTCATGTTAAAGAAAAACAGTGTACCACGAGACGGTTAGTTGGTTTTTAGACTACAAATCATGCAAAAGAAAAACAGTGAAACACGTGACGAGTAGTAGGTTTTTCGACTACTAGTCATGTGAAGACAAGATGGTGAAGCACATGACGGTTAGTAGGTGTTTAGACTACTAGTCATGCAAAAGAAAAACAGTGCAACACGTGACGATTAGTAGGTTTTTAGACTACTAGTCATGTGAATAGAAGATGGTGAAACACATGACGGTTAGTAGGTGTTTAGACTACTAGTCATGCAAAAGAAGAACAGTGAAACACGTGACGGTTAGTAGGTTTTTATACTACTAGTCCTGTGAAGAGAAGATGGTGAAACACATGACAGTTAGTAGGTGTTTAGACTACTAGTCATGCAAAAGAAAAGCAGTGAAACACATGACGGTTAGTAGGTTTTAGACTAATAGTCATGTGAAGATAAGATGGTGAAAAACATGACGGATAGTAGTTGTTTTGACTACTAGTCATGCAAAAGAAAAACAGTGAAACACGTTACGGCTAGTAGGTTTTTAGACTACTAGTCATTTGAAGAGAAGATGGTGAAACACATGACTGTTAGTAGGTGTTTAGACTACTCGTCATACAAAAGAAAAACAGTGAAACACGTGACGGATAGTAGGTTTTTAGACTACTATTTCTGTGAAGAGAAGATGGTGAAAAACATGACGGTGAGTAAGTGTTTAGACTATTAGTCATGCAAAAGAAAAAAAAAGTGAAACACGTGACGGTTAGTGGCTTTTTAGACTAGTACTCCTGTCAAGAGAAGATGGTGAAACACGTGACGGTTTGTAGGTGTTTAGACGACTAGTCATGCAAAAGAAAAACATTGAAACACGTAACGGTTAAGGGGTTTCTAGACTACTAGTCAAGTGAAGATAAGATGGTGAAACACATGACGGTTAGTAGGTGTTTAGACTTCTATTCATGCAAAATAAAAACAGTGAAACACGTGACCGTTTGTAGGATTTTAGACAGCAAGTCTTGTGAAGAGAAGATGGTGAAACACATGACGGTTAGTTGGTGTTTGGACTACTAGTCATGCAAAAGAAAAACAGTAAAACATGTGACGGTTAGTGGTTTTTAGACTACTAGTCATGTGAAAAGAAGATAGTGAAAAACATGACGGTTTTTTTTTTTTTTGGGTAAATCAGCGTGAAATAAAAAGAGGCTAACCGAATATACAGCCTACAAGGGGCATACCCCAGGATGAAGAAAACAAACGAAAAGAGAAAGAGAAAAATAACTACGCCAAATGGCTACATGGATTAAGAGAAAAGCGCTGTTTCCAATCCCTCTAGAAGAGGGGAAAACAGCACCTAATGAATGAAGAGCCTAAGAATAGACTCCTTAACATTACAAAAGGAGCAAGGATCTGACTGGTAACACAATCATCCCTAGCACACTACAATAGACTGATGATACATAAGCAAGGTAGCATGGTATTAAGAGCAATCGTTTGGGAGCTTCTCTCTCTAAGCTAGAGAGAGAAAGCTCCCCCCCGGCCAAAAGCAGGCAGCAGCAGCCAGCCACGCCTGGCTCAGCTCAGCCCAGCCCAGCCTAGCCACGCCGGCCATCCAACGGCAGTAGTCCTCGGGCAAGGGACCCCCTCGCACGACAGGGGCTCTCCTCCACCGCCCCTTCTAAATCCCAGATCTGGAATCAAGCAAGTTCCAGCCCTCCTACCCGGCCAGCCCACAACTGGCCTTCGATGGCCTTTTCAACCCACAGCCGGCTGTCCAGCCCCGGCTAGTATAGCAGCTTAGCCCTCGTGGCTGAGTTGCCTTTATCTCCGGCAAGTTCTCTTACCGGCTTTTCGGATCTGGAAGTGCGCCGGCCATGTCAGGCGTTACTGTTCATCGTCTTCAACGAACAACCCACAACATCCACTGATTAATCGGTGGACAATCAATTCCGACTAGCGGTAGGGACAATCAACTAAGGGCGTTGGATGTCTCGGGTCTTGATTTTCTTAGCCCAGCCTAGGAGGAGGAGGATCTCTCCTCAGCGTTGGTTTTCATGTGGTCCACGTTGACCATGACTATCTACTTCATTTACTTTATTTCCTAGCCTGGCGGGTTGTGCCAGGAATAGTTCAATTTCATATCAGTACATTTCATGGTTATGTCACTTTATTTTACTCTCCATGCGGGTTGTGCATGGTTACTGTACTTTTATCATTCTTTTTTTTTTTTTTCCTTTCTTTTCCTCCTGGGGTATGCCCCTTGTAGGCTGTACATTCGATTAACCTTTTTTAATTTCAAGCTAAATTACCCAAAAAAACTAAGGGCGTCTCAATCGTTGCCGGTCTTCTCAATGGCAGGGACTGCCATGGCCGGACCCAGCCGTCGCCTCGGCCTTCATCCGCCGTGGCTCAACTGCCATGGCTCATTCACAGCCGTCGCCTCGGCCTTCATCCGCCGTGGCTCAACAGCCAGCCAGCCAGCCTGGGCAGGCCATCCTTGAATGGCTCGGGCGGGGGGCAGCCGTGGCTGTGAATGCTTGTTTTGCTCGGGCGGAGGCTAGGCAGCAGCTTATGCTCGGGCAACTCGAGTCAATCCCCGTCCAGCAGCAGCTAGCCCGGGCAAGCAGCATGCCCGGGCCAAGCAGTAGGTAGCAGCAGCCACCCGATGGGAGGCCAGCCCGGGCAGGTAAGCCGGCAGGATGGCCCGGGCAGTGGGGAAGTTTTGTGTTTGTCAAGCAAAATTTCTTTAAAAAAAAAAAAAAGTGGCACGGATTCCAAAAAAAAGTGGCACGGATTCCAAGTCCAATATTGTTTGTTGCTGGACCTATAGGCCAGTTTACTGTTAGACTCTGCGATCCCCGATAGGCGGTCATCTGTTGGACTAAAATCGGGGGTCTGGCTCTTCGTCGAGCCATTATATCCCTTGAGCCTGCGTTTTTAGCCCTGAGGTGTTGCGTAGTATTCTTGTGGTTGTGGCTATTTTGAGTAGATTAGATTCTGTTCTAGTTAAGGGGTAGTCTCGCAGTAGCAGCAACTGTGGATATCGATGATTAGATTATGAATGGAGTCTGATTGAGCAAGGTAGTTGCCGAAGATATCATTGACTAGATTGGTGGATTCTCTCTGATCGAAAGGGGTAGCTTTGCAGTCTGTTTCTGACTAGATTGGTGGTTTGCACTGACCGAAAGGAGCAGCTTGGTCCACTTGAGGTTCGAGTGACTACTTTTGGTGGCCTCTCGTTCTGTTCTGCTTTTAGTCGTTAGCGAGCCTAGGGGATTTGGGCGAGGTTGTAGTAGTCTGGTTGGATTGGGCGTGGTGTGCAGGGTGCTTAGCAGGGCAGCCCTGTCGGATGCAGACATAGCCAGGACGAGCCTCTCTCAGTCTGAGTCCCTCTGTAGTAGTTGACTTCTGTTGAGTGGGTATTATGCTAGCTTTGGGGTGAAGGAAGACATGGCTCTTGGATTTCTTAGCCCAGCCTACGAGGAGGAAGTTCTCTCCTCAGCGCTGGTTATCATGTGGTCATCATTGACCATGACTATCTACCTTATTTACTTTATTTCCTAATCTGGCGGGTTGTGCCAGTACGTACTTCATTTTCACCTCATTTATTTCATGGTTCTATTCAGATCCATTTGTATTTCATATGTCACTTTATCTCACTCTCCATGCGGGTTGTGCATGGTTACCGTACTTTTTCAATCTTGTTTTTTTTCTTTTTCTTTTCCTCCTGGGGTATGCCCCTTGTAGGCTGTATATTCGCTTAACCTTTTTTAATTTCAAGCTAATTTACCCAAAAAAAACAAAAAAAAAGGTAGCATGGTAGCCTTCAAACTGGGCCCAGCAAACGTAACTGCAGTACATAGCTGAACATTGCAGAACTGCTATCAACACAATACACTTGGACACTACACTACATAACACTACATTACATAACTGATGCAGGACTAACTGATGCAGGACTGATCTGATGGAGCTTCTGAACTTCTGAAGCTTCCAAACCAGGTGCCAAACTTCTGAAACACATTCTGGACACACCGTCAAAATGCAGAGGACGTCCCCCTCTGCGAAGGGAGATCCCAATGACAGCCCCTATTGGTTAGGCTAAAAACCACTAAACAAACTTCATTACAACTTCGGACTGTAAAAGAAATAGAATAGCAAAACCACTACATTACAGCAGGTTCAACTTGAAATGAGTGACTTGGTAAGTATAACAAAACCACCACTACATTACAACTTCTGACCGTAAAACAAACTTCATTACAGCAGGTTTAGAACATCAGGTTCAGAACATTTAAGGTTCAGCTAGCATGGGACAGCTAAGGTTCAGAACATCAGCCAGCTAAGGTTCAGAACATCAGAAGCTAGCATGGGACAGTAGCAATATCAAAACCAGCTTACCAGCAGCCAGCTAAGCTTCAGAACATCAGAATCATCACAGACTGCAGCAGCAATATGGACTAAGTAGCAAGTTGTGACCCCACTGACTTGGGGACACAACATGGACACAACATGGACACAACAATGAGCAGGCTGCTATGATGGAGCTTTTGAATTTCTGAACTTCTGAAGCTTCCAATTCAACCAAATCAACAGCCCATCAACATGAACTGCTATCATGACAGTAGGAACAGGACTGACACCAAAGGTAACTGAACATCAATATGCAGTGGACGTCCCCCTCTGCGAAGGGAGATCCCAACGACATCCCCAGTTAGTTAGGCATATACTACAAAATGACACTTTGAAAATTCTAAACTAACTAACAGAGAAGTTAGAACTGCAAGACTGATTTCTGCCACTATCATTCAGCAAAAGCAATAAATTAGCATCAGTGATATCTGCCACTATGCATAAGCAATAAATTAGCATCAGTTTGTCTGACGATTAGCATCAGTCAGCAGTCAGTTGAACTGGACATGAACAAGTCCAAGCACTGCACCTTAGAACTGGACACTTGAATGGGACAAATCAGAGGAGCTCCTACCACCATTACAACAGAAATGCAGGGGACCATAGCAGTAGCAGAAATGCAAAGACAGCAGGGGATTGCACTCAAAATAGGTATCAACAATTCTGAAACCATGAAACATGGTGGAGGAAGTATTCTTGGGAGCTTCTCTCCCTAGGATGGAGAGAGAAAGCTCCCTCCAGCCACGCCGGCCTGGCCTCCTTCGGCTCCAGCTCCAGCCGGCTGCCGGGCATCCCATCTCCGGCCAGCAATAGTAGCAACGTCAAGGGCAAGGGAGCCCCTCTCTCGACAGGGGCTCTCCTCCACCGCCCGTTCCATATCCGGCTACCCTTGGGTCCGGCCATCTAACACAATCCAACCGGAGTTCCTCCGGCCAAGTTCCAGCCCTGCTCTGGTCCGATCTGGCTCGGCCACCGCTAGAGCGGGCCTTCACAGGCAGGCAAGTTTCTCCAGGTACGGTTAGATCTAGTCCGGCCTCCATCTGGTCCGGCCAAGCTCTTCCCGTTGCCTCGCCGTGGGTGCAGCAGGCGCCGCCGTGGTGACTAACTCAGCGTGGCGACCACCTTCAACTGGCTTCCACGGCGCCAGTCATTGACTTCTCCGGCCAGATCTGGCCGTCAGACCTCGGTCCGGCCAGGTCTCCACTCAGCCGTGGCTCAACAGCCGTGGGTCAACACCCGTCGTGGGTCTCCACCCCAAGTCAGCCGTCGCCGGAGATGTTTCAGCCAGGTGGTTTCGAGTTCGAGCCACGGTGGCTCGCCGGTTTCGAGGTTGGCTGCCGGAGTCAGTCCGGCCGTCACAGATCATGGCCCGGCACGGGCCCTTACGTCATCGGGCAGTCCTTACAGGTCAGGGCCAGTCAACCAGCCCAGGCCAGTCAACCCCAAGCAGCCAGCCAGTGCGCTCATCGTTATTCAATTTGCGATTTGCAATTATCTACTATTGTGCACTGGCTGTTATTGTTATCGTTTATGTTTTCAGTTGTATGAGTTGCGAGGACTTCGAGGGCCTCGGATTGTACCCTATACCGACGGGTTGTGTCGGGTATTTACTGCTTTTGCCACGCCCGTGTCTAGGTTCCCTGTTGTACGTTCCATTCCTTGGGATAGATTGTTCGACGGGGGCATGAACACGCGCAACCCATGTAGCCACTTGGCGCTCTTTATATTTTTTGCTTTGTCTTACCTGGGGTATGCCCCTTGTAGGCTGTACATTCGGTTAACCTCTTTTATTTTCAAGCTAACCGCCCTAGGGCTTTACCCAAAAAAAAAAAAAATTCTGAACTCCCACCCTTGTAACCTCACAACTCCCACTCTCTAAACAATACCAAGAACAAGGTACCCTATTACTCCCTCAACTAATCCTCACAAGATGCCCCCGCTAATTATTACCTCCTCTCACAAGGACGGATGGGGCTATAGCACTCAACTCACGGGGATTGCACTCAAATAGTAAGAACGCTCAATTGCTATGAAATACCAGTATAACCTATAAGGAGTAAGGTATTTACCTGAATACTTAGCAGTAATAGGAGGCCAAAACCTGCTGAGAGATGGCTGATGCCAACTTTCCTGAGTACCCTTGAGTACTGACCCTGTACAAGTATTTGCATCTAGAAACAGTCAGCTGATCTATTAGAAATAGCATCTAGCATAATTATTTAGCTCACAATATTGTTCAACTCATTTATAATCAACTCTACTTGTGAATGAGGGAGATTAGAAAGTGATAAAAGCCTTGCTCTCACCATGTTGCAAATTTTTTGAACAATTATCTCCCAAACACATGATTGATTTTGGAATTTCCTCATATTCCTTTCAATCCAAATATGATAAACGGTTATTGTAAATCCCAATCTAGTAATTACACTTTTGAGAGTTTTGCCCTTAAAGATTGACAACAAAGATACCCAGTCTGCCCAAGGTCTAGCAGGCCATGTAACATGGAGCTTGGCCTGAATAGTATCCCACACCTGAATACTGAAAGGGCAATTAAAAAAGAGATGGTTGTGACTTTCACTCCCTTGGCACAAGCCACAAAGTGGAGAGATATTCAGGCCAAATGACACGAGTCTATCAGCAGTGGCTAGCCTATTCTGAATGGCAAGCCATGTAACAAAGCTACATTTTGGCACGTGCGCAGAGAACCACACTACCTTATGCCACAAGACCTTAGGAAAGGGAGTTCTCAATTTGTCCCTTACTTCCAAAAAACATGACGCTTAGTAGGTGTTTAGACTACTAGTCATGCAAAAGAAAAACAGTGAAACACGTAACGGTTAGTGGTTTTAAGACTACTATTCATGTGAAGAGAAGATTGTAAAAAACATGACGGTTAGTAGGTGTTTAGACTACTAGTCATGCAAAAGAAAAACAGTGCAACACGTGACGATTAGTAGGTTTTTAGACTACTAGTCATGTGAAGAGAAGATGGTGAAACACAATACGGTTAGTAGGTGTTTAGACTACTAGTCATGCAAAAGAAGAACAGTGAAACACGTGACGGTTAGTAAGTTTTTATACTACTAGTCCTGTGAAGAGAAGATGGTGAAAGAAAAATAGTGAAACACGTGATGGTTAGTAGGTTTTAAGACTACTATTCATGTGAAGAGAAGATGGTGAAAAACATGACGGTTAGTAGGTGTTTAGACTACTAGTCATGCAAAAGAAAAACAGTGAAACATGTGACGGTTAGTAGGTTTTTAGACTACTAGTCATATGAAGAGAAGATGGTGAAAAACATGACGGTTAGTAGGTGTTTAGACTACTAGTAATGCAAAAGAAAAACAATGAAACACGTGACGGCTTGTAGGTTTTTAGACTACTAGTCATTTGAAGAGAAGATGGTGAAACACATGACGGTTAGTAGGTGTTTAGACTACTAGTCATGCGAAAGTAAAAGAGTGCAAAACGTGACGATTAGTAGGTTTTTAGACTACTAGTCATGTGAAGAGAAGATGGTGAAACACATGACGGTTAGTAGGTATTTAGACTACAAGTCATGCAAAAGAAGAACAGTGAAACACGTGACGGTTAGTAGGTTTTTAGACTACTAGTCCGGTGAAGAGAAGATGGTGAAACACATGACGGTTAGTAGGTGTTTAGACTACTAGTCATGCAAAAGAAAAACAGTGAAACACGTGACGGTTAGTAGGTTTTTAGGCTACAAGTCATGTTAAAGAAAAACAGTGAACCACGAGACGGTTAGTAGGTTTTTAGACTACAAGTCATGCAAAAGAAAAACAGTTAAACACGTGACGAGTATTAGGTTTTTCGACTACTAGTCATGTGAAGACAAGATGGTGAAACACATGACGGTTAGTAGTTGTTTAGACTACTAGTCATGCAAAAGAAGAACAGTGAAACACGTGACTGTTAGTAGGTTTTATACTACTAGTCCTGTTAAAAGAAGATGGTGAAACACATGACGGTTAGTAGGTGTTTAGACTACTAGTCATGCAAAAGCAAAACAGTGAAACACGTGACGGTTAGTAGGTTTTTAGACTACTAGTCATATGAAGAGAAGATGGTGAAACACATGACGGTTAGTAGGTGTTTAGACTACTAGTCATGCAAAAGAAAAATAGTGAAACACGTGACGGTTAGTGGTTTTTAGACTACTAGTCATATGAAGAGAAGATGGTGAAAAACATGACGGTTAGTAGGTGTTTAGACTACTAGTCATGCAAAAGAAAAACAGTGCAACACGTGACGATTAGTAGGTTTTTAGACTATTAGTCATGTGAATAGAAGATGGTGAAACACATGACGGTTAGTAGGTGTTTAGACTACTAGTCATGCAAAAGAAGAACAGTGAAACACGTGACGGTTAGTAGGTTTTTATACTACTAGTCCTGTGAAGAGAAGATGGTGAAACACATGACGGTTAGTAGGTGTTTAGACTACTAGTCATGCAAAAGAAAAACAGTGAAACACGTGATGGTTAGTAGGTTTTAAGACTACTATTCATGTGAAGAGAAGATGGTGAAAAACATGACGGTTAGTAGGTGTTTAGACTACTAGTCATGCAAAAGAAAAACAGTGAAACATGTGATGGTTTTTTTTGGGTAAATCAGCTTGAAATAAAAAAGGGGGGGCTAACCGAATATACAGCCTACAAGGGGTATACCCCAGGAGGAAAAGAAAAGAAAAGGAAAACAAAAAAAGAAAGCCTACGCCAAACGGCTACATAGGACTAGAGGTAAATAGAATCTGTTTCCTATCCATCTAACAGCAAGGAAACTGAGATATAACCACTATACATGATACTGAAATAACTGAACATACTGAAAATACTAAACTTGAATTTAAACTTGAATCCACTCAAGAACTGATCCACATGCTGAAATCATGTCATGATCAACTGGTAGAGGATACACCAATTCAGAACTGATGCAGCTAGCAGCAGCAGCAGCATGCCATTGTGGACACAACCATCAGCAGCAGCAGCAGCTTCTGACTTGGGGACACAACCAGCAGCAGCACAGCCCTACTGGATTGCCTTTGTGCCATAGTAGCAAAGGTGCAGAAATCAGGTGCTTGAACAGGTGCAGAAATCAGGTGCTTGATCATATCACAACTTGGGACAAGCCCTCTAACAAAAGGTAACTCCATCTAGTTAACAACTAGTACAAGCAACACAACATGGACACAACATGGATTATGCAGAGGACGTCCCCCTCTACGAAGGGAGATCCCAATGACAGCCCCTATTGGTTAGGCGGATATTAGAAATGAACCTCCACTAAATACACTTCATACAAGCAGTCTGAATATTCAGTCAATCAGAAAATGGACAACCTGCACTCAGGTGCAGAAAATGGGCAAACTCCATGACAATCAGCATCATGCACCCTTGTGCATCACAAGGATGCTTATGGAAGTGAATCAGCATCATGCAGGCAAACAACTGAACCATAACAACTGAACCATAACTGAACCATAATAGCAGTAGCAGTAGCAGATTAGGCAGGTAACACACTGCAAAGGAATTCCCCCTCTGCGAAGGGAGATCCCACGACAGCCCCTAATGGTTAGGCAATCAAAACAGGAAGCATTTGGACAGTAGAAACAATTACTGAACCAAAATCAGAATCAGAAACTGAACAATTACTGAACAATTACTCCATCAGACAACAGTCATAAAACAACTAACAACTGAAACTGCAACTCAACTTACTGAAGGTGGAGCAGTGCACCACAGAACCAGTCAAGTGCAGGTGCAGCAGAAAATGCACCATAACACCATGCAAATCAGGTTCAGAATCTGATCCAAAGATATCATGAAGGGTGTTCTTAACATAATGGAGCAACAAGGCTGCTCTTAACAGTGCAAGTAAATATAGTACTCACACCCACTCTCTAATACTATACCAAGAATTACCTCCTCTCCCTTACACACCTTCAGATCCGGTAGAAACCAAGGTATAAGATAACTACCTGTGTAAGTAGGAGTAATATCTGAACTGCTGAACTGCACAAACTACCAAAACAGCAGACAGCCCTCCTGACCATAGAGGAGCCAGCCCTTGACCCTTGCTGTCTCTCCTTTGAGCATATCCTGTTATAGCCTGTCATGTCAGAGTAGGAAAACAAGAACAATGCTTACAAATACTCACAGCAGGAACAACATAAAGTAGTTAACTTCTTCCATTATACCAGTCATTCACAATCCATTCTGCTTGGAGTTTAGGTAAAGATAGAATCCTTGTTCTCATCATTGAAAGTATTTTATGAACAACAATTTCCCAAGAACAGGACATGCCCTGGAACTTCCTGGCATTCCTTTCAATCCAGACGTAGTAAATAGTGACTGTAAAGGCCAATTTAGTGATAATAGCCTTTATAGATTTCCCTCTAGAATTAGAGAGAAAAGAGACCCATTCGGACCAATTTCTAGATGTCTATGAGACATGTAATTTGGTTTGAATAGAATCCCACACCTGCTTAGTAAATGAGCAATTAAGGAATATGTGATTGTGACTTTCACAGTCCTGACAAAAACTACATTGGGCAGGAATAGGAAGGCCAAAAGACACCAACCTATCTGCAGTGGAAAGCCTATTCTGAATAGCTATCCAAGTGATAAAACTACATTTCGGAATGTGACCTGAGAACCACACCAACCTATGCCACACAACTTTTGGAAAGGGAGTCCTTAGTTTATCCCAAAGGGAAGCAACTGTGAACTGGCCATTAGAAGTGAGAGACCACCTAATATGATCATCCCTACTCAACCTGGAAGAAATAAGAGGTGGTAAAGTACTTCTTACCTCATTGATCTCCAAAGTTTGGGTGATGGGAAAAGCCTAGCATGAATTTTGGATAATGTGAGACACAGTAGCCTCCTTTGGAATTCCAGAATCATAAGCAATTCTGGGACCAAATTTGGCTAACAAAGGACCAAGTGGATGCCAATTATCATACCACAAGGAGGTGGATTGGCCATTACCTATTACACTAAGTATATATGGCCTCACCAATGGTCTGAGATGCAGAAGTTTCCTCCAAACCCATGTGCAATCCCCAGGTACTTTCAAATTCCAAAAGTTTCTACCCCGTATTAAATAAGATTTGACCCACTGACACCACATTGATTGTTCCCCCCCAGAAATAAGGAACCAAATGTGTTTGGCAATGGCCGCCTTATTCCAAACCTGCATGGATTTGAAACCAAGGCCTCCCTCTTGTTTCGGAGAACACAGATGCTCCCAAGATACCTTAGCCCCAGTTTTCCTAAGGTCGGGACCAGACCATAGAAACGCTCTAAGAATTGACTCAACCTCCTTGATCACCTTTTTGGGGATGATAAACAAGGAGAACCAATAAGTTTGAATGGAGAACAATACGTTCTTAATCAACTGGACCCTGCCAGCATACGTGAGGTCTCTGTTAGTCCATGACTTAGTTTTAGCAGTTATGCTATCCACTAAGGACTGACAATCAGAGGCTTTAAGTTTTGTAGAGAGGAGAGGCACCCCAAGATATCTGATAGGCAGTGAGCCCTCCTTGAACTTAAGGACATCCAAAATGGCCATTCTAGTGCTTAAACTAACCCCAGAAAAGTAGATGCTACTTTTTCCAGGGCTAGGTGAGAGACCCGACAGGATTTGGAATTCAGAGAGGGCATCCTGGATATGACTGATAGAGGTTAGATCCCCTTTGCAAAAGATCATAAGATCATCAGCAAAGCATAGATTTATAAGCTTGGTACGCCCACATCTCCAATGAAAATGAAAATCTGGAAGGAGGGATTTCTCTCTTAGTAGACAAGTGAGAATCTCCATCACAATCACAAATAGGTATGAAGACAAAGGATCTCCCTGCCTAAGCCCTTTTTGTCCTACAATATAGCCTGTGACCTCCTCATTGATGCTAAGGGAGTAATTCGCAGTGGAAATACAAGCTTGGAGCCACTTAATCATTGTGGGATGAAAATTAATGGAGGATAGAACATCCCAAAGGAAATCCCACCTAACATTATCATATGCCTTCATAATGTCAACTTTCATTGCACATCGAGGAGATGGTGACGATTTATGATATCCTCTCATTAGCTCCTGAGTTAGAAAAATATTATCCGCAATCCTCCTTCCTTTCACAAAACCTGATTAGACAGGATCAATTAACATTGGAAGGACAGTCTGCAACCTTCTAGCCAGTATCCTAGAGATGCACTTGTAAATGGTATTACAGCATGAAATGGGCCTAAAGTCCCCAACCTTAGATGGGTTAGGAACTTTAGGGACCAGTGCAACAATGGTAGAATTGATTTTCCTTAGCAATTTACCAGACCTAAAGAAAGTCTTAACTGCTACAGTTACTTCATGACCAATGATAGGCCAAGCCTTTTTGAAGAACCCAGCATTATAGCCATCAGGACCAGGGGCTTTGCTAGGATTAAGAGCCCAAAAGGTATCCTTAATTTCAAGGTCTGTGACCTCAGCAATCATGGCAGTCCTTTGACTATCTGTAAGTCTCCTATTGACAACCTGTTTTTTTTGGGGTAAATCAGCTTGAAATTAAAAAAGAGGCTAACCGAATATACAGTCTACAAGGGGCATACCCCAGGAGGAAAAGAAAAGAAAAGAAAAGAAAAAGATTGAGAAAATTGAAATCTAAGCCAAATGGCTACATGGATTGGATATGTTGTAATCTAGATGGAGACAAAACAAACTACAACAACTGATTTGTTTCCTACCCATCTACAAAAGGGGGAAAACACCATTCCGACATATGGTAAAACACCATTCCAACAATAGTAGTTCCTAAAACAGTAGCCATAATAACATGTGCATAACAAATTACATATCCCTGAAGGTAATTTGGAATGCTGTGCCTGAGTAGCTGGCTCCTTTCAACTTGTAGGAAGAAGCATAACAGTCAAAACAGCAGCAGCAGCTGGACAATCAAACCTCTGAAGCTCCCAAAATGCAGACTCAGCTGTGTCGCTCAGAACATGCAGCAGCAACTTAGTGTTAGCAGCACACAAATGCCCAAATTTTGTAGTCAACAGGCTGCTGCTGTCCAAAACAGTGCAGCAGCAGCAGTAACATGTAAAACTACTGACAGATAACAGCAGAATAGTAGCAGCAGCAGCCATTCTGATTTACAAAAGAAATACAACGATTCCTTCCACTGATTTACAAAAGAAAGTAACATATGCTGATTCCTTTTTCTGATTCCCCATGGACAGCCCCCAATGGGTAGGACAAGCTCCACAAAGGCAACATTACCCATTCTTTCTCATTTACATCCTGTGAAAGCAGGTAAGCAGAGGAATTCCCCCTCTGCGAAGGGAGATCCCAATGACAGCCCCTATTGGTTAGGCAAGCAACAAAACATGAATGGAAGTACAATGCAGTCCTGTATTGGAACATTTCACAAGTACACAAATGCCCAAACTTTGTAGTCAACAGGCTGCTGCTGTCCAAAACAGTGCAGCAGCAGCAGTAACTTGGGACCTATTGCTACAGAGATAACCACTAGTAATTGAGATGCCAATACAAAATGACTATTCAGCTCCAACAAAACAGCTGCAGATCATACACAGCAGCAGAATCTGGACATTACATATCAGCAGAATCAGGACAACTCAATACAAGAAAAGCGTTGCAGACTAACTGAATGGGAAAATCCCAGCAGACAGGCAACCAAGCAGTCAGAATAGGTGTAACTTGGGACCTTCCCATGTAACTCTATACAAACAGGTAAGGTTCAGAACTACTGAATTCTAGACAAACAGCAGCAGCAGCTGGACAAGCCATCACACAATTTTGAATTCAGTAGTTAAAACACAAACATGTAAAACTACTCTCTGTACCACTGACATGTAAAACATCAAATATGTAAAACTGTACCACTCTCTCCCTCCACTGAACCTCACATGACTCCCCCACTAATTATTACCTCCTCTCTCAAGAAATGTTGGGTCTCTAGCACACAACTCACAAGGTCAAAACACAATATAGTAAGACACTCACAATCTGTATTTCACCTCAACAGACAACAAGGAGTAAGTTAACTACCTGAATACTAGTAGTAAATAGGAGTCCCATAGCTGTTGGTAGCACTTGTCCTGAAATGGTGGATTAATGCAGTGAGCCACACCAAATGTTGAGTTCCTCAACTCTGCAAAGCAGCATGAAATATGGAAGAGGTGATTGAAATGATACAATAGTATGGTACCATGACTAACACTAAACAATGTTCCATTGCACTTTTAATTGACCAGCATTTAAACCACTAGGTAAATTAGTAATGGACAAAAGTCTATTCCTGATATCATTGGAGATTTTATAGGCAACTTCAGCGGGGGGGCAACAAGAGTTCTGGAACTTTCTATAGTTCCTTTCAAGCCAAATATGATGGACGTACACTGTGAATGCCAGTTTTGCTATGGTGATGGCTAGAGACTTACCTCTCAGGTTAGAAAGGCACTCCACCCAAGGCTGCCAACCCTGATGCCCACTCATGAAGGGTGTCTTAGAGGATAGGGTATTCCTGATTTGGGAAGCCATGGGGCATTCAAAGAAGAGATGGCCATGGTTCTCTACAGCTGTGCAAAATGTGCAGTGGGATGAGGACTTGATACCAAACTGAACAAGCCTATCCTCAGTGTTTAACCTATTCCATAGGGCCATCCAAGTAATAAGGCTGCATCTTGGAATATGACCACGGAACCAAACAACTTTATGCCATGCAGCTATGGGAAAGTGAGTTCTCAGTTTGTCCCAAAGGGATGAGATAGTGAATTTCCCTGAAGTATTGAGAGCCCACGTGCATGAATCTTGTACAGCGGAATTGAAAGCAACCTTATGCAGATCAGCTCTAATCTCATTGAGCTCAAGAGTTTGAGTGACAGGGAAAGACCAACGGTTATGGTGAGTTATATCATGAACAGAGGCATCCTTAGTGAGCCCAGAGTCATATACAACTCTCTGGCCAAACCTAAGGAGCAAGGGGCCTAAGGGATGCCAATTGTCATACCATAAAGAGGTAGACATTCCATCACCCAGCTTGTATGTAATAAAAGGTTGGACAAGAGGTCTTAAAGATATAATTTTCCTCCATACCCAAGATGGATCACTAGGGGCCTTGACACTCCAAAAGTTTCTGCCTCTGAGTAAATAGGATTTAACCCATTGACACCACATGGACTGTTCTCCACCAGAAACAAGGAACCAAATGTGCTTAGCAACAGCAGCTTTGTTCCAAATTTCCAATGATTTAAAACCAAGACCCCCTTCCTTAACAGGGGAGCAAAGATGCTCCCAAGAGATTTTGGCTCCAGCCGTTTTGAGGTCAGGTCCGGTCCAAAAGAAGGCTCTCAAAATGGCTTCCACCTCCTTAATGACTTTCTTAGGGAGGATGAAGAGAGAGGACCAGTATGTCTGCATAGAGAACAAAATGGACTTGATTAACTGAATTCTCCCAGCATAGGAGAGGTATCTATGGGGTCCATGTTTTTGTTTTTGCAGTGATTTTATCCACCATGATCTTGCAATCAGAGTGCTTAAGTTTAGTGGACAAAAGAGGCACACCTAGATACCTAACAGGCAAAGATCCCTCTTGAAAACCAAGAATCTGCATGATTGATGTTTTGGTGGATGAGTTGACACCTGAGAAGAAGATATTACTCTTGCTTGGACTAGGGGAGAGTCCAGATAATGACTCAAACTCTTCTAAAGAGGATTGGACATGTGATACAGAGCTTACCTCTCCCTTGCAAAAAATCATGAGATCATCTGCAAAACACAGATTCACTAGTTTTGTGGACCCACATTTCCAATGGAAATTGAAATCAGGCAATAGGGTTTTCTCCTTTAGAATACAAGTAAGGACCTCCATGACTATAACAAATAGGTATGAGGAAAGTGGGTCACCCTGCCTCAAACCCTTTTGCCCAGGAATGTACCCAATGGCTTCCCCATTGAAGCTAAGGGAATAGTTGGCAGTGGTTACACAGGCCTTTAACCACCTAATCATCTGTGGGTGAAAATTTATAGAAGTAAGGACATCCCAGAGGAAATCCCATCTAACATTATCATAGGCCTTCATTATGTTTACTTTCATAGCACACCTGGGAGATGTGGATTGCTTGTGATATCCCCTCATCAATTCCTGTGTGAGGAAAATGTTATCTGCAATCCTCCTACCCTGCACAAAGCCAGATTGTGCAGGATCAATCAGGTGAGGAAGAGTAGGCTTAATTCTATTAGCCAGGATCTTGGCAATACACTTGTAGATGAGATTGCAACATGATATTGGCCTATAGTCCCCCACTTTTGAAGGATTAGGAACTTTAGGCACAAGAGCAACCAATGTTGCATTGGCTTTCTTTAGCAGTTGGCCAGACCTAAAAAATGATTTGACAGCAGAGGTGACCTCATGGCCAATCACAGGCCATGCCTTATGAAAGAATGAAGCACTATACCCATCAGGCCCAGGGGCTTTTTGTGGATTAAGAGACCAAAAGGTGCCCTTAACTTTGTGATTTTGTTTCCAATGTCTTTACAAACTTTCAATTTAGGAAAAAGGGGATGGATGAGTTAATTCCTTCCTCTGGATTGAGAACTCAGAAGCTGTGGTGAGTTAAATTAGAGAGAGAGAAGATGCAGGCAATTTGGGCGACTCATGCGACTCGGTTCTGCATTTTCAGTTGATACGGTGGTGCTCAACAATGGCCGACGGGACCATTTCCTTTGCTGAAGGGCTGGGATCCAAGGCCCAAGACTCAAATGAGTTACGGCATAAGCAGCTTCCAAACACACAAAACCCTAAATGTTCGATTCATCCCGGACTGGTGGTCTCAAGCTCTCCAATCTCGGTAAATCCCCAAATCATCTCCACTTCAAGTTCTCCAATCTCAGGAAACTCTCAATCTCAATTTCCGGGGATTTCTGGGGTTGGAGGTCGGAGCCCTAAATCGGGTACAGCAAGGAAAATGCAGCAAGCCCTTTTTGAGGAAGGTCTGATAATGGAAGCAGAGGATAGAGCCCGACATCTACAACAAGCCACACTCGCCACTACATCCCAAAGTCAAGAGAAGGAGGGTATACGTTCGGATTTCGAGGCCCGAATGCTTGAAATCGTGGGCCATTTGGAGGACGAGCTCAACTTGTCAGAAGACCCATTCGTTCTAGACGTGGTCACAGCCAAACTGCAAAGTATTCAGCAGTCATGGAGAAATGCTGAGGGTCTGAAGCTGGAAGCTGAAGAGAGAACACGTCAGGTTCGATTCACTGCGCAATCGGACATCCCTGAGTTCAATCGACCCTCCTCTTCAACTGCGGTGACAGAGGAAGGTTCAATCCACGTTCAACAACAACAAAAGGTATTTTCAAACCCTAATTCGAAAATTTCAGTCAATGTCAGGGGCATTCCGTACTCGGAAGGGGATCCCAACATGGGATTCCCCGTAGAAGATACTAAACCTAGGCGGCCTTGGTCTTCTAGAAATGAGTCCAACCCCATTAGGAATCGACAGAACCCAAATGGTCCTAAACCAAAGCCTAAAAATTGGGCATCCTTGCTGCAATCCCAGAGCCCCTCACTTGAAATGAAATTAGAGCATCATCCTGATTTATTCAAAGGGAAAGAAGCCCAGGTAGATATTGATATCGAGCTCACTGATGTTGGTATGTGGAATAAGTACTTAGTAGGACACTTCCTGGATGGTAAAATGGCTTACCCTTTGGTGCTTTCTACTGCCCGGTATCAATGGAAGGAGTTATTTGTGGCTGTTAAGCCAGATGTTGCAGGCTGCTATCTCTTCGAATTTAGAGATGAGCAGGCTAAACAACAAGTTTTGGATGGTGGCCCGTATTTCTTTTCACAAAAATATCTAGTACTCAAAGACTGGCATCGAATGATGAAGTCAGTTAAAGAACAGCCCTCTCACATTCCGGCATGGGTGAGACTACATAACTTGCCCTTAGAATTATGGAATCAGGAGTGTTTGAGTAGGGTTGCCAGTACCATAGGTAGACCACTTCACGTGGATCAAGCCACAGCCAAAACTTCAAGGCAGCCAGGGCTTCTCCAAACTAAGTCAACCAGTGCAAGAGTGTGCATTGAAATTAGTGCTGAGCATGATCTTCCTGAAGATGTGCGAATTACTGTTGAGGGCAATTCAGTTGTCGTACCTATTGACTATCAGGTGTTTTTTTTTGGGTAAATCAGCTTTAAAATTAAAAAAAGAAAACCAGATATACAGCCTACAAGGGGCATACCCCAGGAGGAAAACAAAACAAAGAAATATGGAAACAAAACAAAAGGGGATAACATTCCCTACCTATAGATAACATACTGAATAGATGGAAACAAAACAAAAGGGTATACATTGTTTCCTATCCATCTACAAAAAGGGGAATAACATTCCCTACCACTGTGCAAGAACAGGTTCAGAACAGCAAACTTGTCATGGCCAGCTGCAAGAACAGGTTCAGAACATTCAGCCATGAACTGGCTGTGCTCTCTAATGCAAAACTTGTCACTTCTGAACACAGATTCCATCACATCACATCAGCTGTGGCCCTTCAGAACAGCACAGAACAGCAGAGTATAATAGGAGTACCAACTTGAGACCACCAACTGATCTTGAGGCTTGTACCAACTTGAGACCAACACCAGCAGATTTCAGAACATTCAGCTGGATCAGAACTTGCACAGCTCAAATCTGTTCAATTTAAGAACTTGACCAGCAAACAGGAACAGCTCTAGACTTGACCAATTTGCTGGGGTAGGTTCAGCCTAGGTTCAGCAGCAGCAGCTTAGTGAAGTTCAGAAGGTAGCCATTCTGGTTTACAAAAGACTGATTACATATGGTGATTCCTTTTACTGATTTCCCATGGACAGCCCCCAATGGGTAGGACAAAACAAAACAGTACAACTGTTCTTAAACAATTACAACACAGTACCCATTCTTTCTCATTTACATCCTGTGAAAGCAGGTGACACATTGCAGAGGAATTCCCCCTCTGCGAAGGGAGATCCCAAAGACAGCCCCTATTGGTTAGGCAGGCAACTAAGTAGCTACACTACTACCCAATGCTGATAATAGAAGCAAAACCAGCTAAGGATCAGAACAACAGGGGTATGCAGCTAGGTATCTGAACTTTAAGTACATTTCAAAATTGTATGCAGCTACATATGGTGATTCCTTTTACTGATATCTGAACCTTAAGTACATTTCAAAACTGTTGCAGCTAGGTTCTGACTTGGGAACATAGAACCAAGCTGCTATGAGATACAGCAATCAACAAGCCAGGTTCAGAAAAGATACCTCCCACAATCAACAAACCAGGTTCAGAAAAGATGCAGGTTAGGCTTACAAAAGTAACACAAATCAGAGATATCATGACAGACTTCTAGCTTTCATGACAGACTTCTAGCTTTCAAAACATAGCAGGTTCAGAACTCAGAAGCAGATCAGAGATATCACCAGCACTTGTTCCATAACAGGTTCAGAACTCAGAAGCAGTGCATAACTAGGAACAGGGCATAAGAACAGGGATAGAACATCAGCCATGAACTGGCTGAGCTCTCTAATGTAAACTTGTAGCAGAACAAAGCAGAACAGTTAAAACAGCTGCTAAAGCAATCTGTAGCACAACTACCAACCGAACCATAATTGCAGAGGAATTCCCCCTCTGCGAAGGGAGATCCCACGACAGCCCCTATGGTTAGGCAATCCACAAAACCAAACACTGTGGTGCTACAGATTGCTTAATGGCACCAAACACTGTGGTGCACAATGGCACCAACACATAAACCACTGAGGTGCAAAAGAAAATGCACTACATAAGAAGTCAGGTTCAGAATGCACTACACAGTGATAAAAAAGGCTGTCAAAAGTAACAAAGCACAGTTGTTGCATTGCTTCTATTGATTAACGGTTGCAACCCAACTCCCTCCACTCTCCCTCACAAAGTGCCTCCCACTAAATATTACCTCCACTCTCAAGAAGATTGAGGCTCAAGCACACTTCTCACAGGATCTACATATAGTGGCACACTCAATAACCTTGAAACCTACTAGCCTCCATGTTAGCAGGGGCTGCACCAGCCATCCAAATTTAGAGGCCACTGGAGTACTTTTATTAAGGCAGCCTTGCTGACCAAACCTGCAAATCTACAACCATGGCCACAATATGAATACACAAACACACAATACCTCATTACCCATTGATGCCCCATACTCTATTAAACCTATTATTTTGTGAGCCTGCAGGCAACTTTGGCAACGACAGTAATCTACCCTTAACCATGTTAAAGACTTTGTGAACAACCACTTCCCAGGTGCTCGTTGTATTTTGAAACTTCCTTAAGTTCCTTTCAATCCAAATATGGTATACTGTAGTAGTGAAAATCAACTTAGATACGATATTCCTTAGAGATTTCCCCTTAAAAGAGGAGAAGAGGGTGATCCATGCTGGCCAAGGCCTTGGGGACCAACTCGTATCCATCTTTTCCAACATGGCATTCCAAACCCTTGTGGAAAAACTACAGTTGAAGAACAAATGATCATGGTTTTCACTACCATGGCAAAAACTGCATTGGGAGATTGATTTAATCCCAAAGAGGACTAATCTATCCTCCGTGGAGAGTCTACCCTGGATGGCCAGCCATGTAATGAAGCTACACTTAGGTATATGGCCAGAAAACCAAACAGCCTTATGCCAATTAACCTTGGGGAAAGGAGCCCTCAATTTCTCCCATAGAGAGGCTATACTAAACTGACCAGATGCATTCAGAGTCCATCTAACATGGTCCCTGGAGCCACGCAAAGGAGGGAGAAGCCGTCTAACTTCATTCAACTCCCATGTTTGCGTGATTGGGAAAGTCCAGCCAGAATTGTGTACTATAAGGGACACTTTGGCATTCAACGGAAGGCCAGAGTCATAAACAATTCTGGATCCAAACTTCTCCAGCAGAGGACCTAACGGGTGCCAAGGGTCAAACCATATGGATGTGTTCTCCCCATTGCCAATTAAGTGACGTATGAAGGGTTGGACTACATGTCTTAGATTAAGTAATTTACGCCAAACCCAAGAGGGATTAGCAGGCATTTTAAGGCTCCAAAAGCTCCTACCCTTTAATAAGTAGGATTTAACCCATTGGCACCACATGGATTGCTCTCCCCCGGAGATCAAGTACCATATATGCTTGGCCACCGCAGCCTTATTCCACACCTCCATAGATTTGAAGCCAAGACCCCCCTCATCTTTAGGGGCGCATAACTTCTCCCAAGCTATCTTAGCCCCTGATCTTTTAAGGTCAGGGCCAGACCATAAAAAGGCCCTAAGGATAGATTCAACTTCCTTGATGACCTTTTTTGGTAAAATGAACAGGGAGGACCAATACGTTTGCATTGAGAACAAGATGTTCTTGATAAGTTGGACTCTCCCCGCATAAGTAAGGTCCCTATTGGTCCAACTTCTAGTTTTGGCAGTGATACTATCAACCAGCCTTTGGCAGTCCACAGCTTTAAGCTTTGTAGATAACAATGGAACTCCCAGATATCTCACTGGAGGGAACCCTCCCGAAATCCCAAATCCTGCAAAATAGTCTCCTTAACTCCCACACTAACACCAGAGAAGAATATGCTACTCTTACCTGTGCTAGGGGAGAGACCAGAAAGAGCCTCAAACTCATTCAAGGCTTCCTTGATGAGTTTAATCGAAGAAGGCTCTCCCTTGCAGAATATCATTAGATCATCAGCAAATCACAGATTTATCAATTGATTAGTTTTACATCTCCAGTGATAATGAAAGTCCGGGAGCTGGGCTTTCTCCTTAAGTAAACTCGTAAGCACTTCCATCACAATAACAAAGAGATACGGGGATAACGGATCCCCTGTCTCAGCCCCTTCTTCCCTTTAATGTACCCCGTCACTTCCCCATTGATACATAGGGAATAGTTTGCAGTGGTTACACATGCTTGGAGCCACTTAATCATTGTAGGATGGAAGTTCATGGCGGACAGGACATCCCAAATAAATTCCCACCTAACATGGTCATATGCTTTCATTATGTCAACTTTCATGGCACACCTAGGGGAAGGAGAGGACTTGTGATACCCTCTCATGAGTTCTTGGGTAAGGAAGATGTTATCTGCAATTCTCCTTCCTTTCACAAATCCTGACTGGACCGGATCTATGAGCAAAGGAAGAGCAGATTGCAATCTCTTTGCTAGAATCCGAGAGATGCATTTGTAAATGGTATTGCAGCATGAGATGGGCCTAAAGTCACCCACCCTGGAAGGGTTTGGAACCTTAGGAACAAGAGCTACAATAGTGGAATTAGCTTTAGTGAGCAGTTGTCCAGACCTGAAGAAGTTCTGGACAGCTGAGGTGACCTCTCTCCCAATAACAGACCATGCCTTCCTAAAAAACCCTCCATTATACCCATCAGGGCCAGGGGCTTTGGAGGGGTTAATTGACCAAATGGTCTCTTTGATCTCCAAGTCTGAGACAGGGGAGACCATATTAAGACTATGCTCAGGGCTGAGTTTATTTCTAATTAATTGACACACTCTAGTTGGACCCCGATGGGGTGTGAGATGGGACGTTCCAAAAAGAGTTGTGTAAAAGTTAACAAACTGTTCTTTGATTGCCATGAGATCGTGTGAGGTAGATCCATCATTTAATTCTAAGCTTGTTATTTTGCTCCTATTCCTCCTATTGGTCACAGCTTTAAAGAAATAGGACGTACATTGATCTCCAAGTTTCAACCATTGTATACGAGACTTTTGTTTAGCTAAGCTTTCCTCAGCCCTAAGCAATGTGATGTATTGTTTGTGTACCGCTCTCTCTTGTTCTATAACAGCACTATTATTAGGATGAGAGCCTATAATTACCTGTATGTTTTCTAATGCTTGCTTAGTGGCACTCACCCTCTCAGAGATGCCACTAAACTCTTCCTTATTAAGCTGCTTCAAATCCTTTTGAAGACGTTTAAGCTTCTCACACACACAGAACATGGGGTTCCCCAGTACAATTGTCCTCCAGCTCCTCTGGACAATTGCAATTAATTGAGGGTGGTCAGCAAGGAAGTCAAAATACCTGAAGTTTTTAATTGACCTTCTTGGATTGTGCTGGACGAACACCACACCTGGAGAATGATATGAGATTCCAGGCACCAAAAATTGAGCCGATGATTGAGAATATGTTCTCATCCAAGGTTCATTCACTAATACCCTATCTATTTTGGAAGTCACAAAATGAGGAGGGACCTGCTTATTGGACCACGTAAATAAACACCCTGAAAACCTAAGGTCATCAAGCTCGGAGGAGAATAAACAGTGATTAATGTCATCCATGGAAGGATACCACTGTACATTCCCCCCCACTTTCTCCCTAGGATGCCTAATAGCATTAAAGTCACCAAGGACCACCCAGGGAGAAGAGGACTTAAACTGAGAAAGGCTAAGCCAAAGAGATCTACGGTCTGAGATAGAGTTAGCCCCATAGACCATTGTGACCAAAAATAATGCACTCCCATCTTTTGGATGGACCTGACAATGAATAAATTGATCTGACATAACACTGTAAGAGACAACATACCAGGGTCCCATCCAACAAAAATCCTTCCTAAAGCAGCTTGGGGGTAATTGTTCACAAAGTTCCAACCAGGACAGATGAATTGGGTGATTCTATCTGCCCAAGTTGCCCTTATTTTATGCTCAAGTAATCCAACAAGACTCAACTTATTGGTGTTCACAAAAGATCTTGCTTCTTTCTGTTTAATGGGGTCATTCAGACCACGGATGTTCCAAAAACCTAAATTGAAAGTTTGAAAAGACATTGGAAACTAAATCACAAAGTAACAAAAAGAGCATAGCTTGACAGAATTAAAGCTACCCTCATTCAAAAGGATACCAAAAGGATATCATTTATTCCGTCTTTTGGAGCTGCTACTCCACTTCTTGTTATTGTTTTTTCCACCGGACTTGTTGAGACCCTTGGAACTCTGAAAGGGAGCCTTTCCCTTTATTTCTTTAGACTTATCATCCGGAGGAATTGGTTTCACTTGCGGATCAAGTTGAGCAGGGAATACCTCCGGGTCTAGATCATTAGGAGGATTACTTGGACCGGACTCCACGCTACACTTGAGAGCCCCTGTATCCACCATCACCTCAAAAGGAATATCAGTATTGAAATTCAGCTCCTCCTCTTCTGAGTCACTCCCATCTATGTCCTCTTTTAAGACCTTAGGCATTGACGTATCCACCACAGCCACCACAGGTATTGTAACTGTCTCCAGTGCTACTGAACCCCCTACATTGATAGAGACTCCTTTACTAACAGCATGCCAATCCTCCTTCGGAACTTCATGACCCTGTGCTTGCTTATTAAGGATGGACTTTGAACATTTAGCGGTTGCATGTCCAAACACCCCACATTCTAAGCAAACAGGAGGCATTAGTTGGTATTCCACCCTAACTGATACACTCTCCCCATCCACTGTGACCTGTATGTCATCTGGTAGTACATCAGCAGCCTCAATTTCCACACACACCCTAGCATATGCAAGCCTAGTCCTCTTTTCTGTAGCTCGATCAACATATTTGGGCTGTCCTATTGCACTAGCCACCCTGCTTAATCCCACTTCTGTCTAACACTCTAGGGGCAAGTTATGAAGCTTAACCCAAGACGGGATAGAGGACGGTGAAATCTTAGTTGGATTCATCATTCTTCTCCATTTCTGCAAAACAAGGAATTTTTGGGAGAAGAACCAAGGCCCCCCTTCTAGGACTGCAACTGCCCTGCCTTGGAAGAACCCCCTAGCATATTGAAATCTGAAATGAAACTGAGATCAGGAGGTTCTTTGTCCTTGAGTTTCGCTGCTATTTTGGCAGCTTTCTTAGCTGCTGATCTAGAGAAAGGAGCTGCTGGATTAGAATCTGCTCCTAAAGTTTGTTGGCTGTCCGAACTCCCTCCCTTGTTATTTCCATTTACTACTTCTGAGGAGCCATTCTGCATAGGATTAGTAGAAGGCAGCTGCTGAAATTCAACTTCGTCATACTTGACAATTCCTTCAAGACCCTCCTCTTGCTCAATAAGTATAGCAGAGATCTGAGCAGCCGACTTGTGGTTGGACTCCTCATTCTGAGGCAAACTCAATGTGGCCTGAGAGGAGCTCACAATGCTTTCCAGTACCTGTTCCAATTCATTTTCTGATTCTTCAACTACTGTTTGAGGGTTATTGACAGCTGGCTTGTTAGGTTCATTTTTCTGTTTTCCACTACCCACTAAGGTCCATTCCTGTATAATGACTTAACTGACAGCAGGCCGTAGTTAGTGTTTTTTCCCCACTGTTTATGAGCAGTTGAATTTGCTAGTCGAAAATCCATCCTACCATCTAGGAAATGACCAACCAAACAATGTGACCAACAATTCTCATCCAAGTGAGTAACATCAAGTTCAACTACAGCATTTTTCCCCCTCTTTAATTCTGGATAGAAATCTAACTTCATATTACTTGAGGGCCCTTGAGACCTAAATAGGGAGGCCCAATTCTTATTAGTTTGAGATGTACGATTCATGGCTTTAGGCTGATCAGGATTAGTACTCGTTGATGCATGAGACACTGGGTTTGGTACACCACCCAGCTTATTTCTAGTATCTTTGACAGGAAACAATATTTTGGGATTTGGGTTAGTTTTCCGAACCTGTGCAGGTGTACGCTCGAACTGGTACGTGTTTCCATGCAGATGCGTTACCCTAGCTCTTGCTTCTGCTTCCTTTTCCAGTTTCTCCTCAAAAGTGTTGATTTGAGCACTAGAGCTGTTCACCCCAGGCCCCTTCAGAGACAGGACTGATCCCATGGCAGCTTCAGCTTCAACCCTCAAACCTTCCTCCAAAAACACCTGTTGTAGCTTCCTAGCCGAACCTGGGCTTTTACTCGATTTAGGGCTGTGATCCCCAAATCCATGAGGAGAAGCTTGCGGCCCGGATCTTGAGACCGTGGGTCCATCATCAACCTCGCCTGAGGTACCATCAATCGACTTCTTGAGGGTAGGGTTACCTGGTTCGAGGCCCAGATGAAGTGTATCGCCTGAGTGGAGCCTCTGACGATCTTCTTTCCAAGATTGTTGAATGGTCTGTAGTTTAGCTGTCACAACATCAAGAACGAAAGGATCCTCCGAATTGTTGAGCTCATCCTCCAGGTGACCCACAATTTCGAGCATCCGAGCTTCGGATTCCATCTGCTTCCGTTCGTTCTGAAAGGCCTGTTGGAGTTTACGAGCAGGGCTCGTCTTGATGTGTTTTGGACTGTGAGTTCCAAATTTAACTTGGGGATCTGATGTTTCAGTCGATTTGGGTGGGAGTGGGGTTTGCTCGGTGAGGACTGCGGCTTCACCATGTTGTATTGAGTTCTTCTGCCTGCGGCGGAGCTCGTTTGAATCCTGGGCCTTGATGCCCAGCCCTTCGGAGAAGGAGGATGAGCCGTCTGCCATGGTGGGCAGGCTAACACAGGAGTTTGATGACTTCAACGGAGATCGCCCTGCCTTGTCAGAATCGCCCTTGTCGCTTTTGATCGCTTTAGGGCTACCCGCCCCAAACCCAGTTGGAGATGGAGCAGGATTAGCCTTAATGGGGGAGGATCCAAGGTTGGGCTCACCTGAGTTGATCACCCGAGATGTTACCAGAACCGACGAAGGCGGATGAGACAGTTGATCTGAGACATGCTGCTTTCGCCGGGGCTCACTGGAGACGAGAGTCTTGGAACCCAACCCATCTGACATGGGAACTGTTCCGTCGGCCATGATGAATCAGACGGAGGAGATCGCCCAACAAATCGCCCACCAAATCGCCATTCTGACCTTAATTGTTTTTTTTTTTTTTTTTTTTTTGGGTGACTATCAGGTGTTACCTTCTATGTGTAAAGTATGCAAGGTCTTTGGACATTCTAATTGCTCTGAGAAATTACCCTCAACCTCCAGTCCTCTGGAACAGGAATGGACCTTAGTGGGTAGTGGAAAACAGAAAAATGAACCTAACAAGCCAGCTGTCAATAACCCTCAAACAGTAGTTGAAGAATCAGAAAATGAATTGGAACAGGTACTGGAAAGCATTGTGAGCTCCTCTCAGGCCACATTGAGTTTGCCTCAGAATGAGGAGTCCAACCACAAGTCGGCTGCTCAGATCTCTGCTATACTTATTGAGCAAGAGGAGGGTCTTGAAGGAATTGTCAAGTATGACGAAGTTGAATTTCAGCAGCTGCCTTCTACTAATCCTATGCAGAATGGCTCCTCAGAAGTAGTAAATGGAAATAACAAGGGAGGGAGTTCGGACAGCCAACAAACTTTAGGAGCAGATTCTAATCCAGCAGCTCCTTTCTCTAGATCAGCAGCTAAGAAAGCTGCCAAAATAGCAGCGAAACTCAAGGACAAAGAACCTCCTGATCTCAGTTTCATTTCAGATTTCAATATGCTAGGGGGTTCTTCCAAGGCAGGGCAGTTGGGGAGGCAGAGGAGCTCTACAAAAGGCTCCTTTTTCAGATCAAAGAAATAACCATTTCCTTTTGACAGGGCAGTATACTTTTTGTTTATTTTAGTTTCTGTCTTTTGCATTTCCATTTTGCTTAAACTTGTTTTATGGCTTTACAACCCCTAAATCTTGGTTTTTGGAACATCAGGGGTCTTAATGACCCTATCAAACAAAAAGAAGTTAAGTGTTTTGTAAATAAGAACAAGCTTGCTATTGTGGGGTTATTAGAGCATAAAATAAAGGAGGATAAAGCTTCTAGAGTGATGAAACATATCTGCCCTCACTGGAATTTTGTGAACAATTATCCCCAAGCATCCTTAGGTAGGATTTTTGTAGGTTGGGACCCTAATATAGTCCAGATTCAGGTCCTAGACCAATCTGACCAATTTATACACTCTGAGGTACAGCCTAATTGTGGGGAGCCCCCTTTTTTTGCAACTTTTGTTTATGGGGAGAACAATTATGTGAATAGGCAAGCATTGTGGTCTAGACTTCATCTCCTAAGCACTGCATCCCCTTGGATTGTGCTTGGAGATTTCAATGTCATCAGGTTCCCTAGAGAGAAGGTTGGGGGAGCTACTTCTTGGCCTTCCTTTATGAATGATTTCCCTTCCTTTATGAATGATTTCAATAACTGTCATCAGGTTCCCTAGAGACCTCACGTATGCTGGCAGGGTCCAGTTGATTAAGAACGTGTTGTTCTCCATTCAAACTTTTTGGTCCTCCTTGTTTATCATCCCCAAAAAGGTGATCAAGGAGGTTGAGTCAATACTTAGAGCGTTTCTATGGTCTGGTCCTGACCTTAGGAAAACGGGGGCTAAGGTATCTTGGGAGCATCTGTGCTCTCCGAAACAAGAGGGAGGCCTTGGTTTCAAATCCATGCAGGTTTGGAATAAGGCGGCCATTGCCAAACACATTTGGTTCCTTATTTCTGGGGGGGAACAATCAATGTGGTGTCAGTGGGTTAAATCTTATTTAATACGGGGTAGAAACTTTTGGAATTTAAAAGTACCTGGGGATTGCACATGGGTTTGGAGGAAACTTCTGCATCTCAGACCATTGGTGAGGCCATATATACTTAGTGTAATAGGTAATGGCCAATCCACCTCCTTGTGGTATGATAATTGGCATCCACTTGGTCCTTTGTTAGCCACATTTGGTCCCAGAATCGCTTATGATTCTGGAATTCCAAAGGAGGCTACTGTGTCTCACATTATCCAAAATTCATGCTGGGCTTTTCCCATCACTCAAACTTTGGAGATCAATGAGGTAAGAAGTACTTTACCACCTCTTGTTTCTTCCAGGTTGAGTAGGGATGATCATATTAGGTGGTCTCTCACTTCTAATGGCCAGTTCACAGTTGCTTCCCTTTGGGATAAACTAAGGACTCCCTTTCCAAAAGTTGGATGGCATAGGTTGGTGTGGTTCTCAGGTCACATTCCGAAATGTAGTTTTATCACTTGGATAGCTATTCAGGATAGACTCTCCACTGCTGATAGGTTGGTGTCTTTTGGCCTTCCTATTCCTGCCCAATGTAGTTTTTGTCAGGACTGTGAAAGTCACAATCACATATTCTTTAATTGCTCATTTACTAAGCAGGTGTGCGATTCTATTCAAACCAAATTACATGTCTCATGGACATCTAGAACTTGGTCCGAATGGGTCTCTTTTCTCTCTAATTCTAGAGGGAAATCTGTAAAGGCTATTATCACTAAATTGGCCTTTACAGTCACTATTTACTACGTCTGGAATGAAAGGAATGCCAGGAAGTTCCAAGGCATGTCCTGTTCTTGGGAAGTTGTTGTTCATAAAGTACTTTCAATGATGAGAACAAGGATTTTATCTTTACCTAAACTCCAAGCAGAATGGATTGTGAATGACTGGTGTTAAATACTTTATGTTGCTTCTGCTGTGAGTATTTGTAGCATTCTTCTTGTTTTCCTACCCTGACTTGACAGGCTATAGCAGGATGTGCAAGGGTCAAGGGCTGGCTCCTCTTATTAGCAGTTCAGATTCTTCACAGATTCTGAACCTGATTTTCATGGTGTTATAGTACATTTTCTGCTGCACCTTCACTTGACTGGTTCTGTGGTGTCATTGAAATGACATTTTCTGCATTTTCTGCATTTAGTTCAGTTGTTAGTTGACTGTTGACTGATGGTTCTGCAGTAAGTTGAGATACAGTGTTTGGTTTTGTGGATTGCCTAACCATAGGGGCTGTCGTGGGATCTCCCTTCGCAGAGGGGGAATTCCTCTGCAATTATGGTTCAGTAGGTAGATTGTTTGAGCTTCAGAAGTCTATTACTTCTTCCTAGCAGTCACTACTTAGTGGAATGACTGTTGCATGTTCTTCTATTATCAGCATTGGGTAGTAGTATAGCTGCTAGCTCTGTATTCAGTTATGCCTATCCATAGAAATTGAAGTTTTGTTGTAGCAGGTTCAAATGCTGATCTGTGCTAGTTCAGTTTTACTTTTAGCCCAGTTTTGCAAGTGTTTCTGTACTAGTTCCATAGCAGTCCAGTTTATGATCAGTTTATGCTCTTTTGTGCTACCTAGACAGTCACCTGCGTAGGTTGAAGGCTGTCCAAGTGCCCTGATGAGGTCCCAAGTGTCCTGATGAGGTCCAAATACCAAGTGCAGCAAGTAGAGCTAGCAGATGTTGTTCCATAGCAGATGTTGTTGGGATCTCTTGTCAGTCCCAAGTGTTGTTGGGATCTCCATTCAGTTCCATAGCAGTGTTCTGCAGTCAGTTTATGCTTATGCCTAACCAACTGGGGATGTCGTTGGGATCTCCCTTCGCAGAGGGGGACGTCCTCTGCATGTTTTTTAGCTAGTTCCATAGCTATTGTGTCTGCTAGTACCTTGTCAATAGCAGCTGTTTCAGTTTTGTATAGTATTGTTCAAGTTCAGAATCTGATTCTGTGGTGTTAGTTGCATAGTTGACTGATTCTGAGCTGCACTACTTTTATTCTATGCTACCACTACTGATGCTACTCTAATCTGCAACATCAGTCCACCATTCCAAGTGTCCTGATGATCAAGTGCAGCAGCTGCTGTGTAGTCTGATAGCAGTTCTGTTGATGCTGTCAATTATGTTAGCTGTTGTTCCAAGTTCAGCTGGTTGTGCATGGTTATCACTCCAACTTTTGCTCAAGTCCAAGTTCAGAATCTGGTGTTCCATAGTGTTTTTTGCCCAAGTTCAGATTCTGATGCAGCAGTTCTGTTAGCTGTTGTTCCTATGGTGTTCTATGGTCTCTGATGCCCAAGTGTTTGAATGAATAGCATGTAATTTAGTAGCATGAAATTTACTAGATCAGTAGCATTATGTGTTCTGTTTCGTATCCCTCTTTTAGATGGGTACGAAACAGACGTTCTATTTACTTCTAGTCCTATGTAGCCGTTTGGCGTAGGCGCTCTCTTGTTTTATATTCTTTTCTTTTCTTTTCCTTTCTTTCCTCCTGGGGTATGCCCCTTGTAGGCTGTATATTCGGTTAGCCCTTTTTTATTTCAAGCTGATTTACCCAAAAAAAAAAAATAACTGTCTATTTGCTTTGGGGCTTGATGATCTTAGGTACACGGGTTGCTTTCTCACTTGGGCCAACAAACAGGACCCAACACATTTTGTCAGTACAAAGCTGGATCGAGTCTTAGTTAATGAGCATTGGATGAAGGTGTATAACTGCTCCTATGCTCATTTCCCTAATCCAGGGATTTCTGATCATTCTCCTGCCATTACAACTATCCTTCCACATCCTTAGAAATCAACCCAGCCGCCGTGAGGTGGCCTGCCTCAGGTGACCTCCATTCATCAGCCGCCGTCAACCGCCACTGTCAGGCAGCCCGGGCCGTGGCTCAACAGCCATGGCTCATCGCCACAGCGTGGCAGTCAGCCATAACTAGCACCGTACCAGCTTCCTTTCAGCCAGCCTGGGCATCCAGCCCGGGCATACAGCCTGGGCAACCAGCCAACCAGCCAGCCCGGGCAGGCCATCAGTAAGTGGCTCGGGCGGGGGAGGCAGCAGTGTTTGTTCTGCTCGGGCAGAGGCTAGGCAGCAGCTTCAGCCCGGGCGTTACAAGCCAACCTTCGACCAGCCGCTGCGTAGGCCATCCAGCTAGCCCGGGCGAGCAGCCAGCCCGGGCCAAGCAGCAGGCAGCACCAGCAGCCAGCAGTCGCCCGATGGCAGGCCAGCTTGGGCAGGTAAGTTGGCTGGGGGGCTCGGGCAGGGGGGAAGTTTCTGTATTGTAAACCAATGTACTCCACTAGCTTTTAGCTTGTTCCTGGACTTTCGGGCCAGTACACTGTTAGTTTTGCTACCCCCGATAGGCAGTCATCTGTTGGACTGAAATCGGGGGCCAGGCTTTTTGTTGAGCCTTTTATCCCTTGACCCTGCGGTTTTAGCCCTGAGGTTTTGCGTAGTATTCCTGTGGTCGTGGCAACTTTTGTTTGGATTGGATTCTCCTAGTTAAGGGGCTATCTCGCAGTAGCAGCAGCTGTGGGCGCCGATGATTAGATTATGGATTGAGTCTGATTGAGCATGGTAGTTGCCGGAGTTATCTTGACTAGATTGGTGGATTCTCGCTGATTGAAAGGGTAGCTTCGTAGTCTGGTTCTGATTAGAGTTAGTGGTCTGCACTGATCGAAAAGAGCAGATTGGTCCGCTTGGGGTTGGGTGGCTGCTTTTGCGGTCTCTCCTTCTGTTCCGCTTAGAGTCGTTAGCGAGCCTAGGGGATATGGCGAGGTTGTAGTAGTCTGGTTGGAATGGGCGTGGTGTGCAGGGTACTTAGCAGGGTCCTTGCCGGATGCCGTCATCGCCAGTTCGTCCTCCCTTGGTCCGTGTCCCTCTGTAGTAGTTGACTTCTGTTGAGTGGGTATTATGCTTGCTTCGGGGTGAACGGCGTCAGGGTTCTTGGTTTGCTTAGCCCAGCTTTGGAGGAGGAGAATCTCTCCTCAGCGCTGGTTATCACGCGGTCACAGTTGACCATGACTATCTACGTTACTTACTTTATTCCCTAGCCTGGCGGGTTGTGCCAGTAGAAGTTCAATTTCTAGTTCATTTCACTTCATTTATCTCAGTACACATGGCTTTGTCATGTCATTACTTTTCATTACTCTCCATGCGGGTTGTGCATGGTTTACCGCAATTTTTTCACTCTTGTTTTTTTCCTTTTTCTTTTCCTCCTGGGGTATGCCCCTTGTAGGCTATACATTCGCTTAATCTTTTTTTAATTTCAAGCTAAGTTACCCAAAAAAAAAAAAGAAATCAAATAAACCATTTAAGTTTTTTGACTTCCTAGCTAATCACCCTCAGTTTCTGAATATAGTTCAAAGAGTTTGGAGGAGAGTGATTATTGGAAATCCGATGTACTGTGTTTGTGAGAAACTCAAGATGTTGCAAGGTGAGTTTAAACAAATTAATAATAGAGAATTTAGTGATGTCTCTAACAGGGTTGTTGAATCTAGACAACTTTTAGAAACTTTGCAGCAAGCCTTGAGTACTCATAATCCGAACCCTTCCTTGATATATCAGGAAAGAGAGGCTAATAAACAGCTCCTCACAATGCTCAAAGCCGAGGAAAGTCTAGCAAAGCAAAAATCGAGAATCCAATGGATGAAGTTGGGTGATCAGTGTACTTCTTATTTCTTCAAAACCGTGACTAACACAAGAAATAGAAGTAAGATAACTAGTCTGGTCTTAGAGGATGGGTCCCTCACCCATGACATTGAAGTCATTAAGTCCACTTTTGTCAATTTTTACACCAACTTGCTTGGTACAGCCCATCCCGAGGCTTACCAAGGGAGTAGTAGGATTCATCAGTTAGTAAATAAGAGATTAACTGATACTCAAAAATTAGCAATGATTGTTGAGGTAACTGATCAAGAGATTAAAGACACATTTTGGTCTCTCAATCCCAGCAAAGCTCCTGGACCTGATGGTTACAATGCAGGTTTCTTCAAGAAAGCTTGGCCTATTGTTAGTCATGAGGTCCTTGCAGCTGTTAAGACTTTCTTTAGGTCTGGTAAGCTATTCCGAAAGGCCAACTCTACCATGGTAGCTCTTGTCCCAAAGGTCCCTAACCCTTCCAGAGTTGGAGACTTTAGACCCATATCATGTTGTAACACTGTTTACAAGTGCATTGCTAGAATACTTGCTAGCAGATTGAAGCATGTACTCCCTATGCTTATTGACCATGTCCAATCAGGGTTTGTCAAGGGTAGGAGAATTGCTGATAACATCTTTCTTACTCAAGAGCTCATGAGGGGGTACCATAAATCCACTTCTACCCCAAGTTGTGCTATGAAAGTTGACATCAAAAAAGCTTATGATAAGGTCAGGTGGGACTTTCTTTGGGATATTCTATCCGCTATGAATTTCCATCCAACAATGATCAAAAGGCTTCAAGCTTGTGTTACCACTGCTAACTACTCTCTTAGCATCAATGGGGAAGCCACTGGTTATATCATTGGGCAGAAGGGATTAAGGCAAGGTGATCCTCTGTCCTCATACCTCTTTGTAATTGTGATGGAAATTCTAACCTGTATACTAAGGGAAAAATCCCAACTACCTGATTTCCATTTTCATTGGAAATGCGGAAATAATAAGATCATCAATCTCTGTTTTGCTGATGACTTGATGATTTTCTGTAAGGGTGAACTGTCCTCAATTAGTCATATTCAAGATGCTCTCACTGAGTTTCAAGTATTATCAGGACTATCCCCTAGCCCTGAGAAAAGTAGTATCTTTTTTGCTGGGGTTAATAGTACCATTAGATTGAGCATTCTGAATGTTCTAGGGTTCAAGGAGGGCACCCTTCCTGTAAAGTATCTGGGTGTGCCCCTCCTCTCAACCAAACTCAAAGCTTCTGATTGTCAGCGTTTAGTGGAGAGCATGACCGCCAGAACTAAGACTTGGACCAATAGAGATCTTACCTATGCAGGTAGGGTGCAATTAATAAAGAATGTGCTTTTCTCCATCCAAACTTATTGGTCTTCATTGTTTATCATTCCTAAAAAGATAATCAAGGAAGTCGAGTCAATCCTTAGAGCATTTCTTTGGTCTGGTCCTGATCTAAAGAAATCTGGTGCTAAGGTTTCTTGGGATCATTTATGCTCTCCAAGAGAGGAAGGGGGACTTGGTTTCAAATCAATGCAAGTATGGAATAAGGCTGCCATTGCGAAGCATGTTTGGTTCCTTATATCTGGGGGTGAACAGTCTATGTGGTGTCAATGGGTCAAATCATATTTAATAAAAGGGAGGAGTTTTTGGAATTTAAAAACTCCTGGTGATTGCACTTGGGTTTGGAGGAAAATTTTGAATCTTAGACCTCTGGTGCAACCTTATATTCTTAGTATTTTGGGAAATGGGAACTCCACATCCTTGTGGTATGACAATTGGCACCCTCATGGCCCTTTAGTGGCTAAATATGGCCCTAGAATTGTATATGACTCTGGTATCTCGAAAGATGCCTTTGTGTCACATATCATTCATGATTCCAATTGGGCATTCCCCATTACCCAAACTTTTGAACTTAATGAGGTGAGAAATACTCTTCCTCCACTTGTCCGGACCAGATCGAATGAAGACGATCAAAAGAGGTGGACCCTTACTTCTAGTGGACAGTTCACGGTTGCCTCTCTCTGGGACAAATTGAGAACTCATTTCCCCAACATTCTGTGGCACAAGCTTGTATGGTTCTCAGGCCACATTCCAAAATGCAGTTTCATCACATGGCTAGCTATTCAAAATAGACTATCCACTGCTGATAGACTTGTCTTATTCGGACTAACTCATAGTCCTCAATGTGGTCTTTGTCAGGAGAGGGAAACCCATGATCATCTTTTCTTTAATTGCCCTTTCACCAAACAAGTGTGGAACGCAATTCAGGCCAAACTACATGTGTTGTGGCCTGCCAGATCTTGGGCTGATTGGGTAATACTGCTATCAAGCATAAAAGGTAGAAATCTGAAAAACCTTATCACTAAGCTGGGCTTCACAGTAGCAGTGTACAATATCTGGATAGAGAGAAATATGAGAAAGTTCCAAAATCATTGTTGTTCTTGGGAGATAGTTGTTCATAAAATATGCACCATGGTGAGAGCTACACTTTTATCACTTCCTAATTTACCTCAATCACAAGCACAGTGGATTGTAAATGAATGGAACATTGTTGCATGTTGATTTAGGTTTTACAATGGCATGCTAATGTTTGATTGGTATGTGGTTTTCTAGGCAGGTTGAGTGGTATCTACTGTTATTACTTCTACCATAGCAGAGTTGGAAGATTCTTCAAGTGATGGCTGCAACAATAGGATTGGAGCTACAGAACACAGAACATCAAACAAATTTAGATACTAAAGTGGCCATGGCGATTTCTGAGAGGGCCGAGTTCCTCCCTGTTCAGTGAGTCATGGCAGATGGCACCGTCTCCATCGCGGATGGTCTAGGTCTCAAGACCTTGGACTCAAATGAAATTCGCAGGAAAATCAAAGGCGCTGTCGCTCCACTCATCTCGAAACCAAACGAGACTTCACCATTTCTGGACCTCGGACCAGAAAACCCTAACTACAAAGGCTTGATATCTGACTCTAACTCTCAGATCCGGCCATCAATACCAGAGAAACCTTCTTCCTCTTCTCCTATGGGGGTTCACAGTGGCAGCCCTAGCCCAGGAACTGCAACAAATATACAACAAACACTATTCGAGGAAGGTTTGCTAATGGAAGCCCAGGAGCGTGCACGATTGGCTAACCAACAACGAGAGTCAGTTCTCGTCTCTCCTTCAAATGGGTTTGGGGTTCATAGCCCCAAATCGTCCAAAACCTCCCCTTCTCGGAAGCTTCAGCAGGTCTTTCTTGAGGAAAGCAAGAAGCTAGAAGCTGAGGAACGAGCTCCTCTTCTCCAGGGCAGAGAAAACCAGTCGCAAGATTTGAGGGTTGAAACGGAAGTCGCGGCGAAGGGCTCGATTCCATCATCATCTTCGGATGGGTCTGGGGAGCTTAGCCCTAAACCACAAATCAATCCGAACCCTAAAGATGCTCAGAGGTTTCAACACTGTGAGCATCTTTAGGTTCATGTACTGGGTCAATCTGACCAATTCATCCACTGTGATGTTCAATCTAAGAGTGGAGGGGCCCCCTTTCTGGTAACCTTTGTGTATGGGGCTAACAATTATCTAGATAGACAAGCACTGTGGTCTAGTCTTCTTCCCCTTAAATCCTCCTCCCCTTGGATTGTGCTTGGCGACTTCAATGCCATTAGATTTCCCAGGGAGAAGATTGGGGGCACTTTAAGCTGGCCCCCTCATATGAATGAGTTTAATCAATGCCTGTACACTCTGGAACTTGATGATCTTAGGTATACAGGGTGTCTATACACTTGGGCAAACAAACAAGATCCACCTCATTTTGTTAGTACCAAGCTGGACAGAGTTCTAGTTAATGAGCATTGGATGACTGCTTTTGGCAGTTCTAATGCTCATTTCTCCATTCCTGGGGTATCTGACCACTCCCCTGCCATTGTCTGCATCACTCCAAATGCAGAGAAATCTCTTAAACCCTTTAAGTTCTTTGATTTCCTAGCTGATCACCCTCAGTTTCTAACCGTGGTTCAAAAGGTTTGGCGGGGAGTGATCATCGGTAACCCAATGTTCTGTGTCTGTGAAAGTTACAAGCTGAGTTTAAGCAAATCAATAAAAGGGACTTCAGTGATATTTCTAAGAGAGTAGATGACTCTAGACATCTTCTGGAGTCACTACAAAAGGACCTAGGTTCTCATCCTTCTGATCCCTCTGTTATTAGGCATGAGAGGGAGGCCCACAAGCAATTCCTTACCTTGTTAAGGGCTGAGGAAAGTTTAGCCAAGCAAAAGTCAAGAATCCAATGGCTTAAATTAGGTGACCAGTGCACCTCCTTTTTCTTTAAATCGGTGAATAGTATCCGTAATAGAAGCAAGATTACCAGTTTGGTCTTAGATGATGGGTCTCTTACCCATGATATTAAATATATTAAATCCGAATTTGTTAGCTTCTACACTGATCTGATTGGCTTTCCCCTTCCTACTGCCTACCATGGGGTTGCTAGGGTTCATCAGGTGGTCAGGCAGAGACTATCTGATGGTCAAAAGATGGCCATGGTTGCTGAGGTCTCTGATTTGGAGATTAAAGACACCATTTGGTCTCTTAACCTTACCAAAGCTCCTGGTCCCGATGGCTATAACTCAGGATTCTTTAAGAAAGCTTGTCCTATCATAGGCCATGAAGTCACTGCAGCTGTTAAATCCTTTTTTAGGTCTGGTCAACTGCTTCGGAAAGCAAATTCTACTATTGTAGCTTTGGTTCCTAAGGTCCCCAACCCTTCTAAGGTTGGGGATTTTAGACCCATCTCTTGTTGCAACACTGTTTACAAGTGTATCTCTAAAATTCTTGCTAAGAGAATTCAGTTAGCCCTTCCTTCACTTATTGACTCTGTCCAATCTGGCTTTGTTAAAGGTAGAAGGATTGCTGATAACATATTCTTGACTCAAGAACTTATGAGAGGTTATCATAAGTCTTCTTCCTCTCCAAGGTGTGCTATGAAGGTAGATATTATGAAGGCATATGATAATGTGAGGTGGGAATTTCTTTGGGACGTCCTTTCAGCTATGAATTTTCATCCTACCATGATCAAATGGTTACAAGCTTGTGTCACCACAGCAAATTATTCTCTTAGCATTAATGGGGAAACTACTGGTTATATCATTGGTAAAAGAGGGCTTAGACAAGGAGATCCATTGTCCTCTTACTTATTTGTCATAGTGATGGAGATTCTTACTTGTCTTCTTAAGGAGAAATCCATGCTTCCTGATTTCCATTTCCATTGGAGGTGTGGAAGTAATAAACTTATCAATCTCTGCTTTGCAGATGATCTCATGATCTTTTGTAAAGGCGATCTCAATTCCATTAACCACATCTAGGATGCACTCACTGAGTTTCAGGCTTTGTCTGGGCTATCTCCTAGTCAAGGGAAAAGTAGCATTTATTTCTCTGGAGTTAGCATAAGCTCTAGGTTATCCATTCTGAACGCCCTTGGGTTCAAGGAGGGCTCCCTTCCTGTTAAGTATCTAGGTGTGCCTCTTATTTCTACAAAGCTTAAAGCCTCTGATTGCCAACGATTGGTGGATAGCATTACTGCTAAAACTAAGTCTTGGACGAATAGGGATCTAACATATTCAGGTAGAGTACAGTTGATTAAGAATGTACTTTTCTCCATGCAAACCTATTGGTCCTCATTATTTATCATTCCCAAAAAGGTGATTAAAGAGGTTGAGTCTATCCTTAGGGCGTTTCTTTGGTCTGGCCCTGACCTCAGGAGAACTGGTGCTAAGGTCTCTTGGGAGCATTTGTGCTCACCTAAGCAAGAGGGGGGCCTTGGATTTAAATCCATGCAAGTTTGGAACAAGGCTGCCATTGCTAAACACATCTGGTTCCTTATTTCGGGGGGGGGGGGGGAACAATCTATGTGGTGTCAATGGGTTAAATCATATTTAATAAAAGGGAGAAATTTTTGGAACCTTAAAATCCCTGGGGATTGCTCGTGGGTTTGGAGGAAATTATTGAACCTTAGACCTTTGGTGCATCCATATTTTCTTAGTGTTCTAGGTGATGGCCAGTCCACTTCATTGTGGTATGATAACTGGCATCCTCTTGGTCCGCTTATTCCAAAATTTGGCTCCAGAATTGCCCTTGATTCTGGTATTTCTAGAGATGCGACTGTCTCTCATATCATTGCTCGTGGGTCACCTGTTGTTTGGCATGAACCTCTCCAATCAATGTAGTTTTTGTCAAGGGAGTGAGAGTCATGATCACCTTTTCTTTAATTGTGTATTCTCTCAGCAGGTGTGGAACTCCATGCTCTCCAAAATTAGGGTCTCGTGGTCCTCTAGAACTTGGCCTGAATGGGTCACTTTCCTCTCCAATCTAAAAGGGAAATCTTTTCAAACTGTTATCGCAAAATTGGTCTTTACAACTACTGTCTATCACGTTTGGATTGAGAGGAATGTGAGGAAGTTTCAAGGTGTATCTTCCTCTTGGGAGGTGGTTGCACACAAAATTTTCTCCATGGTGAGGTCACGACTTTTATCATTACCATCCTTGCCTCCATTTAGGGTAGGGTGGAATGCACATGAATGGAATATCAATAGGTCTTAATCCTCTCATTGATTGCTGCCATTGATTTACACTCATGGTAACATAAAGCTAGGAGTCTTTGCTGGATTCTGATTATACCTTGGTTTCTACCTGTTCTTAGTTGGCAGCAGCAGCTTTATGCCTTGTTGTAGCTGCTGCTGCTATACTGATCTGATCTCTGATAGTGGTATGTGTTGCATTTTGATAAGTTGCTGAACTGATAGGGGCTGTTATGTTCTGTTATGTTCTGTTATGTTTTCACCAGCTAGTTGGTTCCAGCTAGCTGTTATGTTCTGTTAGCAGGTTCTGTATTCAGTGCTGAGTAGAAGGCTGGCTCCACAGGGACACTCAAAGGGGGCTGTAGTCAGACATGAAGCATTACTTTCCATTACCCCTACCATTTCTGTTGTGATGTTATGATTCAGTAGTTGTGATCAGCTGCATTCTGACTGTTAGTTTGATCTTATTCTGTTGTTTTGCTGCTGTAATGGCAGTAGAGCATGGCTCATGTTGATTGTAATGTTATTACCTAATACGCCTAACCAATAGGGGCTGTCATTGGGATCTCCCTTCGCGGAGGGGGACGTCCTCTGCAATTTTGCATTTTGCATTTTGGTGTGTGAATTGTTATATCTGTTAAGGTTCAGAATCTGAGGTTCTGAACCTGCTGTTCTGATGGTGGTTCAGTTGTTGGCATATGGTATTGTTTGGGTTCAATTGCATGTGAGTGAATGATATTGGAGCTTCAGAAGTTTGGTCTGCTGCAGAGCATCTGCTGCTGCTGGCTGCTTCACAGCCCATCTACACAGTTTAAGGCTCTTGCTACACAACCCAATTATCAAGTGCAGCAAGCAATTTTCAAGTGCAGAGGGCAGTAGTCAGACTTGAAGCATTCAAGTTCAAGTTCAAGTTCAAGTTCAAGTTCAAATTCAATCCAGTTATTCTATGCTACCACTACTGATGCTACTCTAAACTGCAACATCAGTCCACCATGATCATGTGCAGCAGCTGCTGTGTAGTCCAACCTATTCTGAACCTGTTTAAGACCTGCATGTGTTTTCCATAGTGTTTTTGTCCAAGTTCATCAGTCCTGATGAGGTCCAATTACCAAGTGCAGCAGTTCTGTTAGCTGTTGTTCCTTTGGTTTTTCTGATGCCCAAGTGTTTTGAATGAATAGCATGTAATTTAGTAGCATGAAATTTACTAGTTCAGTAGCATTATGTGTTCTGTTTCGTATCCCTCTTTTAGATGGGTACGAAACAGACGTTCTATTTACTTCTAGTCCTTTGTAGCCGTTTGGCGTAGGCGCTCTCTTGTTTTTATTCTTTTCTTTTCTTTTCTTTTCTTTCCTCCTGGGGTATGCCCCTTGTAGGCTGTATATTCGGTTAGCCCCCCCTTTTATTTCAAGTTGATTTATCCAAAAAAAAAACAACAGGTGACCCACCTCCATGGAAACACCTATCAGTTTCGACGCACTCCAGCAGAGGTACAAGAGAAGCAGGGTATGCGTTCGGAGTCCGAGGCTCGAATGCTTGAAATTGTGAGTCGTCTAGAGGACGAGATCAACTTATCGGAAGACCCGTTCGTGCTAGATGTGGTCACAGCCAAATTGCAAAGCATTCAACAGTCATGGAGAAATGCTGAGTTACAAGAACAGGTACATAGCCCTAAAACCACTTCTACGCTTCTGTTTAACGCAAGGGGGAAACCATATGGGGAAAGGGATGAACCCAACCCTTCTCTCAGAAATTCAGTTCACAACCCTTCTGGAAATATTAAAACAGAAATTAAACCCACAACAGCCAAGTTAGGCCAACATCAATACAACTACAGACCCAGGTTAGGTCAACATCAACCAAAGCCTAAGCCAAAAAACTGGGCTGCCCTCCTCCAGTCACAAAGCCCCTCTCTGGAAATGAAACTGGATCATTTTCCAGACCTCCAGAGAGGAAAACAAGCGCTGGTAGAAATAGATTTGGAACTGACCGATGTGGGCATGTGGAATAAGTACTTGGTAGGCCACTTCTTAGATGGACAAATGGCCTATCCTCTCATAGTTGCGACTGCTAGGAGCCAATGGAAAGAGCATTTTGTGGCTGTGAAACCTGATGTGGCTGGCTTCTACATGTTTGAATTCAAAGATGAACAATCCAAGATACAAGTCCTTGAAGGGGGTCCCTACTTCTTCTCTCAAAAATATCTAGTACTAAAGGATTGGCATAGGATGATGAAGCCTGCTAGAGAACAACCTACCAAAATACCTGCTTGGGTGAAATTGCATGATTTACCAATGGAACTGTGGAACCAAGAGTGCTTGAGTAGAATAGCTAGTTCTATTGGAAGACCCCTGCATGTTGATCATGCCACTGCAAAGACTGCTAGACAACCAGGTCTACAACAGACTAAATCTACAAAGGCAAGAATCTGCATTGAGGTCAGTGCTGAACAAGTCCTCCCTGATGAGGTTCAAGTAGTAGTGGAAGGGGAAGGGGAATCTGTTGTTATCCCTGTGGAATACCAAGTCCTACCTCCTATGTGTTCACAATGCCATGTCTTTGGTCATGCTACATCCAAATGTAGCAAGCAAGCTGTTGTACCCCCCCCCCAGTCAATTGGAATGGCAGGCTGTGAAACGTGGGAAACAGAAAGCAGTAGAACAAGTCAAGAATGTTCACCCCCACCAAAGCCCTCTACCTCATGTCCTGTCAGAAGCCTCACCTATTGTCCAATCCAAGTTAGGGGAGCATACTGAAGATACTGAAGATTCTGATGACCCTGATGTAGAACTTCTGGAAGTACTAGAGAGTGTGGTAAGCTCAGTAGTGTCCAATGAGGCAGCTAACAAGGATTCAATGGTAGCAAGGTCTGGTACTAGCACCAGATCTGATGATCAGCAACCAGTTGGTGATGACAAACAGGAGAAACCACCTGATGTCAAACATGCTATCCCTGATGTCAAGCTGCTATTGAGAGGTTCCAAGAAGGCTAGTCACAATGGCAGAAATAGGAGTCAATCCAAAGGCTCCTCACATAAGAAAAGGAAGTAACTTTCCCTCCTCTTTTTGTCCACAATTATATAAATAAAGCTCATCTTTTGCATCACTCTTAATCTTAATAGTTGCAGCTCATTGTGGTTATATTAACTCTTTTGTATTAATGATTAACAATCCATTGCATTTTGGAATTTGGAATGTTAGAGGTCTAAATGACCCTCTGAAGCAACAAGAGGTTAAGAAATGGGTACAGAACAATAAGTTGTCCCTTGTGGGGATAATTGAACACAAAGTTAAAGAACCAAAGGTCTCTAGAATTATTAGTTTTATCTTACCTCATTGGAGTTTTATAAGTAACTATGCCCATTCCCCTTTGGGCAGAATTTTGGTATGCTGGAACCCCTCCTACTTTAATGTCCAACTTGTTTCCCAATCAAACCAATTCATACATTGCAATGTACAATCTTGTGATGGCAATTACTCATTTGCAGCTACATTTGTATATGGGGATAATTGCCATCTTGAAAGGCAGACACTTTGGCGTGACCTGCAAACAACTGCTCTTGCATCCCCTTGGGTAGTTCTTGGTGACTTCAATGCCATCAGATCACCATCTGAGAAAGTAGGAGGGGATAAACACTGGCTTCCTTGGATGGATGATATTAATAATTGCCTCCAATCTGTAGAGCTAGTTGACCTTAAATACTCTGGAAATCAATTTACTTGGTCTAATAAACAAGTTGGTATTTCCCACATTAGCACCAAGTTGGACAGGGTCCTAGTCAATGAGAATTGGATCAAAACTCTATGTTGGTCTAGTGCTCATTTCCTAAACCCTGGAGCATCAGACCATTCCCCTGCAGTCGTGGCATTGGCCCCCATCACCCCTCCTAAATCTAGACCTTTTAGATTCTTTAATTTTCTGGCAGACCATCCTAACTTTATGAACATTGTTCAAAGTGTCTGGAGGAGGGTGATCATAGGTAATCCCATGTATTGTGTCTGTGAAAAGTTGAAGATCCTACAAAAGGATCTAAAACAGTTGAATACCAAAGAATTCAGTGATCTATCATCCAGAGTTGCCTCTACCAGACAACAGCTGGATGATATTCAAAATGAACTGGCCTCAGATCCTAGTGACACAGCAAATCAAGTTGCTGAAAAGGTATTATGCAAACAGTACCTTATCCTTGCTAGAGCTGAGGAGAGCTTTGCCAGACAAAAATCAAGAGTTCAATGGTTGAAATTGGGAGACCAATGTACTTCCTTTTTCTTCAAATCAATTAGTAACTCCAGGAATAGAACTAGGATTACTAGCTTGGTATTGGAAGATGGTAATACCACACAGGATATTGAGCTGATCAAAGGATCTTTTATCCATTACTACACCAAGTTGCTTGGTTCCCCTCACCAAAGCAACTATGCTGGATCATCTAGGGTCCAGCAACTCATCACTAGGAAACTGTCAGAGTCTCAGAGGCTAGATATGGTAGTGGGAGTCACTGACAAAGAAGTTAAGGACATTTTCTGGTCCCTTAACCCTCAGAAAGCCCCCGGACCTGATGGATATAATGCTACCTTCTTTCATAAGGCTTGGCCTGTGATTGGTCATGAGGTCACCTCTGCTGTCAAGAACTTCTTTAGATCTGGCCAACTGCTAAAGAAAGCCAATGCAACACTGGTTGCTCTTGTGCCTAAGGTTCCCAACCCTTCAAAGGTTGGGGATTATAGGCCAATATCATGTTGCAACCTCATTTACAAGTGTATTGCCAAGATTCTAGCCAATAGAATTAAGTCAGCTCTCCCTCACTTGATTGATCCAGTACAGTCTGGGTTTGTTCAGGGCAGAAGGACTGCGGATAACATCTTCCTTACACAGGAGTTGATGAGGGGATACCACAAACACTCCTCCTCTCCTAGGTGTGCCATAAAAGTAGATATAATGAAAGCCTATGACAATGTTAGGTGGGACTTCCTCTGGGATGTCCTTGCCTCAATGAACTTCCACCCTCAGATGATCAGGTGGTTAAAGGCTTGTGTAACCACAGCCAATTACTCCCTAAGCTTCAATGGGGAAGCCATTGGGTACATCCCTGGACAAAGGGGATTGAGGCAAGGAGACCCCCTTTCCTCATACTTATTTGTTATTGCCATGGAAGTCCTCACATGCATTCTCAAGGAGAAAACCCTACTGCCTGATTTTAATTTCCATTGGAAATGTGGGTCAACCAAATTGGTTAACCTATGTTTTGCAGATGACCTCATGATATTTTGCAAGGGTGAGTTAAGTTCTGTAAACCATATCCAGTCATCATTGGAAGAGTTTGAATCCTTATCTGGCCTCTCCCCTAGTCCAAACAAAAGCAATATTTTCTTCTCAGGTGTTAGCTCCTCCACCAAAGCATCAATATTGCATGTTCTTGGTTTTCAGGAGGGTACCCTTCCTGTTAGATATCTAGGTGTTCCCCTACTGTCCACCAAACTGAAGCATACTGATTGCAAGAGTTTGGTGGATAAAATCATTGCAAAAACAAAGTCCTGGACTAACAGATACCTCTCCTATGCTGGGAGACTTCAGCTGATTAAGTCCATTCTATTCTCCATGCAGACCTATTGGTCTTCTCTCTTTATTCTTCCTAAAAAAGTCATTAAGGAAGTGGAAGCCATATTGAGAGCTTTCTTCTGGACTGGACCTGATCTCAAAACCTCTGGAGCTAAAGTCTCCTGGGAACATCTCTGCTCCCCTGTCCAAGAAGGTGGTCTTGGTTTCAAGTCTTTGGAGACTTGGAACAAATCTGCAGTGGCAAAGCACATTTGGTTCCTTGTGTCCGGCGGGGAACAATCCATGTGGTGTCAATGGGTCAAGTCCTACTTACTCAGAGGTAGGAACTTTTGGAGTGTTAAGGTCCCAAGTGAACCTTCCTGGGTGTGGAGGAAAATCCTATCCTTGAGACCCCTTGTTCAGCCACACACTCTGTACAAGTTGGGGGATGGAATGTCTACTTCTTTATGGTACGACAACTGGCATCCTCTAGGACCACTACTCCCAAGATTTGGTCCTAGAATTGTCTATGATTCTGGAATAGTTAGGGATGCCACTGTTCAACATATAATCCATAACAACCAGTGGGCCTTCCCTGTCACCCAAACCCTTGAACTTAATGAAATAAGAACTGATTTGCATACAATTACTATCAATAGAGCTACTAAGGATACATGCATTTGGGCACTAACTAAGTCAGGGGAGTTCTCCATCTCATCCCTATGGGACAACCTTAGAACTCACTTTCCCATTGTTACATGGCATAAGGTTGTATGGTTTCCAGGCCATATACCGAGGTGTAGTCTAATTACTTGGATGGCCCTTCTTCAAAGACTAAACACTGAGGATAGGCTTGTCTTGTTTGGGCTCAAATCCACCTCCCAATGTATATTGTGCCCTGACATGGAAAACCATGCACATCTATTTTTTGAGTGCCCTATGGCTGCCCAAGTCAGGAGTATCCTGTCTCCCAAAGTCCCCCACATGCAAGGACATCACAACTGGCAGACTTGGGTGGATTGCCTCTCTATTTTGAGAGGTAAGTCTTTAGCCAACACTATTGCAAAGCTGGCTTTCACTATATATGTTCATCATATTTGGATGGAAAGGAACCACAGAAAGTTCCAGAACTCTTCCTGCTCCCCCATTGTAATTGCTCATAAAATCTCCAATGATATAAGGTCTAGGCTTTTGTCCTTGGCTAACCTACCTAGTGGCCCTCTTTCTAGACAACTAAAAATCCAATGGAACATTGTTTAGTGGTGTACTTCAAGCACTAACATATTATGAGTCTTCCCTTGGTTTTATGATACTAACATACTATTACATTTGCAGGTCATTGGTCAAGGGGGATACAGCTTCATGCTCCTCCTTGATCTTAATGAGATCGATGGATTCAGCAAGAGAAACATCAGCAACCTGCCTGCTGTCCAGCCACAGTCACAGTGACAAGACAAGTGTAGTCAGGTTATATTTACTTCTATTATTCAGGTAGTTACCTTAATCTTTATTGGTGCTACATGGATTCAAATTATGCTGTATCTGAATGGAATAGCAAGTAGGCAAATCTGTCAAGGGTTTATCTGATTTCTGTTGCACCCTTAGTAGCACCTGATTTCTGAGTTTCTGAGTTTATCTTCAATGATGATGTTCTGAACCTGCTGTTCTGATGTTGTTCTGATGTTCTGAGCCTGCTAGTGTTGTAGCAGGTTCAGAAGTTGATAGACGTAGCAGGTTCTGTATTCAATTATGCCTAACCATCGGGGGCTGTCAATGGGATCTCCTTCACAGAGGGGGACGTCCTCTGTATTGTTTTGATCTTGATTTTGACTGTGTGAATTCTGAATTCTGGTTTGCCATGCTTAGCTTCTGTCAGAGCAGTCCAAGTTCTGAGGTTTGATGTTCTGAAAGTTATAGTTATGGTGTTAGGACATATCTGCATTCTGTTCAGAAGTTCAGAAGTTCAGAAGCTCCATCAGATCAGTCCTGCATCAGTTATGTAGTGTAGTGCTATGTAGTTCAGTTCAGTTATGTAGTTCACCTACTTTGATTTGTCAGATAGTTCAGTTCTGCATTTCTTCAAATATTAGCCTAACCAATTGGGGCTGTCATTGGGATCTCCCTTCGCAGAGGGGGACGTCCTCTGCATTTTGCATTCTGATTTTGATTTTGATTATGATTGTGTGTGAATTTTGGCTGTTCTGGGATGGTATTGGGAGCTTCAGATTTGGAAGCATATACCTTGTAGAATAGCAGCTTCAGAATTGCTTCAGATTTGGAAGCAAAATGCCTTGGCAGCAATCACAGCTATATTGCCGACATCAGTTCTTTTGGAAGACTGTTTTGACAAAGGGACTGCATCAGTTCAGCATGTGGTTCAGTCTTCTGCATTCAGCATGTGGTTCAGAAGTTTGGAAGCTCGTGGCTGTCCAGTTCTGATTGTTTGTCAAGCTCAGAAACTATGTCTTACTCATCCAAGCTGCATCAGTCTGATTAGCTGTTGCTGCTGTGATTGTAATGAAGTTTTAATGACTGTGTAAATGGTTGATTAGTGGTTTGGTATTAGTGGTTGATCCCCTTCATGTTCTGAAGGGGATCAATTCCTTTACATGCACTTCTAGATACCTTAAGCATAGTTTTGTTGTTATCAATTGCCTGTGTTTCCTTTCCCTCTTACTAGATGGATTGGAAACATAGCCTCACATCACTACCTTGTAGCCACCTGGCGTTATCAATTTTCTTTATCCTTTGTTTTCTTTTTTCTTTTCCTCCTGGGGTATGCCCCTTGTAGGCTGTATATCTGGTTACCCTTTTTTCTATTTCATGCTATTTTACCCCAAAAAAAAAAAAAAGGATTGGAGCTTCTTCAAGTGTGGTCCAGCTAGCTAGCTACTGCTATTACTTCTGTCATAGCAGTTTTTTGGGCAGCTTGTTCTGAAACTGTGTTGAAACTGTGTTCTGAAACTGTGTTGACTGATGAGCTGCGGCTACTATTACTTCTATGTAACAGGTATATATCTTAATCCCTTGTGAGGAGTTGTTTGTTGTCTGCTGCTGTTACTTCAGAGTGCCTTCTTATATTGAGTGTTTCCCGGTTAGCTGTGTGCTTGAGCTCCATCCTTTTTTTTGGAGAGGAGGTAATAAATAGCGGGGGAATCATGTGAGAAAAAGTGGAGGGCGTTCGTGGAGCTGACCTTTTGCTTTTGAGTGACTAGTGGTGTGGGAGATGTGTGTCTTTTAGGGAAGTTGAGGTGTGAGTACATCTATGTAATTGCATGCTAAGGCTAATGGGTGATGTGAGATGAAGGATCTCAATACCCAGATTTCAATTTGTAATTTGATTGTGTTCATGCTAAAGCTGATTGTGTCCTTAGTCAATTGATAGTTCTGTTTTGGAAGCTATAATTACTGTTAAGCATCTGTTCTATCTACTGTGTGTGACTGATCATTGCTGCTACTGCAATAATGCTGTTGCTGTGGTATTCCAAAAACAAAGAAGGTTAAATCAGGTTGCAATAATGCTGTTGTTGATGCATAGTTGTAAATGCCTAACCAACTGGGGAGGTCGTTGGGATCTCCCTTGGCAGTGGGGGACGTCCTCTGCATGATGTATAGTTTTGTTTAGTTAAGGGTGATCTGATTTAGTTGTGTATAGTCGTTGAATATGTCCCTTGGCAGCTGTTACTGCTATGCAGACTGTTGTGACTGCTACGGCTCAGCTTTGCACCTGTGTCTCGGCTTCTTTTGATGCTGCTGCTGTCCGGTCTTTCCCTTATGCCAAGCAGCTGCTGGTGGCAGCTGTTCAGCCCAGAAGTGAGGGCTGAACCTTTTGCTGATTCTGCATGTTCTGAACCTGTGCAAGTTCTGAACCTGTTGCTGATTATGCACTGCTGCTCAGTTTTGAACCTGTCCAGATCTGCTGCTGTTATTAGAGTTGTTCTGAACATGGTAGTGGAGAACAAGTTCAAGATGAGTGAACCTATTGCTGACTCTGCAAGTTCTGAGTGCAAGTTCTGAACCTGCTGATATGTATTGACCAGAGTTGTGCAAGTTCTGATCTGGACCAGAGTTTTGAACCTGTTGATATGTATTGTGCAAGTAGTGCTCATGCTGAAATTTGATATGTATTGTGCTCATGCTATTTGTTGCTCTGTATTGTGGTCAGTAATTAGTCCAGTCAGTTTGATTGGTATAAGTTTTATAAGCTTTGTAATGTCCTGCATTGGCATTGTTTTCCCTCCCTCTTCCAGATGGATTGGAAACACTGCATGTTAGTTATCTCATGTAGCCACTTGGCTTAGGCATTTTCTTTACTTTTTCCTTTTCTTTTTCTTTTCCTCCTGGGGTATGCCCCTTGTAGGTTGTATATTCGCTTAGCCTCTTTTATATTTCAAGCTGTTTTAACCAAAAAAAAGGTGTCCTTAATTTCTTTGTCAGATACATCCATAACCATATCAATTCTCTGAGAGTCAGACAGTTTCCGAGTGATGAGCTGTTGGACTCTAGATGCACCAGCATAGCTGCTTTGATGGGGGGAACCAAGTAGCTTAGAGTAGTAATTGATAAAAGAAGATTTTACCAATTCAATATCCTGTGTGACAAAGCCATCATCCAAAACCAAGCTAGTAATCCTATTTCTATTTCTGGAGTTTTTTTTTTTTGGGTAAATTAGCTTGAAATTAAAAAAGGTTAAGCGAATGTACAGCCTACAAGGGGCATACCCAGGAGGAAAAGAAAAAGAAAAAACAAGAATGAAAAAAGTACGGTAACCTTGCACAACCCGCATGGAGAGTGAGATAAAGTGACATATGAAATACAAATGGGTCTGAATAGAACAATGAAATAAATGAGGTGAAAAATGAAGTACGTACTGGCACAACCCGCCAGATTAGGAAATAAAGTAATTAAGGTAGATAGTCATGGTCAATGATGACCACATGATAACCAGCGCTGAGGAGAGATCCTCCTCCTCGTAGGCTGGACTAAGAAATCCAAGAGCCATGTCTTTCTTCACCCCAAAGCTAGCATAATACCCACTCAACAGAAGTCAACTACTACAGAGGGACTCAGACTGAGAGAGGCTCGTCCTGGCGATGTCTGCATCCGACAGGGCTGCCCTGCTAAGCACCCTGCACACCACGCCCAATCCAACCAGACTACTACAACCTCGCCCAACTCCCCTAGGCTCGCTAACGACTAAAAGCGGTACAGAACGATTCTATTTCTAGAGTTACTAATTGATTTGAAAAAGAATGAGGTACATTGGTCTCCCAACTTTAACCATTGAACTCTAGATTTTTGTTTTGCAAAGCTCTCCTCAGCTCTTGCAAGAGTAAGGTATTGTTTACACAATACTTTTTCAGTAGCTTGAGTAGCCACATCACTAGGGTTTGCTCCCAGAGCACTCTGAATATCATCTAGGTGTTGCTTGGAAGAAGCAACTCTAGATACTGAAGATTCTGAAGATTCTGATGTAGAACTTCTGGAAGTACTAGAGAGTGTGGTAAGCTCGGTAGTGTCCAATGAGGCAGCTAACAAGGATTCAATGGTAGCAAGGTCTGGTACTAGCACCAGATCTGATGATCAGCAACCAGTTGGTGATGAAAAACCGGAGAAACCACCTGATGTCAAACATGCTATCCCTGATGTCAAGCTGCTATTGAGAGGTTCCAAGAAGGCTAGTCACAATGGCAGAAATAGGAGTCAATCCAAAGGCTCCTCACATAAGAAAAGGAAGTAACTTTCCCTCCTCTTTTTGTCCACAATTATATAAATAAAGCTCATCTTTTGCATCACTCTTAATCTTAATAGTTGCAGCTCATTGTGGTTATATTAACTCTTTTGTATTAATGAATAGCAATCCATTGCATTTTGGAATTTGGAATGTTAGAGGTCTAAATGACCCTCTGAAGCAACAAGAGGTTAAGAAATGGGTACAGAACATTAAGTTGTCCCTTGTGGGGATAATTGAACACAAAGTTAAAGAACCAAAGGTCTCTAGAATTATTAGTTTTATCTTACCTCATTGGAGTTTTATAAGTAACTATGCCCATTCCCCCTTGGGCAGAATTTTGGTATGCTGGAACCCCTCCTACTTTAATGTCCAACTTGTTTCCCAATCAAACCAATTCATACATTGCAATGTACAATCTTAATTTCCATTGGAAATGTGGGTCAACCAAATTGGTTAACCTATGTTTTGCAGATGACCTCATGATATTTTGCAAGGGTGAGTTAAGTTCTGTAAACCATATCCAGTCATCATTGGATTCTGTTGGTTAACCTATATTTTGCAGATTACCTTAATCTTTATTAGTGCTACAAGTGCAGTCAGGTTATATTTACTTCTATTATTCAGGTAGTTACCTTAATCTTTATTAGTGCTACATGGATTCAAATTATGCTGTATCTGAGTGGAATAGCAAGTAGGCAAATCTGTCAAGGGTTTATCTGATTTCTGTTGCACCCTTAGTAGCACCTGATTTCTGAGTTTCTGAGTTTATCTTCAATGATGATGTTCTGAACCTGCTGTTCTGATGTTGTTCTGATGTTCTGAGCCTGCTAGTGTTGTAGCAGGTTCAGAAGTTGATAGACGTAGCAGGTTCTGTATTCAATTATGCCTAATCATCGGGGGCTGTCAATGGGATCTCCCTTCACAGAGGGGGACGTCCTCTGTATTGTTTTGATCTTGATTTTGACTGTGTGAATTCTGAATTCTAGTTTGCCATGCTTAGCTTCTGTCAGAGCAGTCCAAGTTCTGGTTTTTGATGTTCTGAAAGTTATAGTTATGGTGTTAGGACATATCTGCATTCTGTTCAGAAGTTCAGAAGTTCAGAAGCTCCATCAGATCAGTCCTGCATCAGTTATGTAGTGTAGTGCTATGTAGTTCAGTTCAGTTATGTAGTTCACCTACTTTGATTTGTCAGATAGTTCAGTTCTGCATTTCTTCAAATATTAGCCTAACCAATTGGGGCTGTCATTGGGATCTCCCTTCGCAAAGGGGGACGTCCTCTGCATTTTGCATTCTGATTTTGATTTTGATTATGATTGTGTGTGAATTTTGGCTGTTCTGGGATGGTATTGGGAGCTTCAGATTTGGAAGCATATACCTTGTAGAATAGCAGCTTCAGAATTGCTTCAGATTTGGAAGCAAAATGCCTTGGCAGCAATCACAGCTATATTGACGGCATCAGTTCTTTTGGAAGACTGTTTTGACAAAGGGACTGCATCAGTTCAGCATGTGGTTCAGAAGTTTGGAAGCTCGTGGCTGTCCAGTTCTGATTGTTTGTCAAGCTCAGAAACTGCATATTACATGGTTACGGCTGTCTGTTCTGACGTTACTGGCTATCTATTTTTGGCTATACCTTTATGTTTTGTGGATGGCTGTACCTAGCTGTTGTTAGTACCTAGTTGCAGTAATGGTTGCAGTTTCAGAGGGCAATGAGAGGTGTCCTACATTTCAGGAGCTGAGTTGTGCCTGCATTTATGCCTGTGGTTGCTGTTTCAGAGGGCAACACTGTGCTCAATGTTGTACTGAAGTGCTGAATGCTGTTTCAGAAGTGGTGTTGTGCTGAAAGTGGCTCAAGATGCTGAATCTGTTCCTGTTTTTGGATCATCTTTTGCTGTCACATAGATGCATAGGGCATCTGAGTTCAGTTGTAGCCTTAACATGTAAAGGAGCTGCCAATTCTTCATCTTAGATGCATAGGGCATATCAATTGCCTGTGTTTCCTTTCCCTCTTACTAGATGGATTGGAAACATAGCCTCACATCACTACCTTGTAGCCACTTGGCGTTATCAATTTTCTTTATCCTTTGTTTTCTTTTTTCTTTTCCTCCTGGGGTATGCCCCTTGTAGGCTGTATATCCGGTTACCCTTTTTTTTCTATTTCATGCTATTTTACCCACAAAAAAAAAAAAAAAGCAACTCTAGATGATAGGTCACTAAACTCATTGGTGTTTAACTGTTTTAGATCCTTTTGCAGAATCCTTAACTTTTCACAGACACAAAACATGGGGTTACCAATGATAACTCTCCTCCACACTTGCTGCACAATGTTAATAAAATTGGGGTGATCAGCCAGGAAGTTAAAAAATCTGAAAGGCCTACATCTAGGGGTGGAAGTAGGGGCTATAGACACAAATGCTGGAGAGTGATCAGAGGCTCCAGGATTGAAGAAATGAGCATTGGACCAGCAGAGAGTTTTAATCCAACTCTCATTGACTAGGACTCTGTCCAATTTGGAGCTAACATGGGAATCCCCAACTTGCTTGTTGGACCAAGTGAATTGGCAGCCAGAGTACCTAAGGTCGACCAGTTCTACAGATTGAAGACATACATTAAGGTCATCCATCCAAGGGAGCCAGTGTTTAACACCTCCCACTTTCTCAGATGGAGACCGAATAGCATTAAGGTCACCAAGGACTACCCAAGGGGAAGCAAGAGCCAGGGATTGCATGTGGTCAGCGTTGGATATCATGTGGTCATCGTTGACCTTGACTATCTACCTTATTTACCTTATTCCTAGCCTGGCGGGTTGTGCCAGGTAGTAGTTCAATTTCATATATCTCAGTTCACATGGCATCTTGTTATGTATTCACTTTATATTACTCTCCATGCGGGTTGTGCATGGTTACGTATTTACTTTATCTTACTCTCCATGCGGGTTGTGCATGGTTTACCGCACTTTTGTCATTCTTGTTTTTTTTCCTTTCTTTTCCTCCTGGGGTATGCCCCTTGTAGGCTGTACATTCGCTTAACCTCTTTTATTTTCAAGCTAAATTACCCAAAAAAAAAAAAAAGAGCCAGGGATTGCATGGCAGACCACAGTGCCTGTCTTTCAAAATAGCAGTTAGCTCCATAAACAAAGGTAGCTGCAAAGGAGTATTTGCCTCCATTAGACTGCACATCACAGTGTATGAATTGGTCTGATTGAGAGAGAAGCTTAACAGTAAAAACAGATGGGTCCCAGCATACCAAAATTCTACCCATGGGGGAGTGAACAAAGTTGCTAATAAAACTCCAATGAGGCAGGATAAGACTAACAATCCTAGTGGCCTTGGGCTCTTTGATTTTATGTTCAATGAGTCCAACAAGGGACAATTTATTATTATGAACCCATTTTTTGACCTCCTTCTGTTTAATAGGATCATTGAGACCTCTTATATTCCTACAACCAAAATGCAAAGGTGTACTGTCCATTTAGATATTTACACAAAATAACCACCACAATGAGCTACAACTATAAGTGTAAGAGTGATGCACAAGTTGAGCATTATTTAGATAATTGTGGACAAAAGTAAGAAAGTAGAGTTACTTCCTTTTTTTCTTGGAGCCCTTGGGGTGACTCCTTTGTTTGCTATTGTGACCAGCCTTAGAGGAACCTCCCAAGAACAGCTTATGATTAGATTGATGCACCAAGTCAGGAGGTTCATTTTCATCACCATCTGCCCTTTGAATTTGATGATTGATGTTCTTGTCAAAACATGCTGTAATTGATTCCTCATTTGCTGCTGTGCTGAACTGTTCAGAAGGTGAAATTTCAGTTGGATTGGCAGTATTGCTGGTGGTTGGAGTGATGACCTTTTGGGGATTAGAAGGATTAGTAACCACAGAGCTCATAACACTCTCTAGAACCCCCAATAAATCAGATTCAGAATCTTCAGAATCCTCCTCCAGAACATGTTGCAAGACAGGGGAGGGAGGAGTCTGAAGGCCTAGGACTTGTTCCCCCATCTTCTGTTTCCCATGAGACACCACCTGCCACTCTAATTCTTTAGCTACAGGTTTGATAGGAGGAGGAGTAATAGGGTGTTTGACACAGCTGGAAGAGCTATGCCCAAAAACCTGACAGTAAGAACACAAAGGAGGGAGGACTTGGTATTCTATTGGAACCACAACTGTCTCACCTTGAACAGTCACTGCCACCTCATCAGGAAGGTCTAGGTCTGCACTAATTTCAATACAAACCCTAGCTTTAGTGGTCTTGGTTTGTAGAAGCCCTGGTTGCTTAGAAGTCCTAGCAGTAGCTTGATCCACATGGATAGGTCTACCTACTGTGCTAGCAACCCTGCTAAGGCAATCTTGATTCCACAGCTCAAGAGGCAGGTCATGGAACTTCACCCACACAGGTATTTTGGTAGGTTGTTCTTGAAGAGGCTTCATCATTCTACGCCAATCTTTAAGAACTAAATATTTCTGAGAAAAAAAGTAGGGACCACCCTCTAAAACCTGCAACTTGGCCTGCTCGTCTTTAAATTCAAATAAATAGAATCCTGAGACATCTGGTTTAACAGCTACAAATAACTCCTTCCATTGGTATTTTGCAGTGGAGACCAAGAGGGGATAGGCCATTTTTCCGTCCAGGAAGTGGCCTATCAGATATCTATTCCACTTCCCTACCTCAGTGAGTTCCACATCTATTTCAACCTGAGCTTCCTTCCCTTTCTGAAGGTTTGACAACCTGTTGGATTCTAGTTTGCCCCTGATAAGAGGTAGAATGAGCTGTTCCCAGCAAGTCCGTATAGAACCCAACAAAGTTGTTCTTAATGTCTTGAATGTCATGAGTAAGAGACCCATCATCCAACACCAGACTAGTAATTTTACTTCGATTCCTTGTGTTACTCACAGTTTTAAAGAAATAAGAGGTGCATTGATCCCCAAGTTTCAGCCATTGAATTCTTGACTTTTGTTTAGCCAAGCTTTCCTCAGCCCTAAGTAAAGTGAAGAGTTGCCTGTGCACCTCTCTTTCTTGGTTTATGATGGAGGGAGTAATCTGATGAGAACTCATACTTTTCTGTAAAGATTCAAGGCATTGTCTAGCATCAGCAACCCTATTAGAGACATTACTGAATTCCCTAGAGTTAAGTTGCTTAAACTCCACTTGTAACATCTTGAGTTTTTCGCAAACACAGAACATTGGATTCCCAATAATCACTTTCCTCCAAATTTTCTGAACCACAGTTAAAAACTGTGGATGATCAGCTAGAAAATCAAAGAATTTAAAGGGTTTCAAAGATTTCAAAGGACCCGGGGTGATATTCACAATGGCAGGAGAGTGATCTGAAATCCTAGGGGGGAAAAATGGGCAGAAGAACTAGTGAAAGCCTTCATCCAATGTTCGTTGACTAAGGCTCTATCTAGTTTAGTACTGACAAAATGGGATGGGTCTTTTTTTTTTTTTGGATAATTTAGCTTGAAATTAAAAAAAGGTTAATCGAATGTACAGCCTACAAGGGGCATACCCCAGGAGGAAAAGAAAGGAGAAAAAAAAAACACAAGAATGATAAAAGTACGGTAACCATGCACAACCCGCATGGAGAGTAAAATAAAGTGACATAATCATGAAATGTACTGAAATGAAATTGAACTATTCCTGGCACAACCCGCCAGGCTAGGAAATAAAGTAAATGAAGTAGATAGTCATGGTCAACGTGGACCACATGAAAACCAGCGCTGAGGAGAGATCCTCCTCCTCCTATACTGGGCTAAGAAAACCAAGACCCGAGACATCCATCACCCCAAAGCAAGCATAATACCCGCTCAACAGAAGTCAACTACTACAGAGGAACTCGGACTGAGAGAGGCTCGACCAGGGGATGACGGCATCCGACAAGGCTACCCTGCTAAGTACCCTGCACACCACGCCCATTCCACCCTGACTACTACATCCTCGCCCAAATCCCCTAGGCTCGCTAACGACTGAAAGCGGAACAGAAAGAGAGGCCACCAAAAGTAGCCCTTCGAACCTCAAGTGGACCAATCTGCTCTTTTCGATCAGTGCAAACCACCAAATCTAATAAGAAACAGACTGCAAAGCAACCCCTTTCGATCAGTGAGGATCCACCAATCTAGTCAATGACTGCTCCGGCAACTACCTTGCTCAATCAAACTCCATCCATAATCTAATCATCGGCTCCTACAGCTGCTGCTACTACGGGTTACCCCTAACTAGGATAGAGTCTAATCTAATCAATAATAGCCACGACCACAAGAATACTACACTCGACCTCAGAGCAAAAACGCTGGTTCTAGGGATATAAAAGGCTCGGCAACGAGCCCGACCCCCGATTTCAGTCCAACAGATGACCGCCTATCGGGGATCGCAGAGTCAAACAGTAAGCTGGCCCAAATGTCCAGCAACAAGACAAGATATAAATAATTGCATAGTGCAATGCAAACAATGCTACAATGCGCAAAATGAATAACGGTGAGAGAAATGGAACATCCCTCACTGCCCAACGGCTTGCCTGCCCGGGCTGGCCTGCCAATGGGCAGGCTGCCTGCTGCCTGCCTGCCAACGGCTGCCTGCTCCTGCCAGCTGACCGGCGACGGCCTGGCCCCAATCTGGCCCACGGCTGTTGAGGCCCACGGCGGCTGTTTGATGGCCGGGGCCGGCGAAAAACAGTGGCTGTGCCTTGGGAGTTGATGGCCGGCTGTTGAAGTTGAAGTTGATGGCCAACGGGAGTAAGGCCGGCCACAGCTTCCACCCGCTGCCTCCGACGGGAGTTGAAGGCCGGCCACAGTTTCACTTCGGTGAAACCGGCGGCCATGGCGGTGGCTGAAAGAGATGTTGACCGGCCCTCAGGCCAGATCTGATACATTTTGGTAATCCGGCGGCCATGGCTGTATTGGACGACCGACGACAAGTGGCTCTGTATTGGACCGATCGACGACGACCAGTGGCTCTGTATTGGACCGACCGACGACCGGCGGCCATGGCTGTGCTTGTTGGGAATGACGACCGGCGGATCTGATGAGTATTAGCGCCGGGCGTAAGCCGGCCGATGGAGCTGAGAAGAAGATCGGAGAAGGCCGTGAGCCCACGGATCTGCTGCTGCCTTGGCCGGAAAACGGCCGGACCAGAGATGGTCGGCTTTAGTGTTGGGCTGTGGAGGAGAGCCTCTCTAGAAAGAGAGGTTCCCTTGCCCGGCTATGACCTTGCTGTTGCTGCTGCTGTTAACGGCGAGTCCCTGCCGGAAAATGGTGGTGGCCGGACCTAAGGGAGCTTTCTCTCTCTAGGTTAGAGAGAGAAGCTCCCACCAGTAGTCCACTTAGCACCTCAGTTCCTTGAGGATCTTAGGTTCTCTGGATGCTTTCTCACTTGGGCCAATGGGATGGGTCTTGCCTATTGGCCCAAGTGAGAAAGCATCCAGAGAACCTAAGATCCTCAAGTTCAAGGTCATACAAACAATGGTTAAATTCATCCATATGAGGAGGCCAGGAGGAAGTACCTCCTACCTTCTCATTTGGGAACCTAACAGCATTAAAATCCCCTAACACTATCCAAGGAACTGAGGTGCTAAGATGATGGAGTCTTGCCCACAAGGTCTTCCTATTCACATAGTTTTTAGCTCCATACACAAAAGTGGCAAAAAAGATTGCTCCACCACACTTAGGCTGAACTTCACAATGAATAAATTGATCCGACTGATCTAAAACCTGGATATTCAAAACACTAGGATCCCAACATACACAAATTCTACCATTGGGAGCTTGGGGGTAGTTGTTCACAAAGCACCAATTAGGACAAACGAATTTTAAGATTCTACCAGCCCAAACTTCCTTTATCTTATGTTCTAATAAACCAAAAAGTGATAGACCGTTTTTATTCACAAAACATTTGACCTCTTTTTGCTTGATTGGGTCATTAATACCCCGTATGTTCCAAAAACCAATGTTAAGAGATTTTATAGACATAAGAAACAACTTCAAGCAGAACTAATTATGAAAATAGCAAAATGAATGTACGAGAAACTGTCCTAACAAAAGGATACGGAGGGATTAATTCCTTCCCCTAGATAGGGAACTTCGAGACTGCTCCCTAGCAAGCTTTCGCAATCGTCTTTGCGCTGATCTGGATAGAACTTTTTGAAAGCTTCCCTTTAGATCTTCTTTTGGTGCTTCATCTCTTACCTCTGCACCCCGGGGATCAGGAGGTTTAGGAGTGGGAGTTTGATTCAAATCTGAAACCAGTTCATCCCTTGGACCTGCTGAGTGGCATGAGTCTGTTTTATCACTCATGACTCCCATTTTAAGCTGCTGTTGTGGAACCTCATGAGAGCTGCTGACCACACCTTCTAGAACTTCCAACAGCTTCTCTTCAGATTCTGACTCACTCCCAGAGGCCACAGAGTTGATAGCTTGCTGCTCCTGCAATATGGGAGGGCTACTTTTGGAGGAACCTCCTTGAAGCAGTATAGAACCTGCTGTTGGCTGTTCTAGATCAGTTTTTTGCTTGCCATTGCCTGATGGAGAATCAACCTTAACTTCAGATAAGAGATGGGAGGAGGAGTGGATTGCACTCTTTGCACACCGCTCCATGGAATGTCCAAATACATGACATAGTTTACAAATGGGGGGGAGGACTTGGTATTCAATGGGTACAACCACAGATTCCCCTTCCACCAACACTGTGACCTCATCAGGGAGATCCTGCTCAGCACTAACCTCTATACAAATCCTAGCTGTTGTGGACTTAGTATTAAGAAGCCCAGGTTGTTTGGCAGTCTTGGCCGTGGCCTGATCAACATGTATGGGTCTCCCAATTGTGCTAGCTACTCGGCTCAAGCATTCTTGGTTCCATAGTTCCAATGGTAAATCATGAAACTCCTTTTCTTTTCTTTTCCTCCTGGGGTATGCCCCTTGTAGGTTGTATATTCGGTTAGCCCCTTTTTATTTCAAGCTGATTTACCCAAAAAAAAAAAATCATGGAACTTAACCCATGCAGGTACCTTGACAGGTTGCTCCTGTGCCGGTTTCATCATCCTATGCCAATCCTTGAGAACCAGATATTTCTGTGAGAAGAAGTAAGGACCTCCTTCTAGAACAGTCATCTTAGACTGTTCATCCTTAAATTCAAATAGATAAAACCCTGCTACATTTGATTTAACAGCCACAAAAAGATCCTTCCATTGGTTTCGAGCAGTGGCAGCTAGTAAAGGATAAGCCATCTTGCCATCTAAAAAATGACCTACCAAGTATCTGTTCCATAACCCTATGTCAGTCAGTTCTATGTCAATCTCGATCATAGCTTCCTTACCTCTCTGAAGATCAGGAAAATAATCAAGTTTCATATCCAGAGACGGACTCTGAGATTGGAGGAGAGAGGCCCAGTTCTTCGGTTTAGGTTTATACTGACCATTATTCAGTTTGGGATTGATTTGATGAAATTTCTGACTATTATTCAAAGGCTTAGAGTGAGGTGCAGGTTCGGTAGTTTTTTTTTTGTTTTTTTTGTTTTTTTTTTGTTTTTTGGGTAAATCAGCTTGAAATAAAAAGGGGGCTAACCAAATATACAGCCTACAAGGGGCATACCCCAGGAGGAAAAGAAAAGAAAAGAAAAGGAAAACAAAAAGAAAGCCTACGCCAAACGGCTACATAGGACTAGAGGTAAATAGAGCATTTGTTTCCTATCCATCTAACAGAGGGATACAAAACAAATGGCAAAATGATTACAACCAATATACGTGATTGGTAACCAGCAAGGAAACTGAGATATAACCACTATACATGATACTGAAATAACTGAAATACAGTTGCTGAAATAACTAAACTTGAATTTAAACTTGAATCCATTCAAGAACTGATCCACATGCTGAAATCGTGTCTGAACTGCTGGAATTGGACCTCAGTCAACAGGTGATGATCAACTGGTAGAGAATACATCAAGAGTGGAAGTACAAAACTTATGCAGGTGATGTACTTTCTGAACTGATGTAGCTTCTGACTTAGGGACACGACCAGCTTCTGACTTTGTGCTCAGGTGCAGAAATCAGGTGCTTGATCAGGTGCGGGATGCATGATCATATCACAACTAGGGATAAGCCCTCTAACAACTAGGACTTGCAAAACAGTCACAACAGTCCTAGCAGTTGTTACAAGAGTCACCAAACAAGCTACCACAATGCAACAACAACTACATGCTACCACCATGATTATCAATTTCTGAATCTGTCTATCAACAGTCATCAGTAAAACAGTTCAATATGGATCATAAAAATGCGATGCAATGCAGAGGACGTCCCCCTCTGCGAAGGGAGATCCCACGACAGCCCCTAATGGTTAGGCAATGTATTACCTTTCACTGTTTCTAATACAAGTTACCACAATGCTACAACAAATACAACAGCTGGCTAGACTCTATCAGAGCTCACCCTCACACACCTTCATAACTCTCCTTCACACACCAGAGTATAAGATAACTACCTGTGTATGTAGGAGTAATAGTAGACTCAGCTGAGACTGCTGAACCCTTGGGCTATGGCTACTGAACTCAGAGATCAGGTGCAGCAGCAATAGCAGATGTTGGTAGCTGAACCCTTTGACAGACTGCAGCTGTTGGTAGCTCTTGCTGACCAAGGGATATAGCTTTGAGGCTGCACCCCTTGACCAATGACTTGAATTTAAACTTGAATCCACTCAATAACTGATCCCATGATCAACTGGTAGAGGATACACCAATGCAGAACTGATGCAGCTAGCAGCAGCAGCAGCAACCTGCCATTGTGGACACAACCATCAGCAGCAGCAGCAGTCCATATCACAGCCCTGCTGGATTGTCTTTGTGTGCTTGAACAGGTGCAGAATTCAGGTGCTTGATTATATCACAACTAGGGACATCTAGTTAAACTCCATGACAAACAGCATCATGCACCCTTGTGACATATCAGAGCTGCTGGCAAACAGGTAACACATTGCAGAAATGTAGAAACAGTGAAAGGTAATACATTGCAGAGGAATTCCCCCTCTGCGAAGGGAGATCCCACGACAGCCCCTAGTGGTTAGGCAATCAACACAGGAAGCAATTGGACAGCAGACATAAACAACTAGCAACAACTGAAACTGCATCTACTAACTACTGAACCATCAGTCATCATGCAACTAACAACTGAACCAAACCAACCAAATGCAGAATCTGTGACACCAATGTACTGAGGAGCAGCAGAAAATGCACCACAAAATGATCCAATGCTCCATCACCAACACACCACTAAGATGGAGCAGTGATCCAAAGATAGCATGAAGGGTGTTCTTAACATAATGGAGCAGCAAGGCTGCCCTTAACAGTCCACACAAGGTACCAAGAATTACTTCCTCTCCCTTACACACCTTCAGATCCGGTAGAAACCAAGGTATAAGATAACTACCTGTGTAAATAGGAGTACTATCTGAACTGCTCTTAACTGCACAAACTACCAAAATAGTAGTTAACCTGACCATAGAGGAGCCAGCCCTTGACCCTTGCTGTCCCTCCTTTGAACATATCCTGCTATAGCCTGTCATGTCAGAGTAGGAAAACAAGAACAATGCTTACAAATATTCACAGTAGGAACAACATAAAGTAGTTAACTTCTGCCATTTTACCAGTCATTCACAATCCATTCTGCTTGAAGTTTAGGTATAGATAGAATCCTTGTTCTCATCATTGAAAGTATTTTATGAACAACTTCCCAAGAACAGGACATGCCCTGGAACTTCCTGGCATTCCTTTCAATCCAGACGTAGTAAATAGTGACTGTAAAGGCCAATTTAGTGATAATAGCCTTTATAGATTTCCCTCTAGAATTAGAGAGAAAAGAGATCCATTCGGACCAAGTTCTAGATGTCCATGAGACATGTAGTTTGGTTTGAATAGAATCCCACACCTGCTTAGTAAACGAGCAATTAAAGAATATGTGATTGTGACTTTCAGAGTCCTGACAAAAACTACATTGGGTAGGAATAGGAAGGCCAAAAGACACCAACCTATCTGCAGTGGAAAGCCTATTCTGAATAGCTAACCATGTGATAAAACTACATTTCGGAATGTGACCTGAGAACCACACCAACCTATGCCACACAACTTTTGGAAAGAGAGTCCTTAGTTTATCCCAAAGGGAAGCAACTGTGAACTGGCCATTAGAAGTGAGAGACCACCTAATATGAACCTACTCAGCTTGGAAGAAATAAGAGGTGGTAAAGTACTTCTTACATCATTGATCTCCAAAGTTTGGGTGATGGGAAAAGCCCAGCATGAATTTTGGATAATGTGAGACACAGTAGCCTCCTTTGGAATTCCAGAATCATAAGCAATTCTGGGACCAAATTTGGCTAACAAAGGACCAAGTGGATGCCAATTATCATACCACAAGGAGGTGGATTGACCATTACCTATTACACTAAGTATATATGGCCTCACCAATGGTCTGAGATGCAGAAGTTTCCTCCAAACCCATGTGCAATCCCCAGGTAGTTACACGAGGTACATTTACAGAATTCAGAACAGTAGCTGGCAGGACCTGCTGTGAGGTATAGCGAGGTTGAAGATCCTCAAAACTATACCCCATATCAGGATTCCCCTCCACATAAGGATTTCCCCGAGCATTCAACAAAACCTTTGGATTAGGGTTTGACATTCGTACCTCTGATGGTGTGCGTTGGAACTGGTATGTGTTACCATGGAGGTGAGTCACTCGTGCTCGTGCTTCAGCTTCCTTCTTCAATCCATTCTCGAATAATGCTTGCTGAGTTTTCTGGGCAGCCATGGAGCTACTATGCGATTTAGGGCTAATCGCCCCAGAGCCAGTCGAAGTTGATGAAGGAACCGAGCTCTTCAAGGTGGCGTGAGCTTCTTCCCTCAACCCCTCCTCGACAAAAACTTGTTGCAATTTGCGTGCTGAACCTGTACCCTTGAACGAACTAGGGCTGTGTGCTCCAAATCCATTAGGAGGTGAAGAGTGTACCGAACTGGTTATGGTGGATTGAGAAACGAGATCTCCAGAAGAACTAATCGGAATCCCACTTTTAGGGCTTTCCAAGCGTGAACCTTGTTTCCTTCGTAGCTCATTTGAGTCTAGAGTTTTGAAACCCAGCCCTTCTGCCATTGAGACCGTACCGTCCGCCATGGATCTCCCTGTCTCTCCATGATGAACAGTACCAAAATCGCCCTAATCGCCTAACCCATTAAGGGGTTTCCCCTTGATCTTCTTTCTATTCCTTCTTAACTCAACATCCTTAATGACCTTTTTTGGTAAAATGAACAGGGAGGACCAAAAATGAAACATGTGATGGTTAGTAGGTTTTAAGACTACTATTCATGTGAAGAGAAGATGGTGAAAAACATGACGGTTAGTAGGTGTTTAGACTACTAGTCATGCAAAAGAAAAACAGTGAAACACTCGTGTGGTCGTGGCTATCTTTGATTAGATTAGATTCTGTTCTGGTTGAAAGGGGTAGTCTTGCAGTAGCAGCAGCTGCGGGTGCTCTGATTAGATCTGTGGATGGTTCTGATTGAGCATGGTAGCTGCCTGAGCTGTCTTTGATTAGGTTCTGTTCTGGTTGAAAGGGGTAGTCTTGCAGTAGCAACAGCTGCGGGTGCTCTGATTAGATCTGTGGATGGTTTCTGATTGAGCGAGGGGCAGCTTGGATTGCTAGGGGTTTGAGTGGCCTCTTCTGGGGCTCCTCTTACTTTCCGCTTGTAGTCGTTGGCGAGCCTAGGGGATTAGGGTCAGGGGGGAGTAGTCGTGGCTATCTTTGATTAGATTAGATTCTGTTCTGGTTGAAAGGGGTAGTCTTGCAGTAGCAGCAGCTGCGGGTGCTCTGATTAGATCTGTGGATGGTTCTGATTGAGCAAGGTAGCTGCCTGAGCTGTCTTTGATTAGATTCTGTTCTGGTTGAAAGGAGTAGTCTTGCAGTAGCAGCAGCTGCGGGTGCTCTGATTAGATCTGTGGATGGTTTCTGATTGAGCGAGGGGCAGCATCCGACTTTTCCAGGTCGTGCCTCTCTCCGTCCGTGTCCCTCTGTAGTAGCTGATCTCTCTGAGTGGGTATTATACTAGACTTGGGTCTGGGTGAACCAGGTTCTTGGTTTTCTTAGCCCAGACTTGGTGGAGGAGGTTCCTGGGTAGTTGGTTTCAGTGGGTGGTTTTGGTGAGCCTTAGGTTAGGATGAGGGAGTGTTAGGCCGGAAGGATTGGGCGTGGTGCGCAGGGTTCTTAGCAGGGGACCTTGTCGGATGCCGTCAACTCTGGTTCGAGCCTCTTGATGCCTGTTCCTCTGTAGTAGCTGTTCAGACTGCCTGGAAGCCATTCTACTTGTAGCTGTTCTCCTAAGTGCTGGTTATCTTGTGGTCATCACTGGCCGTAACTATTTACTTTATTTCCTAACCTGGCGGGTTGTGCCAGGTAGTAGTTCATTTTCATTTCCATTTCATTTCACCACATGTTTGTACTCTTATCCATCCATATCATACCCCGTTGTGCTATCATTAGTACAACGGGGCTATTATCTCTACCCATATGTCATTTACCTTACTCTCCATGCGGGTTGTGCATGGTTTACCGCACTTTTACCATTCTTGTTTTTTTCTTCCTTTTCTTTCCTCCTGGGGTATGCCCCTTGTAGGCTGTACATTCGCTTAATCTCTTTTAATTTCAAGCTAATTTACCCAAAAAAAAAAAACAGTGAAACACGTGACGGTTAGTAGGTTTTTAGACTACTAGTCATATGAAGAGAAGATGGTGAAACACATGACGGTTAGTAGGTGTTTAGACTACTAGTCATGCAAAAGAAAAAACAGTGAAACACTTGATGGTTAGTGGTTTTTAGACTACTAGTCATGTGAAGAGAAGATGGTGAAAAACATGACGGTTAGTAGGTGTTTAGACTACTAGTAATGCAAAAGAAAAACAGTGAAACACGTGACGGCTTGTAGGTTTTTAGACTACTAGTCATTTGAAGAGAAGATGGTGAAACACATGACGGTTAGTAGGTGTTTAGACTACTAGTCATGCGAAAGTAAAAGAGTGCAACACGTGACGATTAGTAGGTTTTTAGACAACTAGTCATGTGAAGAGAAGATGGTGAAACACATGACGGTTAGTAGGTGTTTAGACTACAAGTCATGCAAAAGAAGAACAGTGAAACACATGACGGTTAGTAGGTTTTTAGACTACTAGTCCTGTGAAGAGAAGATGGTGAAACACATGACGGTTAGTAGGTGTTTAGACTACTAGTCATGCAAAAGAAAAACAGTGAAACACGTGACGGTTAGTAGGTTTTTAGACTACTAGTCATATGAAGAGAAGATGGTGAAACACATGACGGTTAGTAGGTGTTTAAACTACTAGTCATGCAAAAGAAAAACAGTGAAACACTTGACGGTTAGTGGTTTTTAGACTACTAGTCATGTGAAGAGAAGATGGTGAAAAACATGACGGTTAGTAGGTGTTTAGACTACTAGTAATGCAAAAGAAAAACAGTGAAACACGTCACGGCTTGTAGGTTTTTAGACTACTAGTCATTTGAAGAGAAGATGGTGAAACACATGACGGTTAGTAGGTGTTTAGACTACTAGTCATGCGAAAGTAAAAGAGTGCAACACGTGACGATTAGTAGGTTTTTAGACTACTAGTCATGTGAAGAGAAGATGGTGAAACACATGACGGTTAGTAGGTGTTTAGACTACAAGTCATGCAAAAGAAGAACAGTGAAACACGTGACGGTTAGTAGGTTTTTAGACTACTAGTCCTGTGAAGAGAAGATGGTGAAACACATGACGGTTAGTAGGTGTTTAGACTACTAGTCATGCAAAAGAAAAACAGTGAAACACGTGACGGTTAGTAGGTTTTTAGGCTACAAGTCATGTTAAAGAAAAACAGTGAACCACGAGATGGTTAATCGGTTTTTAGACTACAAGTCATGCAAAAGAAAAACAGTGAAACACGTGACGAGTATTAGGTTTTTCGACTACTAGTCATGTGAAGACAAGATGGTGAAACACATGACGGTTAGTAGGTGTTTAGACTACTAGTCATGCAAAAGAAGAACAATGAAACACGTGACGGTTAGTAGGTTTTATACTACTAGTCCTGTGAAAAGAAGATGGTGAAACACATGACGGTTAGTTGGTGTTTAGACTACTAGTCATGCAAAAGAAAAACAGTGAAACACGTGGCGGTTAGTAGGTTTTTAGACTACTAGTCATATGAAGAGAAGATGGTGAAACACATGACGGTTAGTAGGTGTTTAGACTACTAGTCATGCAAAAGAAAAACAGTGAAACACGTGACGGTTAGTGATTTTTAGACTATTAGTCATATGAAGAGAAGATGGTGAAACACATGACGGTTAGTAGGTGTTTAGACTACTAGTCATGTAAAAGAAAAACAGTGCAACACGTGACGATTAGTAGGTTTTTAGACTACTAGTCATGTGAATAGAAGATGGTGAAACACATGACAGTTAGTAGGTGTTTTTTTTTTTTTTTGGGTAAAACAGCTTGAAATAGAAAAAAGGCTAACCGAATATACAGCCTACAAAGGGCATACCACAGGAGGAAAAGAAAAAGAAAACAAAAAAGATTGAAGAAAATTTCTAACACCAAATGGCTACTAGGGGTAAATGATATGCGTTGTTTCCAATCCATCTAGTCAGAGGGAAAGAAAACAACGCCAATATGAATTATGATCATTATTGAATGCTAGTAGCAACGAAATGGGGAGCTTCTCAAGCTCCCCCCCCCGGTCTGGCCACCTCCATTCCCGGCGGGATGTCGCCGGTATCAACAGCAAGGACGGCAAGGGAACGTCCCTCCTTAGGGCTAGTTCTCCTCCAACGCCTCCCTCCACCATGTCCGACCAGACGTTGGTCGATTTTCAGATCTGGTTCGAGATTCCAGCCGGGAATCTTCAACGTCCAAGCTCACCACAGGCCGCTTCCAGTCGTGGGTACAACCGTGGGCCATCCTACTGGCGAAGCCCACAGCTGCAGGTTCAGGTCTGCCATGGCCGTAGCGGCTGTGGTTGCAGATGACCGCCACACCACAGTCTGCCGTTAACAACAGCAGCAGCAGCCCGGTCTCCGGTCTGGTCAGATCTGTCCCGCTCAAAGGCCGTCGGCCAGTCAACAGCCCGGGCCAGCCAACATCCTGGCAGGCCAGCCAGGCCAGTCACGCCCGGGCCAGCCGGCATTCAAAGAGCCTGCCCAGCCCGGGACTAGTGGGCCAGTTTACTGTTAGTATCTGCGATCCCGGATATTCGATGGTTGTGGGATTTGCATTTATATTGTTGCTGGACTTTGGGCCAGTTCACTGTTAGTTTTGCAACCCCCGATAGGCGGTCATCTGTTGGACTAAAATCGGGGGTCGGGCTCTTCGTCGAGCCCTTTTTTCGGGCGCGTTGTCGAGCCTTTTATATCCCTAGAACCAGCGTTTTTTGCTCTGAGGTCGAGTGTAGTATTCTTGTGGTCGTGGCTATTATTGATTAGATTAGACTCTTTCCTAGTTAGGGGTAGCCCGCAGTAGCAGCAGCTGTAGGAGCCGATGATTAGATTATGGATGGAGTTTGATTGAGCAAGGTAGTTGCCGGAGCAGTCACTGATTAGATTGGTGGATCCTCACTGATCGAAAGGGGTTGCTTTGTAGTCTGTTTCTTATTAGATTTGGTGGTTTGCACTGATCGAAAAGAGCAGATTGGTCCACTTGAGGTTCGAGTGGCTACTTTTGGTGGCCTCTCTTTCTGTTCCGCTTTGAGTCGTTAGCGAGCCTAGGGGATTTGGGCGAGGATGTAGTAGTCAGGGTGGAATGGGCGTGGTGTGCAGGATACTTAGCAGGGTAGCCTTGTCGGATGCCGTCATCCCCTGGTCGAGCCTCTCTCAGTCCAAGTTCCTCTGTAGTAGTTGACTTCAGTTGAGCGGGTATTATGCTTGCTTTGGGGTGATGGATGTCTCGGGTCTTGGTTTTCTTAGCCCAGCCTAGGAGGAGGAGGATCTCTCCTCAGCGCTGGTTTTCATGTGGTCCATGTTGACCATGACTATCTACTTCATTTACCTTATTTCCTAGCCTGGCGGGTTGTGCCAGGAATAGTTCAATTTTATTTCAGTACATCATAGTTATATCACTTTATTTTACTCTCCATGCGGGTTGTGCATGGTTACCGTACTTTTATCATTCTTGTGTTTTTTTCCTTTCTTTTCCTCCTGGGGTATGCCCCTTGTAGGCTGTACATTCGATTAAACTTTTTTAATTTCAAGCTAAATTACCCAAAAAAAAAACAACACCAATATGAATTGACCAGCGGGCCTACCATCCTAGGCTTCGAAAATATAACCAAAAAATATGGAACTAACTGGAAATAACTGATAGTAAAGAGTTCTATTACAATCAGCTAGGTTTGGTAACAGACAACACAGCTGTTAAGGTATGACAGCACAGAAGTAGCAGCAGCAACTACAAGCAGCAGCAGTAGGTGGCATGACAGATAGCACGTGGGTTGAACTATGGCTGCTGCCACTATGGCTTCAGAAGTACCAATTTGTGTTGGCACCTGATTTGGAAGCTTCAGAATTTGGTCAGGCCCAGTTTTGAAGCTTCAGAAGTTCAGAAGTTCCATCATAGTAGCTTGCTCCTTGTCGTGTCCATGTTGTGTCCCCAAGTCAGAAGTGGTGTGGGGACACAACATGCTACTTAGTCCATATTGCTGTTGCAGCCTGCTCCATAGCAACTGGACAGCAGCATATCAAACTTGCAGCAACAGGCAACACAGCTGCAGAAATCAAAACAGCAGTTGCCGTACTGTCCCAAAAGCAATAGGAAGCAATCAACTATACATCATGCAGAGGACGTCCCCCTCTGCTAAGGGAGATCCCAACGACATCCCCAGTTGGTTAGGCATAAACAAAAAGGTAATTAACAATAGTAACAAGGTTACAAGCATCCCAAGCTGTGATGGCCAATGGAAACAGCAGCTACACAGCAGCTACAACTTCTGAGTTCAATCAGAGTTCCTAACAGCCCTTAGAAGAGATCAGACCATAGCAGAACATAGCAGAGATCAGACCATAACAGCACAGAAATCAGTCCATAACTGCTAGCTCTCACACACAAAATGCAGAGGACGTCCCCCTCTGTGAAGGGAGATCCCAATGACAGCCCCTATTGGTTAGGCTAATATAATAATGGGACAGGATTAGTCACAGCAGCACATGCATATCTTGGCATATGCAGATTAGGTCAGAAACTGGGCACAAGCACATGCAGATCAGAAAATATAGCTACTCTCTGTGCACTAGCCACAGCAGCACATGCAAGTCCAAAACAGAGCTATCACAATCAGTCTAAGCATGTAATTACAAAGTGAAAACATAACAATGGGACTGGATTAGTCTTAGCATACATTTACACATATGAACTCACACCTCAACTGTAAGTGCATGGAGGTTGCTCCTCACAAAAGATTAAAATATATACCTGCTACATAGAAGTAATAGCAGTAGCAGCACATCAGTCAAAACAGTTTCAGCACAAGCTGAAATAGTGCACATCAGTCAAAACACTAATGCTTATGCTCTTAGGTCATCCTGTCAACCTGCCCAGAAAACTACATACCAAAGCAACTGGACAGCCATGTCAGAACAGAACAGAACAGAACAGCAAACTGGACAGCCATGTTAGCCATGTCAGTCATTTGGACTATCAGCATCTGTACTCACATATGCTTAAATAAGGATTGAGTTCTCTTGAACAAGAATCTATGCACTGCAGTTCATGGATGAGCAGTTCATATGCATTGCTACATAAGGTATACCACATAGAATATGCACTGGATATGCTTCATTGGATATGCTACAGTTAGGTTACTTAGGTAAACCCTCAAACACATCAGTGGCAGCAACCAAAAGGCTATGACATCAATGGCAGCAATCAATGACCAACTATATTCCATTCATGTGCAATCCACCCTGCCCGAAATGGAGGCAAGGTTGGTAATGATAAAAGTCGTGACCTCACCATGGAGAAAATTTTGAGAGCAACTACCTCCCAAGAGGAAGAAACACCTTGAAACTTCCTCACATTCCTCTCAATCCAAACGTGGTAGACAGTAGTTGTAAAGACCAACTTTGTAATAACCGTTTGAAAAGATTTCCCTTTTAGATTGGAGAGGAAAGTGACCCATTCAGGCCAAGTTCTAGAGGACCAAGAGACCCTAATTTTGGAGAGCATAGAGTTCCACACCTGCTGAGAGAATACACAATTAAAGAAAAGGTGGTCATGACTCTCACTTCCTTGACAAAAACTACATTGATTGGAGAGGTTCATGCCAAACAACACCAGCCTATCAGCAATGGATAGCCTATTCTGGATAGCCAGCCAAGTGATAAAACTACATTTAGGAATATGGGCAGTGAAGCAAAGTTCAGTTGATAACGAGAAACGGAGGGAGCTTCTCTCTCTAGAGAAGCTCTTCTCCAGCCCTCACCCCTCCGGCCGCCGGCAGCCTCAGCTCCGGTTAACCATAGATCCGGCATAGGGATGGCAAGGGAACGTCCCTTCTTAGGGTTAGTTCTCCTCCAACGCCTCCCACTCTCTTATCCAACCTTACATCGGTCAAATGGGTGCTCAACAGCCGCATCCGGCTGGCCATCGGCAGCCACCACAAGGCCGGCCACGTCGTGCAGCAGCCACCTCCGGGTAAGGGATCCTCTCTCCTTAGACGAGGCTCTCCTCCACCGCCCTCCACTATCGGCAAATCTCGGGCCACCGTACATAACCGACTGTTTCTGGACAGATCTGGTTCTCCACCTGGTCCGGCCTCCAGCTGGTCCGGTCAAACAACAACCGCCGTGGCTCAACAGCCATGGTGCTTCGTCTACAACTCCAACCCCGCCGTGGACCGGCGGCTAACTCTTGGGATCTGCACTGGGCAGATCTGAAATCAAGCCCTCTAATACCGGCCAACCACCACCAGCCGCCACCATCTGGTTCAGTCTACACTTTGGTTTGGCTTTCCATCCGGCCAAGGATTCACCAAGGCAAAAGGAGTAAATGAAGTAGAGCTACCAGATTACCTCTGACATTTAGGCAATTTAGGTGAAATCTGACAAGGGCGTGGAGAAGCTGGTTCTTCAAATCTCCATGGCCGACGGTACTGTTTCAATGGCCGACGGTCTGGGGCTCAAAGCCCTAGACTCCCATGAACTCCGGCGAAGGCAACAATTCTTGGATTGTAACGCCCCCATTTTCGGGTACGTTAAATAAGCATTTCATTGATTAAAATCAAATGGAGTCTGGCTCATTATTACATCGAAATTCCCATCAGAGTGCTTTCATTACATAAAGGAAAGGAAAACTAGGGTTCCTAACTACAACTCCGCTTGCTCCTCCATCCTAGCCAGCTCTTCAGCTCCAAAATCCTCAAAGGCGTACTGTTTATCTTGATTATCTACAAAGTCTGACACATTATACCAGCGTCACCACCGATATAATATGTCAGGGTCACCAAAGGTAACACCGTGAGCTATGAGAGCTCAGCAGAATAAACCATACCCACTAACCCTTAACTTATAATAGGAAGAGAACACATAATCAATTACACATGCTCATTCAGCAACATAGTTAACAATGACACATCCACATTCGATATCTTTCTTGCGTTAGTGTCATGCCTTTTTGTGTTTCTTCTACGCAATCATTTCGTAGACCGTGTCACCATTTTCAACTTCATTAATACTTCCAAATCAATATTTCCAAGGTTTCATAAACAAATTGTTACTAATGAGGCTACCAAGTCCGGCTTCATTAGCAACACTCACGATGGGCTACCAAGTCCGGCCACATTACGGTTTTCAAAACATCATCTTCCAAATCGTGCATTGGCTTCTCTCCGCGGATAACCAAGCCTTATTGCCACATGAGACTACCACGTCCGGCCCCACTGGCAATCTTCGCAATGGGCTACCAAGTCCGGCCGCATTACGGTTTCTGTAATTCCATACAAAGGGCTACCAAGTCCGGCCACCTTGCAGGTTTTCACATCCACATAATGACTACCACGTCCGGCCATTATGTACTTTCAAAAATATTTTATCCATATCAACCACACCCTAGGTGTCATGTTTCTACTTTCTCGGTTTTCGTGTCTCGTTCGCATGCTTAGACTCCGCGATAATTCATTTCACAATTTAAGTAATCTTGAAACTAAACTAACAAGATCATCCAACTCTATATTATATAGCATGCTCGCTTTATCACATTATCGTGCTCAACATTTAATCACACAAAGCCAAGCATAGTGCCACATGGATGGACACCTTTGGAGTGATAAATCACTTATGCTTTATCAACAACAAGTAGTCAAGTAATCACATAATCATGCTCACAATCATTCTAAGGTCAAAATTCAATTACTTCGACTTAATCCAAAATCATGCCTTCTTAAGTTCAAAATAGCATATGCTTATTGAGTACTTCTAAGGTTAAGCTAATCATGCCATGGTTAATCAAGATAACAACTCTTAAACATTTCTAGTCATGCTTAAGGAATACAGACAAGATAACCTAAGTATACTTAGAATTTCAAAGGTTTAGAATAATCTATAATCATTTCGAAATACGCATACAATACGCTATACTTAGATCCTTGAGAATCATAGGAAACTATACTATACGTCAAGTAAGGAGTATTCTACATATACGTATAGAATATCTACATTTCAAGAGTAAACATAATTCTAATTATAATTAAGGGAAATAGATATGGAAATCTACATTCTTTTCAACATATGCATATCATATGTTATATTTAGAGTTTAGAAAGCATAGTTAAAATCTACATATACTTAGAGTGTAGAAGGTGTAGGAAGATCCTACGCTTAAGCATCATACTATATCTTAAGGTAAACTACGTTTAATTATCATTCAACCAAATCACATGTACTTAGAACAAGGTTGTATTTAATCTAGTTTTGACAGCATAACTACATATATTTAGAATTTAAGTAGATAGGAGAATCTACTATACTTAGAGTTAGGAGGTGTAGGAAAATTCTACATTTATTTCAACGACATAACTTCATATACGTACTATTATATTTAGAGTTTGAAGGTATCGGAAAACTCTACCTTGATCCGAAACTAGTCGGGGCCGAATAAGCTAGTTGGAAAATTCTACGGGCGGTGAAACTCATGAATCTGGACCGTACTTTGGATGGCAGTAACTCGGTCAATATTTGGCCGAATATGATCGTTCTTGAGTTGAAATCGAAGCTCTAGAAATCCTCTACAACTTTCGTGAAGGAAGTTGATCCTAGAAACTACTTTAGGTAGGAGAAATATGGTGATAAAGGAATGGACAGTTTGCTGTCTGGAATCTGGAAATCCGAATTTTGACTGAACTTCGGATGTCGATATCTTTGTCGTTTCTTGACCGATTAGGGTGGTTCTTGGGTCTAACTTGAAGAGCTTGAAGTGCTCTACAACTTTCCCGGAGAAAGTTTATCCTAGAAACTACTCTAAGCAGGAGAATAATGAGGATTTACAAAGGGCAGTAGGCTGCCTGGAAAAACAGAATGGTTGGAGCATTGCTTTGAATTTCTAGAGAGAAGTGAGAGCAAGAGTGGAGGTGTGAGTTCAAGGCATGAAGTGAGCTTGCTATTTATAGGCCAAGGCATGCCCTCTCTCTCTCTCTACCCGAAATCTCTCTCTCTCTCTCCTATCTTGGATTTCTTTCATCTTTCAAGTGGATTGGAAGCTTGATGGATTGGATTTGGTACTTGGATTTTGATCATGGAAGACTTGGAGTGAAAGATGAAGGTTTGTACAAGATTTGGTCACTTGTTTAACCATTTAGGACAATTGTACAAGATTTGGCTAGGAAGAATACAATACTTGGGTGATATCAAAGTACATAGAAGATCAAGGAAGGTCAAGCAAGGTACAATCTATCTTCCTCTCTCTCTCTCTCTCCTATCTCTCTCCCTCTCTCCCGAATTCTCCCTCTCTCTCCCTCTCCATTCGGCCACCTCTCTCTCTCTCCCTCTCTCTCTGGTACAATGTACAAGTACAAAGGTGGAAGATTTGATGGCACTTGGATGGTGTGAGGTGTTGGCCAAAGGACCATGACTAGGCTTAGGAGTACACTTGCACACATCACTCTCTCTCCCTCTTTCTCATCCGAAATCTCTCTCTCCCTCTCTCTCTCTCTCTTTGGTACAAAGCAAAAGTACATAGGTGGAAAGGCTAATAGATCTTTCTTTCAAGTTTAGGACAAGTGTAGGCAATTCTAAGGTTTTCCTAGTCTAGTCTAGTACTTGAAAGAGTAAGAAATCTAGGGTTGGTTGTCCTTAGGGTTGAAAGAATAAGGAAACCCTAGACTTGGTGGTACATGATGAGGTATGAAGATTGGCCAAGGACTATGACTAGGCTTGAGTGAGTACAAGTGCACACATCACTCTTTCTCTCTCTCTCTCCCTTTCCATCCGAATTCTCCCTCTCTCTCCCTCTCCATTCGGCCACTCTCTCCCTCTCTCTCTCTCTTTCTCCCTCTCTCTCTTCCTCTTTGGTACATTGACACCTAAGCTTGAAAGGACAAGGGTTTGGGGTTTGACTTGAGAAAGAGTAAAGATTGGGTTGTAAGGTTTGTAAGGAAATCTAGTATTTTAGTCCACCTTAGGTCCTTCATATTCTTCTTCTTCTATTGGTACTAGTACTTAAGTATATACATACTAGGATTTGAAAGAAAACAATCTAAAGGTACACCATATCCTCTTTCTCTCTCCTATCTCTCCCTCCCTCTCTCGGCCCTATCTCTCCTCTCTCTCTCTCGGCATTCTCTCTCCCTCTCTCCTTGTCTCTCTCTCTCCCTTGGTATAATAATGTATATACTTATGTGTGTATGACTAACTACAAGGTACAAAGGTACTATAGGATTTTCTAATCAAAATTCTATATTAAACTATGTCAATTTGCCACTTATGTACTTATGACTATATTCTAAGACATAGAATATTAGTATGACTTATTTATATCTCATACTTTAAATAAATAAGTACATAACATATCTAATAAGCAATTAATTAATTAAAACCTAGTACCAAGGTTGGCCTTATTGACCTATGGACCATAATTCTCCTAACTTTTATTATCCAATGGTTAATGGATGGAAGATCTAGGCTTATATATTCTATCTAGTCAAGTATGATGACTCATGGTGAATCTTGATTAAACTATTAGACTTGTACTAGGTGGAAGACTAGTCTATGGACCAATAGATAATATTTCCCCTAACTTTTATGGACCAATGGATAACTAAGTAAAGTATAATATTGGAATATTATATATACATCTTTCAAATATGTGTACAAAGGCCTATATAATACTATATAAGTGTACCTTGGTCAAATCTAATAAAATATCTTAGGTAGAAAGCCTATTGTCCAATGGATAAAGATTTTCCTAACTTCTATCGTCCAATGGGTAAAGATGGTAAGTAGTATATAATCATATAAAGTGTACCTAGTAATCTAGTCACAATATCCTCGGTGTAAACCTATGGTCCAATGGATAAAGATTATCCTAGCATCTATCGTCCAATGGGTAATAGATCAAAGGTTGACTTTTGGTCAAGGTCTCACTTAGGGTTCAAATGGTTCACGAAGATCAAAGGTTCGATTAGGCTACTCTAACGATTAGTTAGAAGCTAGCTAGGCTTGCTAAATAGGACGACTAGGGTTTACTATCTCACTTGTCTTCAGAAAATGACTATGTTGCATGGCGAAGAAATCTCATCACGACGGATTACTAGGGAAAATATACAAGTACTTTACAAGTATACTTGTCTAGGAGAAATGACTAGAAATTCTATATGAAGAAAACTATATTTGTTAGTCTAGATTTCAGTAACGACGGATTTTTGGATATTAGAAAGGAATTTTAGATGGAATCCAAGTAATAAAATAAAATTCAAATTTTTAAATGAAATTTTTATTTCCCAAAAATCCGGGTCGTTACATGGATCCACACCAAAAATCCCAAATACAGACTCTGCATCTGGGAAACCCTAATAATCCAATCCTATTCGAGCTTGACAGTCCGCACATGCTCACCTCAAACGAATCCGATTCACGATTCAACAATGGAGGTACAGTTCCCATACCTTCGTCAATTTCAACATCAACCGGGTCTGGGGCACCTAGCCCTAACTCGTCAAAAATCCCTAATCCTTCTCAAGAGCATCAGCAACAAGATTCTGAGGAGCGTTTAGGGGTTCTCAGTCCCAAACACAACCAGTCAAACTCAGCCCGTAAGCTGCACCAGGATTCTGAAGCAAGAATGCTTGAAATTGTTGGTCATCTCGAGGATGAGCTCAACAACTCAGAAGACCCCTTTGTGCTTGATGTTGTTACGGCCAAGCTACAAGATATTCAGCAGGCATGGCGAAGAGCAGCCAAAAAGGAAGCTAATCAAAAAGCACAGGTGGTTCACCTCCATGGAAACACCTATCAGTTTCAACGTTCTACAGCAGAGGTATGAAATCCCAACCCTACTCCCAAAATTGTACTTAACCCTCGTGGAAATCCTCATGTAGAAGGTGATCCGAATCTGGGTTACTCACTTCAGGATACCAAACCTAGAAATGCACCTCCCCACCTCACCTCTAAGCACGAGGCTGGTTCCTCAAGTCATGAAATGGGGTTCGAACCACAGACCCAGTCCAAAACAAACCTCCACACACAGCCCCCTCAAACTCAGCAGCCTTTCCCTAAACCCAACTCTGGTAAAAATAAGCTTAAACCCAAGAACTGGGCATCTCTCCTGCAATCCCAAAGCCCATCTTTGGATATGAAGCTAGAATATTTCCCTGACCTTCAGAAAGGGAAATAAGCCATTGTTGAAATTGATGTGGAATTAACTGACGCGGGGAATTGGAATAGGTATCTGGTAGGTCATTTCCTTGATGGGAATATGGCCTACCCCCTCCTTGTTTCAACTGCTAGGTATCAATGGAAAGAACTCTTCGTGGCTGTCAAATCTGATGTTTCTGGTTTCTATCTATTTGAATTTAAGGATGAACAAGCCAAGCTACAAGTTTTGGAGGGAGGTCCCTACTTCTTCTCCCAAAAGTACTTAGTTCTTAGAGATTGGCACCGTATGATGAAACCCCTCAAGGACCAACCTACCAAAATCCCTGCATGGGTAAAATTTCACGACCTACCTCTTGAGCTGTGGAACCAAGAATGTCTTAGTAGGGTGGCAAGCACAGTAGGTAGACCCATCCATGTGGATCAAGCAACTGCTAGATCCTCCAAGCAACCAGGGTTATTGCATACAAAATCCACCAAAGCAAGAGTTTGTATTGAGATAAGTGCAGACCATGAGCTACCTGATGAAGTAGCAGTAACAGTTCAGGGGGAGACAGTTGTGGTGCCCATAGAATATCAAGTTCTCCCTCCTATGTGTTCACAATGCCATGTTTTTGGTCATGCTACATCCAAATGTAGCAAGCAAGCTGTTGTACCCCCCAGTCAATTGGAATGGCAGGTTGTGAAACGTGGGAAACAGAAAGCAGTAGAACAATCCTCCCTAGTTAAGAATGTTCACCCCCACCAAAGCCCTCTACCTCATGTCCTGTCAGAAGCCTCTCCTCTTGTCCAATCCAAGTTAGGGGAGCATACTGAAGATACTGAAGATTCTGATGACCCTGATGTAGAACTTCTGGAAGTACTAGAGAGTGTGGTAAGCTCAGTAGTGTCCAATGAGGCAGCTAACAAGGATTCAATGGTTGCAAGGTCTGGTACTAGCACCAGATCTGATGATCAGCATCCAGTTGGTGATGAGAAACAGGGGAAACCACCTGATGTCAAACATGCTATCCCTGATGTCAAGCTGCTGTTGGGAGGTTCCAAGAAGGCTAGTCACAATGGCAGAAATAGGAGTCAATCCAAAGGCTCCTCACATAAGAAAAGGAAGTAACTTTCCCTCCTCTTTTTGTCCACAATTATATAAATAATGCTCATCTTGTGCATCACTCTTAATCTTAATAGTTGCAGCTCATTGTGGTTATATTTACTCTTTTGTATTAATGATTAGCAAACCATTGCATTTTGGAATTTGGAATGTTATAGGTCTAAATGACCCTCTGAAGCAACAAGAGGTTAAGAAATGGGTACAGAACAATAAGTTGTCCCTTGTGGGGATAATTGAACACAAAGTTAAAGAACCAAAGGTCTCTAGAATTGTTAGTCTTATCTTACCTCACTGGAGTTTTATTAGCAACTATGCCCATTCCCCCTTGGGCAGAATTTTGGTATGCTGGAACCCCTCCTACTTTAATGTCCAACTTGTTTCCCAATCAAACCAATTCATACATTGCAATGTACAATCTTGTGATGGCAATTACTCATTTGCAGCCACATTTGTATATGGGGATAATTGCCATCTTGAAAGGCAGACACTTAGCAGGGTAGCCTTGTCGGATGCCGACATCTCCAGTTCGAATCTCTCTCGGTCCAAGTCCCTATGTAGTAGTTGACTTCTTTTGAGTGGGTATTATGCTAGCTTCGGGGCGATAGGCTTCTCGGTTCTTGGTCTTCTTATCCCGGCCTTGGAGGAGGAGGATCTCTCCTCAGCGCTGGTTATCATGTGGTCACCGTTGACCATGACTATCTACCGTATTTACTTTATTTCCTAGCCTGGCGGGTTGTGCTAGGTAGTAGTTCAATTTCACATTGCATTTTGTTATGTATTTACTCTATCTCACTCTCCATGCGGGTTGTGCATGGTTTACCGCACTTTTTTCACTCTTATTTGTTTTTCTTTTCTTTTCCTTCTGGGGTATGCCCCTTGTAGGCTGTACATTCGCTTAACCTTTTTTAATTTCAAGCTAAATTACCCAAAAAAAAAACAACTGCTCTTGCATCCCCTTGGGTAGTTCTTGGTGACTTCAATGCCATCAGATCACCATCTGAGAAAGTGGGAGGGGATAATCACTGGCTTCCTTGGATGGATGATATTAATATTTGCCTCCAATCTGTAGAGCTAGTTGACCTTAAATACTCTGGAAATCAATTTACTTGGTCTAATAAACAAGTTGGTGTATCTCACATTAGCACCAAATTGGACAGGGTCCTAGTCAATGAGAATTGGATCAAAACTCTATGTTGGTCTAGTGCTCATTTCCTAAATCCTGGAGCATCAGACCATTCCCCTGCAGTCGTGGCATTGGCCCCCATCACCCCTCCTAAATCTAGGCCTTTTAGATTCTTTAATTATCTGGCAGACCATCCTAACTTTATGAAAATTGTTCAGAGTGTCTGGAGGAGGGTGATCATAGGTAATCCCATGTATTGTGTCTGTGAAAAGTTGAAGATCCTACAAAAGGATCTAAAACAGTTGAATACCAAAGAATTCAGTGATCTATCATCCAGAGTTGCCTTTACCAGACAACAGCTGGATGATATTCAAAATGCCCTGGCCTCAGATCCTAGTGACACAGCAAATCAAATTGCTGAAAAGGTACTATACAAACAGTACCTTATCCTTGCTAGAGCTGAGGAGAGCTTTGCCAGACAAAAATCAAGAGTTCAATGGTTGAAACTGGGAGACCAATGTACTTCTTTTTTCTTCAAATCAATTAGTAATTCCAGGAATAGAACTAGGATTACTAGCTTGGTCTTGGATGATGGTAATACCACATAGGATATTGAGCTGATCAAAGGATCTTTTATCCATTACTACACCAAGTTGCTTGGTTCCCCTCACCAAAGCAACTATGCTGGATCATCTAGGGTCCAGCAGCTCATCACTAGGAAACTGTCAGAGTCTCAGAGGCTGGATATGGTAGTGGGAGTCACTAACAAAGAAGTTAAGGACATTTTCTGGTCCCTTAACCCTCAGAAAGCCCCCGGACCTGATGGATATAATGCTACCTTCTTTCATAAGGCTTGGCCTGTGATTGGTCATGAGGTCACCTCTGCTGTCAAGTCTTTCTTTAGATCTGGCCAACTGCTAAAGAAAGCCAATGCAACACTGGTTGCTCTTGTGCCTAAGGTTCCCAATCCTTCAAAAGTTGGGGATTATAGGCCAATATCATGTTGCAACCTCATTTACAAGTGTATTGCCAAGATTCTAGCCAATAGAATTAAGTCAGCCCTCCCTCACTTGATTGATCCAGCACAATCTGGGTTTGTTCAAGGCAGAAGGATTGCGGATAACATCTTCCTCACACAGGAGTTGATGAGGGGATACCACAAACACTCCTCCTCTCCTAGGTGTGCCATGAAAGTAGATATAATGAAGGCCTATGACAATGTTAGGTGGGACTTCCTCTGGGATGTCCTTGCCTCAATGAACTTCCACCCTCAGATGATCAGGTGGTTAAAGGCTTGTGTAACCACAGCCAATTACTCCCTAAGCTTCAATGGGGAAGCCATTGGGTACATCCCTGGTCAAAGGGGATTGAGGCAAGGAGACCCCCTTTTCCTCATACTTATTTGTTATTGCCATGGAAGTCCTCACATGGAAGAAATCAGTTTCCCCCAAGTCTAGGGACAATTGCAACGCTGGGGAGCTTCTCCCTCTAACCTAGAGAGAGAAAGCTCCCTCCAGCCCTAACCCTCCGGCCGCCGGCCATCCCAGCTCCGTTTAACCCCAGATCCGGCATGGGGATGGCAAGGGAACGTCCCTCCTTAGGGTTAGTTCTCCTCCAACGCCTCCCTCCAGCCCGACCAAGCCATTTTCGGCCTCCCACGCTGGCCCAGCCGCACCTGGCCCAGCCGCACCCCTCCGGCTTCCAATCGACGGTAGCAGCAGCAGCAGACCTCGGGCAAGGGAACACCTCTATCGCTATAGAGGATCTCCTCCACCGCCCAAATATCCGGGTATTACAGCGGAGGCACGGGGTACCCTTTGGGATCCGCGCCGTCCAGATCTAATCTCAAGCCGTCCTTCTCGTGGTCCGGCCAAATATCCACCTCTCATCCTCACCGGACCGAAGGGGCTACAGAGGGTCAGCCTGGCCGTAGCTTTGAGCTTCATGGGTCGAGATTCTATGGGTTCGGTTCTGCTCTAACAGTCCTCGCCGGAGAAGATGACCCTGCTGTTCAATATGTGTTCGAACAGTGGCACAGCAGTAGGGCTGACTCACCAAGGAGTTCTAATGTTCAGATCCCCAGCCGTGGCTCAACAGCCGTGGCTAACACCCGTGGCTCAATACCCGTGGCCCACCAGCCGTCGGCCAGCATCTCCAGCCCCAACCCCGCCTCCGGTGGGCTATCAATCCCAAGTCAGCCCGTCGCCGTGGCTCACAGTAGTGGCTCAACCGCCGCGGAGCAGGCGGCGCTTCAAGCCGTCTGGGCCAGCCAGGCCAGGCGGAGGCTTCACAGTCGTTGGCTTTCAGCCAGGTCTCCACATCCCTGCGCGGGCCAAGCTGCTAGTCCGGGCGGGGCAGGCAGCCACTCGGCCAAGCGGCTAGCTCGGGCGGGCAGTCATCACATGGCCAAGAGGCCCAGCCTACAAATTACCCAGTTCCAGCTCGGGCAAGCAGCCAGCTGGCCAGTCAGCCAGCTTCGGGCGGCCATAACCCTTTCATCCAGCCCGGGCAAAACAGCCAGCCCGGGCAAACAGCAACCACCACGGCAGTCAGCAGGGATTTTTGGCCCTGCGAGCCTCATCAGCCCGGCCTAGGAGCCGGTCCTACAGCCTAGCAGCCCCGCTAAGTCAGCCCAGCAGCTTGGGCATTTTTTTGCTCGGGCAGTCATGCAGTTTATAGCTTATTGCTCTATTTTCTGCTACTGTATTGAATGCTAAGTGTAGTAGCTGTTGTTTATTCTGATGTAGTATGTCAGACCATGGTCTTGATAGTTTTCTGCTACTGCACACAACCAATGTATGTATTGCGAGGACTTCGAGGGCCTCTGATTGTACGCCATGTCCAGGTTCCCCGTTGAACTTTCTATTCCTTGGGATAGTTTGTTCGGCGGGGGCAAGGACACGGGCAACCCATGTAGCCACTTGGCGCCTTTATAATTTTCATTTCCTTTTTGTTTTGTCTTACATGGGGTATGCCCTTGTAGGCTGTATATTCGGTTAACCCCTTTTATTTTCAAGCTAAATGCCCTAGGGCATTACCCAAAAAAAAAAGTCCTCACATGCATTCTCAAGGAGAAAACCCTACTGCCTGATTTTAATTTCCATTGGAAATGTGGGTCAACCAAATTGGTTAACCTATGTTTTGCAGATGATCTCATGATATTTTGCAAGGGTGAGTTAAGTTCTGTAAACCATATCCAGTCATCATTGGAAGAGTTTGAATCCTTATCTGGCCTCTCCCCTAGTCCAAACAAAAGCAATATTTTCTTCTCAGGTGTTAGCTCCTCCACCAGAGCATCAATATTGCATGTTCTTGGTTTTCAGGAGGGTACCCTTCCTGTTAGATATTTAGGTGTTCCCCTATTGTCCACCAAACTGAAGCATACTGATTGCAAGAGATTGGTGGATAAAATCATGACTAACAGATACCTCTCCTATGCTGGGAGACTTCAGTTGATTAAGTCCATTCTGTTCTCCATGCAGACCTATTGGTCTTCTCTCTTTATCCTTCCTAAAAGAGTCATTAAGGAAGTGGAAGCCATATTGAGAGCTTTCTTCTGGACTGGACCTGATCTCAAAACCTCTGGAGCTAAACTCTCCTGGGAACATCTCTGCTCCCCTGTCCAAGAAGGTGGTCTTGGATTCAAGTCTTTAGAGACTTGGAACAAATCTGCAGTGGCAAAGCACATTTGGTTCCTTGTGTCCGGCGGGGAACAATCCATGTGGTGTCAATGGGTCAAGTCCTACTTACTCAGAGGTAGGAACTTTTGGTGTGTTAAGGTCCCAAGTGAACCTTCCTGGGTGTGGAGGAAAATCCTATCCTTGAGACCCCTTGTTCAGCCACACATTCTGTACAAGTTGGGGGATGGAATGTCTACTTCTTTATGGTATGACAACTGGCATCCCCTAGGACCACTACTCCTAAGATTTGGTCCTAGAATTATCTATGATTCTGGAATAGCTAGGGATGCCTCTGTTCAACATATAATACATAACAACCAGTGGGCCTTCCCTGTCACCCAAACCCTTGAACTTAATGAAATAAGAACTGGTTTGCATACAATTACTGTCAATAGTGCTACCAAGGATACATGCATTTGGGCACTAACTAAGTCAGGGGAGTTCTCCATCTCATCCCTATGGGACAACCTTAGAACTCACTTTCCCATCGTTACATGGCATAAGGTTGTATGGTTTCCAGGCCATATACCGAGGTGTAGTCTAATTACTTGGATGGCCCTTCTTCAAAGATTAAACACTGAGGATAGGCTTGTCCTGTTTGGGCTCAAATCCACATCCCAATGTATATTGTGCCCTGACATGGAAAACCATGCCCACCTATTTTTTGAGTGCCCTATGGCTGCCCAAGTCAGGAGTATCCTGTCTCCCAAAGTCCCCCATATGCAAGGACATCAGAACTGGCAGACTTGGGTGGATTGCCTCTCTATTTTGAGAGGTAAGTCTTTGGCCAACACTATTGCAAAGCTGGCTTTCACTGTATATGTTCATCATATTTGGATGGAAAGGAACCACAGAAAGTTCCAGAACTCCTCCTGCTCCCCCATTGTAGTTGCTCATAAAATCTCCAATGATATAAGATCTAGGCTTTTGTCCTTGGCTAACCTACCTAGTGGTCCTCTTTCTAGACAACTAAAAATCCAATGGAACATTGTTTAGTGGTGTACTTCAAGCACTAACATATTATGAGTCTTCCCTTGGTTTTATGAGATTAACATACTATCACATTTGCAGGTCATTGGTCAAGGGGGATACAGCTTCATGCTCCTCCTTGATCTTAATGAGATCGATGGTCACAGAAACAGAAATAGAAGCAGGGGAGAGCAGGATTCAGCAACTTGCCTGCTGTCCAGCCACAGCCACAGATCAACATGCTTCAACAAGAAGAAGGCTTGATCCACATTCAAAGGGGGCTGTAGTCAGACATGAAGCAGCAGGGGCTATACTTCAGCTCAGGTTCTATTTACTTCTATTATTCAGGTAGTTACCTTAATCTTTGTTGGTGCTACATGCTTTCTTTGGATCAGATTAGCATAGTGGACTGATTCTCATGCTGTTCTGATTCTGTGGTGCACTGCTCCTGATTTGCACCTAATATGCACCTGATTTGCACTGCTAGTTCACTGTTCCAATTGACTGATTGCCTAACCATTAGGGGCTGTCGTGGGATCTCCCTTCGTAGAGGGGGACGTCCTCTGCATTGCATCACATTTTACATTGCATTATGTTTAGCTGCATTTCTGCTGCTATCCTGAACTGTTCTGTTCTGCTGGGGTTCTGTTGCCCAGCCAGATTAGATGTCTCTATTATGCACAGGATCCATATTACAAGTGCATTTTGTGCACAAGATTCAGAAGTTGATGACTGTTGATAGACAGATTACAAGTGCATTTACTGATGACTGTTGATAGACAGATTCAGAAGTTGATAGTCATGGTGGTAGCATGTAACTGTTGTTGCATTGTGATAGTCAACAGTCCACACATGCCTTTCAAGGCAGTCTCACTGTTATGAACACACCAATCAAACTGTTTTCTGCACTTTGTCTGTAACGTAGCTTGTTCAGTAGTTTTATCTTTTCTAATTTTAGCCTAACCAATTGGGGCTGTCATTGGGATCTCCCTTCACAGAGGGGGACTTCCTCTGCATTGTATATGTTTTCAGTACTATATAGCATCCTGAACTGTTCTGTTCTGCTGGGGTATGCATTTCTGATGCCCAGAACACAATCTACTGCGGTCCAGTCGTGTTGCTGCTGCCAGGTTGTTGATGTGTTGAGCAGCTGTGTTGCTGCTGCCAGGTTTGCCTAGAGCAACTGATGTAACTGCTGATCTCAAGCCAGCTGATCCCAAGCAGGCTGATGATATGCAGTCAAGTTCCAGTTTTGGTCAAGTTCTAAACTTGACTGTTCTGAACCTGTAAGGGGACGTCAAGTTCCAGTTTTTCTTTTTCTGCTAGTTATGCTCAGAATTCAGCTCAATGTTATGTGAGAGCTAGTTAGTTTCCTGTTACTGTTATGCTCAGTAGGAGTCATTCTCTATTATGACCTATCCTTGGGAGGGTGTCCCTTGGAGCATTTATACTTTTCTAAGGGGGCATTTCCACATTGTGTGATGGCAGCAACTAATCTCTGCTGTGTTGTAACTGCTGCCCAAATGCCACTGCTGCTGATTGTAGCTGCAACTTGTCCATTGATGGTTACCTCCCAGTAGGGGACCTCCTAGTCCTGTCCAGTTCAAGCACAGCTAGGGTGCATGCTGTTGTGAGATGTATTCCTAAGTTCACTCCAGCTCTCTTGTGGAGTTTTAGTCGCATTATGATTTTGATGGTATCTTCTAGGCGTTGTTTTCCCTCCCTCTTACTAGATGGATTGAAAACAACGCATACCTTTTAGCCCATGTAGCCATTTGGCATTAGCAATTTCCTCTACTCTTTTTTGTTTTCTTTTCTTTTCTCTTTCTTTCCTCCTGGGGTATGCCCCTTGTAGGCTGTACATCCGGTTATCCTCTTTTTTATTTCAAGCTATTTTACCCAAAAAAAAGGATTCACCAAGGCCTTCAACCTCACGGCATAGCTTGAGTTCGGGACCTCCTGGGTCAAAGTGTTATGGGTGCTTTTCTGTTCAATCAGGCCTCGCAGGAGATGATGTCCTATGTTGCTTCAATTTGTGCTCGTACAGTGGCACGGCGGCAAGGCTCATTCACCAATGAGATCTACATGTGCAGAGACCCCAGCAAGGCCAAACCTCCGAACCATCTACCACCGTGGGGCTCAACAGCCGCCGTGGGCTTAGCCAGCCACGGTGGCTCACTGGTCTTCTTCATTCGCCTGGGCCAGCCAGGCCAGGCGGAGGCTTCACAGCCGTAGGCTACCAGCCAGGCCATCACATCCTTGCACGGGCCAAGCTGCTAGCCCGGGCGGGTAGTCACCAATCAGCTCTAAGCAACAAGCTGGGCAGGCAGCCAGCTCGGGCAGTCAACTGCCTAGCAGGCCAGCCCGGGCAACAAACAACCCAGCCACATTAACAGCCAAGCAAGCCAGCCCGGGCAGGCCATCCGGGAGTGGCTCGGGCGGAGGGGGCAGCCGTGTGCTGCCCGTGACTGTTCTGCTCGGGCAGAGGTTAGGCAGCAGCTTCTGCCCGGGCGATTCGAGTCTTCCTTCATCCAGCAGGCGGCAGCAGGCAGTAGCAGCGGCAGGCAGTGGCAGCAGGCTGCAGGCAGCAGCAGGCATCAGCCTGCCCGATGGCAGGCCAGCTCGGGCAGGCAAGCCGGCTGGTGGCTCGGGCAGTGGGGTAGTATCCCTTTCTTACCTTTATGCAATGCAACTAAGCTCATTGCACTTATCAATCTATTGTCATATTGTTGCTGGACTTATGGGCCAGTATACTATTAGTTTTTTGCATCCCCCGATAGGCGGTCATCTGTTGGACTGAAATCGGGGGCGGGCTCTTCGTCGAGCCCTCTGTATCCCTTGAGCCAATGCTTTTAGCCCTGAGGAGTTGCGTAGTATTCTCGTGGTCGTGGCTACTATTGATTAGATTGGATTATCCTAGTTAAGGGGCAGTCTCGCAGTAGCAGCAGCTGTGGGCGCCGATGATTAGATTATGGATGAGTCTGATTGAGCAAGGTAGTTGCCGGAGCTGTCATTGACTAGATTGGTGGATTCTCACTGATCGTTAGGGATAGTTTTGCAGTCTGTTTCTGATTAGATTTAGTGGTTGCACGGATCGAATAGAGCAGCTTGGTCCACTTGTGGTTTGGGGGGCTACTTTTGGTGGTCCCTCTTCCTGTTCCGCTTATAGCAGTTAGCGAGCCTAGGGGATATGGGCGAGGATGTAGTAGTCTGGATGGAATGGGCGTGGTGTGCAGGGTAGCCTTGTCGGATGCCGACATCTCCAGTTCGAACCTCTCTCGGTCCGAGTCCCTCTGTAGTAGTTGACTTCTTTGAGTGGGTATTATGCTAGCTTCGGGGTGAGGGGCTTCTCGGTTCTTGGATTTCTTATCCCAGCCTTGGAGGAGGAGGATCTCTCCTCAGTGCTGGTTATCATGTGGTCACCGTTGACCATGACTATCTATTTTATTTACATTAACTCCTAGCCTGGCGGGTTGTGCCAGGAAATATTTCCATTTCAGTTCATTTCATTTCATTTACTACATGGTTCTACTCAGACCCATTTGTATCACCTATGTCACTTTATTTACTCTCCATGCGGGTTGTGCATGGTTACCGTACTTTTTTCATTCTTGTTTTTTTTTTCCTTTTCTTTTCCTCCTGGGGTATGCCCCTTGTAGGCTGTACATTCGCTTAACCTTTTTTAATTTCAAGCTAAATTACCCCAAAAAAATATGGGCAGTGAACCACACCAATTTGTGCCACACAACTGTTGGGAAGGGCGTTCTCAATTTATCCCACAGAGATGCAATTGAGAATTGACCATTAGGGGTAAGAGTCCATCTAATGTGATCTGCCTCCTCCATTCTTAAGGGGATAAGAGGAGGCAAGGTTCTTCTTACCTCATTTAGCTCAAGAGTTTGCGTGATGGGAAAGACCCATCTCGAATTTAGTAAAATGTGAGACACAGTCGCATCCCTAGAGATACCTGAATCAAGGGCAATTCTGGAGCCAAATTTTGGAATTAGCGGACCAAGTGGATGCCAGTTATCATACCACAATAAAGTGGACTGGCCATCACCTAGAACACTAAGAAAATATGGATGCACCACAGGTCTAAGGTTCAATAGTTTCCTCCAAACCCACGAGCAATCCCCAGGGATTTTAAGGTTCCAAAAATTCCTCCCTTTTATTAAATAAGATTTAACCCATTGACACCACATAGATTGCTCCCCCCCTGAAATAAGGAACCAGATGTGTTTGGCAATGGCAGCCTTGTTCCAAACTTGCATGGATTTAAATCCAAGACCCCCCTCTAGCTTGGGCGAGCACAAATGCTCCCAAGAGACCTTAGCACCAGTTCTCCTGAGGTCAGGGCCAGACCAAAGAAACGCCCTAAGGATAGACTCAACCTCTTTAATCACCTTTTTGGGAATGATAAATAAAGAGGACCAAAAGGTTTGCATTGAGAAAAGTACATTCTTAATCAACTGTACTCTACCTGAATATGTTAGATCCCTGTTTGTCCAAGACTTAGTTTTAGCAGTAATGCTATCCACCAGTCGTTGGCAATCAGAGGCTTTAAGCTTCGTAGAGATAAGAGGCACACCAAGATATTTAACAGGTAGGGTGCCCTCCTTGAACCCAAGGGCATTCAGAATGGATAACTTAGAGCTTGTGCTAACCCCAGAGAAATAAATGCTACTTTCCCCTGGACTAGGAGATAGTCCTGACAAAGCCTGAAACCCAGTGAGTGCATCCTGAATGTGGTTTACGGAAATGAGATCGCCTTTACAAAAAATCATGAGATCATCTGCAAAGCATAGATTGATAAGTTTAGTACCTCCACACCTCCAATGGAAATGGAAATCAGGAAGCATGAATTTCTCCTTAAGAAGACAAGTAAGAATCTCCATGACTATGACAAATAAGTAAGAGGACAATGGATCTCCTTGTCTAAGCCCTCTTTTCCCAAGGATATAACCAGTAATTTCCCCGTTAATGCTAAGAGAAAAATTAGCTGCGGTGACACAAGCTTGTAACCATTTGATCATGGTAGGATGAAAATTCATAGCCGAAAGGACGTCCCAAAGAAATTCCCACCTAACATTATCATATGCCTTCATTATATCAACCTTCATAGCACACCTAGGGGAGGAAGAAGACTTATGATATCCTCTCATAAGTTCTTGAGTCAAGAATATGTTATCAGCAATCCTTCTACCTTTAACAAAGCCAGATTGGACAGAGTCAATAAGAGAAGGAAGGGCTAACTGTATTCTTTTAGCAAGGATTTTAGAGATACACTTGTAAACAGTGTTACAACAAGAGATGGGTCTATAATCCCCAACCTTAGAAGGGTTGGGAACCTTAGGAACCAAAGCTACAATAGTAAAATTTGCTTTCCGAAGCAATTGACCAGACCTAAAAAATGATTTAACAGCTGCAGTGACTTCATGGCCTATGATAGGCCAAGCTTTCTTAAAGAATCCTGAATTATAACCATCGGGTCCTGGAGCTTTGGTAGGGTTAAGAGACCAGACGGTGTCTTTAATCTCCAAATCAGAGACCTCAGCAACCATGGCCAACTTTTGACCATCAGATAGTCTCTGCATGACCACCTGTTGAACCCTAGCAGCCCCATGGTAGGCAGTAGGATGGGGAGAGCCAAGCAGATCAGTGTAGAAGCTAACAAATTTGGATTTAATATCTTTAATATCATGGAAAAGAGACCCATCATCTAAGACCAAACTGGTAATCTTGCTTCTATTACGTATACTATTCACCGATTTAAAGAAAAAGGAGGTGCAACACGTGACGGTTAGTATACTATTCACCGAGTTAGTAGGTGTTTAGACTACTAGTCATGCAAAAGAAGAACAGTGAAACACGTGACGGTTAGTAGGTTTTTATACTACTAGTCCTGTGAAGAGAAGATGGTGAAACACATGACGGTTAGTCGGTGTTTAGACTACTAGTCAAGCAAAAGAAAAACAGTGAAACACGTGACGGCTAGTAGGTTTTTAGACTACTAGTCATTTGAAGAGAAGATGGTGAAACACATGACTGTTAGTAGGTGTTTAGACTACTAGTCATGCCATATAAATACAGTGAAACACGTGACGGTTAGTAGGTTTTTAGACTACTATTCATGTGAAGAGAAGATGGTGAAAAACATGACGGTTAGTAGGTGTTTAGACTACTAGTCATGCAAAAGAAAAACAGTGAAACACGTGATGGTTTTTTTTGGGTAAAATAAACACGTGATGGTTAGTAGGTTTTAAGACTACTATTCATGTGAAGAGGGGAAAATTTCAAAATGACACCTGAACTTTGCACCAAATGTCACAGAAACACCTGAACTTAAGTTTATTTCAATTAAACACATGTACTAACAAAATCCCCAAATTTAGACACCTGAACTTAAGTTTATTTCAATTAAACACCTGTACTAACAAAATCCCCAAATTTAGACCCCCGCCGTTATTCTCTGTCCCAAAAATTGCTAACATGGCATCTCCAACCCGTTTAAGTTGCCCTATTACACATATTTCCAACAAGGGACGATGCACCCACTACGTATAAGTACTTTACATTCACTTGGGTGCATCGTCCCTTGTTGGAAATATGTGTAATAGGGCAACTTAAACGGTTTGGAGATGCCATGTTAGCAATTTTTGGGACAGAGAATAACGGCAGGGGTCTAAATTTGGGGATTTTGTTAGTACATGTGTTTAATTGAAATAAACTTAAGTTCAGGTGTCTAAATTTGGGGATTTTGTTAGTATAGGTGTTTAATTGAAATAAACTTAAGTTCAGGTGTCTCTGTGACATTTGGTGCAAAGTTCAGGTGTCATTTTGAAATTTTCCCTGTGAAGAGAAGATGGTGAAAAACATGACGGTTAGTAGGTATTTAGACTACTAGTCATGCACAAGAAAAACAGTGAAACATGTGACGGTTAGTAGGTTTTTAGACTACTAGTCATGTGACCGTCAACTCTGGTTCGAGCCTCTTGATGCCTGTTCCTCTGTAGTAGCCGTTCGGACTGCCTGGAAGCCGTTCTACTTGTAGCTGTTCTCCTAAGTGCTGGTTATCTTGTGGTCATCACTGACCGTAACTATTTACTTTATTTCCTAACCTGGCGGGTTGTGCCAGGAAGTAGTTCATTTTCAATCCATTTCATTTCACCACATGTTTGTACTCTTATCCATCCATATCATACCCCGTTGTGCAATCATTAGTACAACGGGGCTATTATCTCTACCCATATGTCATTTTACCTTACTCTCCATGCGGGTTGTGCATGGTTTACCGCACTTTTATCATTCTTGTTTTTTTTTTCGTTTTCTTTCCTCCTGGGGTATGACCCTTGTAGGCTGTACATTCGCTTAACCTCTTTTAATTTCAAGCTAATTTACCCAAAAAAAAAAAGAAAAACAGTGAAACACGTGATGGTTAGTAGGTTTTAAGACTACTATTCATGTGAAGAGAAGATCGTGAAAAACATGATGGTTAGTAGGTGTTTAGACTACTAGTCATGCACAAGAAAAACAGTGAAACACGTGACGGTTAGTAGGTTTTTAGACTACTAGTCATATGAAGAGAAGATGGTGAAACACATGACGGTTAGTAGGTGTTTAGACTACAAGTCATGCAAAAGAAAAACAGTGAAACACGTGACGGTTAGTGGTTTTTAGACTACTAGTCATGTGAAGAGAAGATGGTGAAAAACATGACGGTTAGTAGGTGTTTAGTATACTAGTCATGCAAAAGAAAAACAGTGAAACACGTGATGGCTTGTAGGTTTTTAGACTACAAGTCATTTGAAGAATTGGTGAAACACATGACGGTTAGTAGGTGTTTAGACTACTAGTCATGCGAAAGTAAAAGAGTGCAACACGTGACGATTAGTAGGTAAAAGACTACTAGTCATGTGAAGAGAAGATGGTGAAACACATGACGGTTAGTAGGTGTTTAGACTACTAGTCATGCAAAAGAAAAACAGTGAAACACGTGACGGTTAGTAGGATTTTAGACTACAAGTCATGTTAAAGAAAAACAGTGAACCACGAGACGGTTAGTAGGTTTTTAGACTAGAAGTCATGCAAAAGAAAAACAGTGAAACACGTGACGAGTAGTAGGTTTTTCGACTACTAGTCATGTGAAGACAAGATGGTGAAACACATGACGATTAGTAGGTGTTTAGACTACTAGTCATGCAAAAGAAGAACAGTGAAACACGTGACGGTTAGTAGGTTTTATACTACTAGTCCTGTGAATAGGAGATGGTGAAACAGATGACGGTTAGTAGGTGTTTAGACTACTAGTCATGCAAAAGAAAAACAGTGAAACACGTGACGGTTAGTAGGATTTTAGACTACAAGTCATGTTAAAGAAAAACAGTGAACCACGAGACGGTTAGTAGGTTTTTAGACTACAAGTCATGCAAAAGAAAAACAGTGAAACACGTGACGAGTAGTAGGTTTTTCGACAACTATTCATGTGAAGACAAGATGGTGAAACACATGACGGTTAGTAGGTGTTTGGACTACTAGTCATGCAAAAGAAAAACAGTAAAACACGTGACGGTTAGTGGTTTTTAGACTACTAGTCATGTGAAGAGAAGATGGTGAAAAACATGACGGTTAGTAGGTGTTTAGACTACTAGTCATGCAAAAGAAAAACAGTGAAACACGTAACGGTTAGTGGTTTTAAGACTACTATTCATGTGAAGAGAAGATTGAAAAAAACATGACGGTTAGTAGGTGTTTAGACTACTAGTCATGCAAAAGAAAAACAGTTTAACACGTGACAATTAGTAGGTTTTTAGACTACTAGTCATGTGAAGAGAAGATGGTGAAACACATGACGGTTAGTAGGTGTTTAGACTAATAGTCATGCAAAAGAAGAACAGTTAAACACGTGACGGTTAGTAAGTTTTTATACTACTAGTCCTATGAAGAGAAGATGGTGAAACACATGACGGTTAGTAGGTGTTTAGACTACTAGTCATGTAAAAGAAAAACAGTGAAACACGTGATGGTTAGTAGGTTTTAAGACTACTATTCATGTGAAGAGAAGATGGTGAAAAACATGACGGTTAGTAGGTGTTTAGACTACAAGTCATGCAAAAGAAAAACAGTGAAACATGTGATGGTTAGTAGGTTGTAAGACTACTATTCATGTGAAGAGAAGATGGTGAAAAACATGACGGTTAGTAGGTGTTTAGATTATTAGTCATGCAAAAGAAAAACTGTGAAACACGTGACGGTTAGTAGGTTTTTAGACTACTAGTCATATGAAGAGAAGATGGTGAAACACATGACGGTTAGTAGGTGTTTAGACTACTAGTCATGCAAAAGAAAAACAGTTTAACACTTGACGGTTAGTGGTTTTTAGACTACTAGTTATGTGAAGAGAAGATGGTGAAAAAAATGACGGTTAGTAGGTGTTTAGACTACTTGTAATGCAAAAGAAAAACAATGAAACACGTGACGGCTTGTAGATTTTTAGACTACTAGTCATTTGAAGAGAAGATGGTGAAACACATGACGGTTATTAGGTGTTTAGACTACTAGTCATGCGAAAGTAAAAGAGTGCAACACGTGACGATTAGTAGGTTTTTAGACTATTAGTCATGTGAAGAGAAGATGGTGAAACACATGACGGTTTTTTTTTTGGGTAAATCAGCTTGAAATAAAAAGGAGGCAAACGAATTTACAGCCTACAAGGGGCATACCCCAGGAGGAAAAGAAAAAGAAAAGGAAAAGGAAAAAATAACCTAAGCCAAGTGGCTACATGAGATAACTAATATGCGGTGTTTCCAATCCATCTAGAAGAGGGAAGGAAAACAACGCCAATGCGCTACATTACAAGAAAGCCATAAAATGGTCTATCAACAGTAGAATGTACTAGTTACAAGGACTGCCCTACTCTAGCAACAGCAGCAGCTTCTGAAAAACACAAAACATTGGTGGCATAAGTTGTAACTTCAGGAAATCTGTTGGCATAGTCAACACCATCTTAGCTTTGAATGAAAAAAACAGGCTTCATCATCATGCAAAGTATCAAGTCAACTTCATATCTGAACAGGCAGTCCCAAAACTGGACAGGCTATACGATACGGCCAGCAGAACTGGACGGAATGCAGAACTATACGATATAAGCCCAGAACTGCTGCTGTTAGAATTGAAACTTCTGAAACCCAGAATTGCCAGAACAGAATGCAGACACAGCCCTTATAATTGAAACTTCTGAAGCCTCCAAAAACTTCACAACATATACTAACAGGACTACCACTGTATCTAATTTCAACCTGCTTGAGGTACATATCAGGCTTGGATTGGCATCATTGAATTGGGCTTGGATTGGCAGGCTTGAGGAAAGCAGCCTTTCTGAGTAACAGAACAGGACAGAACAGCAGAACAGTTCAGCAGTTCAGAAAATACAAAGTAAAGCAATGCAGAGGACTTCCCCCTCTGCGAAGGGAGATCCCACGACAGCCCCAATTGGTTAGGCAAAACAACAAAATAAGGTCGACGGGTGCCACCAAAATCAAAACAGGAAGCATATGGACAGCAGTAATGACAACTACTGAACCTTAAGTAATGTCCTATTTGTAGTAAACCATAATCCACTAAACCAACAACTACTGTACCATCAGGCACTAAATGCAGCAACCATGACAGAACAGCAGCAAGGGATACCAAATGCAGCAGTCATCAGTCAAATGCAAACCATGACAGAACAGCAGCAAGGGATACCAAATGCAGCAACCAAATGCAGAGATGCAGAAATGCAAGACCATAGCAGCAGGAGCAGCATAGCTCCCACACCTGAGTACTTAGTAGTAATAGAAGGCCAAGCACTGCTGAGAGAGGATTGACAGCATCAACAGAACTGCTATCAGACTACACAGCAGCTGCTGCAATGCAAGACTCTGGATTGTTGGCCATTGCACTTTGCACTTGTGACAACCTTTCAGAAACATTACAGACTAAAACAGCACTGATACAGAACTGAACCTGCTACAACTTCTGATCAGAGTTTTGTTGTAGCAGGTTTACAGAACTGAACCTACCAACTGAACCATAAATGCAGAGGAATTCCCCCTCTGCGAAGGGAGATCCCACGACAACCCCTATGGTTAGGCAATCCATAAAACCATACCATACCACCATACCCTGTATCTCAACTTACTGCAGAACCATCAGTCATCAATCAACTAACAATAGAACCAAATGCAGAAAATGCAGAAAATGTTATTTCAATGACACCAATGCTCCATTACCACTGTGCACCACAGAACTAGTCAAGTGAAAGTGCAGAAAATGCAGAAAATGAAGAAAATGCACATAACACCATGCAATTCAGGTTCAGAATCTGTGAAGAATTTGAATTGGTGATAAGAGGAGCCAGCCCTTGACCTTTGTTATCCCTCCTTTGAGCACATCCTGCTATAGCCTGTCAAGTCAGGGTAGGAAAACAAGAAGAATGCTACAAACATAAAGTATTTAACACCAGTCATTCATAATCCATTCTGCTTGAAGTTTAGGTAAAGATAGAATCCTTGTTTTCATCATTGACAGTATTTTATGAACAACAACTTCCCAAGAACAGGACATGCCCTGGAACTTCCTGGCATTCCTTTCATTCCAGACGTAGTAAATAGTGATTGTAAAGGCCAATTTAGTGATAATAGCCTTTATAGATTTCCCTCTAGAATTAGAGAGAAAAGAGACCCATTCAGACCAGGTTCTAGATGTCCATGAGACATGTAATTTGGTTTGAATAGAATCCCACACCTGCTTTTTTTTTTTGGGTAATTTAGCTTGAAATTAAAAAAGGTTAATCGAATGTACAGCCTACAAGGGGCATACCCCAGGAGGAAAAGAAAGGAAAAAAACACAAGAATGAGAAAAGTACGGTAACCATGCACAACCCGCATGGAGAGTAAAATAAAGTGACATATGTGATACAAATGGGTCTGAAAAGAACCATGAAATGTACTGAAATGAAATTGAACTATTCCTGGCACAACCCGCCAGGCTAGGAAATAAAGTAAATGAAGTAGATAGTCATGGTCAACGTGGACCACATGATAACCAGCGCTGAGGAGAGATCCTCCTCCTCCTAGGCTGGGCTAAGAAAACCAAGACCCGAGACTTCCATCACCCCAAAGCAAGCATAATATCCGCTCAATAGAAGTCAACTACTACAGAGGAACTCGGACAGAGAGAGGCTCGACCAGGGGATGACGGCATCCGACAAGGCTACCCTGCTAAGTACCCTGCACACCACGCCCATTCCACCCAGACTACTACATCCACGCCCAAATCCCCTAGGCTCGCTAACGACTCAAAGCGGAACAGAAAGAGAGGCCACCAAAAGTAGCCACTCGAACCTCAAGTGGACCAAGCTGCTCTAATCAGAAACAGACTGCAAAGCCACCCCTTTCGATCAGTGAGGATCCACCAATCTAGTCAATGACAGCTCCGGCAACTACCTTGCTCAATCAAACTCCATCCATAATCTAATCATCGGCTCCTACAGCTGCTGCTACTGCGGGCTACCCCTAACTAGGATAGAGTCTAATCTAATCAATAATAGCCACGACCACAAGAATACTACAATCGACCTCAGAGCAAAAAACGCTGGTTCTAGGGATATAAAAGGCTCGACAACAAGCCCGACCCCCGATTTCAGTCCAACAGATGACCGCCTATCGGGGGTTAAAAACACCAAAAGACTGGCCCGTTCGTCCAGCAACAGATTGACAATAACAAATAAGTGCAAAGCGCAAATTGAATAACGATAGGCGCAATGGATACGAGATCAGGACAGATCAGGACAGCAGGCTGTGATTGAGCCCTGGCCTGGCCTGGCTGGCCCGGGCTGGACTTGCCAGCTGCTGCCTGCTGCTTGGCCCAGGCCTGGCCTAGCTGAAGACGGCCGGCGAGCCACCGTGGCTCCAACTCAGAACCACCGCAGCTCCCAACTGGCCGACGGCTGTAGAGGCCCCACCGCCGTGCCAGTCCAACTCAGAACCGTGGCTGTAGAGGCCCCACCACCGTGGCTCCAACTCAGAACCAAATCTGATCCGCTTGAGAGGCTTGCCAGTCGTGGCTTGCCGTTGAGAGGTCCGGCGCTGTGCACCGCTAGATCGGTGATTCCTTTGCTGTGAAAAGACCCACGAGCTAGGAGCTCCGGGCCGACTCTGTATTGGGTTTATGGGAAACCCAGATGAGAAACTCCGGTGGGAGCTGCGGTGGTTCTGTGAAACCCAGATCGATGGACGAAACCCATGACCCAGATGTGGGTGGCCGGCCAGAGTTGGCCGGAGCTAATGTCGATCCGTGACCAGAATCGAGAGACCGGCGACTGTGCCTGCTGCTGCTTCCACCGGAATCGAGAGACCGGCGGTTGTGTACTTGTGGATGGCCGATTCACCTTGGATGAAGAATCGCCCCTAATTTTTTGAACCAGATCTACCCACAACCTGGCTATCATCTCCGACGAACTAGAAAGGTGGGTCCAGCCGTCGGTCAGCTGGGTTCTTGAGATCTCAAGTTTCAATCAGAGCTGACCGGATAAAGATAGCTCCGGACCAAGTGAAAGGCCGGCTGGGATAAGGGTGAGGGGCGGTGGAGGAGAGCAGTCTCTAGAGAGAGATGCTCCCTTGCTCCCTCTTGCTTGCCTGCTGCTACTTCCCACACCTGCTTAGTAAATGCGCAATTAAAGAATATGTGATTGTGACTTTCACAGTCCTGACAAAAACTACATTGGGCAGGAATAGGAAGGCCAAAAGACACCAACCTATCTGCAGTGGGGAGCCTATTCTGAATAGCTATCCAAGTGATAAAACTACATTTCGGAATGTGACCTGAGAACCACACCAACCTATGCCATCCAACTTTTGGAAAGGGTGTCCTTAGTTTATCCCAAAGGGAAGCAACTGTGAACTGACCATTATAAGTGAGAGACCACCTAATATGATCATCCCTACTCACTCTGGAAGAAATTAGAGGTGGTAAAGTACTTCTTACCTCATTGATCTCCAAAGTTTGAGTGATGGGAAAAGCCCAGCATGAATTTTGGATAATGTGAGACACAGTAGCCTCCTTTGGAATTCCAGAATCATAAGCGATTCTGGGGCCGAATTTGGCTATCAAAGGACCAAGTGGATGCCAATTATCATACCACAAGGAGGTGGATTGGCCATTACCTATTACACTAAGTATATATGGCCTCACCAATGGTCTGAGATGCAGAAGTTTTCTCCAAACCCATGTGCAATCCCCAGGTACTTTTAAATTCCAAAAGTTTCTACCCCGTATTAAATAAGATTTAACCCACTGACACCACATTGATTGTTCCCCCCCAGAAATAAGGAACCAAATGTGTTTGGCAATGGCCGCCTTATTCCAAACCTGCATGGATTTGAAACCAAGGCCTCCCTCTTGTTTCGGAGAGCACAGATGCTCCCAAGATACCTTAGCCCCCGTTTTCCTAAGGTCGGGACCAGACCATAGAAACGCTCTAAGTATTGACTCAACCTCCTTGATCACCTTTTTGGGGATGATAAACAAGGAGGACCAATAAGTTTGAATGGAGAACAATACGTTCTTAATCAACTGGACCCTGCCAACATACGTGAGGTCTCTATTAGTCCATGACTTAGTTTTAGCAGTTATGCTATCCACTAAGGACTGACAATCAGAGGCTTTAAGTTTTGTAGAGAGGAGAGGCACCCCAAGATATCTGATAGGTAGTGAGCCCTCCTTGAACTTAAGGACATCCAAAATGGCCATTCTAGTGGTTAAACTAACCCCAGAAAAGTATATGCTACTTTTTCCAGGGCTGGGTGAGAGACCCGACAGGCTTTGGAATTCAGAGAGGGCATCTTGGATATGACTGATAGAGGTTAGATCCCCTTTGCAAAAAGATCATAAGATCATCAGCAAAGCATAGATTTATAAGTTTGGTACGCCCACATCTCCAATGAAAATGAAAATCTGGAAGGAGGGATTTCTCTCTTAGGAGACAGGTGAGAATCTCCATCACTATCACAAATAGATATGAAGACAAAGGATCTCCCTGCCTAAGTCCTTTTTGTCCTACAATGTAGCCTGTGACCTCCCCATTGATGTTAAGGGAATATTTCGCAGTGGAGATACAAGCTTGGAGCCACTTAATCATTGTGGGAGGAAAATTCATGGAGGATAGAACATCCCAAAGGAACTCCCACCTAACATTATCGTATGCCTTCATAATGTCAACTTTCATTGCACATCGAGGAGATGGTGACGATTTATGATATCCTCTCATTAGCTCCTGAGTTAGAAAAATATTATCCGCAATCCTCCTTCCTTTCACAAAACCTGATTGAACAGGATCAATTAACATTGGAAGGACAATCTGCAACATTCTAGCCAATATCCTAGAGATGCACTTGTAAATGGTATTACAACATGAAATGGGCCTAAAGTCCCCAACCTTAGATGGATTAGGAATTTTAGGGACCAGTGCAACAATGGTAGAATTGATTTTCCTTAGCAATTTACCAGACCTAAAGAAAGTCTTAACTGCTACAGTTACTTCATGACCAATGATAGGCCAAGCCTTTTTGAAGAACCCAGCATTATAGCCATCAGGACCAGGGGCTTTGCTAGGATTAAGAGCCCAAAAGGTATCCTTAATTTCAAGGTCTGTGACCTCAGCAATCATGGCAGTCCTTTGACTATCTGTAAGTCTCCTATTGACAACCTGTTGGATTCTAGTTTGCCCCTGATAAGAGGTAGAATGAGCTGTTCCCAGCAAGTCCGTATAGAACCCAACAAAGTTGTTCTTAATGTCTTGAATGTCATGAGTAAGAGACCCATCATCCAAGACCAGACTAGTAATTTTACTTCGATTCCTTGTGTTACTTACCGCTTTAAAGAAATAAGAGGTGCATTGATCCCCAAGTTTCAGCCATTGAATTCTTGACTTTTGTTTAGCCAAGCTTTCCTCAGCCCTAAGCAAAGTGAAGAGTTGCCTGTGCACCACTCTTTCTTGGTTTATTATGGAGGGAGTAATCTGATGAGGACTCATGCTTTTCTGTAAGGATTCAAGGCATTGTCTAGCATCAGCAACCCTATTAGAGACATTACTGAATTCCCTAGAGTTAAGTTGCTTAAACTCCTCTTGTAACATCTTAAGTTTTTCGCAAACACAGAACATTGGGTTACCAATAATCACTTTCCTCCAGATTTTCTGTACCACAGTTAAAAACTGTGGATGATCAGCTAGAAAATCAAAGAATTTAAAGGGTTTCAAAGATTTCAAAGGACCCGGGGAGATATTCACAATGGCAGGAGAGTGATCTGAAATCCCGGGAGGGGGAAAATGGGCAGAAGAACTAATGAAAGCCTTTATCCAATGTTCGTTGACTAAGACTCTATCTAGCTTAGTACTGACAAAATGGGATGGGTCTTGCCTATTGGCCCAAGTGAGAAAGCAACCAGAGAACCTAAGATCCTCAAGTTTAAGGTCATACAAACACTGGTTAAATTCATCCATATGAGGAGGCCAGGAGGAGGTACCTCCTACCTTCTCTTTTGGGTACCTGACAGCATTAAAATCCCCTAACACTATCCAAGGAGCTGAGGTGCTAAGATGATGAAGCTTTGACCACAAGGTCTGCCTAGTCACATAATTATTAGCTCCATACACAAAGGTGGCATAAAAGAATGCTCCACCACACTTAGGTTGAACTTCACAATGGATAAATTGATCCGACTGATCTAAAACCTGAATATTCAAAACACTAGGATCCCAACACACACAAATTCTACCAATGGGAGCTTGGGGGTAGTTGTTCGCAAAGCACCAATTAGGACAAACGAATTTTAAGATTCTACCAGCCCAAACTTCTTTCATCTTATGTTCTAATAAACCAAAGAGTGATAGACAGTTTTTATTCACAAAACATTTGACCTCTTTTTGTTTGATTGGGTCATTAATACCTCGTATGTTCCAAAATCCGATATTAAGAGATTTTATAGACATAAGAAACAACTTTAAGCAGAACTAATTATGAAAAAATAGCAAAATGAAAGTACGAGAAACTGTCCTAACAAAAGGATACGGGGGGATTAATGCCTTCCCCTAAATAGGGAACTTCGAGACTGCTCCCTAGCAAGCTTTTGCGATCGTCTTTGCGCTGATCTGGATAGGACCTTTTGAAAGCTTCCCTTTAGATCTTCCTTTGTTGCTTCATCTCTTACCTCTGCATCCCGGGGATCAGGAGGTTTAGGAGTGGTTGTTTGATTCAGTTCTGAAACCTGTTCTTCCATTGGACCTACTGAGTGGCAAGGGTCTGTTTTACCACTCATGACTGCCATTTTATGCTGCTGCTGTGGAACCTCCTGAGAGCTGCTTACCACACTTTCTAGAACTTCCAACAGCTTCTCTTCAGATTCTGAATCACTCCCAAGGGCCCCAGAGTTGATAGCTTGCTGCTCCTGCAGTATGGGGGGGCTACTTTTGGAGGAATCTCCTTGAAGTAGTATGGAACCTGCTGTTGGCTGTTCTAGATCAGCTTTTTGCTTGCCTTTGCCAGATGGAGCATCAACCTTAACTTCAGATAAGAGATGGGAGGAGGAGTGGATTGCACTCTTTGCACACCGCTCCGTTGGATGTCCAAACACATGACATAGTTTACAAATGGGGGGGAGGACTTGGTATTCAATGGATACAACCACAGATTCCCCTTCCACCAACACTGTGACCTCATCAGGGAGATCCTGCTCAGCACTAACCTCTATACAAATCCTAGCTGTTGTGGACTTAGTATTAAGAAGCCCAGGTTGTTTGGCAGTCTTGGCCGTGGCCTGATCAACATGTATGGGCCTCCCAATAGTGCTAGCTACTCGGCTCAGGCATTCTTGGTTCCATAGTTCCAAAGGTAAATCATGAAACTTAACCCAGGCAGGTACCTTGATTGGTTGCTCCTGTGCCGGTTTCATCATCCGATGCCAATCCTTGAGAACCAGATATTTCTGTGAGAAGAAGTAAGGACCTCCTTCAAGAACAGTCATCTTAGACTGTTCATCCTTAAATTCAAATAGGTAAAACCCTGCTACATTTGATTTAACAGCCACAAATAGGTCCTTCCATTGGCTCCGAGCAGTGGCAGCTAGTAAAGGATAGGCCATCTTGCCATCTAAAAAATGACCTACCAAATATCTATTCCATAACCCTATGTCAGTAAGTTCTATGTCAATCTCTATCATAGCTTCCTTACCTCTCTGAAGATCAGGAAAATAATCAAGTTTCATATCCAGAGACGGACTCTGAGATTGAAGGAGAGAGGCCCAGTTCTTCGGTTTAGGCTTATACTGACCATTATTCAGTTTGGGATTGTTATGATGATATTTCTGACTATTATTGAAAGGCTTAGAGTGAGGTGCAGGTACAGTAGTTGCACGAGGTACATTTACAGAATTCAGAACAGCACTATACCCCATATCAGGGTTTGACAGACGTACCTCTGACGGTGTGCGTTGGAACTGGTATGTGTTACCATGGAGGTGAGTCACTCGTGCTCGTGCTTCAGCTTCCTTCTTCAATCCATTCTCGAATACTGCTTGCTGAGTTTTCCGGGCAGCCATGGGGCTACTATGCGATTTAGGGCTAATCGCCCCAGAGCCATTCGAAGTTGATCGGGGAACCGAGCTCTTCAAGGCTTGTTCCTCTGCTTCTCGGATTATGGCTTGCTCAAAGACCTGTTGAAGCTTACGAGATGGGCTCGAATTTTTTTGTCGATTTAGGGCTAGAATCCCCAAATGCGGTTGTAGATGGAGGAGTTTGCTTCTCAGCTGCCCTCCATGACTGTTGGATCCCTTGCAGTTTGGCTATAACTACATCCAGAATGAATGGGTCTTCCGAATTGTTGAGCTCGTTCTCCAGATGGCCCACGATTTCTAGCATTCGAGTTTCGGATGCCGAACGCACACCCTCCTTCTGGGGCGCCTGTTGTGGCTTGTGAACTGGTCCCAGCTGGTTGTTCTTGGGGCTGTGAACCCTAGAAATGGATTGCTGAGGAAGAAGTTGGGTCGAACTGATTTGTTCCGAAATACTCTTCTGCTTTCTCCTCATTTCATTGGAGTCTAGAGCTTTGCACCCAGGCCCTTCTGCCATGGTCACCGAACCGTCTGCCATGGAGAGTCGAAGTTCCTCCGATTCTAGGGCTTTAAGCCCTAATCCATCAGCAAATGAGATCGTACCGTCTGCCATGGAACTTTGTTAGCAGACGAGAGAGGAGAGAAACTTCAGATCGCCCCAAATTGCCATGCTTGTCAGAAATCGCCCTTGTCAGACAATAAGTTCCAAGATTGATTGCGCCATTTCCATAACACATGACGGTTAGTAGGTGTTTAGACTACAAGTCATGCAAAAGAAGAACAGTGAAACACGTGACGGTTAGTAGGTTTTAGACTACTAGTCATGTGAAGAGAAGATGGTGAAACACATGACGGTTAGTAGGTGTTTAGACTACTAGTCATGCAAAAGAAAAACAGTGAAACACGTGACGGTTAGTAGGTTTTTAGACTACAAGTCATGCAAAAGAAAAATAGTGAAACACGTGACGAGTATTAGGTTTTTCGACTACTAGTCATGTGAAGACAAGATGGTGAAACACATGACGGTTAGTAGGTGTTTAGACTACTAGACATGCAAAAGAAGAACAGTGAAACACGTGACGGTTAGTTAGTTTTATACTACTAGTCCTGTGAAGAGAAGATGGTGAAACACATAACGGTTAGTAGGTGTTTAGACTACTAGTCACGCAAAAAAAAAGCAGTGAAACACATGACGGTTAGTAGGTTTTAGACTAATAGTCATGTGAAGATAAGATGGTGAAAAACACGACGGTTAGTAGGTGTTTAGACTACTAGTCATGCAAAAGAAAAACAGTGAAATACGTGACGGCTAGTAGGTTTTTAGACTACTAGTCATTTGAAGAGAAGATGGTGAAACACATGATTGTTAGTAGGTGTTTAGACTACTAGTCATGCAAAAGAAATACAGTGAAACACGTGACGGTTAGTAGGTTTTTAGACTACTATTCATGTGAAGAGAAGATGGTGAAAAACTTGGCGGTTAGTAGGTGTTTAGAATACTAGTCATGCAAAAGAAAAACAGTGAAACACGTGATGGTTAGTAGGTATTAAGACTACTATTCATGTGAAGAGAAGATGGTGAAAAACATGACGGTTAGTAGGTGTTTAGACTACTAGTCATGCACAAGAAAAACAGTGAAACACATGACGGTTAGTAGGTTTTTAGACTACTTGTCATATGAAGAGAAGATGGTGAAACACATGACGGTTAGTAGGTGTTTAGACTACTAGTCAGGCAAAAGAAATACAGTGAAACACGTGACAGTTAGTGGTTTTTAGACTACTAGTCATGTGAAGAGAAGATGGTGAAACACATGACGGTTAGTAGGTGTTTTGACTACCAGTCATGCAAAAGAAAAACAGTGAAACACGTAACGGTTAGTGGTTTTAAGACTACTATTCATGTGAAGAGAAGATTGAAAAAAACATGACACCACTGCTAACTATTCTCTTAAGCAACAGTGCACAACCGTCTGACATGTAGGCGACTTAGACGAAATCTGACAAGGGCGTGGAGAAGCTGGTTCTCCATGGCCGACGGTACTGTTTCAATGGCCGACGGTCTGGGGCTCAAAGCCCTAGACTCCCATGAACTCCGGCGAAGACATCAACTCTCGGATCCACACCGAAATCCCCAAATACAGACTCCGCATCTGGGAAACCCTAGTAATCCAATTCTATTCGAGCTTGACAGTCCGCACATGCTCACCTCAAACGAATCCGATTCACGACTCAACAATGGAGGTACAGTTCACATACCTTCGTCCATTTCAACTTCAACCGGGTCTGGGGCACCTAGCCCTAACTCGTCAAAAATCCCTAATCCTTCTCAAGAGCATCAGCAACAACATACACGTAAACTGCAACTAGAATCCGAGGCTCGGATGCTTGAAATTGTGGGTCATCTGGAAGATGAACTCAACAATTCGGCAGACCCTTTCATTCTTGATGTTGTAACAGCCAAATTACAAAGCGTACAGCAAACATGGAAGGAAGATCTTCAGAAGGAAGCGGAAGAGCGAGCAACTCGTCTCAATTCCTATCGTCCTTCGTCTTCAACTGCACAAGGGATTCTCGATCCAGAATCACAACAGGTGAAATTTGGGGAATTCAGCCCTAAATCGGCCAACTGCTCAAGCCCCTCAAGGAAGCTCCAACAGGTGTTCGAACAAGAGTTAATCCGGGAAGCGGAGTCGCAGAACAATAGAGGTCGAGCCTCTCTCATCATGTTCTTCCTGGGCTACTCAACTCAGAAGTCGAGTTAAAGGGTTCGGTTCCTCCATCAAGCTCAGGAACAGCACTTCTCCATAACAACGCGAACCAGCAGCGTACTCCATCAGAAGTGACTCATCTCCATGGTAACACTTACCAGTTTCAGCGTACTCCATCAGAGGTACCATTCTATAACCCTAAGCCTTCTAAATCTGGCCAAAACCCGTCTCACTTTAACTCTAAAACCAATACCAATCCCAAACCCAAATCTGGACAAAATAAGCATAAACCCAAAAACTGGGCATCTCTCCTTCAATCCCAAAGCCCCTCTTTGGATATGAAGCTAGAATATTTCCTTGACCTTCAGAAAGGGAAAGAAGCCTTAGTTGAAATTGATGTGGAATTAACTGACGTGGGGATGTGGAATAGGTATCTGGTAGGTCATTTCCTTGATGGGAATATGGCCTATCCCCTTCTTGTTTCAACTGCTAGGTATCAATGGAAGGAACTTTTCGTGGCTGTCAAACCAGATGTATCTGGGTTCTACTTATTTGAATTTAAGGATGAACAAGCCAAGCTACAAGTTTTGGAGGGAGGCCCCTACTTCTTCTCTCAAAAGTACTTGGTTCTTAGAGATTGGCACCCTATGATGAAACCTCTCAAGGATCAACCTACCAAAATCCCTGTATGGGTAAAATTTCATGACCTGCCTCTAGAACTGTGGAACCAAGACTGTCTTAGTAGGGTGGCAAGCACAGTAGGTAGACCCATTCATGTGGATCAAGCAACTGCAAGATCCTCCAAGCAACCAGGGTTACTGCATACAAAATCCACCAAAGCAAGAGTTTGTATTGAAATAAGTGCAAACCATGAGCTACCTGATGAAGTAGCAGTAACAGTTCAGGGGGAAACAGTTGTGGTGCCCATAGAATATCAAGTTCTCCCTCCTATGTGTTCACTATGCCATGTTTTTGGTCATGCTACATCTAAATGTAGCAAGCAACCTATTGTACCCCCCCCTCCCAGTCAATTGGAATGGCAGGTTGTGAATCGTGGGAAACAGAAAGCAGTCGAACAGCCCTCCCTAGTCAGGAATGCTCACTCCCCTCAAAGCTCTCTACACCCTGACCTGTCAGTACCCTCTCCTCTGGATCAACCCAATCTCAAGGAGAATACTGAAGATTCTGATGAGTCTGATGTAGAACTTCTGAATGTATTAGAGGGGGTGGTAAGTTCAGTAGTACATGTAAATAACCTGACAGAGAACACAGAACGTAGTCAGTCCAATGAGGAAGCAAACAAGGAAGCAATGGCAGCAATATCGGGTACTAGTACTAGATCTGAAATTCAGCAATCAGTTGGTGATGAGAAACAGAGGAAGCCACCTGATATCAAATTGCTATTGGGAGGTTCCAAGAAGGCTGGTCACAATGGCAAATATAGGAGTCAATCCAAAGGCTCCTCACATAAGAAAAGGAAGTAACTTTCCCTCCTCTTTTTTGTCCACAATTATTTAAATAAAGCTCATCTTGTGCATCACTCTTAATCTCATTAGTTGGAGCTCATTGTGGTTATCTTTACCCTTTTGTATTAATGTTTAGCAAACCATTGCATTTTGGAGTTTGGAATGTTAGAGGTCTCAATGACCCACTGAAGCAACAAGAGGTTAAGAAATGGGTTCATAACAATAATTTGTCCCTTGTGGGGATAATTGAACACAAAATTAAAGAACCAAAGGTCACTGGAATTGTTAGTCTTATCTTACCTCATTGGAGTTTTATTAGTAACTATGTCCACTCCCCCTTGGGCAGAATTTTGGTATGCTGGAACCCCTCCTTCTTTAAAGTCCAACCTGTTTCCCAATCAAACCAATTCATACATTGCAATGTGCAATCATGTGATGGCAATTATTCCTTTGCAGCCACCTTTGTATATGGGGATAATTGCCATCTTGAAAGGCAGCCACTTTGGCGTGACCTGCAAACAGTTGCTCTTGCATCCCCTTGGGTAGTCCTTGGTGATTTCAATGCTATCAGGTCACCATCTGAGAAAGTGGGAGGTGATAAACACTGGCCCCCTTGGATGGATGATATTAATGTTTGCCTCCAATCTGTGGAGCTGGTTGACCTTAAATACTCTGGGAATCAATTTACTTGGTCTAATAAACAAGTTGGTGTATCCCACATTAGCACCAAGTTGGACAGGGTCCTAGTAAATGAGAATTGGATCAAAACTCTATGTTGGTCTAGTGCTCATTTCCTAAACCCTGGAGCTTCTGACCACTCCCCTGCAGTTGTGGCTTTGGCACCCATCACCCCTCCTAAATCTAGACCATTTAAATTCTTTAAATTTCTGGCAGATCATCCCAATTTTATGAACATTGTTCAGAGTGTCTGGAGGAGAGTGATCATAGGTAACCCCATGTATTGTGTCTGTGAAAAGTTGAAGATCCTACAAAAGGATCTAAAACAGTTAAATACCAAGGAATTCAGTGACTTATCATCCAGAGTTGTGTCTACTAGGCAACAGCTAGATGATATTCAAACTGCCCTGGGTTCAAATCCTAGTGATGCAGCAAATCAAGTTGCTGAAAAGGTATTATGCAAACAGTACCTTACCCTTGCTAGAGCTGAGGAGAGCTTCGCCAGACAAAAATCAAGAGTTCAATGGTTAAAGTTGGGAGACCAATGTACCTCCTTTTTCTTCAAATCAATCAGTAACTCCAGGAATAGAACTAGGATTACTAGCTTGGTTATGGAAGATGGTAATGTCACACAGGATATTGAGCTGATCAAGAGCTCTTTTGTCCATTACTACACCAAGTTGCTTGGTTCCCCTCACCAAAGCAACTATGCTGGATCATCTAGGGTCCAGCAGCTCATCACCAGGAAACTGTCAGAGTCTCAGAGGCTAGAAATGGTAGTGGGAGTCACTGACAAAGAAGTTAAAGACATATTTTGGTCCCTTAACCCTCAGAAAGCCCCCGGACCTGATGGGTATAATGCTACCTTCTTTCATAAGGCTTGGCCTGTGATTGGTCATGAGGTCACCTCGGCTGTCAAGTCTTTCTTCAGATCTGGCCAGCTGCTAAAGAAAGCCAATGCAACTCTGGTTGCTCTTGTGCCTAAGGTCCCCAATCCCTCAAAAGTTGGGGATTATAGGCCAATTTCTTGTTGCAACCTCATTTACAAGTGTATTGCTAAGATCCTAGCCATTAGAATTAAGTCAGCCCTCCCTCAATTAATTGATCCAGCACAGTCTGGGTTTGTCCAGGGTAGAAGGATAGCAGATAACATATTCCTCACACAAGAGTTGATGAGGGGATACCACAAACACTCCTCTTCCCCTAGGTGTGCCATGAAAGTAGATATAATGAAGGCCTATGACAATGTTAGGTGGGACTTCCTTTGGGATGTCCTTGCCTCAATGAACTTCCACCCTCAGATGATCAGGTGGTTAAAGGCTTGTGTAACCACTACCAATTACTCCCTAAGCTTTAATGGTGAAGCCATTGGGTACATTCCTGGTCAAAGGGGTTTGAGGCAAGGAGACCCCCTTTCCTCATATTTATTTGTTATTGCCATGGAAGTCCTCACATGCATTCTCAAGGAAAAAACCCTACTGCATGATTTCAACTTCCATTGGAAATGTGGGTCAACCAAATTGGTTAACCTATGTTTTGCAGATGACCTCATGATATTTTGCAAAGGTGAGTTAAGTTCTGTAAGCCATATCCAGTCATCATTGGAAGAGTTTGAATCTTTATCTGGCCTCTCCCCTAGTCCAAACAAGAGCAATATCTTCTTCTCAGGTGTCAACTCCTCCACCAAAGCATCAATATTGCATGTACTAGGTTTTCAGGAGGGCTCCCTTCCTGTTAGATATTTAGGAGTTCCCTTACTGTCCACCAAATTGAAGCATTCTGATTGCAAGAGTTTGGTAGATAAGATCATTGCAAAAACAAAGTCCTGGACTAACAGATACCTCTCCTATGCTGGGAGACTTCAGTTGATTAAGTCCATCCTGTTCTCCATGCAGACCTATTGGTCTTCTCTCTTTATCCTTCCTAAAAAAGTCATTAAGGAAGTGGAAGCCATACTGAGAGCTTTCTTCTGGACTGGACCTGATCTCAAAACCTCTGGAGCTAAAGTCTCGTGGGAGCATCTCTGCTCCCCTGTTCAAGAAGGTGGTCTTGGTTTTAAGTCCTTGGAGACTTGGAACAAATCTGCAGTGGCAAAGCACATTTGGTTCCTTGTGTCCGGCGGGGAACAATCCATGTGGTGTCAATGGGTCAAGTCCTACTTACTCAGAGGTAGGAACTTTTGGTTTGTTAAGGCCCCAAGTGACCCTTCTTGGGTGTGGAGGAAAACCCTATCCCTGAGACCCCTTGTTCAGTCACACATTCTGTACAAGTTGGGGGATGGAATGTCTACCTCTTTATGGTACGACAATTGGCATCCCCTAGGCCCCCTACAAAGATTTGGTCCTAGAATTGTCTATGATTCTGGAATAGATAGGGATGCCACTGTCCAACATATAATCCATAACAACCAATGGGCCTTCCCTATCACCCAAACCCTTGAACTCAATGAAATAAGGACTGGTCTACATACAATTACTGTCAATAGTGCTACCAAGACCCAAAACAGAGGGTTGAAGAAAGTTGGGTTGAGAGCTTCTCTCTCTAGGAATAGAGAGAGAATGCACTCCCCTGGTCATTCGACTTTTGCAAAATCATCCATATATCTGATATGGAGGTAATTTAAAGCTCTAATCAGAATTTTTCTTCTACAACACCGGAGATCCAAGCTCAGCACCAACATCAGCACTGGAGATCCAAGATTTTCCAGCTATTGCGTCTTGCAACAATAACTGGGTTGGACTGATTTAACCGAGAAAGGGGATCTCCCTGTTTAACAAGAGAAAGGGGATTTCCCACACAAGTCTATCAGTAGCAGGGCTGAACTGGGTTCTCGGTGTGGGTTCCAGTCAGCACCTGAGCCAATTTCCTCGGAACCTTCGAGCTCAACGGGTAAGGGGTTGATCTTCCACAGCTGGGATGTATGGTCGGAGCTTGTCAATCTCTCTGGCTCACACCAAACTTGAGGTAATCTTAGCTCAGTTTGGCCATTAAGATGTAAATCTGTTGATTTATTCATCACTTCTGCATTTGATATGTCACACTTCGATCTGGTCACGCCGCTACACCGAGGACCGTGTAGATGTCTGGCGATTGGAGCTCCATCTGTTACCGCTATGGGTCTAGCCCATCTATTCCGTGAACTGATTTCCACAACAGATCTGGTTCAAAGAAGATGCCATTTATGGCGATTGCATAGCTGGCCTTACAGGGTCAGCTCTCTCACCGGCGACGGCGGCCTCAGAGTTGGGCTTCATTGAGCTTTCCGGCCTTGGTGGTGTCCCTTTTCTACTCTGGCTGGCCCAAGCTACTCCTGTGGAAGTCCAAAACTATCCAAGTCTCGGATTTCCGGCGACTACGTCTTAAGCTATGGGCAAGCCAGATCTGTTTGAGCAGCCACCACAGGGCCGGCTCTCCTCGAGCAGTATGGTCCGGCCTCCCTCTGGTCCGGCCACCATCCACGACTCCAACACCGCCGTGGCTTTACCAGCCCTGGCCGCCGGGTAGCTCCACGGGCCGGCCACCAACAGCAACAACAACGGGCAGATCTAGCCCGCTCCCCACTACTGCCCGGTCACCGCCTAGCCTTGGGCGTAGCTTTGGTCCGTAACCATGGATCGAAGCTACGGTTTGTTCTTGCTCTACCAAGCCTCGCCGGAGATGATGGCCTGTTGCTTCAATTTGTGCTCGTACAGTGGCACAGCAACATCGCTTCACTACCACTGAGGTCTAGAAGAGCAGATCTAAACAGCCCGGGCAGTGGCGCAGGTCGTGGCTAACCCACCGTGGCCATGGCCACCATCTCCAGCTCAACCCAGCCGCCGTGTTTTTTTTCGGCAGCGGCAGCAGGCAGCAGCCCGCCCGATGGCAGGTTGGGCCTAAATTTCTTTCAAAAAAAAAAAAAAGTGGCACGGAGTCCAAACATAATTCCAAGTCCAATATTGGTTTATTGTCAATCTGTTGCTGGACGAACGGGCCAGTCTGATGGTGTTATTAACCCCCGATAGGCGGTCATCTGTTGGACTGAAATCGGGGGTCGGGCTTATGGTCGAGCCTTTTATATCCCTAGAACCAGTATTTTTTTGGTCTAAGGTTGAGTGTAGTATTCATGTGGTCGTAGCTATTTTTGATTAGATTGAACTCCTTCCTAGTTAGGGGTAGCCTGCAGTAGCAGCAGCTGCAGGAGCCGATGATTAGATTATGGTTGGAGTTTGATTGAGTAGGGTAGTTGCCGGAGCTGTCATTGACTAGATTGGTGGATCCTCATTGATCGAAAGGGGTTGCTTTGCAGTCTGTTTCTGATTAGATTTAGTGGTTTGCACTGATCGAAAAGAGCAGCTTGGTCCACTTGAGGTTCGAGTGGCTACTTTTGGTGGCCTCTCTTTCTGTTCCGCTTTGAGTCGTTAGCGAGCCTAGGGGATTTGGGCGAGGTTGTAGTAGTCAGGGTGGAATGGGTGTGGTGTGCAGGGTACTTAGCAGGGTAGCCTTGTCGGATGCCGTCATCCCCTGGTCGAGCCTCTCTCAGTCCGAGTTCCTCTGTAGTAGTTGACTTCTATTGAGTGGATATTATACTTGCTTTGGGGTGATGGAAGCCTCGGGTCTTGGTTTTCTTAACCCAGCCTAGGAGGAGGAGGATCTCTCCTCAGCGCTGGTTATCATGTGGTCCATGTTGACCATGACTATCTACTTCAATTATCTTATTTCCTAGCCTGGCGGGTTGTGCCAGGAATAGCTCAATTTCATTTCAGTACATTTCATGGTTCTTTTCAGATCCATTTGTATCACATATGTCATTTTATTTTACTCTCCATGCGGGTTGTGCATGGTTACCGTACTTTTATCATTCTTGTTTTTTTCTTTTCTTTTTCCTCCTGGGGTATGCCCTTTGTAGGCTGTACATTCGATTAACCTTTTTTAATTTCAAGCTAAATTACCCAAAAAAAAAAAATAGTGCTACCAAGGATACATGCACATGGTCACTAACTAAATCAGGGGAGTTCTCCATCTCATCCCTATGGGACAACCTTAGAACTCACTTCCCCATTGTTACATGGCATAAGGTTGTATGGTTTCCAGGCCATATATCAAGGTGCAGTCTAATTACTTGGATGGCCCTTCTGCAAAGATTAAACACTGAGGATAGGCTTATCCTATTTGGGCTTAAATCCACCTCCCAATGTACGTTTTGCCCTGATGTGGAAAACCATGCCCATCTATTCTTTCAGTGCCCTATGGCCACCCAAGTCAGGAGTATCCTGTCTCCCAAAGTTCCCCAAATGCAAGGACATCAGAACTGGCAGACTTGGGTAGATTGCCTCTCTATGTTGAGAGGTAAATCTTTGGCCAACATTATTGCAAAGTTGGCTTTCACCGTATATGTTCATCATATTTGGTTGGAAAGAAACCACAGAAAATTCCAGAACTCTTCCTGCTCATCCGTTATAGTTGCTCATAAAATCTCCAATGATATAAGATCTAGACTTTTGTCCTTGACTAATTTACCTAGTGATCTTCCTTCTAGACAACTAAAAGTCCAATGGAACATTGTGTAGTGGCATTCAATCACCCTCTTGCACATGTTCTAACATTGCAGAATTGTGTTCACAGGCATCAAGCACAAGGCTGGATCCACATACAAAGGGGGCAGTAGTCAGACTTGAAGCAGCAGGGGTTATACCTCAGCTCAGCATGTCATTGGTCAAGGGGGATCAGCTTCATGCTCCTCCTTGATCTTAATGAGATCTATGGTCACAGAAACAGCTGTCCAACCACAGTGACAGTCACAGAAGCAGATCAACATGCTTTCAACAAGAGGCACCAATATTTACTTCTATTATTCAGGTAGTTACCTTAATCTTTGTTGGTACTACATGTTGTAGCTGTGGCTACTGAACTTCAGCCAAGGCCTGCTGAAGATGCACTACTTGGTAGTTTAGTGGCCATCAGTGTTTAGTGGCTACTGAACTGATCTGTTCTGCATTCTGGCTTGTGTGGTAGCTAGTATCCCATGTTCTGGCTTGTTATGGTGCATGTGTCGTGGTGCAATGTGAGAGCTAGCAGTTGTGAGAGCTAGTTCAATATTGTTCAGTTTTTTGTTCAGTTATTGTACATAACAGCTATTGTTCAGTTTAGTTCCTCTGCATGCTGTTGGACCAAGTTCAGTTTCTGCATGTTCTCTGCTGTTCTGTTTCTGGGCAGTCCAACATGTGGCAGCAGCAGGTGGTTCCTACTGTCAGGTCATTGGTCAAGGGGGATACAGAAACAGAAGTAGAAGCAGGGGAGAGCAGGACTTAGCAACCTGCCTTGTATTGCTTCAACAAGAGGTACTAGTCTGCTATTACTCCTACATACACAGGTAGTTATCTTATCCCCTGTGTTCAGTTGAGGTTCAGTTTGATTGCCTAACCATTAGGGGCTGTCGTGGGATCTCCCTTCGCAGAGGGGGAATTCCTCTACAAGTTCAGCTTGTAATGTTATCAGTTCTGCATCAGTTCTGTTTTAGTCTTCTGCATCAGTTCTGTTGGAACCCTGCATCAGTTCTGATGTTCTGAAAGGTTCAGTTGATGACAACATTATCATTGATTGACTGTTTTGAATACATCAGTTCTATGGCTACTAGTTTGTTTTGTGGTTTTCTCAATTTCATTTTCGCCTAACCAATAGGGGCTGTCATTGGGATCTCCCTTCGCAGAGGGGGACGTCCTCTGCATTGTGTTCATTGCATTGTGTTACGGTTCTTTGAGAGCTTCAGACGTTGGAAGCTCCCTGTAGTCAGTAGTCAGTTCTGTTTTGCTCCAGTAGTAAGAAGTTTTGTGCAAACTGCTCCTTCCATCCAGCAGTCAGAAGTTACAAGAGTGCAATGTGCAATGTCATGAGAGGAGAGTATGCAAGGTTCATCAGTCTAGTGCATTTTGTAATGCATCAGTTCTGAATCAGTTCCGCATCAGAACTGATGGACAGCTAACACACAACTTTCATGTGTCCTTGTTGTGTCCCCAAGTCCCCAAGTCCAGCTGCCCAGTCAGCTAGCTGCTTCAGAAGATACACAAGGCACCAAGTAGAAGGCTGGATCCACATTCAAAGGGGGCTGTAGTCAGACATTCACCTACAGACTAAGGTTCAACTCCAGCAGCTCAGACACGATTTCAGCATGTGGATCAGTTCTTGAATGGATTCAAGTTCAAATTCAAGTTTAGTTATTTCAGTTATTTCAGTTAATTTAGTATCATGTATAGTGGTTATATCTCAGTTTCCTTGCTGGTTACCAATCACTTATATGGTTGTAACCATTTTGCCATTTGTTTTGTATCCCTCTGTTAGATGGATAGGAAACAGATGCTCTATTTACCTCTAGTCCTATGTAGCCGTTTGACGTAGGCATTCTTTTTGTTTTCCTTTTCTTTTGTTTTCCTCCTGGGGTATGCCCCTTGTAGGCTGTATATTCGGTTACCCCCCCTTTTTATTTCAAGCTAATTTACCCAAAAAAAAAAATGACGGTTAGCAGGTGTTTAGACTACTAGTCATAAAAAAGAAAAACAGTTTAACACGTGACGATTAGTAGGTTTTTAGACTACTAGTCATGTGAAGAGAAGATGGTGAAACACATGACAGTTAGTAGGTGTTTAGACTAACAGTCATGCAAAAGAAGAACAGTGAAACACGTGACGGTTAGTAAGTTTTTATACTACTAGTCCTGTGAAGAGAAGATGGTGAAACACATGACGGTTAGTAGGTGTTTAGACTACTAGTCATGCAAAAGAAAAACAGTGAAACACGTGATGGTTAGTAGGTTTTAAGACTACTATACATGTGAAGAGAAGATGGTGAAAAACATGACGGTTAGTAGGTGTTTAGACTACAAGTCATGCAAAAGGAAAACAGTGAAACATGTGATGGTTAGTAGGTTGTAAGACTACTATTCATGTGAAGAGAAGATGGTGAAAAACATGACGGTTAGTAGGTGTTTAGACTACTAGTCATGCAAAAGAAAAACTGTGAAACACGTGACGGTTAGTAGGTTTTTAGACTACTAGTCATATGAAGAGAAGATGGTGAAACACATGACGGTTAGTAGGTGTTTAGACTACTAGTCATGCAAAAGAAAAACAGTTAAACACTTGACGGTTAGTGGTTTTTACACTACTAGTCATGTGAAGAGAAGATGGTGAAAAAAATGACGGTTAGTAGGTGTTTAGACTACTTGTAATGCAAAAGAAAAACGGTAAAACACGTGACGGCTTGTAGGTTTTTAGACTACTAGTCATTTGAAGGGAAGATGGTGAAACACATGACGGTTAGTAGGTGTTTAGACTACTAGTCATGCGAAAGTAAAAGAGTGCAACACGTGACGATTAGTAGGTTTTTAGACTACTAGTCATGTGAAGAGAAGATGGTGAAACACATGACAGTTAGTAGGTGTTTAGACTACAAGTCATGCAAAAGAAGAACAGTGAAACACGTGACGGTTAGTAGGTTTTTAGAGTACTAGTCATGTGAAGAGAAGATGGTGAAACACATGACGGTTAGTAGGTGTTTAGACTACTAGTCATGCAAAAGAAGAACAGTGAAACACGTGACGGTTAGTAGGTTTTTAGACTACAAGTCATGCAAAAGAAAAACAGTGAAACACGTGACGAGTATTAGGTTTTTCGACTACTAGTCATGTGAAGACAAGATGGTGAAACACATGACGGTTAGTAGGTGTTTAGACTACTAGTCATGCAAAAGAAGAACAGTGAAACACGTGACGGTTAGTAGGTTTTATACTACTAGTCCTGTGAAGAGAAGATGGTGAAACACATAACGGTTAGTAGGTGTTTAGACTAATAGTCACGCAAAAGAAAAGCAGTGAAACACATGACGGTTAGTAGGTTTTAGACTAATAGTCATGTGAAGATAAGATGGTGAAAAACACGACGGTTAGTAGGTGTTTAGACTACTAGTCATGCAAAAGAAAAATAGTGAAATACGTGACGGCTAGTAGGTTTTTAGACTACTAGTCATTTGAAGAGAAGATGGTGAAACACATGACTGTTAGTAGGTGTTTAGACTACTAGTCATGCAAAAGAAATACAGTGAAACACGTGACGGTTAGTAGGTTTTTAGACTACTATTCATGTGAAGAGAAGATGGTGATAAACTTGGCGGTTAGTAGGTGTTTAGACTATTAGTCATGCAAAAGAAAAACAGTGAAACACGTGATGGTTAGTAGGTATTAAGACTACTATTCATGTGAAGAGAATATGGTGAAAAACATGACGGTTAGTAGGTGTTTAGACTACTAATCATGCACAAGAAAAACAGTGAAACCCATGACGGTTAGTAGGTTTTTAGACTACTAGTCATATGAAGAGAAGATGGTGAAACACATGACGGTTAGTAGGAGTTTAGACTACTAGTCAGGCAAAAGAAATACAGTGAAACACGTGACAGTTAGTGGTTTTTGGACTACTAGTCATGTGAAGAGAAGATGGTGAAACACATGACGGTTAGTAGGTGTTTAGACTACTAATCATGCAAAAGAAATACAGTGAAACACGTGACGGTTAGTAGGTTTTTAGAATACTATTCATGTGAAGAGAAGATAGTGAAAAACATGACGGTTAGTAGTTGTTTAGACTACTAGTCATGCAAAAGAAAAACAGTGAAACACGTGATGGTTAGTAGGTTTTAAGACTACTATTCATATGAAGAGAAGATGCTGAAAAACATGACGGTTAGTAGGTGTTTAGACTACTAGTCATG